>JAQQAC010002172.1:2963454-3032902 GCA_029783875.1 Phataginus tricuspis
GTGGAGGCCAGGAGGACACACTGGAGACCAGGGGGGCAGCGTGGAGGCCAGGAGGCAGTGAGGACGCCAGGGAGCACATTGGCGGCCAGGAGGACAGATTAGAGGCTAGGAGAGAAGTGTGGAGGCCAGGAGGGCAGCGTGGAGGCCAGGAGGCAGGCAAGGCTGTCTGATGAGAGGCCATGGAAGGCCTAAAGCAGGAGGGGTGGGCTGACCATCAGCTTTCTAAAGGACACAGCGCAGTGAACGGCTGTCTGTCCTGACTGAGATCTAAACAGTTGCAGACCATTCCTTCCTACAGTGGAGTTCAGGCTACTCTGGGCCTTCTCAGGAGGGTGGGAGGACACGGGGAGGGCAGGGCCTCCGAATCAGGGTGAGTCCTCTTATTTGATTTCTTTTTGGTGTTTGCCTGACAGTTTGTTAAAAGGAGGAGTTTTGGAGAGGGTTTTTAAAAAACATAGTTTGAAACCAGAGGCCCATAATATCGAGGACTCCCTCCCTGGGATTGGGGCTTTGGGACTGTCGTCTCCTGGCTGGCCTGGGGGCGCTGGCAGTAGGCAGGCCCAGTCACCCCCCCACCACCCCCCCGGGATGGTGGCGGGGTGATGTCCTGAAGGTGGGAGGTCTCCCAGCATGGGGCCTTGGACCACCCACCCATCAGCACCTGCCTGCCTGGCTGGGCCCAGAGCCTGGATCTGCTGCACAGCCCAGACCCCGTTGTCCGGGGCCGAAGTGCCTTTCGTTCTTGCTGGAGTAAGACGCCTCTCCCCAGCCTCTGTTACACTCCTCCTCTGCCTGGACCCCTTTCCATCAGGCTGTCCTTCCCCGACTCCGTCCCCCAATCCTGGCAGCACCTGGTGCACGCTGCCACCCTCCAGTGTGAAGGCAGGTGTCACTCATCCATCCAGCACTGCCCCACGGAGCCCGTGAGTGCAGCAGCCCGGCACCCTAACAGTCACCCTAACAGTGACCCTGGAGGAAGCCAGTTTTCTTTGCCAGAACTTCCTGTTCCTGTTATTACTATAACCTCCTCTGTTGTCCCTGCCCCTCCCCCAGACAGCCACCCACCACTGTCCTGATGTTTCCAGAAGCCAGGTAAAGGTGGAGCAGTTGAGGCACCTTTGGAGGCTTGGGACAGAGTGTGGTGCTGAGGAGCAGGCTGAAATCGGGACCCAGACGGCACCAGGCTTGACCCACAGGCCTCACCTCAGGGCTGTGTTTTTCCTTTCTGTAAAATGGGTTTGCACGTGGGTCCCTCCACTGAGAACTGCTGGAGGAGGACCCGGGGCACAGCTGCATGTGTGAACCCTTGAGGCGGTGCCCGGCACGGTGCCCTCCTTACACCATCCCACACTGAACCAGTGGGTGACGGCCACCGCAGTGGGCAGAGCACACACGGCCTGCGCTGTCAGACTGATGAGGGTATGGAACTGTCTCAGCTGGTCCTCGCTTTCTCCATCAGCATCTGCAGGGGCGAGCGCACCCCCCAGGCTCTGTCCCGCCAGGGAAGAAGGTAGCCAGCAGCCTTGGGGTATCCATCTGACACCCTCACCTCTGCACCCAGCCCCTGCACCGCCCTGCGTCTGCTCATCCCCCTAATGTCTGTCCGCTCATTTGCTGAGTGCACAGTGCTTTGTGCTCACCCGAGGCCACCCGGCGCCCAGCCCGATGACGCAGATGTCCCTGCTCCAGTGAGTCCATTTGCACTCTGGGTCTTCATGCTGCTGGAGAGCTGTGGCGTCCACTCGGCAGTAATTACTTATTCAGATGTGGTCACTGCGGAGCAGCGGCCTCCAGACCACGTAGGCTCAGGCTTTCTGAGGTTTTGCTTGAAATCATTTCCTCCTTTTGTCCGTTAGTTGTCATTTTAGGGTGTTATTAGCCCCCCACTTTCAGAAGAACACGACAGCCAAGCACACACACGCGTGCGGCTGCCCACGCAATCAGATAAGCCCGTGGGGTGCTGACCACTATTTGTAACTGGTGATGGGAGTGGTTTTCTCTTCGCTCCCCTTCCAGGGATTGGCTGTCGTCCCCTTCATAGTGGGCGGGGTGGAGGGCGTTTGGTTTGGCAGCCGAGTCCCTGCAGGTCTGATAAGCGGTATGCCAGGAGAGCTGGGCCTACCCCTTGGCTGAGATGGTTGGTTCTGGTGTGTGAGGCCAGGGAGACTCTGGGTCCTTGTTTTGGACCAGGTCCCAGGGGGCTGTGATGCCCAGAACTGAGTCAGATCCGGGAGTGGATGCTTGATCCCTAGTGGGTGACCTGTTCCCATTGACCCCCTTCTTGTTCAGGACTCATTTCAGGGCTTTTGGATGCTGGTGGGGCAGCAGTCACGTCTGATGGAGAAGCCAGGAATGGAGGAGATGGGCTTGGGGCCAGGAGCGGTGCCTCCCTGTATGTGGGCAGGTCGCTGCTCGCCTCCCTGGGCCTTAGCATCTCCATTTGTGACCAGAGGGCTGGACTGCCTGGATGACTGCCTGGTGGCCGTCCTTGGGGCCCCTCTCTTGTCCCCATGGCATCTGAGCTGGGCACATCTCTGTCGCCAGGTGGATGCTGCCGGAGGGGCCGAGAGCTTGAACTTCTCTCCCAGTCCTGCTCCACATGTGCGGGCTTTGTTTTTGTCTGCCTCTACAGTTAATTACATTTTAATTGGCTAATTGTTTCTCCCCAGTGCCCCAAGACATTAATTGTTTCCATTGAAGTCAGACAACTTGATGTTTGCAGGGAGAAACCTGAATGGGACTGAGGAAAGAAGAAAATAGTATCAAAATGTAAATAATCAATTGTAACCAAGTTTTCCTTCTTAGCACCCTGGAAGGCCCTTCTGGAGGAGTACACCTTCTTCCAAGGGCCAGTCGGGGTCTGCGACCCACCGGTGTCCAGGCACCGGCAGCGGAGTTGGGTCCTTGGTGGGGGCAGCCCTTCCACCCCACCCGGCCTGTGGCTGGACACTCGTTGGGGGGAGTCGCCACTGTGGTCCAGAAAGCTTTTTCCCACGTCTGCAGCAGCGAGAGTGCTGGCTAAGCACAGATTCCCTGGCCTTCCACCTGAAACGCAGGTTAAAGAGTTTTTGCTGGAGCCCTGGAATAATTATCCTGCATGATGCTTTTTGACTTCCATTTTTTGAAAAGAAACTTTGTGGTAAAGTGGACATAACAGACACTTCACCACCGTGACCGCTTTAAAGTGCACGGTTTGGTGGCCTTCAGTGTTGTGGACCACTGTCTTGCTGCAGAGCTTTTCCATTACACAAAAGGAGACCCTCCTTCCTCCTCTCCTCTCCCCAGTCCTGGCAACCACTAATCTATTTTCTGTCTCTATGCATTTGCCTAGAAGTTCTGCACATTTCGTGTAACCAGAATCGTGGAACACGTGGCCTTTTATGTCTGGAGTCTTTCAGCGCTCACTATTCAGGGTTCATCCACACTGTGGCAGGTGTCAGAATTCCCTTCCTTTTTGAGGCCAAGTAATATTCCACATTAGGGATACACTGCACGTTGTTTCTCCATCATCTGTTGATGGACGTTTGGTCAGTTTCTGAGTTTTTAACTGTTGTGGACAATGCTGTTATGGACACAGGTGTGCAGATACTGTTTGAGTCCCTGGTTTCCTTTCTTTTGGATGTATACCCGGAGGTGGAGTTGCTGGGTCATATGGTAGTTCTGTGTTTTTATTTCTTGGGGAGGTGCTCTAATGTTCCCCACGGTGGCCACACCATTTTGCACTCCCGTCAGCAGTGCACAAGTCTTCCCGTTTCTCCGCATTCTGACCAACACTTGTCATTTTCTGTGTGTGTTTGAATGGGTGTGAAACGGAATCTCATGGCTTTGATTTCCATCTCCCTAAGGCTTAAGGATGTTGAGTGAGCCTCTTGTCATGTGCTTATTGGCCATTCTTGTATCTTGGAGAAATGTCTATTCAAGTCCTTTGCCCATCTTTCAGTGGATTTTTTATTATTGACTTGTAGATGCTCTTTATGTATTCTGGATATTAACCCCTTATGAGATACATGATCACAAATATTCTCCTATTCTGTGTCTGCCTTTTCACTCTGTTGATAGTGTCCTTTGATGCACAAAAGTTTTTAATTTCGATGAAATCAAATTCATCTGTTTTTCTCTTGTTGTCCATGCATTTGCTGTCATGTCCAACAAATCATTTCTAAGTCCAATGTCATGAAGCTTTTCCCCTCTGTTATAAGAGTCTCATAAGTTTAGGTCTTACACTTAGGCCTTTGATCTCCCTTAATTTTTGTATACGGTAAAGGTAAGGGTCCAAATGTCCTTTTTTGCACGTGGATGTCTTAATTTTCCCAGCACTGTTTGTTTAATAGACTGTCCTTGTCCCATTGAATTGTCTTGGCATCCTTGCAGATAATCATTGGCCCATATATCTGAAGGGGGCCAGGTGTTTGGTTTTAGGCCAGAGCCTCTGAGGGGTGGCCAGCAGCCCCCTGCTGAAGGGCGATAAGAGAAATGTTCACCCCAAGAACAAGCCCAGCTCTTGTCTGCGCCGAGACCCTCACCTTTAAAAGCTCCCCACCCCCAGTGCTGTCCCCACTAGGCCTCTTGGTCCCCATGGGGTGTCAGGTGCCTTCCTTGGTGTGTGAGCCCAGGCAGGTAGACACACGGGTCACAGCCTGGACAGGGCCAGGGGGAGAGGAATGTGGGGCAGGTGCTCTATCCCCCCAGCTTGTCCAGGTAGAGCAGGTTGGGGCGGCCCTACTACCCCCAGGAATGGGGTGGAGAAGCTCCTGGTGGCTGCAGAGCAAGGGCGAGCTGAAAGCAAAGGGTGCCTGGGCCCTCAGCAGCTCTGGGTGGGCCAGGAGCCCAGGGCCGCGGAGCGCTTGGCAGCCATGGAGCCTGCCTTTGGCATCGGTGAGGCGCGCCTGCATGCGTGGGAGCTCCTCGCCGCTAGGACCACCCTCGCCCTGACGCTCCTCAAGGCCTAGTTTCCATGAAGAAGGAACCTCCTGGCAGGGCTCTGTGGAGATGGGTATTAATCAGGGATTGATTCCTTATGCTTGCTCAGGCCTGGGGCTTCCTCGAGGCCTTGTCGCAGAGCCCATGGGGATGCGGTGGGGCCAGCTTTGAAGTCAGAGCCCGTCCCCAGTGCGGCCTGTGGGATCGCTGAGGGGCCACTCCTGGATGAAGGGTGTGTCGCAGGGTGTCTGAAAGTAAAGTTGCTTCTTCGAGGAGCCCTGGTCAGGGCAGTGGAAGGACCGGCACGATGTGCGTTGAGAACGTGAGGATGGGCTGACTCTGGGCGGGTTTACAGGGGAGGAGACCTTGTGCGAGAGTCCAGGCCGGTGCTGCTCACACCGGCTCAGCGGGGCCTGGGACCCGTCCTAGCCTTCCTGGGAGGGCTGGGCCCTCGGCCTGGGCTGCGGCCATACTGGGCTTGGCACGGCCTTATAGCCATTCTGGCTGGCTTGGGGCCTCCCTGGGAATGGGAATGATGCAGCTGTGACCACAGCCCTGATGACCACCACTGGGGCCCCGTGCTGGCCTTTGCAGGGAGGCTGTTGACACTGTTGGCCCAGGTCTCCTCTCTGCGCGGTGGTGGGGGCAGGGGAGGTTAGCCCTCCGGGGTCCCTTTTAGCCAAGAGGAACGGGGACTCTGGGAGTGTCACATGGCAGGCAGAGATGAGTGCAGAGTCCCCAGCTCCAGCCTTTGGTCGCTCTGTGAGGCTGTGGAGGGCAGTGGTCAGGGACACGGTCCCGCTGTATCTGGGCTTGAGACCAGAGGCTGGGCTCCTTAGAGCAAGACGCAACTTTCCTCTGGACAGGTGGTGGTCTGAAGAGGAAGTCAGCCTGCCCTCCCTTCCTCCTTCCAGACACGCAGGAAGTGCTGGCAAGGCCCGGGGCAGCGTGGTGAGGGGAATGGGCCCGCCCTGCTCTCGTGTGGTCCCCTGTCTGGTGAGGTGGGCACACTCCCACGCGTCTGAGCCTGGAGGCTGAGGGTTTTGGGGAACCCCACTGAAGCAGTGTCCCCAGCTTTGGTCTCCAAGGATGTTTGGAATACCCTCTTCTCTTAAGGTGGTGCATTTTCAAAGATTACCCAGTTGAAACCAACGGCATTTATTAAGTAATTCGTTTTCCCATGTTTAATTAATCAAAGACTAATTATGAGCTACTTCTCCAGTTAGAGTGTCTGATCCGCACCTGAGAGCCTTACGCCCTGCATGGACGGTGCACCAGCAAGCGGGCAGGGAGCTAGGCATTGGGTATGTTCGGTGTGTTCAGGGTACTTGGAGACCAGTGGGACAGTGACCTCCAGGGACCTCAGTTTGGGCCTGTCACTAGGGCACCGCAGGTCATCAGTAGGCAGCGTGGTGGCTGTGGGGGTCTGTCTGCTTGGGGAGGCAGCAGAGGGAGCTCAGGGAAGGCGGCGCCCCCAGCCCCTGGCCGGCCTAAGGCTTCTCTGTGTCTGGGGGCCTGGGAGGGTCAGCCAGGGAGCCCGGGGAAGAGTGACTCTCCCGGCAGGCCTGTGCCTGGAACAGCTCACCTTAGCAGTCTTCCAGCCCAAACCCTCATGTGCCAACAGGGCCAGAGGCCTGGTTGGGACCCAGCCCTTGGAGCCCACATGCCAGGCTATGGGGGGCTGAGTGCAGCCTCTCAGAGTGACCAGGCTTGGCCCCCACGAGGGCCTCTGGCCTCCCACAGCGGTCTGGCCCAGAGATGGAGGAGCCGCCCGGGGCATGCAGGGGCTGGGCAGGGCAGGGTGGAGCTTAGCTGAAAGCCGTCCAGGGGCCCCGGGCCAGCACAGGCCAGCTCTGGCCCCACTGAAGGACAGGAGGGTGGGACTGAAGGCAGGGCCTCTCCCCTCCCCGCCCAGGGATGCAAAGCCCTCAGTCTGTTTTGCTTCCGAGACAGACCCCATCCATCTGGCTTCCACTCTTGTGCTGTTTCCGGCTTGCGTTCCTTCCTGATCTGAGAATGAAATGTTTTAGCTGGTGGCAAAAATGGCAAAGTGCCCTTTCTCCCTCCCAAGATGGGTGGACTCTTCCAGAAAACTCCAGTGTCCTGGCATGTTCCCTTACTGAGCAGGCGGCCTTTGACCTGTGGGTTAGAAAGGCAAGGACGCCGTCCGTTCTTCTGGCCACTGGGCTCCACTGGAGCCTTAGGGTCTGACTCCAAAGCCCCTCTGGGGCCTGCGCTGGGGAGGCCTGGGCAGCCTCGCCTCCGGGAGTCTCCGCTCCTGTTGGTGCCAGCTTCATAGGTTGCCTGCGAGAGTGGGGACAGAAGACCCCAGTGCTCCCCCCATAGAAGGTTCTGGAGCCGTGCACGCTGCTGGTTTTCCCTTCAGTGGGCAGTGGGGAGTGTCGGAAATGCAGAGATGGGGCAGCAAGGGGGTCCCGAGAGGCCACAGAGGGTCAAGCCGTAAACCTTGCGGGCCACAGCTGGGCCAGGGACGAGGGGAAAGGGAATGGAAGTTGTGGAAATGATGTGAAATATGACTGTTGGTCTTCGGGAGGCCGTGGGTCCCAGGGGACGGAGTCATGCCCTGGTCTGTGTTTACCAAGTGTGGGACATCCATGCTGTGGGACGGAACCTCGCTGGCCTTGACTGCCTTATTTACAGAATGGAAGTGCAAATTATGTCAGCCTCCTGGAGCTGCGAGAGGACCAGGATCGCGCCAGCCGGTGAGGGCTTGGAAACCACACCCCTCCTCCCCTGACTCCCACCATGGTGCTCTTGTCTCGGGCCTGGATTTCTAGCTGTTCCCTCGTAGTGGTGGTGCTGGGGTAGTAGCTGGGCACGGGCCACGTGGACAGAAGCTGGGAAACAGAGAAACCAGGCTTTGGCCTCCTGCCGTGGCCAGGCCCCTGCTCCGCCTCCTGTCTAAGAATAGTTTGTAGCTGGGCTGGAGGCGCCAATTCTTCCTTAATGTTTCTAATGGTTCCCTATTAATTTAACTGGAGAAAATCACCCTGAAATGTCTTTCAAGTGGAAAAGGAGAGATGTCCTAATACTGTGGGCATATCATTAGGAAAAGCAAATTAAATCATGTTTAATGGTGTTAGAATCTCAATCACTTTGGAAGATGGAGTTGGTGAAGCAGGGAAATGAGAAATGCCGACGCCCTTCAGAAGGAGGTCACGGGAAGGAGGGTCCGGAGGACTTGGGGGCGTGGTGGGGGGGCGAGGTGGGGTCCCGCCTTTCCACAGTGTTGTGTAAATGCTCTCACCCATCTGGTCTCTGCCAGCAGGGTGTGGGGCTGCTGTAGACTCAGTGTGCACCCCCCAACTCCTGCTGGAACCAGATCCCCAGAGCACATGTCAGGAGGTGGGGCCTCCGCGAGGAGCTTGGTTTGTGAGGGTGGGGCCCCACAACTGGGGTCTGTGCCCTTATAAGAGACCCCAGAGAGCTCCCTTGCCCCCTCTGCCATGTGGGGGTGGCTGTCTGTGAACCTGGAAGCAGCCCTCCCAGGACCCGAAACCTCCAGAGCTGCGTGCGAGTGGATGTTGCTGAATCACCCAGGCCGTGATATGTGTTACTAGAGCCCGAACGCACTAAAACAGGTGCAGCCAGCCTTCCCTGCCTCCAGGGTTCTCTCTCTGGGGCCTTTTGGGTTCTGCCTGTGGGGGCAGAAGCACCTGAGCCCTCTGTGGGGTGCCTGATCACGGCAGATGGCTCCACTCCCTAAGCCTCGGTTTTCTCCTCCGGGAAGGGAGGGTGGCACTTACCTCAGTGGGTTAAGCGAGCAGGTGAAAGCCCCGGGCCCAGGTGCAGAGCCGCAGTCTAGTTGATCCGGCTGGAACAGCCGCGGCCCCTCTGCACTGCTCACACTGTCAATGGGACTGGAATTTTGTTTTTGCGTTGCTTATGTCTTTGCAACTCACTGGAAATGAAAGCTCTACCCCCTGTGGACATAAAAAAGCCCTCCTGGCAAAAAGATGAGTTTTCTTTTTCTCTCCTGGTAGATTCCCTGTTCTCTGATAATGCCATAGCAAACATCCAACTTGACATTCCACACTGGGAGAATCACTCCTTTGACTGAAGTCCCTGTTGATGTAGGAAGGCCAGCCTCAGGACTTTGTCAGGTCCTCTTTGGAGAACAGGTGCTGGTTAGGAACAAGAGAGAACTTGGGCCCCTCGAAGAGGACGACGGGCAGAGTGCAGATAACTAATGAGTTGGGGGGGATGGTCTGGGCCCGGGTGGGCTTTGGGGAATAGGGACTTCCTCGCAGGCAAGGAGGGAAGCTAGGTGGGGACTGCAGGGCACAGGGCCCATGAGAGCCATGACCTTGTCCATGTGACTTTACTGAGCATTTACTGTGCACCTGCCCCCCAAGCGCAGGCCTCTGAATGGGGTCCCCATCTAATCCCCACATTTGATGGATGGGGCTCAGAGAGGTGGAGTGACTGGCTGTTGGGGGGGCCAGCCCATTGGCACCTGGGCCTCTTCCTTTTCACCCTCTGCCTGACCTACCCAGGCTTCACACAGAAGGCGCTTAATAAATGCTCTTAGCAGGACTGGAGCAGCCAAGACACGCTTCGGGGCAGCGCTGGGCTCACTCGCCTGCCGGGAAGGCAGGTCCCTGCCGTGGGCGCCACTTTGCTCCGGCTCAGATTCAGGGACCCAGCGCCTGGCTCTCCCCACCCCTCCTTTCCCACTCACCCAGCCACATTCCCAAAGGGCAAACTTCCCTTAAAAAGTCACGCTGGTCCTGGTTGGGTTCAGACACCAGCTCTGGAGTTGCGGGCACACAGTGTGCTGGTCCTGGGCTCGCACAGCCGCCCTGCTCGGCCCTTGGCAGCGCCCACCACCTCCCTTTTTTATGAGGAGGGCTTTATCCCCAAGGAGTGAGACTTTCCAAAGGAACCACTGTCATTGAGCGTTCAGCACAAGTGAGGCTCTGCCTGCAGTTCGTCTCATTCCTTTATTCTGCCTTATGTGAGCGCCTCTGAGCCCAGCTCCGCATGGCCTCGGCCGCTCCCAGGAGCAGTGGGTAACCCAGTTGTGGGGGGGGGGCTGGGGAAAGACCCCGCCTCCCCTCCCTGTCCTCTGCCAGCTTCTGGAAGGGATGGGGTGTGTGTGTGTGTGTTATGAGTGTGACTGTGTTCGGCACATTGGTGTGAGTGTGTGTGTGTGCTTGTGTGTGTGAGAGTTTCCACTGTTTTCAGTGGGTTTCTCTATTTAGATGGGGCTCACTGAAGGCTCATGGTCTCAGATGCTTTGCAGAGCAGGCATGACCCTCCCTGCAGCGCCCCCCCCCCCCCCCCCGCCAGCATCTGGCATTTTCTTCAAAGGCAAGTTCCTCATTGTAATGGCTCTGCTCCTGGGGAGTTCAGTTGAATATCTGCAGCAGGAGCCCATGAAACACGGGAATGTGTTGAATCGCCTTGGAAGTACCAGGTTGGGGTGTGCTGGCTGCCGGGAAGGAAGTGAGAGCAGAGAAGCCCCTCCCCAGGAAAGCCCCGCCCCAGGAACGGGAGCTGAGGTGCAGAGGCTGCAGCTTCAGCCATGGAGCCCCCAGTGCCCTCCAGGGGAGCATCTCCCACATCACCGGCTCCTGGCAGACTAGAGCTGGGCTTTTCAATGTGTGGGGGCCCCTGAGTCGGAGGGAGGAGACCGAGGGACGAGTCCGAGGCCGGTCCCCTGCATGCTGCTCTTTTCCAAACCCTCAGGTGCCAGGGGTGCTTCTCTCAGCTCTTCCCCTTGGTAACTGGAGGTTGGTGCCCCACGGCCAAGGGCACCTGCAATCGCCAACATGTTCGCTCTTTCAAAGCCCCAGACCCCTTTCTTTGCTTTGTTGAGTCAGGAACAGGTCCGAGTGACCGAAATCAGAAAGGAGTGCTGGCCTCTCCTTTATTCAGCGGTGGAAAACACAAAGCAAAAAGCTTACCTTTTTTACCGCTTTGCAGTGTGCAGTTCTGTGGCATTAAAGTCACAGTACTGCACAGCCACCAGCACCACCTCATTCCAGGTTTCCATCACCCGCAAGGGAACCCAGTGGCGGCCACGCCCCAGCCCCCGGCACCCACCAGCCTGCCAGTCTCCGTGGATTTGTGTCTCCTGGTCATTTCGTATAAATGGGATCCTGCGACACGTGGTGTTTGCGTCTGGCCTCTCTCACTTGCACGATGTTTCCGAGGTCCACCCGCACGGCAGCAGCCCCAGCGCTTTATCCCCCTCTGTGGCCCCATACGTTCCACTGCCTCATTTACCACTACTTGTTTCCCCATTTTTCTGTTGACGGACATGGGTGTGGTTTGGTTGTGCGAACATTTGTGAGTAAGGGCCTGTTTGAAGACCTGTGTCTGAGTCTTTGGGGTACAAAACTGGGGGTGGAATTGCTGAGTTACATGGTCATTCTGTGTCCTACAAGCAGAATCGTGGCGTTTCTGCCTTCCCATGGCAGCCCAGGTCACCTCCCGGGGGTCAGGGTCCGGGATGTTGAAGCCGAGCTGTGGTGGATTACTGTTAAGCTGTAACACTGTAGCTTTTCTGAGCCTAGTTGCCGCCTGAGCAGGGATGTTCGTGACACGGTGGGGGCTCCAGGAGGAGGGCTTCCTGAGGGGGGCGACGCCCTCCCTGGACCCACCTGGAGAACATCTGCCGGTGACGCCACAGGCTTCTGTCTGCTCCTCCCTGCTGGGCACTGTCTCCTGCCCCTCCCTCACCCCTTTCTCCTCCATAATCTTGCCAGGGCCATCCCTAAACGGTGGTCTCAGCTGCCACACCTCTGGGACCACCCAGCTGGCCTCCCTGTGGCTTACCTACGCAGTCTGTGTCCCTGGTCCAGAATCTAAGCATCTCAGTGGGACCTGGTGTGCGACCCTTGGGCTGTGTGCATCCTGTTCGTGGCCAGCGAGCAGGGTGGGGGATGGGGAGTTGGTGGGGTTTCCTGGACCTGCTGCAGGAGCTGGGGGTGGCGCGGGGTGGCACCCAGGGCCCGGTGGTGTAGGGAAAGAAGCTGACAGAGGCCAGGCTCTGTTAAGAGGCGGGAGGGGTGCTGGCGGGGCGCCATCATGCAGGCTGTGGGCGCCCTGTATGCTGAGGGGCCCCATGGTCCCTGCTGTCCCCCAGCCTTACTGTCCCTCCTGTTGCTCACGCTGCCCAGCAATGATGGCCTCTCCGAAGCTCCTCCACCAGGCCAGGCTGCTGTCTGCTCAGGACCTGCACGCTGCCTCAACCACACTTGGCCCAGAGGGCTGCTGGCACCCCCTCGCCTCCTCTGTCTGCTGCCCTGCCGCCCCATCTTCCGCCGCCTCCCTGCCCCTGCTGTGTTTGCTGAAGAATGCTGAGGCTCTCTTACTAACTTGCTATTTCACTCTCCCTAGAGAACTGGTCCCATTAGAGCAGGGAACTGCTCACCTATGGAGCTCAGGACCCAGAACAGTGCCTGGCCTGCTTCTGGCCCCTTAGACGTTCATAGAATGATGCAGGAGTCAGGCCTGACAGGGGTAGCTCTTGGACATTGCCTCAGCCTCCTTTCTTTCCTCCCCAGATCCACGCAGGCATCCTTCCGGGGCCTGGTTTTTTCTGGAGCATAGCTGGTTTTTACGGTTCTTTCTCTGGGCTCATTGAACAGACCCCCAGCTCCCAGGCTGGGCCCTGGGGGCCTGCGTGCTCTCTGGAAGGAGGAAGTGCCCGCAGACCGCTCGCTCTCGTCTGTCTCTTGAGTCTGGGGGGTCGTCCAGTCCAACACTCCATGCCACATTGGACACTGAGGGGATGCCTCATTCGGGAGCTGGCTGGGGGCTCCCAGAATCACCTGCATCTCGCTGTCCATTTGCCGCGGAGCAGCTCGGCAGGGGCGGGAGGACAAACATCCTTGGAGCAGACTGCCCAGAGCCTGTGGTTCTCGGAAGACCCCTGCCAGGTCTGTGTCCCTGCACGTGGCTTCCTGCGTTGGTGGGGGCTCTCCAGCGTCGCGGAGGCCGCACCTCTGAGCCAGCCTTCCCGGTGAACACGGCTCTCGGCACAGGGCCCAGAACATTGACCCAACGCAGCTTCTGGGTTTTGTCATTGGTTGTAGCACATCAGGGGTGGGATAGCACTTTGATGCGTTTTTGCGAGGTGGTATTTTGACGGAAAAGTGTGATAAGGACAGTGTCACAGCACGCTCTTCAGTGTTGATGATTGCTCCCACACAGTGTGTGTATTTATCAGCAGAAAGGCGTGCCGTGGAGACTAAGAGAGAAGACTTGGTTTTCCTCGCAGCACTGACCCCAAAGGAGTGGGGCTTCCGCACTGAGCCATGCCAACACTACCCGCAGCCAGGGCAGACCCCACGGGCCCGCCGACCAGCCCCAGTTCTGACGGAAGTCTCAAGTCCAGGGGGCCCCTGGTGCCTGGGACCGACCCCTATAAAGTGGCTGATCCCATGATCCCCTCCTCAGATCCAATAATTGCTAGAACAGCTCCCAGAACTCAGAGAAGCACGTTGCCTCCTGTTACCAGATGGAAGAGGTGTGTCAGGCAAGATTATGGGGAAGGGCGGAGCTCCTGTGCCCTCCCAGCACCTCCACGTGCCGACCAGCTGGAGGCCCTGCAAAACCCAGAGGCTGAGGATTCTTATGGGGCTTCTTCATGTTGGAGCGGTCAGTTGATTAACTCAGTCTCCAGCCCTCCTGGAAGAGTGGGGGTGGGGCTGAAAGCCGCAAGTCTCTAACCACAGCACGGTCTTTCCAGTGACCAGCCCCCATCCTGAACCCTGCAGGACCACCCTACGGTCACCTCATTAGAGCAAGAGATGCTCTGATGGCCCAGGATAGTCCGAGGGATTTGGGAGCTCCGTGTCAGGAACTGGGGCCAAGTCCAAGCGTGTATTTCTTCCGATGGCACAGGGATGTGGCCCTGGAAGGTGGGGCAGGGCCACAGTTGTTCCCATAGGTGTACTCATTGTTATCTGCCCTTCATGAGAAGATCTATCAGTTACATTATCTTCTGGGAGAAGATAGGTCCCTGCAAACACATCTGGGCTGCCTGTGTGCGTTTTCCTTTGCACAGTGATATAAGCCATGGTTTCCAGGCTTTAGTGAGCATCAGAAGAAGACAAGGGGCTGTTTAAAAATGTTTTGGGCTACAGGCGTTCATCTCCAGCAGGAGGTTGGCTGGGGGCACAGAGTCAGCTCAAGCGCCTGCTGGGCCTCAGGACCTTGGGGGACACATTCTGTAGAGGGGCAGGGGGGACCATCTGGGCGATGGACGCGTTTGCTCTCTTGGCTGTGCGGATGGGTTCATGGTGTGTACGTATTTTAGAACCAACCAAATTGCACACTTTGATATGTTGGCGCCTCAATAAAGCCATTAAAAATGAACTACCACTAAACATTGAGCTCTAATGGGACACCAGCCACATTTCAAGTGCTCCGTGGCCACGTGTGTCTCTGGACTCACATGTTGGCAGTGTGGATACAGAGCATTTCCCCCGCTGCAGAATGCCCTCTGGGACAGGAGCAAGGTGCTGGGGAACAGGTGTTCCCAGGCAGGACCTGCTTTGTGAACAAGGCATGCTCTTTTTGTTTTTTTCTTTATTCAAAAATGTCTTTCCAATTCCCCTGTGAATGCATGAATATATTCCTTTTAACCGTGGAAACAGTAAAGATCAGACCCGTGCTCCTGAGACATGGCCATGTCCAGCTCGACTTCTCGCAGGCTGGGTACCTGGCCTGGGGTCTGACAGTCAGGCTGCCCGGCTGTAGCTTCGATCCTGGCTTAGTCCCACTGTTGCAGCGATCCGTAAATAAACACCCAGATGCGTCAGGGTAGCCTTGCTCTTTACAGGGGTCTGTTGCTTCCTCAAGACCTCGTTTATACTCCTGGATGCCCTTGTCAGACAATTCTGGGTTCTGCTCCCCTCCCCCATATTCTTGTGACTTTGGGCAGGGGACTCACTGGACCTCACTCCCTCATCTGTAAAGTAGGGGCAGTTTGGGTTCAATTAGGGAGCTCATAGCATGTGCTCCTCTGGTCCTGTATTTTCACATGAAGACCTGAACTATAGCCTGCATCGGTTAGAAAAGACTTGGCTGCTTATAACAAAGAGCCCAACACTTCAGTAGCCTAAACTACAAGGGTTAACTCTTTCTAATAAAGGAAGTCTGGAGGTAGGCAGTGCAGGGCAGATGTCACGGTGCCACAGAATCGTCAAGGATCACCTTCTGTCCTTGTCTGCTTCTTCATCACTAACTTTTATCTTCAAGGTCATGGCCCAAATGGCTGCAAGATCTCCAGCCATCACTCTTCTAGTCCAGGCAGTAGGGAGGTTGGTGAGGCGAAAGCAGACCCATTTAAGCAGACTTTGCAGAAGCCTCACTCACCACACTAGTTCTCCTCATTGACCAGATCATAGTCACATGACCTTTACATATTTACATGGGGGGGCCCAGGAAATGTGGTCTGTCGTATTGGGCCGTCCCTGATAATATGGGAGCCCACCTGGTGAGGCTGAAGGTGGGGATGGAGGATGGGAGGCCACCAGCTGTCCCCGCCCTGCAGGCAGCTGAATTTAGGAGAGAGAGTGAGTTTGTATGCTCATTGCTGTTGGTGCACACAAAGCACTTGAAGTGAATGCATGTTTTGGGACTTAAAGGGCATATTAGTAAATAGAAATACAATCTTCTGGTGCAGTTTTAGAATCGAGGGGAGGAAGGTCAGGTCCGAGTGTTTCTTCTGACCCCCTGTACTTTCCACAAGGCTTTCCCCTGCTCTTTGCCCAGGGGAGCATCTGCTCTGCACAGCCCTGGCCAGACATCCTAAGGGACGTGGGCAAAGCCACTGGCTGGGTTTGTGGACATCCCTGCACCCTTGCTGATACTTTGTCAGTGCCAACGTGTGCTGGGCAGTATTCTAGGCACTTGCTCTGTGCAGCTTATTGGGGCGGGCCCCAGAGTGCACAGCGTTTCCAGGCTTTTTGCGAACCTGCATGGCCATAGACTGGCTGGTAGAACCCGAATGGGGGTGAGGTGAGCCATATCCCAGCTGCCCCCTCCAAGCTTAGCATGCAGGCTTCTGGCAGTGTCCCTGTTCCCAACTGTGTCACACACGAGAAATAAACTGGATTGTGTGTAGGCGCCAATGTCTTGGTCTACTCTGACCCATTTTGCAGGAGAGGAAACTGAGGCCCAGAGAGGTTGTTGGCTGCCCACCATCACACAGCCCAACAGTGGAGGAACTGGGTTTGAACCTGCTGGTGGGCTCCAGGGCTGAAACTCAGGCCCCTGAGTGATTCCATGCTGGGAACTTTGAGGAGGCAGCCGTGGCCCCACCCCATCCTGAGGCAGGTGAATGGAACGAGAAAGCCCGACCCTGCTTCCGAGTGTCTATCCCACTTGTCTCCACTGGGAGAGCGTGTGTTGGAATGAATCCATAGCCATTTTTATAACCTGCTCTCTCCGCCAGGATGGGGCTGGAATAGGTTGCTCACCAACGATGGCAGTAGGTGCCCGGATTCGGACCATTCGCTGTGGTTTTGTGACTCAAAGTTGGTTTGAGTCCAACATTCATACCAGATCATGTCTTTATCCTTCAGGCCTAGTGCGCCCCTCCCCCAGAGAGGAGGGTGGGAGTGTTTGTCTCAGGTCCCTGGGCGGGCTTTGCCGGGCCACGATGCCCGTGCTTCGTCGCACTGCTGCTGACCGGGTCCTGCACGGTCTTCTCGGAGCAGCAGAGGCTGCAGAACCCACCCAGGTGAGTGGAGATGCTCCTGCCCCCCAGCTCGCGCACCTGTCTGCCTCAGAGGCGGGAACGGCCCTCCCCGAGGGGCCGGCTTGGCGCGGCTGCCCCTCCCTGAGTCTTCCTGGGCCACTGGGCTCAGAGGTGCTAGAGTTTTTGGGAGGTTTTGGTTCTGGGGCGGAGCCCTCCCGTCTGAGGGATGTGCCATTTCTGCTGCGGCTCTCCGGGGGCGCACAGAGCCGAGAGCCTGGCTTTCCTGTGCAGGAGGTGACGCTGCTCAGGTCCCCACAGTCTCTGGCACTGTGCCGAGCGGGTGGGAGCTTGGCGCCCAGATGAATCCCCACCACTGCCCACCACGGCGTTTGTCTTTGGGAAAGTGCTCTCGGCTGGTTCTTTGTCCTGCAAGGACAGTGCCCACTCCCAGATCAGACTGGACTCCTGCAAGGGGGCGGCACTCGGTCATTCACTAACTAGCCCCCTCACTGGGTCATAAGAATGAAAAAAAACTGTGGCTAGGGAAGTGACAGATAGGGAGGAATGGTGAAGATATACAATGTGGCCCCAGGCCCTTCCTGGTACGCCGGTTGCTGCGCTTGGGCTTTGGGCTGCCCAGCGGCTGATGTAAAGAGCAGGATGGTGTTCCTGGCCCTCATTCCTTCCGAGGGGTCCCGGCCCCACAGCCCGAGGTGCAGAGCTTCCCCCTGGGGCTCTGTCCAGGGCCTCGCGGCCCCCTTCTCGCAGGGCTCCTTGCTGCACACCCCAGTGGCGCGGACCCCTGCGGGTCTGTCAGTACTCTCTGTGGGCAGAGAGAGGGCCCAGCGCTGCCCGCCGCCTTCTGTATTTCCTGCTGTCCCTTCTTTAAGGTGGGTCGTCACCCTCCCTGACAGCAGGTGCCAGAGGCACCACGGGGCATGGGGAGGGGCAGAGGGGAAGGGAGCATTCCCTCTCTGGGCCTCAGTTTGGGTGTGCTGATCCCCCGCACTTGTCTCCTGCATCCTGCCTGTGCTCTCAGGAGCCCAGAGTAGGAGGTGATGCCCGTGGTCCGGGGAGCACACGGCGGTGATGTGCCACGGGGGTCTGGGAGCAGACCTTAGGAGGCCCCTGGCAGGGCCGGGGGTGCAGAGGGGAAGGGTGAGAGGGTCAGCGCACAAGCCCCCAGAGCCTCTTGGGGAGGAGGCAGTGCCCACAGGCTTGCCCAGGGAGCTGGCGGTGGGTGATGCTGAAGGCCCAACCCCGACTCTCTGTTTTAGGGGCTTCTCCCCTGCCTTTTCACTCCTTTAGGCTGGGTTCCCCCACCCCCTGCCCACCTCCTGGGCCCTGGGGCTCTCACCCCTGAGACCACAAAGGCAGAGGGCCCGCAGGCCTGGGAGGGCCGGCACACCCAGCAGCAGGGGGCCCGGGGCCCGTCCCACTGGCCGCTGGCCTCTGCTGTGTGGGGTGGGCGGCGGAGAGGGCTGGGAGGAGGCGTGTTCCGGGCCCGCACTCCATGCCCCCTGTGCCCCTGCCATCATCCAAGCGGCTGGGGCCACCATTCTCTCTGTTACTTCGAGCCTGCTTGGTAACTCATTAGACTCGGCAGCCTGAGCGAGCGAGTGGGGAGCGGGCGTTGACTTCCCAGGACGGCAGTCTGAGAAATGTCAGCATCCCACTCTGGAGTCTGTGAGTCAGTTTGGGTTCCAGTGAGCCTTTCTCCCATCCTGTAAACCAGCTGTTGGGCTCCCTGGTGGTGGTGGGAGGGTCTTGGTGCTTGGTTCCCACCACTGGAAGACTCAGATGCAGTGCTCCGGCTGGGGTTGGGGCCGGGGCGGGTGTCTCTCTCCCCAGCATTCTTGGAAGCAGTTCATGCCTCGGTCGGAGGAGAGGTGGTTGTGTAGACGCCCCAGGAGCCGGGCCAGGCCCCCTCGGTTGCTCACCACCAGCTGCCCTGAGGCGGGGCCCTGGTGGGGGTGGCAGAGCCCCCATTTACCAGGTGGCAATGCCATTCTTAGCATAGAAGTGTTTTAGGCTCTTAAGAAAATGTTTAGATTTTTTAAAACCCTGAGGCCCAGAGAGTGCCTGTCTGTACCCCTCTGTTTGGGGGGGCTTCTTGGGGAGGTGGGCTTTGTGGGCCCTTCCAAATGGCCGACTCGGCAGCTTGGATAAAACCTGTGGCCCCAAGGCCCAGGGCCAGTTAGGGACACACTGAGGGGGTTCTGGGGCTGCAGACTTGGCACCTGATGGCCCCTCGGGGGGTAGGGCCCAGGTGGGCCTTGCATTGCAGCTGAGGGGACCTCCTCTGTGTTCCCACCCGGAGTGGTGATGGCTGTGCCCTCCTCCGTGTGGCATGACAGAGATAGGGATGGGGCTGATCTGAACCGATGCCTGTGCTCACCGGTGCTGCAGCCACTGTCAGCTCCAGGTTGCATGACGGCTGGAGAGAGGAGCGGGCTCTCCTAGGAACTAGGGCCTAGGAGTGCATGTCCCCGTGAGGCTGGAGCAGTGCTGGCGTCCCAAGGGGTCGTCTTTCCTGCAAGTGCGTCTGCTGCCCTCCGTGGGGGCGCCAGTCCAGCTCCCCGGGGTCTGTTTTTGTGAGTGGCTGGCGGTACCTCCTGTTTGAATTTCATAGGACCCAGAGGACAGGGACTCAGAAACAAGGCATGGATGTCTGGATTTGTTGGAATATCAGCTGGATTGAGGCTTTAAAGGGGAGCCGTGGGGTTGTTCTCTGCTTTGTCAATCTCCTGCAGTGTCCGGAGCACCAGTGTTCAGGTCTCTGGTGGGGTCACCCCAGAAGAACACAGCTGTGGGTGGCAGAGAGCCCACCCACCCCACTAGAATCCCGCGATCCCTGGAGGCTCCTTGTGATTTGGGGTGCAGAATATGGCTGATGGGAAGAAATGCCAAATACAAACAGATTCTGGTCATTTCCCAGGAAGAGATTCTACATTTCTGGGTCAACGTGGTTTTATAAGCTTTGAGCGACAGATGAAACCGTCAAACGTTGACGTAAATATTTAATTGTTAATTTATTTACATCTTTAGAAACCCATCATAAAGTCTCATGTCACAATGACACTGCCATTCAGTGCCCACAGTTCATGAGATGCACGTGTGGTCTTTAAGCTCTGGATTCCGTGTGCCCCCGTGTCCCCTGGGCGTGGTGACCGCACGGTGCGTGTATGGGTCTGCACCATGCGCTGGGACCGCTCTGCCAGACCAGGCCCCCGCCCTCACCAGGACCCTCCCCAAGAGCCCTTTCAAAGGCTGCTTTCCAGTGACTTCCACACTTAGAAGTCTGAGTGGATCCCTACTACATTCCTTCGCCTTATTTTTCAAAACCAAATTTGTTGTGGACCTGCGTGAGCCGCCAGACCCGCGCGGGCTGAGGCCGGGTCAGACCAGCAGTGCCTCTCTGAACACCTCTCTGAACAGGTGTGGGCGGCCATTATATCTCATGGGATCATCCATTCAGCACCCATCCTCAGAGGGCTGGCTGGGTGCCCAGCTCTGGGCGCGAGGCAGGGTCCGGAGGACGTGGCCAACTCGGCTGCACCTGCACAGAGATGTTGTGGAGCAGGGCAAACCTTGGTGCTGGACCGTGTGGAGGCCCACGTGCAGAGTCCTCAACGGGCCTTGGAGCCAGCAGGGCCTGAAGGGCAACAGAGGGGCAGGAAGGGCCTGCTGTGTGGCCTGGACCCCAGGGGCGAGACACCGAGTGGTGTTCCGGGTAACGTCTGCAGGGGCCGTGCCCTCCTGGCGGCACTTGGCGCGTGCTGGATGGAGCTCTGCAGGCAGAGATTCTGGCTGCCCTCCTGCCAAACCTGTCCCTCCGGGCTCCCCACTGGGGTACAGGCTCTCCCTGTATTTTCCTGGGGCTGCTCTAACAAAGCCACGGACTGGGTGGCCTAAACAACAGAAGCTTATTTTCTCCCAATTCTGGAGGCCAGAGTGTCAGGTCAGGTGTTGGCACTTCGGCTCCTTCGAGGTGTCTGCAGGGTGCGTGCACAGCGGCTTCTCCCTGCGTCCTTGCATTTCCCCTTGTGCGTGGCTGTCTCTGGGTCACTTCCCTTTTGTAAGGACACCAGTGGTGGATTAGGGCCCCTAAGGACTCATGTTGCTCTGTAAAGACCTGTCTCCAAATTAGGTCACATTCTGAGGTGCTGAGGTTGGACCCCAATATGCTTTTGGGGGGGGGACACAGTTCAACTCACATAACTCCCCCTTTTTGTCCCAGAGGATGCGTGTCTTCCCTCTTGAGCACCTGTGTTTGCAATCTGTACCCTCAATGCACATAAAGGTAGTTCCTGTAAACCTGGCCCCCGGACGCCGCAGAGGAGCCCGGCCCCGGTGGAACAGCTTCTCTGCTTGAGCTCGGGGGACGCAGAAATGTCTCAGTGAGGGAAGTCTTATCCCAAGTAAATGCTGGTCACATTTCATGCTCCTCAAATCTCAGAGTGTGGCCCCCCGGCTCAGCTGTGTCCACATGTGAGAAGTTTGGTCTAGTTCGGGCAGAGCTCTCAGCGTGTGCCCAGCACTGTGTGCTGATCCACAGCCCTGGCGGGAGCCCGTGTCTGTCCCGTTTTACAGATGGGGAAGTTGAGGCTCAGGGCAGTCAGCTGCACACTAGGCGGGAGGTGGTGCCCCAGGCCCGAAGCCGCCTCCCTGGGTCCACGGCTGTGGCCGCCACCATCCTCCCAGCTCTGTGCCCTATTGGCCCGGAGGGGTGAGGACAGGGTGTTCTGTTGACGTTCAGGAAACTGAGGCTCTGAGATCACAGAGCTGCCCGAGTGGTGAGGTGGCCCTCATACCCAGCTCTTTGGGCCTCTGGGGCAGAGCTGCCCCCCACCCCGATCTCCATCAGGTGGCCGTGTCACCAGGCACCAGTCCCCACCTGTGACAGTGTCATGGGCACAAGGTAGCCCCCAGAGGCGAAAGTTGGTGCTGGGGAGCGGCTGGTCAAGGCTGGAGGGTCTATGACGGCATGGCGAGCACAGCTGGGTGTCTGGCCTTGGCTGGACCCCGTCCTGCTGTGTGTGGCTCCAGGCTTCACGTGGTCTCTCTGTTCCTCTTCAAGGCCAGACCCAGGGCAGGTGCCGCATGCCGGCCACAAGCCAAGGCCGTCACGGGCCGGCCCAGGTGCGAGGGGGGTGACATGGGAGGGGTCTCAGTAGTGTGCAGCTCTCTGCGGTCTGCCTCGGGCCCTGGCTCGGAATGGGCAGGTGGCAGTGCAGCCGCCGCTGTGGGAGGGCCCCGGGCGGGGGCAGGAGGCTGGCCTGTGTGGGGCGAGCGCCCCTGCCGTCTTCCTCAGGACCGCCGGACCCCAGGCGCTTTTCCGTGAAATATTTGTAAAACTAGGCACAATTTTAAATACAAGTCGAGAAAATTGAATAGGAAGGATCTTTCCTTTGAGGAGCGAGCCCTGGACACTCCTTGGGAGCCCCACGCGGCCTCTCTGCCAGCTCCCTGGTGGTGCTGGGCACACCAAAGAGGGACGGCGCCCAGGCTGTGACTGGCACTCCCGAGCGGTCACGACCCCATGCCCACGCTGACGGTCTTGTCCTGCGTCCATAGGGTCTTAGTGTGGCTGCTGCTGAAGGCACGTCAGCTCAGTCCAGCAACCCCGGCCTTTTGAGGCGGCACTCTCGCCAGCGCGTACGTGCACGTGGCCTCACGCTTTCTGAGGCAGCAGCTTTGTGGAGGTAGTTCTCATGCCACGGATCCACCTTTCCAAAGCACCTACACGCGCCGAGCTGTGCAGCCGTCGCCACCATCTAATCCCAGAACCCTCCTCACTCCAAAAAGGCACCCCACCTGTTGGCAGCCTGTCCCCCTCCCACCCACCCCACCCTGCCCCGGGGCTGCGTTCTGCCTGCGCACCTGCCTGTTCTGGACATTTCGCGGAAGCAGAGTCCTACGCATGGCCTTTCGTGTCTGGCTTTCCGCTTGTGATGTCGAGGTGCATCCGTCTTGAACCACAGGTTAGGGCTTCGCTCTCCTTCTCTGCGGATGGACCACGTGTGGTCTCTCACCCGCTGATGGACGTTGGCGTAGATCATTTTAATGTTCATTTGTTCTTGTGTTTTGGTCACAGCAGGTGTGTATGCACAGGACCAAAAATGATGGAGTTGTGCAGATGGGAGTGAAATGAGACGCTGCTCCCCGCCCCCCCTCCGCCGCCCCCCGGGAACCATGCCTTCAGAAGTCCCGCCTCCTCTGCCCCCCTTGGCCGCCCCCAGGGACGCATGTGCAGTGCTGGCTCTTGATCCATGGGCGGTAAACGTCTGCTTGTTCCTTCGGCAGAACGCCGGCACCTGCCTTCCTCCCCCTGCCGATGGCTCTTCTAGGCTTTTCCATTCTGTCCACCACTTCCCTTCCGAGCTCCTGTCCCCCCCCAGATGCCCCCCATGCCATCCCCAGAATGTCGGCCCCCTGCCCCCCACGGCCCCTCCTCCCGCCGCCCCTGTCTGATGCTCTAAGGCCGATGGCGCTGCTTCCGTTCTGACCTCAGTGCCCTCTGTCCTTGGCCTTGGGGGCCGGGGCCACCGCTCAGGGCGCAGGGCTCTGCTCAGGGCCGCACTGTACCGGGCCTCCTGGGGTGCACTGTCTTGCGGGGAGGCCCACAGCCCTCCCGAGGTTATCGGAAGGTTTCTTGCCCCTGGAGTAAGTGGCCAAAGGGCTTACCTTGCCCTCCGTCCTCCCGGCCCACCCAGCCTCCCTCTCCCTGGTTTGGGCCTCTGCATCCCTGCCTGCCTCCTTGGCGGAGGCCCTCCTTGTCTCCCCAGGTACAGGGAGACCTTGGTGAGCTGTGCCATCCTGGGAAGTCCTTCCAAGGGACAGATTTCTCCAATGGCCGCTTTGTGGAGAGCTGCCCAGGGACGTCCCAGTGGTGTTTTGGGGGCCCTCCTCAGGGCCCAGAGGGCATGTAAAATGGTTCTGCCTTGGCGGGGTGCTTTGATCCCATGGTTTCCCGCTGGCCACGGCGCCCTCAGCCTGGGTCGGCAGGGCCCCGGTGTCCTGTGTGAGTCACCCCGGCCCTGTGTCAGCAGCCCTCTGACCTTTGTCTCTGTGGTGACGTGTGTCCTCCTGGCGCACTTTAAACTCTGAAAGTGGCGAAGCGGGAGTAAAGCCGGGGGAATGGGTGAGAGCACCTCTAGGGCATCCACCCCTCCAGTTTTCCAGAATTCTGAGGGCAGTGGAGGTCCAGGGGTCTGGGATGCGAGTCAAAACACCACCCACTTCCCTCCGGGTCTGCTCGGCCCCGCAGAGCGCTTGCTCGTCTGGTCCCAGGGCAGCGGGCCTGGTGCGCTTTCCTCTGCCCTGAATGCCGCTGCCCGGCAGTGGGCTCCCAGTGAGCTCAGCGAGGAGTGGCCTGGACAGCGAAGGGCCCTGGGTGGCCTGTGCATCAGACCCCAGGCCTCCCTGTCACTGCCCTGAGGCTGCCCAGCGGCGGCAGGACGGGCGGGTGCAGGGCACAGGCCGCGATGCGGGAGGGGTGCTCTGTCCCCGTCACGCAGACCCCAGCTCTGGGGCAGGTTGCACAGCCATGCTGATGTGAGACCAGCTGGCTGGGCACGTTCTGTGGGGACACCACCACCTTGTTTCTCACCCTTCCTCCTTACAAGAGCCTAGAAGTCTTCTTTTGGTGGCAGGGCTGAGCCCAACCCTGTGTCGGCAGCGGGGCAACCTCTGAGCCCAGCCCAGATTCACGCCCACTTCTGTGACCCCACTATCTGCGTCCCCTCCTCAGGCCAACCTGCGCTGGTCCAGGGCTCCCACCGGCGTCCCTTAGGCAGCCTCGCATGCAGTTCCACACGAGACCCCGGACAGACTTCCACACTGGATGACCGCTTGGCTGCTTTTTGGCCAGGGGCCTGGGGAATTGTTGGGAATCCTAGCAGGCTGACTGTTGGGGCCTCCAGGGCTGAGTGACTTTGGGCAAGTCACCCAATTCAGTCCCCAGTGTGTGTTTATAGACTAGTGCGAACCTTCTCTAAGAGATGTCTGTATTCCCACCCTGCCTCTGCCCCTGCTCCACGTTTCCAGAACAAACACGCCTGTGTTCAGAGGACATTACCCAGCCCACAAAGTGCTTGCCTCTGCTCGGGAACCAGGATGGCCCTTGAGTCCAAACTGTACGGCCCCGTAGACCCACGGGGGACACGGCCTCTCCCCGTTGCTGCATACCAGGCCTCACACAGGACTGTCTTCCTCCCGCCCGGCTCCCTGTCCCCTGAACCCTTCCCTGCATCCTTCCCTGCGTGCATCCTTCCCTGCGCCCCTCCGTGCATCCTTCCCTGCGCCCCTCTCCTCCCCGCCTCAGCACTACCACAGCCCCTTGCTCCCCTGGAAGCCTCTGCCCTGGACCTCCCCCTGTTCCTGCATCACTGACCCCTGTCTTGGGTGAGGACATGGAAGTTTGGGGAGCTGAGTCATGTGTCCAGGGCACAGGGCGAGGGGTGGGTCAGGCTCACGCCTTGGCCCCTGTTAAGGCCACTCACGCCTCCTCTTTTGTTTCTGTGGCAGCTCCTGGTCCCTGAGAAGACCAGGGCTGGTGTGAGGTATTGGCACTGTGTCTGGAATGTTCTCCACTGGAGGGAGGACAAACAGCCCTCGTGTGGCCCTCTGCGCCGAGCTCCTGGGCACACTGACCCTGGGGAAGCCTGAGGGGTGGGTTGGATAAGTCTCCACCTGGACCCCCAGAGGGTGGCTGGCAGCTCAAGGGGTCCCCTTGGAAGAATGTCCTCCGGGCCCGCCAGGGCCTCTGTTTCACCACCGATCTTCCCCTCTCAGACCAGAAAGTGCCCGAGGGGAGATGAGGCAATCTGGACGTTGCTGTACATTGGGTATAAAAGACAGCCAGTCTTTGCTGGCCGGGGAAGACAGAGTGGCTGGTGGTGGAGTGGGCGCAGCTGCTCCAGCAGGACGCTCTGTAAAACTGAATCAGCGAGCTGCCGCGTTTCCTCGGGCTCAGAAGTCCGGGCAGCCCCATGGTTCGGTGCCTCAGGCTCTGAAGACCCCCCTGCTCTGCTGTCCCCATTCCCGGTGTGCGACTCCGCCTCCTGGTGCAGGAGGGCTGCTCAGCTTCCGCCCTGGCATCCACATTCCATTCCTTGTATAAGAAAAGGAAAGGGGAGCAGGGGCCCTCCTCGCAGCCCTTGCTTCTTACCTGACTTCCAGAACTCGGTTGTGAGGCCACCTCCTGTGGGGAGGATGGGAAGTGAGGTCTTTCCCCGGCCGCCTGTGCCCTTCTGCAGCCCATCCTCCGTGGATGGTGGGGCAGGGACGTGGGGTGGGGATGGTTACGCTCCAGTCCCCTCCCTCCCTCAGGGGTTTCTCCTCTGCTTTTCTCAAAGGGAGGAATTCTGATCAGGAGTTGGAAACTGCAGTGTGTTCACTGTGGCTTGTCACAAATACTACTACTTGAGTCCAGTGGCCGGTGTGAGGTGGACTCCACCAGCCCCTTTATTACCAGCAGGGAGACCAAGGCAGAGACTGCTCTGTGTGGTTGTACAGGCTGGGTTCAAGGCCCCCAGGAGGAACCATCTTCTGGGCTCCTGGCTTTGCTCGCACCCTTGTTTCGACCCCTAAAATCTTGGCCCACTTACAAGGCTCCACACTTTGCAGACACGGCAGGACGTCGCTTCATGTGTGTCTGCACGTGCTGCAGCCCAGGGGAGTCGCCCTCTGTGCATGTGTGCGCCCAGGGGCCGTCCATGGGCCGCACCTCGCCCCCCATGCTGGGTCGGCAGCTCTTCTCACTGCCTCGACGATTCGTGGGGTCATCCCTGGAGTGGCCCCTTCAGGTCATGTATTATTCATAGGGAACACTGATATTCCAGCCCAGGTTCTTGTTGGCAGCTGCAGGGTCCCCAGCCCTGTATCAGTACTAACCCCAGAAGCATTAGTAAAGCACTGTCACATTTGAAAAGCCCGATTAGGCTCAACAGGGGGACGGAGAAAACAGAAATGACATTTTTCTAAATGAAATGTCTTATAAACAAATGGCTGCGCTTTAATGCCTTAGGGTCTGTGCAGGACACCACACCCCCGTCCATCCTCAGCACACCCACTACGGTGGGGGTCCTAATTATCTAATTCCCTGGATAAGGAACTGAGGCCAACAGATGGCAGGCGAATTGTCCTGGACACAGGGTGTCTGTTCCAGGCTTTTCCGGCACCTGGTCTCTGGCCTGGCCTCTCTGTGCCTTGACTGCCCAAACTGGGGGCAGAAGAGAGGATGGTGTCAGAGGCCCCTCCCCACTCCAAGTCTGGGCCCTTCTCTCCCACCGTCCTGTCCCAGGCCGCCCCCACCCCCTAACCTCAGGGAAGGCCAGGGCCGAGAGCATTTCTCCTGCGGGTCTTGTCCCTGCACGTGCCCTCTCCCCCGACTGGGGCTCTCGGGCCCGACCCCTGCGTGGTGCTGACGGGGTCCTGTCAGATGGCATTTCATTTAAATGCTGGCGATGGGTCTCCTTCCTGGGTGAGTTAACCGGCTCTCCTGGGGTGGCATCCTTTTGCTGGGGGAAGTGTCACTCTGTTTTGCAGAGTGGGGAAAATTAGATTGTGTGTGCGTGCAGTTAATCTTGCTAATGCCTCTCCGAATCTGGAAATTAGATGTGAAGTGTCTTGAAGCCAGCTGATGGGGTGGCGCTCTTTGCAACAAATCGTTGGCTGAGGCCCGGGATGCTAAGTCGGGTACGTCCGGGTCTGTGTGGCTTTGACACTTGGGAGGACGTTATCTCTTGCTGCAGTAAGGCTGGGACTCGAGAAGCCTGCCCTTGTCCCCAGCCGGATGTAATGGTTTCTACGGAAACCGCTCTGGGGGACCCAGATGGATGCATGGGGGGGTCCATCCCCCCATCTCCCCGAGCCTGTTAGGAAGAGGGAGAGCGTGTCCCTGGCCTATGTTCAAAAGGGCCAGTGGGCTACAAGGTGCAGTCCTGTGTGCTCACCCACAGCAGCTTTTATCTTTACTGCGGCAAAATGTACATAACACAGATGGCCTGCTCACCATTTTGAAGTGTACAGATCTGTGGCACTCACGTTGTTGAAGCCATCACCACCGTCTGTCAGAGACCTGGACAGTGGTTACAGGGGTAAAAACAGATTTTCTCAGGACTGTTGAAAGAGTGGAAAAGAGATCTCAGTGTAGAACCAGGCTCCGGTCTGAGTGCCATGTGGGTACTTGGGGACTTACAGCCCAGAGCAGATAGAAAATCATTAAGAGGAGACTCAGGGGTAGGGGGCCCCGCCTTAACAAACTTAGCAGGATTCTTGCAGAAGGCAGCCTAGGGGCTCAGACCTCACCTGGGGCAGACATCCTCGGGACCCCATGACAGGATCCAGGTGGAACCGGAGTCCAGGTGTCAGTGCGATCCCTACGGGGCTGAACTTCCAGCACCTCTCTCACCCGAATCCAGGGCAGCGAGTGTGTGGTCAGTATTCTAAAATGCAGAGGCAGGTTTCGATGCTGACTTCCACACACCTTGTTGTCTGTCCAGGCCCCAAGAGGGCGGGACTTGAATCCCCAGGTCGCCGAGACCCCCCTTGCTCCTGGCCTCTGCTCTGCCTCCCGGGGTCTCCCTCTTCTGCTTCCTTCAGGCAGGAGGCTGGTAGGGCACCCTTGCCTCCCCTTCCAGCCTGTCCTGGGCAGGAAGCTGGGGTTCCCGGGGTGACTCCAGTGCCCTGGGGCCGTCGGGGGAGGTCTGTCGCCCTCACCCCCAGGTGACCTTGGGTGATCAGCTCATCTCTCAGCAGGCCTTGCCCTCCTTCCCAGGGGCACATGGGGACATGAGGAGGGAGTGAGGGCGGTCTGGTCACGTTCGGTCACTGGCTGGCACAGGTCCCTTTGCTCTGCCCCTGCTGTCCGTGGGCTTATAGGGTCTGGGGGTCCCTACTGGTGCCTTCACAAAGGGATAGCGGCTCTCCTGGCACCTCCTGGGGGTGTGGGGGCATGCACGCGTGTTTCGGGTCTGGCAGTGGGGCCGCTGGGGACAGAGCTGGCTGCTGGCTAGTAATCACTGTTTTTCCAGAGGTGAGTACATAGCACCCAGAGAGTTCCGAGGGCCCGGATGTCCTTACCTCTGAAATCCTGGCTTCTTCCTGGGTGCCCCTTCCCTGGGAACGGTGGGTGGGCTCAGAGCAGCTGGGGCCTGCTTGGTTCCCCATTGGTGGGAATGGCTATGGGGGCCCCACTCTCTCCATCCCTGGGGTGTGTTATTTATGCTTCCAGGCAATTAGTTTCTGCAGGGGATCCCTGAGGGATCTGTGTGGGTGAGGAGGTCACTTCCCAAAGAATGGGCCCGGCAGATGGCCCGGCCCCACCCCCGCCCCGCCCCACAGGAGGGCGTGATACCCGAGGCAGGGGCCTGCTGTCCTACACCCCTGCCAGGCGACTGCCCCATGGCTCCCCTCTGAGTCGGCCTGAGCCCAGGGAACCTCTCAGGCTGAGTCCCCAGCTGGCCATCTGGGTGACCTGGGAAAGAAAGCCCTGTCCTCACGGGGCCTGGACAGACGAGAAGGTGCCTGGTGGGTCAGTGTCAGCCCCTGCATACCTCTGCCTTTTGGGAAACGGGGCCACACCCCTGCATTGCCCTGCTCCAAGCCTGGCCTGTGATCCCAGCGGGCTTGTGGGGAGTATTTGCATGAACACAGGCTTTGGTGCTCGGAGAGCTCGTCTCTCAGGGTAGCTGAAGGCTGGTGGCGGCCCCCCAGGCTGCGTGATGTTCACGGCCTGCAGGATTAACTTGTCCTCAGGTAGATGCTGTCTGGAGTGCCCAGGGGAGAATGGACTGCCCCTGCTTCCTGGGGGCCTGTCCTGTGTCTGTGTCTCCAGTGGGAGGTGGGTGCGCACCCACTGGACACACCGGCCTCGGGCACAGAGGGCAGAGAAGATACAGCCTGGTCCCTTCACGTCGGGGGTGAGGCCTGTGCTGCTCCCCGGCCAGAGCTCAGGCAGACAGGGCCTTGAGCCCTGGATCTGCTACTTTCTAGCTGGGTGGCTGTGGGCAGGTTGCGTAGCCTTGCTGGGGTGGACTGGGCTGTGTGTGAGGGAGGCTGGGAGAACCAAGTGCCCCATCATGCGTGTCCTCGACATTCCTGCTTCCCACCGACCTGGCACGGGCTGTGGGCAAGCTGCCCTGTGGATCTCGGCCTGAGATGGGTGGCTGCTGGCTGAGGCTGGGGTGCCCTGACTGGCTGCAACCATCAACAGGAGCTTCTGCATATAGTTCCAGGCCTGTTAGGACTCACAGTGCCTGCTTGCCCGAGTGTCCGCTCAGCTGACCTGGCATTTCCTGGCACTGGGCAGGCATGGGCCAGGGGTAACTGTGCCTCTCCTGGGGTCTGAGGGCCAGGGCAGGGGTGGGGAGCCCTTTGCTCAAGGCATGGGAAACCAGGGTGCAGATCACACATTAGGACTTTGCAGGCCAGGTTCATGCACACTTGCCCTTCTGAAAACAGGGACCTTGGAGAAGTGGCTTGTCCTTTCTAGCTCAGTTTTGTTACCTGTCTTAGGGGGTCGTCACAGTATCTACCTTGGTAAGTGGGTGGCTTGGGGGTTGAGTAAGTCAGTGAGGGTGCAAGAGGCCCAGCTCCGTACGTGGAGGCATTGAGGTGGGCGGCAAGGGACTGAATGCTGCAGCATGTGGGGTCAGCTTAGCAATGCCAGGGTAGCCTGTGGGGACAGCGCACCCACATGTGCCCTGAGGGCTGCCCCTGAGCAGCTGTGGGCTCACAGATTCCTTCCTTCCTTAAAGGCTTTCTTTCTGTGCATTCCAAGAGCATCTTTAGCTTTACCTGAAGTTCAGGACAACTAGTTACTCAGGATGGTGGGCTTCCTTGTACCTAAAGGCACTTTGCTTGTGCAGGGCAGTGGCCCTTCATGTGTCCAGTTTCCACAGTGACCCTGAGACAGGCACTCATTGTGCCCATAAGCCTTCTTTTAGGAGGGAAGCTGAGGCAGGGTCCCATGGCCAGGAGGTGGCAGGGCTGACTGAGTCCAGACAGGCTGCCTCCAGGACGCGCTTGTCCGCTGGGCCAGGCTGCTCCCAAGCGTTTCTCCGGCCCATGCAGGGTGCCAGGCTGCTGCGGTAGGTGTGAGCCTCGGGAGGGCTTGGTGGGTGCCCACCACCACCAGATCCCTCAGCCCTGCTGGGAATTCTGGCCTGTGGGTCGCAGCTTGGGCCTCCAGAACTGCTCTAGCTCCACCCCTCAGTTCCAGCCCCTGGGGATCCAGTGCTGAATGAGCCTGTGGGAACCCCAGGGAAGCACTGTCACCCTGAGGGGGCTCCTGGGGCAAAAGGACATCTTGGGTGGACCCTACCTGTCATTGGGAGGGTCGGTTCCTCTTTGGGGTGCCCATTTCATGGCTCCCCAAGGCCCAGAAAGGAGCATTAAACTCCTGTTTCATGAGGTGCCAGGGCCTGGGACCCTTTGATTAGACCATCAGGGACAGGGACACGCCTCTGAAGGTGCCTCACCTGCGCTCAGGTACCCACCTGGGTGTGGACGGCTCCTGGGCTGGGATGGCCCGTGACCTACTCCACCTACTGTTGGGGTACCAGCTGCACCCATTCTGGGCAGGCCACAAATTAAAGCCCTGAACTGGCACCAGGCCCATCCCCACAGAGCCTTGGGGAGACGTGGGCCTTTGCTCCAGGGCTAGGGGGCAGAGTGTCGTAAGGAGCTGGGCCTGCACAGCCTACCTACCACGGGGCGCGGTAGAAGGGGCTGCCCCACACATCCTCGGCGTGGGTGAAAGGCCGAGGCTGGGGTGAGGAGTAAGCCCTGTCTGCTGAGCTCCTTCCGTGCCGCTGCCACGTGGCTATAGTTTTGAAGAGCTGGTGATGAATTGTATGAACCCTACGCAGGGTTCGGACACAGACATGAGGCCTCTGTGTGTCAGGCAGGAGTCACCCTCAGCGTCACCAGCGCCGAGCCGGGGGCTGCTTGTGCACAGAGCACGTGGCTGTAGCCTGTCGATGCCCAGCCTGGGCGGTGGCGGGCTGGCTCTGTGCCCCCGTGCAGAGCAGACACCGGCCCCTGTCACATGTCACTCGGGGCTCTCGTCTCACCGGCATCCTGAGGACGTGGGACCAGGGCAGGGTGCTTGCCTGCAGCTCGATCAGTAATCGGATGCCCCTCGCGGTGTGAGACAGGAGCGTCAGTGGCTCGGGACTGGGGGGCGCTGCTACCTCGGATCAAAACCTGCTTGGGAATGAAAGAGCTCTGAGAGGCCCAGGTCGCTGGGCTTCAGCTGCTCGTCCGTGTGACAGAACGCCTGATACGCGCAGGCCTTGACACAGAGAGAGAAGCAGGGCCGTGGTGTGGGCACTCCCGCTGAGCTGGACGTGGGCCAAGCAGGTGGCCGCTGGGGCCGCGCCTTCCGCATGGTTGGGCTGCCCTGGGCCAGGTGGCTCCTGGGTTTGGAAGAATTGCAGGACACTTGGAGCCGATGAAGCTGCTGCTGCAGAAAAGACGCACAATTTGGTGAATATGGATTGTGTCTTCCAAGCCTCTGGAGAGAAGGCTCCAGAAGAAGCAGAACTGTCCTGATTACCTGTCAACGTAGGGTCGCTAGCAGAGTCAACGCACCTGAAGTGGAAGAGGCCCTCCTGGAAGAATTAGAGGCCCTATGGCTGTGGGGACGAGGGTGCAAGTCGTGGACAGCCCAGCCCTTCTGTGGGGGCCTCTTGTGCTCTTTCTGCCGGGCTGGGGAGGGGTGGCCGGGTGCAGGCCTGAAGCCAGGGCTCAGGGGGCCCGGAGGGCTGCCCAGTCTGGACACTTCTTTCTGCTGCGTTCCGTGTCCTCATGAGCATTGAGTTCTTCCGAGGGCCCAGAGCTGTGTGTTTTTGAATGAGTAAATATTTCTGGAATTTTAGATTTAAAGCTAGAGGCTTTTGTGTTTGTTTTGTTTTGTGTGTGTGTGTGTGTATGTGTGTATGTGTTTACATAAAATTCTTACAGAAGTATCCACGCATGTAAGAAAAGGCATCTGATGTACATGGGTAGCTGGTGAATTTTTGGCTCCCGGGTCAAGAGACAGACATGGGTAGCATCTTTTGAGCACCTGGGGATCCCCTCCACACCCCATAGGGTGCTCGGTGCCGCCCTAATCAATCCAGAGTAAGGTGGGCCGTCCGTGACCCCATAGACGCCCAAGGAGCGCGTGGATGTGCGCCCTTTGAGGAGCACTTTGCAGGGGCTACGGTCAGGCCAGGAGGCAGGTGGGGGCCCGGGGAGAGGCAGGGGGCACGGGGATGGCATGTAATGTGCTCACGCTCATTTGGGGCGCTTCTGTGAGCACAGCCTGGTGGCTCCGTCATGTGTGTGTGTGTCTGTGTGGATGTGTATGAGTGTGTGTGAGTATGAGCGTGTGTGTGAGTGTCTGGGCTGGTTTTGGTTGCTAGTGTCCCAGAAGCTTACCATTCATTCTGAATTCTCTTTCCCCAGCCATGAGAGCTTCTAGAACCAATTTAAGCAAAGTTGTCAGTCATCTCTGGGTGTTGGATGAGGCTTTTGGGGTGTACTTGGCCTTCCTAGTGGCTTTGGGCCTGGGAGGTCTTCTGGTCTGACTGCCCACACAATGCCAGCACCAGCTCACGCACCCGCCCGTGGTGGGGTACTCACCACCCCAGGTGGCAGCCCACCCCCGTCTCCCGCACAGCAGCCCCTGTATGGGCCGGGGGAAATGCCAGCCAGCAGCGGGGGCCGTTCTCGGCTCTGCATTGGTCCGTGTGTTCCTATTGGTTTGACGTGCTCGAGCTTCTGCGGGGTGTCGCCCGCTGGCTCTGTGCTCCATCCAGTTGTTGTGCCCTATCCCCCCATTAGCTCCGCTCCTCTCCTGCCGCACCTGGGCATGGGCGTGCCGCCTCCCTGGGTAATGTCTCTGTGTCTTGCCAGACATCAGCTTTGTGCCGAGTGTCATTGCCAATTACTAGGACTGTTCATTAGGGGAGCATAAAATGAGCAAATGACAGTCCGTCTGCTTGAAGAGCGGTGTGTGGGGACATTAAGCCCTTCTCAGGCTCTGGGAACATCATCCCTGTGACTTAGGAGAGGATCCAGATCGCAGAGAGGCTGGAGCTGAGGGACATTGTGTCTGGGGAAGGAGGGTCACTGGGCGAGGCCCAGCATGGGCTGGATGTGGGGACCCTTCTTGAACCCAGGGTGCCAGGGGCCTCCAGGAGTCCGATTCCTGCTTGCCCTGCTCTCCTTCCTGGGCGAGGTCCTCTGGGCCTCTTGGCTGGCACCTCCTCGGGGAGCCCTGCCTTGGTGGCTGGCTGTCCTCTCCTCTGCTGCAGGAGCGTCACCCTATGGCACTCTAATCCCAGAACGTTTAGGTGTCCAACTGCTCAAAGCACTGAGTGCACCCAACCTTGGCATCAGTGTTTGTGACCTTCGGCCTTATATCAGGGTCCTGGGGCTGCCGTACTGAACACCATAAATAGGACGCCTACGACCGAAGTTCATTCTTTCACAGTTCTGGGGGCCAAAGTCTGAAATCCAGATGTCAAAGGACCGCATGCCCTCCATTGGCTCTGGGGGAGTCCTTCCTGCCCCTCCCAGCTCCTGGCAGCTCCTGGCAGCCCCTGGCACGTAGCTGCCTCGCCCCCATCTCTCTTCCATCCTCACAGAGCTTATTCCCCACACCCCCATGTCTCTGAGTCTCTTGTAAGGACACCAGTCATTGGATTAAGGGCCACCCTACTCCAGAAGGACCTCAGCTTAACTCATTACATCCACAGTGGCCCTTTTTCCAAATAAAGCCACATTCTGAGCTTTGAGAAGATATGAATTTGGGGAACCCCTAAAACCCAGGACAGGCCTTAGTTGGCTGTTAGCAGCACGTCCGGGTGGCCTGTCCTTTGTGCTGGGCCCTGGCAGTACTGGGCCCTGCAGGCTGGGAAGACCTTTGCCTTTGAGGAGCTCACACTTTGGGGCTTAGTGAGGGGTGCAGGGCAGGTGGGCTGTCCGCGTGGGGGGGTGTCCCAGGCTGGCCTCGCCTGGCATCCCTCTTCTGCTCTGTGTCCTGTGTCCCTCATGACCTTTCTTGCCTTTCTGTGACCTCCAAGGTGAAGTCAAGCCCCTCAGTTGATCCTGTGTGATCCAAACCCAGCCACATCTGCCGCAGCCCCTTGTTCCCAGAGGGGCCATCCAAGGAGGATAATGATGGTATGGGAGGTGCAGACAGCAGGGAATGGTGGGGACTGCGGCGAAGGAGAGGAGAACAGCTCGGGCTGGTTTGCGCCCAGGGGAAGCTGGGCCAGAGAAGAAGGGACATCTGGCAGGGGACGTGCGGTGGGGTCTGAGGTATTTGTTGGTGGCATTTTAAATACGCACCTGTCCTTAGAGAGGCCTCCCCCTTCCATCTCATCCACATGAGCCTCTACTGCCTCCACGTCCCACTTCCTCACCTCTTCCACTTCTGTTGTTGCCGGGTTCAGTCTGGAACTCACGTGTTCATTCCTTGCTTTCTATTTATTAACAGTCTGCTCTTGCCCTGGAATCCCTGAGAGCTCCAGAGAGCATGGGCTCGGCCTGTCTGTCCACTGCGTCCCTCCATACCTCACCGGGGACCTGCCGCAGAGGCGTTGGGATGACTGCCTCTCCCCCCCGCCACTTCATGCACTATATATCTCATGATGCACCCCAAATGGTCAGTTGAAATCTTAATGCCCTCCCTTGTAACCCGAGACCCTCTATGGGTACCTGCCAGGCACCAGAGGAAATGTGGTGACTCTGGACCGGGTGCCGTGCGAGGGCGCAGAGCCTGTGTGGGTGCTGGCATCTGGCCTGAATGGCCTTCTCCCCGGTGTGTTGTGACATCAGCCTGGGAGGGGAAGGAAGTGTCTCATCAGAATCAATGCACAGGATGGAGTTGTTTTTGATAGGACATTAAATAATTAATTCCTGTCTGGGATGAAACTGCAGAATATTAAATTACACATTTGGCTTACACATAGATGCACTAGAATGCCCCTTGAAACCCCTGGCAGCTTACATGTGCCCCTGCGGCTGCTGGGACCCTGGGCGGTTCCTCTGGGCCGCTGACCGCCTCACCTGGTTCTGGGGTTGCTCTGTGCCTGCTCCCTTCCCTGTGCTCCCAGCTGCAGTGAGGAGGCAGGGAGGGCGCTATTCAAGGGCTGAGGCCCTGTGCTCCCTCCTCTCCACCCACTTCCTCTGCTGGTGCCTCCGGGGAAGACTGTTGAAGGAGAGTTTGTTGAGTCCTTAGAAGGTTGGAGACATGACGTGAATCCATAGGGCCAGTGCAGGGAACAGCGTCTGCCCTCTGACCGCCGGCCGTGCCCTGATGGGAGGCTATGTCCCCGGAGTAACTGAGCTGGACGGGTTCTGTTGCTCCGTCCCGCTGATGAGCTCCTTTCCCATGGGGGGACCTCATGGGTACCGGATAACCCAAAACACGCTGCGAGGGACCTTGACGCAGGTCATCCCACACACCTGCCCAGCCTGTGGAAGGCTTCATCCCACTGCGTTCTGAGCCCAGAGCCCAGAGGTGGTTTGATGGGAACATAATTCTTCCAGCCCCACTGCTGGCGGGAAGAGTCCGAGGCCTGGGTTCAGAGCCTGACTCGGCCACTCGGGCTGTGGGCTGGGACAGGCTGCTGGCCCCTCGGACCTCTTGGGGACCGGGTGGGGCATGGCCCCTCAGCACCTGCCGTGCCCTGGTCTGTGAGTGCAGCTGTCGCCGACACCTGCGTGGAGAGGCCTTCGAGGGTCCAGTCCCTGTTCTCATCTGCCTCTGCAGCTCCTCAGCCAGCAGCCTAGAGAGACAACAGTTTGGGGCACTGAGTAGCCTGCCCTTCCATCCTGAAGGACAGCCTCCCTTTTTAAAGAGACTTTGTTTTTTAGAGCAGTTTAAGATTTATAGCCAAGTGGAGAAGGTAGTGGGGAGGCCTCCCCCGACTTCCCGTTATTAGCATGTCACATTCGCCTGGGATGTGGGTTACAGCCAGTCAGCCTGGGTGGGTACTGGCTTATCGACCGAGTCCCCGCTGTGCTCAGATCCCCTTCATTCTCCGTAATGCCCTCCTCTGACCCAGGACCCCACCTGACACCACATCCCTTTGGGCTCCTCAGGGCTGTGACAGATGGCAGCCCCCTTTTTACTCTCTAAAGGACAAGGTCCCTATTGGAGCAGCATCCCTTGTGTTCTGTGTCCTCCCGGCCCTGGTGCCCAGCCAGGTGGGGGAAACGCCAGGACCCTGGCACTGGGGCAGCAGGCGGGTCCTTCCTCGGCCGCCTGGCTGCTCAGCTCTCTCCTCCATCTCAGGCCGGCCTCTGCGTTCTCTCTCTCCATGGTCAGAGAGGATCTAATCTGGACAAAGAGCATCTCTGAACCCTCCCCTTAGGTAGGAGACAATCCACAAAGTGATTGGTGCTGGAAGTGCCCTGATGGGCCAGGATTAAGCAGGAATCAAGACGGAGCTGTTTCCCCAGAAGCAGCCTGGACCTTCGCACAAGGGAAGGAAATATCACCTGAGACTTTGCCGGGGCACAGGGCCCGCATGGCTTCAGAAAGGCGAGCAGGTTCTGCAGTGTCACAGCCGAGGCATTGCTCAGGGGTTGCCCCCCGAGGTCGTCCAGCGGGAAGGTGGCCCTCCGTTACGGCGAGCTTCTCTGTATGTGCTGGTGTCTGATGCACGCTCACCTGTCACCCAGCTAATTTCTGTTTATCCTCAGGTCTCAGGTTGGGCAGCACCTCCTCCAGGGCGCCTTCCTTGATTCCCCCACACCGTGCTCCGGTGGGCCCTATGCGGGTGCTCTTATCCTGCTAGCCAGTCCATCCTTTGCCCTGTAACATTGAGCACCTGATGGGTCCTGTGAGTTCCAGAAGCCACCTCTGGCCCCTTGTCCCTTGAGGTGCTGGGCACATGGTAGCTGCTCTCTGAATGCTGTTGCACACATGGGTGAGGAAACAGGAGCCCTCACTGGGGGGCTGTCATCCCACATCACAGATGAGGTGCTGGGCCCGAGTTTAGGGCTGTCGAGATTTTGGGGACAGACTGCAGCTGGATGCAGAGCAAGGTTTCGTGATGCCACGTCTGGCCCTCCGGGCCCTGCAGGAGGCTGTGCTGTGGGGCACCCCGGGTGGGGCAGCAGGGGCCTGGCTCCATCCAGGGCAGCAGGGTGGCCTTAGAGTGCCCCACCCCTGCTTCCTCCTGCAGAGCGTTAAAGGCTGGATTCCCATACAAGCCTCTCCCCCCAGGCTCCCCACCTGCTGTGGCTCCATTGACCCAAACCCGCTGGCCCAGCTGCGGCCTCCCCATGTGAGCTGGGGGCCTCCTGAGGTGTGGATTCCTGGGAGTTTTACCAAGGCTGGTGGTGGGCAGGGTCGGCAGAGGCCACCTCTCCGTGGTGTGTCTAAGGCAGCTCCAGTTGCTCGGATAGAATACTGCAGACTGGGCGGCTTCCACAGTAAGCATTCATTGCTCTCACCTCTGGAGGCCGGAGGTCCGGAGGCTGGGGGCCGGGGTGGCCGGGCTCTGCTGAGGGCTCTCCTCGGGGTCTGCAGCCTCGCTGTGCCCTTGCGTGTCCTCGGGGGGCAGGGACAGGTCATCTCTCTGCGGCTCTCCTCACAAGGCCCTGTCTCCACCCTCGTGACCCGATCACCCCCTGAGGGCCCCACCTCCTAACACCATCCCATCGGGGTTAAGGCTTCAACATGGGAATTTTGGGGAACACATATATTCAACCCGCAGTGAAGGTTGACCTCTGTCCGTGACAGAAAGCCACGGAGGACTTGGTGGCAAGAGAAGTTGGGGCAGAAGTGGTGATTACGACTAGGATGACGAAGCCCAGGGCGAGCGCCCCCTAGCCGTGTGGGCGTGCCGGGGGAGGAATGGGGGCCCCTCAGGCTCAGGACAGCCTTTCCGATGCTCCGGCGTGTCAGACCTTCCCAGAAACACCCATCTAACCATGAGAGTGCTTGGATCTGCAGCTGTCTCATAGTTCGTGTGGCTGCTGGAGGCTGTCCTCCCGCCGGCCGGTAGCCCCTGCCATGCTGACCGCGCCCCTGATCCGGCCCGAGCCTGCTTGCTGTCCTGCGGGATATCCGTGGAGGTGGCCACGCCGGGTGCTGCTGGGAACAACCAGACAGATGACACACACTGGCGCCGAGCCCAGCCCTGTGCCAGGGTCACGGGTCGGGTCAGGGAGCCCCTCCACGGCTGGACCTGCCGGGAGCAGGGCCACAGCCCCCGGCCACCAGGCAGCCTGGAGAAGGTCCCCTTGGGGTCGGGGCGCAGGACGCCAAGTGCTTCAAAGGCTGTCTTTGCCGGCCGGGAGCAAGGAGTGGGCGGCCGCTGATCCAGCCGAGGAGAGATTCGTGTTCCTTAGTGCGCTGGGGCTGGGTCTGTGCTTAATGACCAAGTCACTGAGTCATCGCTTCAGAGATGAGTGTGTATGTTGAGAAATTATTGCCATGGTGTAAGAGATACAGTTTTTGTTCCCCTTCCTGTTAAAATGGCCATTCATCAGGCAGGGCACTGAAGCAGCTCTGAGACCCATCGGCCCTCTCCAGGCCATGGCTGCTCTTACCTCTTCCCCATTAGAAAGCCAGCAGTTTGACAGACGGTGAGGGCCCAGCGCCTGGGGCGGATGAGCCGGAGATACTATGGGAGAGGGATTCCAGGGCCGGGCTCAGACAGGAGGCAGAGGTGGTTCTCCCGGATGTGTCCCCTTTAACGGCACTAGGCGCAAATCAGACCATCCAGGCTCTTAGCCCTCTCTCTACCACGATGTGCAGGTGACCACTCTGACCCTCGGTTTCCTCATTTGACAAGGGGCACAGTAACACTGACTTCCTCAGGTGCTTGAGGATCCAGTGAGGCAGCAGGGTAACTTCTGAACCATTGCCAGGCTGGTGGTTAGGACTCAGGCTGGGGGTCGGGGCCCAGGCTGGGGGTCGGGGCCCAGGCTGGGGGTCCGGACCCAGGCTCACTGCAGCATCCGTCATTCAAGGAGGCCCCTGCTGAGCACCGTGCTCTGGGCACTGCTCACGTGCTGTGACCGAGTGGGACTGCCGGCTTACCTGGTGGCGGTGCGAGTGCCCAGGGGGTGTGGTCCAGCCTCCGGGGCCATGGCTCGGCATCCCTCGGGATTGTGCGCCAGAGGTTTGCGCAGTCCCAGCACCAGCTGTCTCCAGCTCTGGTTCTAGGCACCCCGAGGACAGTGAGGGGAGAAACAGAATCCATTCCCTGTTTCTGGAAACATTGTAAAGTCTAAAGTCTAAGGTGGGAGGCATTTCACTCAGTGAAGATGCAGAAGATGCCAGAGGAAGGGCTTTGGTCAGACAGCCATGTTCCGTCCTGGGGCTGCCTCTACAGTGCATCCCTGGCACGTGAGGTCACCTCTTGGGCCTCGGTTTCCCCATCTGGGAGGTAATGGGCAGGGCAGGTGGTGGATGGGGGGCGCCGGGGCCTGAGGACCTGCTTGGGAACAGGCCGTGCAGACGCCTGCTTTCTGGCCCCTGGCTCTTCGTGGCCACCACAGTGAGGAGGGGAGCGCACGTTCCACGTGCAACTGGCCTCCTTCCGGCCCTGCCGGTGCTGCTCTGCAAGACCAGGCAGGCACCCAGGCCTAGGCGGGCCCCGCGCTGCCTTTGGGAATCTTGAACCTTCAGGGCAGTAACTCAGGCCGCCAGGCTGCAGACGTGTGTGTCTTGGTTCCTGGCCTTGCCTCCGACGTGTTGCTTCTTGTCTTCTGAGCCTGGGTTTCAGGTGCCCTCTAGGTTCTGACACGGGTATCCACCTTTTACCTGCCCACAGGGGAGGGAGGCCCAGTCTGTACTCCTCTCTTGCAGCCTCGGGGAGGTCTGAGCGATTGTCAGGGGCTGAGTGAGCCCGTGCAGAGGGTGAGTGGCCCGGTGCTGGGCCACCCAGCCAGCCCCCAGAGCTTCTGCGGACTGCAGGGCCCCACTTAGTGACCCTGCTGCGGTGCCTGCAGGTGAGGCATGCGATCCGCCCGACCTCAGATGCAGAGCCAGCCTTTCTGGGGCAGGGCTGGGGCGAGGGGCTTGGTCCACCTCGGCTCACCACTTGTGAGCCCTGAACCCCCGAGTCTCAGTTTCTCCTCCATAAAATGGAAAGAACAGCAAAAGTTTCTCATGGGAGTTTTGAGGAAATACAATGAAATACACCTGGTAAAGCTTTAGTGGCAGGAGGCCCAGACCCGCAGCTGTAGTTGTTCAAGAAGCTGTGTCAGAGCAAGGGTGTGAGCTCCAGACGGCGCCCCTCACTCTGGACTGGGCTCTGCCAAGGAGTTACTGGGCGGCCTTTGCAAATTACTTACGTCTTCCTAGCTGGGTTTTAGGTTTCCCATCTGCAAATGGAAGAACTTGGACCAGGTAGTCACTAGGCTCCGTCCACTAAGGATTTTAAGTTTCCCCAACTCACTCCTGCAAACCTTCCTGTCTGGGAACAGCTGAAGTTCAGGTTCTCGTCTGGTCCTCTCCCAGCCCTGCGGCCATGGACCATTTGTCTCGTTGTTACAGATCAGGGACAGTAGCCAATCAGTGCCCAGAGAGTCTCCTGAGACCGTCCCGTCCAGGTGTTTCTCAGGGCAGACACAAGTCTCTTCTCGCACGCCAGGTCTGTTTCGTAGGCAGAGGTGACAGGCAGGGCAGTGTGGACGGAAGGCTTCTGAGGCTGCCTCTGGCTTAGCAGGAAGGAGCCCTGTGATCAGTCAGTGGTGTGTGCCGCGAGCGCGGCAGGGACGTGCCGGTCCGCCTGTGCCGTGCATTTGCCGTCTCTGATGTATCGTGGTCCCATTAGTCCCAGAGAGGGAAGCAGGACTGGAGAACAGTGGCTTAGAGGGTGGCAGGTTTAGGAGTTGAACCCAGGTCTTTGGCATTTTGTCCTGATTGGTGCCTCTCTGCTGTTTTACTCACACCTGCAATTTAATTAAAATAACTTGGAGCATGCAAGTTCTGTAACATGCCCGGCACAAGTGGCTCTTAATGAACGAGTCCGGTTAGGGTCATGCCTCCTCCTACCCATCCGCACCCCCATCTGCCTCCCTCCAGGAGCCACAGATTCTGCTCATGGAAGTGGCCTCCAGAACCCCATGGTGTAGGGGTGGCTTCCCAGAGAGGGCTGTGCTGCCTTGGATGCGGCATCGGCTCCCAACTCCACTGGTTTCCACAAGGACGCCTGGGTCCACCTTCTCCCTTTCAGCATCTTCCCTGACTGGGGCAGCAGGCCACCGTAGCTGGTTGCAGTGGGGAGGGGACAGATGGTGCTGGGAGCCAGCACCTCGACTCAGCCCTCCTCTTCCAGCTTGACATGCTGTGTCAGGGAGGAGCGGAACTTACATCTCAACTCCCCACCCAATGCAGCCTGGGAGACACGCAGAACTTGGGGAGAAATAGAGCTGAACCTGGCCCCCTTCCCGTCTCCCGTTTGGGGCTTGGTGCAGCGGTCAGCTGGGCCTTAGAAGCCCTGCGCCATATGCTGTCCACTTTCCCCTGGCCCTCGGCAGGTCTGGTTCACAGCTGGGACATCCATGGGGGCTTCTGCTCAGCCCCCTCTAAGAGGGGCTCACCAGGCCTTCAGATTGGCCCTGTACCTGGGGCACCTGGGTGCAGTGGGAACCAGCGAAGCCCAGACCAGGGTCCTGGCCTTTCATTCTGGTGGGAAGGTGAGGCCCAAGGGGTAGAGTGGCCACTCAGAGGAAGCGTGGGGCAGGGAGCAGAGCCAGAGTTCGGCACATCTGTCCCTGGGCCCCCAACCTTGGGGAAGGTGGGAGCCAGGGCTGTTTCCCGGCCCTGGGGAGGTGGCTGGGGCAGACGCTCAGGTCCTTGCTTTCGTGTGGCCTCCTACATGGTCGGGAGCTGGGCTGGAGCAGGACCCCTCCCACGGCTGGGAGAACTGGGTCATGTCCCACCACCTCTCTGAGCTTCAGTTTTCTTAGTTGCAAACAGGGCAGCTCTGCTCCCTGACAGGTGGCATGAAGGTGGAAGGCCCCACTCACAGGGTGTCCAGGGCACAGTAGGTGCGTGGGGTCCCCTCCAGGAGGCGCACTGCGGGCGGTGGGGATGTGAGGCTGTTGTCAGGGCCCACCTTCCCTCCTGTCTCTATCAGGAGGGCCCCGGGCCCAGGGATCTCCCTGTGTTGGCACCCATCTGCCCATCCACCTGTCTACCTGTCCGCTTGTCCGCCTGTCCGCCTATCCATCCACGTGGTGGTCATCCGCACCCACAGAATGCAGGGCATGGCGGCTCAGGCTGCTGGCTGGCTCAGGCTGGTTTCTCCCTCTTGCATTTGAGGGTCTTGAACCAGACCCACTGAGACTAAGGATGCCCGGTTAGATTTGGGGATTTTCATTTCAGTCTTGCTAAAAGCTCAGTACAAGTGCAGGAAAGGGGGCCAACATGGAGATACCCACAGACGTTTCCTTTTTATCCTGTCTTTTTCTCTCCTCCTAAACCGCGTTTGGACTCCGACCCTCTTTCTAAAGGCAACCAGACCCTCTTCCGTGCACCGTCCAGAGCTGCTGCCGGCACCTGGCTCCGCCACATGGCGCATTTTGCAGCCTAGCTGCCTTGGGGCCTGGCTTCTGGCTCTCACCCATCTTGCTGCATCCTGTCAGCTCCCTTGAAGAAAAGCGCCACGTGTCAGGCACCCCAGTGCTGCCAGTGGCCAAGAAGGTGCTGTGTTTACCCACTTGCTTTTGTTTTTCCAGCCTCCTACCGGTGGCAAAGCTTGGCTATGAAGCTGTGATTGCGTGTGGTTCATAATTAATCACTCTTCGCTGGCCGCTTGTCATTCTGAAGGCAACAGCCCCAAGTTTTTTCTGACCTTGTTCCCGACCTGAAGAGAGAAAAAACAGAATGGCCACGTAGGCTGAGCTGGAGAAGGCAATTTATAATGATTTGCTTCTGACTATGCAGCTGTGTTAGCTGTAGATTCCCAGGCAGATAGGGGAGTTTCCGGGGCAACATATTTAAATGAGGTTGATAATCTTGCCATTTGGCCTCTGCCTGTGTCTCCAGATCCGTGGTGCGGGCCGATAAGGAAGGCCTGCAGGTCCCCGTCTGCGCGGCTCCTTCTCACTGATTCCTAATGACTCCGGGAGGCCTGGGGCCAGGAAGCCTCCTGCTCAGGTCAGGCTTTGCGAGCAAGGAGGGGAGGCGGGACCAAGCATTCACCCACTGTTGCTCAGCTCACTGCCAGCGTGCAGAAGCGCTGGGTCCCTTTTAAAGGCCAGCTGGTGTCCGTCTTTGTGGTTCTGGGTCATTCCTGCCTGTGCTTGCTCGTCAGGAAGCCTGGATGATCTTGGGGCAAAACCGACTAAATTAAAGGGAGGCACTTACTCTGTGACCTCGCTGAGATCTCCGTACTTTGCAGATGGCCTGGATGCAGCGGGAATGTGTTCACTTTTTGTTCCTTTGTAGACATTTCATCAAACGCTATACTTATGGCACCTATTAGCATACAAGCTTGTGTTCCAAGAGGTATTTATTTATTTTTCCACTTGTAAAAATACAATGTTTTCACATAAAGAACTCTTATATCCTAAAGGACTCTGTCTTTTATATTCAGAATAATAAAGACTTCAAAGCAAACAAACAACAAGTTCCAGTGGAAGATTGAGGCGCCTGATGGCTTACCTGGGGGGACCGTGGGCCTCAGGGAGGTCCCAGGTGGGCAAGCGTGTGTGCATGGCGGGGTGGAGGCAGGGGGACTCTCTGCCCCACGTAGACTCTCAGGGACCGAGGCTGGCTGCTTTGCTCTATGTAACATAAGGTTTTTGAGGTCACCCCACAGGTGGGGAGGTTTCATGAGCGAGGCCTACGACTGGCCCACTTGATGCCTGCTCCCATCCACTGGGTGGACCTCAGGCACTGCAAGAGGCTGGAAAACGCAGCTTATCTGGGTCGCGAGGAGAGGCATGAGGCTCATTGCCCGCTGAAGCTCCTGGGTGCCGGTGGCACAGCACGTAGAACTGCTGGCGTGAGTCACGCAGGCCTGGGTTCAGTTCCTAAGTCGGCTGCTTATTGCTCAGTGACGCCCTGTGGCAAGGTCCCTTTTCTCCCTGGTCCCCAGTGTCCACATCTAATAAATGGGGATGAGGGGGAGAGAATAACACATGCAGGGGTCATGTTTGTGTCATGCTCATCTTACGCGCAGCACATAGTCACTGCTCAGGAAATGGCAGCTCACGTTCTGACAATGAAGAGGTAGGGATTGGAGGCAGGTGATTTCTCAGGAGTTACAGCCAATGGACCTAGTCTGTGAAGACACTGGGGAGACGTCATTCAGCAAACCCGACTCGGCTCCACCCCTCAAGGATCTCAAGAGCGGTGTGGTGCCAAAACCTCCCTCTGGGGCCGCCAGGAGAGCCTGGAATCTTGTGAGCCGTCCTCTGTCATTTAGCCACTCATTCATGTTTTCCATCTGCCTGCCCTTCCTTCCTTCCACCCATCCTCCCTCCCATGCATCTGTTATCCACCCACCCATCCACCCGCACAACTTTCGCCAAATGACATCTACATGCCAGACACACAGAATACAAAGTCGAAAGGCACAGCATCATGAACTGGTATATTTCGGGTAGGTCCAGGCTCCTGCATGCAGTCCTCCTCGATTTCATGAGAGTGAGGGTCCCCTTTGGTATCCTGGTGACTGCCCCTTGAACAAGGGTCCCTCCACTATGCCCTCTGGTGGGGGGCAGAGAGTGGTACCTTATGACCAGTCCCTGGTGGCTGTGGCATGTTGGGAGTGACCGATGCTGTGTGTCCGCCTAAGGGCCCAGAGTCAGGTCTCTTTGGCTTGAGTAACATGTTCATTGGCAGGAGAATTTGGGTAGGGTCTGCACGGAGGCGGGGGGTGGGGTGGGGCAGGGCGGGGGAGCACAGGTGGACACCAGCAGGCTTATTTCTTCTTTCTATGTAACATTTCCCCTTACTCTATGAGTATGTCACTGTAGAGAAATGGGAAAACACAGCCAAGGGGAAAGGGGTTATCACTGCCCTCTGCCAGTCCTTCAAAGAACATGTAGTTGAAAAGATTAGACCCTATCTGTTACCATTGTACCATGTGTTTCTTTCACTTCAGGTGTTTATGAATATGCTTTATGGCAATAAACTCCCTTTTACAGCATCAGCTCACAGGCGGCTCCGAATCCCATTGTGTAGGCCCCGCTTTATTTCCCTTGGACCCCAGTGTTGGGCATTTGGACTGCTGCCAAATTTTTGAGCATTTGTAAATTGCTGCAGTGAACACTTCTGAAACTAAATTGTTCCACACATGCCGTAGTGGAAACTCAGCTGTCTGAATGACACTTAACTGAGGATACGTGCTGCCAAAGTACCTCCTAGGACCAGGATCCTGGTCCTGGCGCCCCCCCCCCCCCACAGTGTGTGCACCTTTCCTGGAGCTCCAGCCGATGCACATGCCAGCCAGTGGGTTGCCCTCTTCCCGCTCCTCGGGCGAGCTGGGCACTTCCACAGTATGCCAAGAGATGAGGTCCCTCTCCAGAACATTCTCATGGGCACCTCCCTGCAGATTTGCAGCTAGTGACCAGGCTCGGATAGCCCCTGGGACCCCCTGGATCTCCCTGGAGCCTGTCCCTAAGCCATGACATAGCAGGCGAGTTGGGGACCCAAGGCTGTGGCTTCAGGGCTGGACCCAGAGCTCGGGAGCCCTGCGGCTCTTGCTCATGACAGGTACGGCACCGCTGTGGGGATGTACCCCCATTGTCCCTTCTCCTTGCTGTCACACCAGGCCGAGCCTGTGAGGCATAATGCTGCCACCCTGCTCAGAATGATTTGCTGGTGTCCCATCAGGTCATCCTGGCCCCCCAGGTGCACATCCTCAGGTCACCTAGGCAGGATTGTAAGCTGAAGCGTAGAGCCCAGCACAGGGATGCTGCCCTGGCTCAGGGGCCCTCAGGGGCTAGCAGGACAAACTCCATCAGCCTGTTACCTGTCAGGGGAGGCAGCAGACCTCCGATGGCAGAGGTCCTGGGAGCCCAACTCCAGAACTCTTTGCTTGGTGAGGTCCACTCTGGATTCTGCTGGACCCTGGACCCCGCCTTCTAGCTTCTGGGGCCCAGCCCATACGTCCTTTCTCCAGAAGCCCTTCCTGCCCAGGCTGCCTGACTGCCAATCCCACATGCCCCTTCAGGGAGATGGACAGTCGGGACATGCCCATAGCCCTCTCGTGGGCCTTGAGCAAGTCTGTGGTGTCGCCTGTCTGACCCAACCCCAGGGCTGGGGTGCCAACTCGGACCGCACATCTGGGCCACCTGGGGCCTTAAATGCAGAGTTCTGGGCACCCCTTGCTCTATTCCAGAGCCTGTAGGGGTGGGTCTGGGGGCCTGCACTCTGAAGCTCCTCTAGTGAGCGTGAGGGAGCGGATGAATCCATCCATCCTGAATGTGGAGCTGGTGGAGAGCCGTGGGTCAGTGCAGGCCACGGCTGGGCGGGGGGCAGCCAAGACTGCCATCCAGTCCAGATCCCAGACCCTCACCTCCCGTCCCCTGGGCTGTCATGCCCACTCTTCTCTGACTGGGGGTCCGGGAGCCCAGAGTGTTACAGGGCATGCTCAGGCAGGGTGGGCATCTATGACCAGCAGAGATACTGCGCTTTGGGGAGCCCTCGGCCCTGCTGGCCCTGTTGGGGAAAGGCCTTTCTCCAGTGTCCCTCCCCTGCTCTGCCTGCCCCTCCGTGCACACATGCCTCTGCTGGCCCTGGGCTGAGGGCCCTGGGCCCGGCCGGGAGGTTTGGTGGATTGCTGAGCTCAGGGGCCCAAGCTGGGGTCTAGAAGTGGAGCAGGTGTGCGCATGCTCATTTAATTCTTTAACTGGGCACCATTGAGCAGTGGAGATAAGAGTTGGGAAAATGTCATGCTCTGACATTTACGTTTTCAGAAGAGTTGGCAGAGGCTGTAGGCCAGGAGGTCTTTGATCGTTACCTGAGAGGAAAGCCCAGCTCCCCTGTCCTGGGAGGGGGGCAGGCCCCGGCCAGAGGCGCTGTGGAGATACGCCCTGCAGGAGGTGCACCCTGCTCCCTGTCTCCTTTCTGACCCCACAGCCATCTCACAAGCACCACGCCTGCTCCCAGCAGCCCCTGCCCTGGGTCCCCAGAGCAGGGCTCCCCACGGTGGCCCTCGGTCCAAGTGTTCCCCTTCACTGGCCAGGAAGCTCTGGCCCAGGTGGACCGAGGGCCAGGACGCCTCTGGCCGAGCTGGGCAAATTTAACCGCAGTTTAGGAGCTGACCCTCTCTGGTGAGAGGAATCCAGAGCTGAGCCTTTCCCAAACTGCTAGTGACAGAGTCCAGCCTGGGAACACAGTGGCTCTGAGCTCAGAGCTGAGGCTGTGACGGTCACAGCAGCTGGAGAAACTCTTCTGTCTGCTGGGACCATGAAACGTGGACACGTCAGAGACCCTCTCCTGGCCTCGGCTGCTCACCTGCAGCTGCTCCTCTCTGCCTCGCACTCCACCTGTAGGAAATGCAGCTTTCGTACCCAGTCCAGGCCGGAAACAACTCTTCTGTCCTGGGTGCCTCGCATGGACCTTGCAGGCAGGATCCCGAGCCTGTGTCATGTTGGGGTGGAGCTTGGCAGTTGATGGACAAGGTCTGCCTCGGGGTGCAGAGGAGAGGGATGGCTCGTGTGCCCTATCACTGTGAAGCCCTGCAGCCCTAACAGTTCTAGCTGCTGTCAAATCACTATGGGGATGCACAGCAATATTGCCTTCATTTCTGCTCTCCCTAAATATTTAGAGCTCTTAAAAAGCCAAGAGTAACAGCCGAGGCCAAGTTGCTCATTACTCGTGAAAGGCGCTTTGTAGCGTGTAAGTATGGCGCCTCTGCCGGGCCAGCTGCATAATGAGCCCATTGAGTCTTGTCTGAGGAAACACAGAAGAGCCCTGTCATCCCGGGGATTCGTAACTTCCACAAGTCCCAGCCCCTGAAACTTAACCACCTACCGGAAGACAGCGCACAGCCCTCAGCTTGTTGGCTAAATCTGCCACCTCGCCAGCTGAGAAAGGGTCCTTCTGTACAGTTGGGGGACTTGTCCCCCTCCCCTTTTTGAAAATTACTGCTAGAAGGCAGAAAGGAAGTCTGAGGAATGTGTCCCAGCCTGGGGCTTTGGGTAGGTGAGCCAGCCTCAGCTTTCCAGTCTCCCAAACAGGCGGGGCAGGCCTGGCCTCGTGGAGGTGGTGAGGGTTCACTGGGACGATGCCCATAATAGGCACCCCAGGCTCGGTTCCCAGGACAGTGGGTCTCAGCAGAGGGTTCCATGGGCCACGTTCATGTTCCCTGCCCCCAGACACACACACACACCAAGCACACGTTCACATGGACTGCACAGACACAACGTACACACTTCATCTCGCGTGCACGCTCATGCACATTCATGTGCGTGCAGCGAGGTCTCACAGGTTGAGGCTTGCCTCTGCCTCCCACTGCACGCCGTCTGGCACAGCAGGTGCCCGTAAATCCTGGAATGAATTGTGAGCAGCCTCTGGTCATGTTTGTGTGTTAAGCTCTATGCTCCAGGCACTCCCTCTCCTGTCTCTGTTTCCTCATCATCACCTCTGGACCACTTCCCTGCTTTCTGCCTGTCACTGTGAAGGTCTGGGGTTTCTGAGGTTGGGAGACTGGTGGGTCCCGCGTGGCTGGAGGAGGTGGCTGGCTGGAACACAGCAGGGCTGGCCTGGGTGAAAGCAGCGACCACCGTGTGTCCAGAGCCTTCGTTTTGACAAGTTTGCGGGTCTGGGGGAGACACTGCTGGGATCCCCCCATGTGACCTGAACCTGGAGCTCCTTGTTTGACCCATCAGGCAGCCAGGCACCTGTTGACGTGGTCACAGGGTGAGCAGGGAGTGCTAGATGAAGGCAGCACAGCCAGTCTGCCTTCAGTTGTTTGCATTCACTCTGTGCCCCAGGCTGCTGTGTCACTTCGTGCAAGTCACTTGACCTCTCTGGGCCTGCATTTCATCATCTCCAAAATGGGGCATGGGAGTTCCCCACTGCGAACACGAGCTATTAACTAGTCATGTGGCGACTTCCAGAGCGGCAGCGTGGGGTGAGCACCTGATGAGCGTGATGTCTTGGCAGCCCTGACAGGCAGACCCTTCGGGGGTGAATGAGGTTCAGCAAGTGATAGGCTGGGGCCAGGCGAGGGCTGCAGGTGCCGGAGCCTGCCCACTCCTCCCTAAGGCATTGCCCCAGGGGTACGCAGCCCTCGGCAAACATTCCTGCACCAAAAGGACAAATTCTGCACAATAAAAACAAAACAGGGATCTAGCCTAAAAATGTTACGCTGTGCTTTTCTTTTTTTAACCAAGATGAAATATGCTTAGTGAACAGTTTTCTACAATCACAAAACACTTGACTACAGTTTTATGATGACGTTCTGGTTTCTTTGAACTTACAGAGGCGTCTTTCTGTCTCCCCAGGTCATCTCCGCGGTGTCGAGACTCTCGCTGCACCACGTGGCCCAGAACAAAGGGGTCAGGTGAGCTCTCGCGCGGCCTCGCCACCACGTGGGGCGCTCGCATCTCCACCCGCCCCCCTGGGGGCCTTGTCACAGATGCTGGAGTTTGAAGCAGAATCCCCTGCTTGTGCCTTTATCATGCATTTTCTGTGTGTTGCTAAGTGGCCTGTTGGCTGCAGCTGTAAGGGGTGGGGGAGCGGGGAGAGCCTTCAGTTCACACCAGGGACATCTCACAGGCATGTTACTGACGGCTGTGAAATCTCTTTCGATTTAGGTAATAAGATCAGCAAATTAACCCTGTCACGGACCATTGCCTACCTAATGCTCTCCCCACACATCACACCCAGGAAGGCTTTGTTGCCAATGAAGTGGCTGGCGTTTGTAATGACAAGCCTGAGCACATGGGCCTGGCCCACTTAGGGGCTGAGGGTATCTCAGCAGGAAGTTATCCACTCTGGGTTTCCACTGCTTGGATTGGGAAGCCCTAGAGAATCCCAGGACCCCATAGCCAGGCCTTGTGTGGCTGACACATGGGAGGGGCGTGCAGGCAGCGGGGCAGAGGGGAAGCAGGCCCAGCAAGAAATGGTGGCTGCAAATTCTGACCCACAGGTCAGGGGTCAGGGAAATGTCTAGATGGGGACCAGGTTCCAGGTCAGGTGGGAAGAAGCAGAGGACCTGCCCTTCAAGGATGTCCAGGGAGGGCCTGGGCCAGCAGGTGGGAATGAGGCGTTTGGGAGGGCAGGAATAGCCTCTTCTGAGAGTGGAGTGAATGCATGCAGCAAGGTGCGGGTCGCCAAACTGCACACAGGGCTTCTCTCTGATTTTGTCCTTGGGACAGCTGCATGCCCCGAGGCTGGGCATTCCAGAACGTGATACCAGTGCATCGCTGGTGGACTGTTGGCTCAGGTTCAGGTGCTCACGGGACACATGCAAATGTCAGGGAACCCACCAGGGCTTGTCTTGCTGTTGGGTTCTCAGAGGACCTAGAAATTCCTTTGAATCGAGGATTTTTGTTTTTTGTTGCTTTAAATGTCAGATGTAGGATAGGATGTTCAAAAATGTTTTTAGACAACATATCATGAAGTGCAAAGCAATATTTCTGGCATATTCATATATAACGTTCAGGGTATAAAGGACAACAGTAGAACAGAAGTGCTGTGCTCACCGCCCAGCTTACATTCCAGAACACCCCTAAGTACCTGAGGCCCTGCTTGCATGGGCTATTCTCCAGTGTAGCTTTATGGTGTAATAGGAGCAGTTAAAGAACGTCACCTGAACAAAAAATGTATCTTCACCAGGTACGAAGACAGCGTGTGGTTCTTGTTTTCCCCAGAAACGGTCGTCTCTTTGTTCTCCCACTGGCCTGGGTTGGCCGCTGTGCCGTGGCGCCCCTCCCAGCCTGTTTCTGCATTTCCCCACCTCACGTGCACGTGGGCAGCAGTGAAGCTTAGGCAACCGCAGCAAGTGCCTTTATCTGCTCTTTCAGACTAGAGTGTGATGGCTCTAAATCCATTAAACATCCTCCCCAAACCAGGGCCTGTTGCCAGAGCCCGTTCCATCACAGGGTCCTCCCCAGGCCAGGCCGTTGCCACCCCCTGGCAGGATCTGAGTGCCTCTTTCCCCCTGGGTTTTACAGCTGGTGATAAGCCCCCACTGGTGGCTTGGAGGGTTGGTGAAGACCCCGAGACCCCCCCAGACCTGGCTGGCTGCAGGCCTTGTCAGGGGCTTCTCTCTGAGCCTCCTTTCAGAGTCGGTGAGGCGGGTGTAACTGAGGCCTGTCAGGATGCACTGAGCTGAGGCCTGTAAATCCCTTAGCTCAGTGTTGGCCCAGGAAAGGGCTCGATAAATATTCCAGTTGGTCTTAATAACATAGCAGGGTGTGTTGAGGGTCCTCAAGACCCCCTGGGCCTGTGGTTCAATAGAAGCACTCCCAGACCTCGGCATGTTACGATTCATTGCAATGAAAGGATACAGATTCAGATCAGCAAGTGGAAGAGGCACAGGGGGCGGGGTCTGGGGGGAGCAGGCTGGGGCTTCGGGCTCCCCCACACCCCGTGGAGGTGTGGGGGCAGCACTTCACCCCCCAGAAGCGGTTCAGACCCGCCACATGTGACAGCATCTGTGGGGCATTGCCCACCAGGGAGCCCACCTGCACTTTGGTGTCCAGGTCCCTGGGTACTGGTCACGTGGACACAGCTGACCCCCCGCCCCCTGCCACATGCTGCCCTTAGTCTCCAACTTCCCAGAGGTAGAGCTGACACCGTGTGGCCCAGGGTCTCCCATAAATCCCACCATGAGCAGGGTCCCCAGGCCAAAAATAAAGATACGCTTATGTGGCAGGGTGTCCCAAAGGCTCAGAGGTGCCCTCCTAGAAGCTGGGCCAAGGCCAGACCTTCAGTGTGCAGGGAGTGAGCGCTCCAGGTCTGCTGACTTAACCATTTCCTGCACACAGGAGGAGGAGGACATGAGGGAAAGGAGGGGTGTTTGCAGACAGGAGGGCCAGGGCCCCTGCGTGGGGTAGCCCCTCTGCAGAGAGAACCCCTGCCCTGTCTGTGTCTCCTCCTCGCCCCCCTCGCCCTCCTCGCTGGATCGCCTTCTGTGCCCCCCTCCACCCATGGTCCCCCATCTGGAAACTTTCAAGAGTCCTTCCCCTCCATAGCCCCTGGGGACAGACCCTCAGTCACTTTGCACAGCTCACATCTGTGAGCCCAAGGGCGGCCGCTCCAGGTGGCTCCAGGAGTTTGAATGATCTTTCCCTCGTCCCCCGTACGGTGGAGAGACTGTCACCGCTCATTTAACATTGTGGGAGCCACCAGTTCTTGACAAAACACGAACAATGCTGTCCGTTTAAGAGAGTTTCACAGCTATTAATTAGCAGAGGTTTCAGTTTTGCCAAACCCTCTCCTTCTTTGAAAACCCACCAACCAAGCACACAGCCTCAGAGCATCTCTTCCCGTTTCTTTCATGGCTGGATAGGAGCCCCATGCGCTTTAAAAAAATGATAATTTTCACAACCCTGCACTTTGCATAATGAGCTACTTTTCCATAAAAGCCCCAATTATACTTCCAGATGCTGATGAATAGGAGACTTAATCTAGGAGTCCCACCCTGGTGCCGCTGCAGGATCAGAAGTGAGGTGGGGGGACTAGTGAAGTGATCTAGCTCCGCCTGTGGGGTGTGAGTCCTTGCCACAGCAGGGCTGGCTCTCCAGATTGAGGGCGTCCTGTTTGGGGATCTTCACAGCCCTGAATGGCTGAGAGGGAGATGGCAGAGGGTGAGGCTTTCTCTGCAACTGGAGCTGAAAGGTGAGGCCAAGGAGCCCTCCGCCCACCAAGGTCTCCTCTGTTAGCCACCTGCTTGCCAAGTGGTCTCAGGCAGGGATGCTCCTGGAGCCTCTGTCTCTTTTTCTGTAGGCTGGGGAAGTTGCCCCTGCTGTGCAAGGCTGCCCACCGTGCAGCGTCAAGGCAGCGCCTGGCGCTCAGTAAACGCCCACAGTCGCTGGCCAGGGCCGTGGCTGAAGGGTGTGCCCCCAAAAGACACATTCCCCTTCCCTGCAGATATAATTAAGCTCTTATGGATATCATTTTGCAGATGAAATCACGTTTGTAATTGTAAGAGGGAGACGGGGCGAGGGGCTGTGCTGACAGGGCAAAGGTCGGGGTGAGAGCTGCGAGGCAGGGGCTGCAGGGAGTCTGCGATGCTGGGCAAGGCCAGGAGACCCTCCCGCAGCTCTAGAGGGACCCAGCCCTGCCGAGCCTTGACTTGAGCCAGGAAGACCCACTTCAGAACCTCGGGGCGATCAGTCCGTGGTGCTCGGGACAATCTGACAGCCCAGGAGGAGTGAATGCAGGCGGCGTCCGCTCAGGGTCCTGGGGATTGGGTGAGAGGCTGTCCCAGAGTGCCAGGCACCCGCATGTCTCAGCACGCACCACATTGGGCCCCAGCAGCGGTTTGTCGGCCCTGGTCCTCTGGGCTGAGTGCTCCCAGGGGCAGGGACCAGCCTGTCCTCGATTCCCCAGTCCTAGCCCATCTGCACCATCCCCTCTCCTGCTCTGTGACTTTTCATTAAGTTGAAGTAAAATTCACATAACATAAATTTAATAACCCTCAGGAAGCAAACACTTGAGAGGGGCTGGCCGTGGCTGACATCCCTGCCCAGGAGAGCTGGGAGAGACGACTGGGTGTCCCCCAGCTCCCAGGGAGCGGGAACTTCCTTTTTCTATCTGAAATGAATTCTGAATGTCAAACACACCCATATCCAAATCTAAGCCCAACAAAATATTCTGGAACCAAAAAAACCCTCTCATCTCGTGGCTGGCTGAAGAGAACCCATTCTCTGGTCTTTCTGTGCATCGGGAGAGCTGGTCGGGTGCTGTCACCCCAGATGTTCTTCTGGGTTCAGCCCAGAAAGTGAAGCAGCTTCAGCAGTGAGTCAGCCATGGTGCCCGGAGGGGTCTCCTGCTTCAGCCCTGGACGGGGCTCTGCTTGCTCCCTGAGACAAGAAAGTGCACACACGCGGTTGACAGGGGTCCTTGGCTTCCACCCAGGCCCCGTTTGGCCCTCCTGAATCACCTGAAGGTGCTGAAAAGCTCTGAAGCGAACCTCGGTAGGAGGGTGTGTGGTGGGCTGGGGGACCCAGTGCACTGCGTTTCCAGGGAGGACAGCCATGGTCCCCACCCGTTCTCCTGGGGGCGCCTGCCAAGGGGAGGGTCTCGTCCTTCCAGGAAGCCCTGGCCTCTCGTCAAGCACGTCTGCTTGAGGACCCTGGCCCCTGGAGTCCTTTCTCTGACACTAGTCTGGCATCTTGTACATCGGTGTGCAGCCACTGCGTTTCTCCGCTGTTCCCCATCCTGGCCGACGGCCCTTTCCCATCTGCTGCCGCCTGGGTCACTCCAGGTGACTGGACTGTGCGGGAGAGATTTGGGCCAAACTGGCGTTTGCATGTGCTTAGCAGCTTGTGCTGCCGGCAGGATGGCCTTGACCATCCCATCTGGTGACCTCAAGTGTTCTGGCCACCTGTCCTCAGTGGGTCTGCTGGCAGGGCACAGGCTGGGCCATGGAAACCCCTAGGCCAGCCTGACTGGAGAGCCGTCTTCTCTCCTTTCACTGTGACGATGGAGGCCGCACGTGTGCACAGGAAGGCATTAGATTCCTTCCCGGGAGGGGCTCAGCGCAGGCCACCTGGGAATTGCCGGGGGTCCCCGGTGTGTCCAGCTCCCTCCAGCCTGTTCCTGGGCATGGGCACCCAGCTCTCTCCCTGGCTGGTGCCAGCCCCCACCCCGGGCCCCACTCACCCCGGTGCGGAACAGAAGCCAGTTGGCAGCTCGGTGACGATGGCGTCAGTTCCGAGCCAGCCCTCCAGCTGGGCTCCGTGCCCTCATTCCCTCAGCTGTGGCTGTTCAGACGCCGCTGCATGTGCCCACGCTGCTGCCCAGCCTCCCTGCTTAGTGGAACCAGCCGAGCCAGACGCGTGTGTGCACGTGCCCGTGCAGGCTGCCTTGCGTGTGCGTGTGCCCTGCACTGTGAGCTGGAGTGCAGGCCTGGGTCTTGCACATCCTGCATCCTGGTATCTTGTACATTGGCATATGGCCACTGAGTCTTGAGTGCAGAGATTGCCGCAGTGGGGACAGCAGGTGCCGCCTAGAGCATTCCAGAGCCTCCCTGGGGCTCCATGGAAGGTTCTAGAAGGGATGGTGCTCCTGAGGTGAAGCCGGGAAGCCGGGCAGGAGGGAAGGGCTGGGCTGTCCCGTCTGGGAGGTGTTAGAGGAGGGAGTGCAGGGGGTACAGGCCTGATGCTTTTTGTTTCCTTTGGTTGAAGGATCCCAGAACGGATGTTGCCGCCACAGCTGGTGACAGGGCCATTCCTGGGCGGGAGCTGGGGGCACATGTGTGGGTGGGGCCCTCGGGTAAGGGCCCTTGGGTGTGGCTCTCCGGGCCCTTCCCCTCCCCACTCTGGCCTTGCAGGTGGGAGAATAAAGGCTCGGTGGGTATCTTTCCCTTTCATCTAAGAAGGGAAGACCAGCCTGGCCTACTTCTGGGCAGGGCCCCTCCTGGGAAGGAAGCTTATGTTGCATTGAGCGCCCCCCTCCAAACTTGGCTGAGAACCCTCTCCCCCCATCTTGGTGGCACGAAGGTGTCCTGTCCACACTGGCCACCGGGTAGGAGCTCCTGGCTGATACCATGGGGGCTTCAGACCCTTCCCGCTGTCTGGAGCTACCGCATCCTTCCCTGGACACCTGAGTGGTCACCACCTGCAGCTGCCACGTGGCCACAGTCTGTGAGCTCAGTTGTCCTTGGGACTGAAGGAAAGAGTGGGCGTCAGCTCACCCTGGAGCCTGGCACAGGAATGTGTCTGACAGATTTTGGCCCGGTGACCTTCCGGGTCCGCGTCCGTCACAGACACAGGGAGGGGCCTGCGTCCTCGCCTGCTCCTGGTGTGCGCCTCTCTGCTGCTACCACGAGAAAGCTGGGAAGACACACTTGTTCAGAAATATCAGCTGGCTGTCTCCTGCTGGAGCAGTAGGGGAAGCAGGGTGGCAGCTGACAGGTCCAAGCTGGAGACAGGAGGGGGAGGGGCCGCCCCGCTGTGCCTCAGTTTCCCCACCTGCAAACGGGAGTCTACAGCACCCAGCTGGAAGGTTGTGAGGGTTAAAGCAGAGTCTGGTTCCTGACTCCCTGGAGTGGGTGTGAGCCCCCATCTGTGGAGCGCGCGGCCATGCCCAACCTAGGGGCCCAGGGTCGCCATTCCATACAAGGTGTTAGGGGATCATAGAGGGTGTTGGGGGATTGCATGCCTCTGAGGGAGTATGTCTGCTCCAATCCATGGCTCCACATGTCACACCAGCCCCCCACCCTGGCCTTCCCGGGCAGCTCGGGTGTCTAAATTCAGCATCATGGTGGGGGAGATGTCTCTGGTGCCCACGATGGCCTGTCCTCGCTGACAGATGTGCCCTATGCCAGGACAAAAGCCACCGCCTGGTGAAAACTCCCGGCGTGGGAGCTGCCTCCTGGGCCAAGAGCTTGTCTGCACCAGACAGTGAGATGGAAAGTCAGGGGTATTGAGGTCTGGTGCATGTCACCACGACCCTTGAGACGCCCAAGGTGCCCGGGGCACAATTTCAGACCCTTGGCCTGGCTCCCCAGCCCAGCAGTCACACTAGAAGGACCCTTGATCCCCTTTTACAGGCCTGGACATGGAGACCCAGGGGCATCACTCTCCTGAGGTCCCCAGCAGACAGGGATTGGGCCTGGGGGACTGCAGCCCTGTGTCCATATGGTCCTTTGCTCTAGCCAGGGAGCGCCTGGGGCCACAGGAGCTGGGAGAGGCAGGAAGGGCTCCTGCTGTCCCCCACAGCCGTGCAAGGCCCTGTGACACTTTGGTTGAGGATTTCTGGCCTCTAGCACTGAGAGAATGGAGTGTAGTTGTAAGCCACCCAGTTTGTGGTACTTGGCTAAGTGGCAGCCCAGGACACTGACCCAGTGGGGACATGGGTTTGCTCTGGGGCGGGGCAGGTGGGGGTCCCCCGGCCTATAGCATGCCTGGTCTGGGAGGTGCAAGCCGTGCCTCCTCAAAGCCCATCAGCACCCCCACGAGCCCTTCCCTGGTTCATGGCAAGGACAGTGGGCATTGGGGACAGAAATGTTGGGGACCATGCCCAAGGGCACTGCTTCCCCTCTCAGCTGCTCTCCTGCCCTCTAGGGAGTAAACGTGGCTTCACTCTGTACCACGCAAAGCAGTGAAGGCTGCTTCCTCAGCAAGCACGACCATGAAACATGTATCAGGCAGCTGTGCAACATTACTGACTCGTTTTCAGAGACTGGGAAGTGTTTTTCTGTGGCGTTTATACATATGCAGAAGGGATGTGAGGTCATTAAAAATGCCCGCAGACCAGAATGTGATGTCTTGGCTTGGCCAGCGATGCTGGGGGGCTGGAGCTCTGGGGTGACTCTGCCGCCCTCTCCACGTCCCTGAGCTCCGCTCTGCTGTGGCTGGTGGGGAGGGACCTGCCCGAGTCTTAGCCGAAGAAATGAATCAGAAACACTGCAAGATTCAACATCACTTTTGCAAAAGGTTTTCAGGTGTATGTACGTCCAGTTACAGGCAACCATGGCACTCAAACAAGCCCAAGGCCCACTCATCTCATCACTGGGGAGTCGTTAGTAAAAAAGGGACAGTCCCCCTAGATGCCACCCGGACTGTCCTCGTCACTGATTCTTCCCCGTCAGTGCCTCCTCTGTGCCAGCTGCTTCTCTTAGGATGGGCCAGGTTCTTCAGGGGCAACAAATAGCCCCCCAGTCTTGATGGTTTAACAGCATCGAATGTGTGTGTCTGGCTTGCGCCCCCAGTGAGTCAGGGGCCAGCTGTGTTTGGATCCATGTTTAATAGAGAGTCAGGTGTGAGTTGACTCCTGGAAGCACTGTTTTGTCATGTCATGGGATGACCAGGCTGTGTGTCCTTCTGTGTCCTGTGCCCCATGGCCTGTGGAGCTACTCCCCACCTCACCCCCAGCTCCAACCCCCACACAGTAGGAGCCGCGACCACGCGTGGGGCTGACACTTCCTGTGGGGCAGCTGACTGCTTGCTCACCTGGACCCTGGCAGCAGGGCTTTCCGCCCCACTTTGCAGAGGAGGCTGAGGCCCTACGAGGATACCTCTAGCCCAGGGTCACCCAGCTGGCTGGTGGTGGAGCTTCAGCCCCTGGTCTGCAGGTAGGAGTCAGCTGTCAGTCAGCTGGGAGTTGGGGGCCAGCCCAGCTTTGACCCAGGACAGATCTGCTGTCCAGAGCGTCTGAGCTGTCTGTGCTCTGCACCTGGAAGGGCTGGTCTCTTGGGGCTGGGAAGACAGCCTCAGGCCTTGGTGCTGCCCCTGGGCGTGCTGAGACTCTTTCCCTTTTGGGGTTGCTGGTAGGGAGACCAAGGCAGGCCTCACCCCCGCCCCACCCTGATCACAGCAGAGGCCCCATGCTGGCTTTGACCCTGTGCCCGCTGGGGCTGGTGGCCACAGAAAGCTGGCTTTTCTGCCTTTTGGTGAATTACATTCTTGGAGCTCCCTTCCTTGGGCCCTCGGTGCCCTGCACGTCTCTCCAGCCTGGGAGGCTGGCCAGCCTCAGCCCCTCCCAGGAGGGCAGCAGTGCAACACCAGAGGTCTGATAAAAACGGAGGCCTGGCTGGGCCCTCAGCCATGCAGACTCACAGTGAGCAATTGCAGGCCTGGAATGCCAGCCTGCTCCCAGCCACCCCGCCCAGGGCTGCCTTCAGACCCAGGCTGATGCATTCCAGAAGGGCTGAGTCCCAGTGCCCGGATCTGAAGCGGCCCGCCCGGACCCCCTGGCACACAGTGGCAGGGCTTCAGTCCTGTCCTTGTCCTCATGTGGACCCGGGGTGGCCGGTGCTGGGAAACTGCATGCATTTCCCTCTCACCCTGTGACCAGTCATGAGCACCGACTGTGTGCTGCCCTCTCCCCTGGCCTGGGGTCCCATGGGACAAGTCTGAGGGTGGTGGTGGAGCAGGGATTCAGACTCGACAGTCATGCTCCCCACAGAGGAGGCTCCCTTGTACCTGGCTGAGCCCTTAGGAGCGTGCAGTGGCAGGTCTGCACCTCTTGCAGAGGTCCTGGGAGGGCACCAGTGCTGCTGGAGAGGGGCAAGGGGCGGGAGCAGCAGGGACGGTGGGAAGGAGACTGTGTGGGGAGGGGGGAGCAGGGGAGGGGTCTCCGGCCCCTCTGAGTGTTGGGATTTCGGCAGGGTGGTGGCTTCTGAGCTTTTGTTCTTAACTGTCCTCTGGCCTCATGTGGACTTTAGGGGCTCCTGGGCGGAGGCTGGGACCATTGAAGGGTGGCCGCAGGCCCAGGCGGGAGTGAGGGAGTGTCGGAGCAGGGCTGTGGGGGCCGGGGAGGGACAGCAGCCGGAGTGCAGGGAGCGGCACCCTAGGCCCCCGCTGGCCAGTCCCAGGGGGGGCAGCCTGCCGCCTAGGATGGCCTGGACCACCGGGCAGGGGCGGGGCTGAAGGCTTGCCCCAACCTAGGCTTCTGGCCCAGCGTGGCCCCTCTTGGGGGGCGGTCATAGCTCCCAGCCCAGCTCGACACTTCTAGCTGGTCTCCTTGGGTGACTTTCTACACCTCCCCGAGCCTTGGTGTTCTCCGTTGTGACAAGGCGGTACCTCCATCTTGTGGGCGGTTGTCATGACGGACTGGGGGAGACGTGAGGAGACCTCATCCTGGTTCCCCCCGGCCGCCCTCGTCTGTGAATCGGGGGAGGGCCTCTCAGCTGGGTGAATGCGCGCTCCCACACCAGACCCTGGCCAGTAGCTAGAGCTGCTGGGACTGACTGCAGCTCCGGGCAGCAGGTGTTGTGACGAGGCTGGCCCAAGCTCCCCAGGAAGCTGACCTGCTTCTCCAGCCAGAGTCCACAGGCCCGTCTTCCGCCTGGAGTGGGAGCCATCCCAGCCATGCCACGGAGGACACTGGGGTCCATGACTGGTGCCCGCCTGGGCCAGAGGCGTGGGCAGTGGGGAGATAGTGGGCAGGCCTGGCTTTGCCCTCGCTGTCCTGGTGGTCCACAAAGTGGAGTGACCCTGACCTGGGGGCCTGCAGAGGCCTTCCTAGGACTCAGTGGGACATGGGGCTGACATTTCCCAGCAGGTGGGCAGGAAGTAGGGGGAGGGGAGAAGGGCACCCCAGCTCTGTCACCCCAGTGTCTCATCCGTGTCCTCCCAACCCCTGCCACCATCTGTTCTCTGTTCACGGCTTGGAGAGGGTAGGGGTCTTGCTTGAGGTCCTATGGCGACTCAGTGTCTCATAGCTTCCAGCTGGGTCCCCCAGACCCCCAAGCAGGGTCCCCACCTGGTCTTGCAGCCCCTGTGCATTATCTAAGATCTGCTTTCCTCTTCTCCTGGTCTCACCCAGAGCCTGCCGTGTGCACTTGCCCCCAGCCTGCTGAATTAGTGCCTCCGTTTCCTTCTGACCCATGCGACGTGTCCAAATGTAAACTCAGACAAGCCACTGTAGCCTGTGTCCCAGTACCACCCAAACTGTGGGGGCAGGTGGGCAGGGCAGGAGCCTGCTGTGCCATCACAGGCCTTTGCTGGGCCCTGGGTGGCCCCCCTGCTGGCCTGGGCCCCTCTCTGTGGGGTCCTTGGCAAATTCTGTGACACCTCCCTATTCCCCAGCAGATGTGTCCAGAGCATTATGTCCAGCAGGACCCTGGTGGGCTGGGGGGACTTGCTGCCTAGCCAGGACAGGTGTTCCCCAGGAAGAGGCCAAGGTGGCCCGGAAGGAAAACAGCAGAGTGGCCACAGGGGCTGGGCCCCACTTGCAGCAGGAGGTAGCCCGGCTCACCCGCTGGCCTTCCCGCTGCAACCTGCTGCCGTTCTGAGCAGCGTGCTGGAAAATCAAAAATATATTGAGCTTCGCAGCTGCTGTGAAGTAGTGTCCTCTGTGGTCAGCAGGTCCAGCTGCTCCCTCCCTGGGACGATGGGACTCCAGGAGCAAGCCGTTCTGTCCTGACCCTGCAGGCAAGAGCGTCTTCCTTCAACTTGCTAGGGTTCCAGAAGCAAGGCAGAAACACCCTGGCTGGGTTTGGACGACCGGTCTCGGGTCTCTGGGGACGGGGGGTACGAGCCATCTCCCCGGGCCCCCTGGGACCCGGCCACACTGAGTCCACACATCCCCCAGCATGTGGGGCACGTTCACCACCGCCCGGGCTCCTCCAGCCCCTAAATCATGACCTCAGCCACCATCCCCCCCACCTCTGTCTCCTCACGTGCCAGGCCCTGTGGGGAGTGTGTCCACACTGCAGCCGAAGCCTCACGAAATGCCCATCAGGCAGTTTGCCCCCACTTCACAGATGAGTTGACTGAGGCTGGGCTCAGGTCGCACGTCAAGCTTGCGGGCTGGGAAGCTGTGCGGCCAGTTCCGACCCCGTGTGTCTGTCAGGAGGCTGGAATACCGATCAGCTCCCTTGCCACCTCCTTCAGGAAGTTCTCCCGATTCCCCCAGGCCAGCACTGCCCTTCTACTCAGAGCCGCTTCTCCTCCTGCCCCCCCCGTGACCCTGTGGCTGTCCCTGCCCCGTTCAGCCCTGGGGGGCCTGGTGGTGGGCTTGGGTCCCCTCATCTCTGACGTAGGGCGCAGCCTGAGCTGGGGTGGGCGTGGTGGCCTGGCACTGTCCCCTGATGGGATGGCCTGTCTGCACTAGGTGGGGAGCAGGCTGGTTTGTTCCGACGGGTGGGGCTGCTTGGCAGGAGCGCAGTGTTTAATAAGGGAAACCCCCCGGTGCTTCGGGCCTCCCAGCCAGCTAGCAGGGTGCACCAGGGTGGGGCTGGCCTGCTGGGCACCCCACGCTGCTTTCTCAGTGTGCGTGTGAAGTTGTCTGGCTGCCGTTTCCCTGGCCAGCTGGTGCCAAAGGGGGGCGCTGCCCAACATCCCCTCGCGCCCAAGCTGAGCACCTGCTCCTCCCCGGCGCCTGCCCGTTGGCCCCTGGTTGTGCTGGGGGAAAGGAGGCGGAACACGACAGTGCCAGAAACCCCGCCATAGCCCCATGACACTTAATTCCTGAGGCCCAGGAAACCCCACTCCTGGGCAAACTAGCCGGGTGGCCGCCACTACAGGCAGGGTGCCGGACACCGCCAGGTCTGCTCTGGGGGCTGTGAGCTGTGACCCCAGGACCCTGCCCCTTCTCGGGTGCACCAGGCCGGCCAGGGAGGACCAGAGGCGTCTGGTGCTGCCAGTTATGCGGACCTTGGAGGCCCTTTGCAGGAAGTGCTTGTCCATGAGTCAAGGAGAGTTCGGAGCGGTTGCAAGGCACCTCGGCCCTGGGTCACTGCCCTCTGGGACACCAGCAGGGTGTGGAGTGGAACCTACGTCCCCGACTCTGAACGGCGTACACGGGCCAACCGAGTAACCACGTACGAGCCGGGCACTGGCCTGGAGCCTCCTTATCTTCTGGACATGAGCTTGTGCTTCTGGGTGACGTTCTTCTTCAGGGGCCCGGGGCCGGAGGGGTCCTTTGGGTGGGCTGGAGGACCTGGCGACCTGAGTGCCCCGGGCTGGGTTGGGAGCACCCCGAGAGGTGCCCTTTCCAGGAGTGCTGGAACCCAGAGTGGGTTCCTGGTACCGGCTCCAGGACTTAGCGCCTGGGCTTGGCAAGCGGGCCCCGGGGTGCACTGCCGAGGGGGGCAGTGACCTGCACTGTCATACACAGGACGCTCACTGGGGGAGGGCCTGGGCTAAGAGGCCACATGGTTATCTCCTCTCTCTAAACAATTACTACTACCTACATTCTACATTTGCAGAAACTGGGCTTTAGAGAGGGAGAGTACCCGGCCCAGGGTCCCATAGTGAGCCTGCTGCAGGGGTAGGAGTTGAACCCGGATCTGTTAATCTATTAGCCCAAGAGGCCTTGCTCTTAGCCCTCCCCAGGGGGCCTCCCCTAAAATGAAGGCAGCAGAGGTGGTGTGGTTTCTGTTTTGGCTTCTGGTCAGTGATTTCCAGGGTGTAGGGGCAGCAGACCGGCTCCTGGGCAGGGCCATCCACAGGCACTTAGCTCTGTGGTGAGATGCCCACCTGCCATGTGCAGGGTGCTCCCGGGTCTGGGGTGGAGGAGCCCCCGGGGAAGCGGGCCCAGGGGCCACCCATAGTCCTGGTGGAGGGCTGGATTAGGTTTCACAGAGCGGAGGAGGCCGCTGCCCTACACAAGCCGGATGGGTCAGCAGCTGGGTCTGAAGGGTGTGAAGTCAGCCAGGGGTTCATCGGCGCCGCAGCCGAGCATTCTCCCATCCGCTACTGCTTGGCGGAGCATTCGGTCAGCGCTGACAGGCGGGCCGTGTTTCCCGTGAAACCCCACGCTCCAGATCCCACAGCCCTCACCGAAGTGCGCTCACTGGTCCTCCCTGCTGGAGCTCGGAGGCCCGGAACCCACCCCACAGGGGGATGTGTATCTGGAGGTCCTCTCCTGACTACTCGGGTCTTTGTAAACCAAGTCTGGCTGCCCACTGCTTGGGGCCCTCCAAGAAAGGAAGCCCTGACCGTCGCCTACCCCCCATCCCCTAGCCAAGCTCGTGGGGACCCAGAGGCACAGACCTGTGTTTACCACCTTCAGTCCCAGGACCCTAGAGCTTCTGGCTGCTCCCTTCCAGACCATGTGTCCTTGGCCCACACAGCTGTAGGTGCAATTGCACATGTGGGCATTCTTCAGAGGCCATAATTTTCAGCAGGTTCTCAAAGAAGTCTGCCGGACAAGGACCACAGGCACATTTGTTGATCACAGAACTAGGTTCAAGCAGCACCTCCTCCCTGAAGCAGTGACACAGGGCAGCCCCCGTGTCCAGCTCAGAGCGGGTGCCCAGGAAATACCTGATGGATGAGTGAAGGTGGTCTGGAGGTAGGAATTGTGCCCTCCTCCATCCTTTGTTCCAGCGCTGGGGTTCAGGTGCTTCTAGGAATCCTGTTTCTAGCCCTTCTTTAGCTGGTGATCTCTCCGGGGCCTGGCGCTGGGCTGATAGCTCTGCCCACAAACAGCCATGCCAGCCGCAGCAGCGCCACGCTGAAATTGATCCTCATGGGGGAAGTCATCATTTGGGGGGTTCCTTGGTAAGCAGTGGCTTGAGCTTCTCACACCCACCAGGAGGACGGGGAGCTGGGGAAGCTAGGTACGGCGGATTAGATAGTGTCTGACCCATGGGCTCCATTGGGGATTTCCCTGCATGGAACAGCTTTTCTGCTTCCTGCCCCAGCATCCCCTCAATTCCCTTGTTGGTGCAGGTGGGAATGTTGGCTTTCTAGAAGCCAGGCACAGGGAAATTTATCCTCAGGAAAGTCTGATGGGATCAGAGGGACCCAGCCTGCCCCAGGGGACCTGGATGGCTATGCTCCTGCATTTAACCCGTGATCATTTCTGTGCAGATAGATCTGCAGGGCTTGCTTCTCATCCCCTCCTCTTGACAAGCAAATTAACCCCCACATTAACACCTGGGCACTGGCACGCCAGGGAGGGGGCAGTTGCAGGGTAGGTATGGCACTGGGGTCTGCATGATCAGCCGGGCCTGAGACAGACGGGACGGAGCCAGGTCTTGTTGCAGAGGGACTGCAGAGTCACCTGCTCCGGCCCTTCCTGTGCTGCAGAGTACAACTGGAATGTGGCCCCAGAAACTGCTCAAACCCCCTCTGTGCCCACGTGCCTCCCCAGTGTTAAATAGGGTCAGTGTTGTAGTCAGAACTCAGAGGTGCTTCCTGGTACCTAATTCAGGGCTGCCGTTTGTTATTTCAGAGGGAAAGAACAGCTTGAGAATATCTGGCCTCCATCTATCCCCCGGCTAATCCACCCACCCACCCACCTGTCCTGGCCATCTATCCATCCTTCCTCCCCCAACCCACTCATTTCGGTCATCTGTCTGTCAACCCACAAACTCAACCACCCTCCCACCCACCTGTCCTCCCAGGCATCCACCTATCCATCCATCTGTCCATCCATCCATCCACCCACTTATCCACCCATCCATCCATTTATCTGTCCATCCATCCATCCCTCCATCTGTGCATTCATATGTCTGTCCATCTGTCCCTCCATCCATCCTCTTATCCATCTGTCCGTCCATGTCTTTCTAGGTCCAGGTGTTGTGCTAGATGGAAGTGGACCCAGGCTGATAGTGGGAAGGCACACCAAGTCTTCTCCCCTGAGGTGGCGCTTGAATTGGGTCTTGAGGACTTGGGGGGGCATGGGACCAGGCGGAGGGGGTGCACCCACAAAGGCTGGAGGCAGAGTGGATGTGGGGGAAGAGGGGAGAGCAGAGCAGCCAGAAGTCAGGGGTTGGCAAGTTCCTTCCGCCCCGTGCCCTGGTCCCATAGGGCCAGCCCCCAGCAGCCCGGGGAGGCCCCACAGGGTCCCTGGGGGCGTCTCCCGGTCCCACTGCCCTGCTGGCCGTGGCAGCAATTGACTGATTTGCGGCTCCATTCTCGGGGTTTGTGGCCAAGCAGGGATGTTAGAATGAACGCGGCAGGGACTTTGTGGTAGCAGGCACAGGCCTTCTGACCCGATTCACGTTTTACCTGCGGCGGGTCGGACAGCGGTAAACCAAAACACTGACAGGCACAGAAAAGGAAATTATGAGAAACACACACTCACAAGAATGAAAGAATGATTATTTTTCTTAAAGAGACAAAAAGTTTTGAAGTTATGACTGTTATGTTTCAGTGAGCACCAACTTTCCAGTGGTCTGGACGGAAACAAGATACTAAAATATTCTGGAGAGTGGAGCTTGTAGGCCCTGAGGAGGCACCAGAGGTTAATTTTCGTGGGTGGTAGAAAATGCCTAGGGTGAGGAAAAGGATGGTCAGAGAAATAGCAATTCACTCCCGTTTTGGGAGCCGCTGCGTGCGGGACAGTTTGCTGTCTTATGGCTGCTCCTTACAATTATCTCCATTGTCCAGGGGAGGCAGTTGAGGCTCAGAGAAGCTAAGTAGCTCGTCCAGTGTTCCACAGAGCAGGTGGTGGACTGGGGATCCACACCTGGGGGTGCCTTTCTCCAGAGCCTTCCCTCCTCTTTCCTTTCCCGCCTCTGCCTCAGCTCACCTGGCTGAGTGGGGGCTCTGCGCGCCTGGTCTGCTAGAGGGGTAGACCCCTGTGTTAGGAGGAACCACTGGGCTTCAAGGATAGGAGTGTAGTGGTTGATGAGTGATGTCTGTGTGGGTGCATGAAGGGTGCCAGGTGGCATGCATGCCATGGATCTTGAAGATGTGCTGGCCCTGAGCTGGAAAATGGAAGGTCTCGGCTCATAAAGCAGAACACAGATTCCCCCTTGTTGTTAGGAAATCTAAATGGAGCTTATGAAATAAAATTAATTTGGTCTTGGGTAGAGTCCCAGCATGGTGACCTGCTTTCAACGCATTCAGAAAGACACAGCGCTGCCCTGCTTTGCCCCGGCAAGCTGACGTGCCTCTATGCCCTGACCCTGTGGGCTCTTGCAGCCCTGGAGGCAGGAAGGACCTTAGAGTGCCTCCCATCTACAACCTCTTACATGGAAGGACATCAGCGCCCAGGTGGCCCAGGAGGTCCCCAGAGAGTGGGCCAGAGAAGCCCTCCCAAGGGGCTTTAGAGCAAATGCCAGGGCTCGAAGGAATCAGCTGGTGAGTTTGTGCAAACCCAGGTTCCTGGCCTCCCCCCTCAGCAATCCCGGCTGGTGGCGCTGGGTGGGATCCGAGAATTGGCAGACCTGTTGACCCGCTAATGTTCCTGTCAGTGGGAACACGGGTGGGGAAGGGAGGACCCTGGGCCTTGGTGGAGCTCGCGGAGGAGGTCGGGCAGGCCTCCAGACCCCCGGCCAGTGGTAATGAGGCTGAGGCCATGCCCACGTGTGAGCAGACACGCTCTTTCCATCAAAGACAGCAGGGTGCAAACAACTGGTGCCCCTTGAGCAGGGGCTGTGCACGTGGTGCCGTATTTTTGCTGTAATGATGATGGTCTGTGCTCCGGTTCAAATGCACACACATGATGTTCATTGTAGAAAACAGAAGAAATAATTTATCCCAAGTCCACCAGAAGTCACACCGTTAGCTTTTTGGGGTGAGTGAGTGTGTGTGTGTGTGTGTGTGTGTGTGTGTGTGTGTGTGTGTGTGTGGACTTAAAGCTCTTAACTTTTTAATCAGAGCTGGGAACGGTTTGCCTTAAAACCTGTGTTGGTGGGGCCCGTCCCACCCCAGCACATGTTCAGAAATGCGCTGACCCTGCAGGTCAGTCAGACACAGCGGGGACTTCCCTGCCAGATGTGGGTCCAGGGTGGGTTTCCAGCAGTGGAGTCCCCGAGCCGCCAGCCTGTACCTACCCGTCCTGCCAGGGTCAGTCTCGACAGCCAGTGTCCATGCATGTGCTGCCGTTTAACAAGGTCACATCCTCCGTGGCGCTTCAGCGAATTTCCTGCCGTTTGCCCTTCTCTCCCGAAAGCACTTGAATCCTTGGCCGCTGTGTGATTTTATACACAGTGGGCTTCTGTTGGCTATGAGTGGGTTTTTAAACTTTTTGTTTAGAGGCAAGGAAATATTTTTATAATAAGAATATTGATTATATTTTTTCCTGATTATGGAAGGAGCACCATCACTGGAAATTTGGAAAAGGCAGAAGTGGCTGACGATGAGGTTGGAGAGGCAGATGGCCAGGCTGAGCGAGGGTGGAGGGCATGGGCCCTGGCAGTGGGGTCTCACGCAAAGGGGTGGACACGCTCTGCTCTGGGGTCCTGCAGCTGCAGCTCAGCCTGGCCCCAGCCTTCCTGGCACTTCTGTGAGCACTTGCTGTGGGCTGGAACCGTTGGCAGTTAAGGAACCAGAGCTCAGGTCCTCAACCCCCCAACCACACGGGATCAGGGGCAGCTCCAGCTCTGCTGTGTGGTGGGAGGGATTTCCTGGCTGTGAGCAGTGCTGGGTCAGCGAGGGGCCCTCCCTGCTGGGTGCCCCCACAGCAGGACCCTCCCTTCTTGCCACATGATGCCCAGGGGGGTGCCGTTGTCACGGTGATGGGAGGACGGAGGGGGCAGCTGCAGGGAGGAGAGGGAGCCCATGCACAGAGAGGTCAAGCCGCATGCTGCCCACATGGGGACGGGCTCCTACCGTGAAGCCACCACAGGCCTGGTGGGTCTGCCTTGGGGACCTCAGACCCAGGGTCACAGCAGGTCTGTGAAAGAGCCAGACAGGACCCAGGCCTCCAGCTCCTGGCTCAGTGGGCTTCCCCAGGGCCCGCTCCACAGAGCGCAGATCTGGGGCCTCAGTAGCGTAGGCTGTAGGGGAGCAGGTGTCTACCCTGCTGAATCGCCCTGTTGAGCAAATGTCAGCCTGACCCCAGGTGAGGAAGGCCCCAGGCTAGGTCTGCAAGATCCTTAGTGACATTTCCTACCAGAATGTGCACCCCTGGGCTGCAGGGAGATGCTTGTATGATTATGGGGCATGTGCCTCTCCTGCAGAGGTGAGCTGACCTGCCTGTTGCTTTCGGATGAGCTGGCAGCCCGCTCCTCCATGCAGCATGTCTCTGCTATCCCTCCTGGAGGCCATCTCTGTGCCTGGTGTGACTGGTGAAGCTTGATGGGGGGCCGTATAACTTGTCTGCAGGTCCCTGCGGGAGAAGCAGGGATGGGCACTCCCACTTGGGCACGCAAGAGACTCCTGCAGAGCCCTGGAGAGGGCATGGGAAGCCAACTTCCTTGAGGGGGTGCTGCATGGGCCCCAGTGCTGGTGGCAGCATGTGTAGACAGCATGCCCACCCATGTCCTCCCCAATTGCTTCTTCAACCAGAATGCACTGTCCTGTCTGCAGACCAGCCCTCCTCCAGTATGTGAACTGGGGTCTCCTTATGAAACCCTCAAGTGGCAGTGAGGGGTGACAGCGTGGGGCCCCCCC
>JAQQAC010002172.1:3033402-3050904 GCA_029783875.1 Phataginus tricuspis
GCGGCATCCCCTCCAGCAAGCAGAGGTGCTCCGAGGAGTCTACAAACAGGAGGTTTTTATAGACAGGCGGGTGGGGCAAGTTATTAACCAAAGAAGGGACCGTTTCCGGCAGCGGGGGTGAGAGCAGGGGGCCTTGTAATGCAGACTACCCCATCTTCTTGCAGCACGGGGGGCTCCTGTGACAGCTGAGCTCATCAGCGATGCTGACCGGGAAATTCCTGACGGACCACGTCTCTGGGGGCAGTTGAAACTGTAATTGGGTTGAAGTATTAGGCACTGGTTTGGTGATGTGGCCTAGCAGAAGTGACCCCACGTGGGGCCTGTGTCTTTTTTTTTAACAATTGTAAAGGCCCCCAGGGTGGAGGTGGCGGGAAGGTTGAGGCGGGTGCCTTCCTCAGCCTGCCCTTCTGATGGTGGGTGGTGACGGGGCGGGCTGGACAGGGCTGTGTGGGTCCCGGGAGCCCTCGGGGCTGTGAAGGTGCCTTGCTCTGTGGGCTCCCTGCTCGAGGGTGCCCTGCCCTGAGGCGGGAAGGTAGAGACAGCCGGCACAGAAAGGCTCCTTTCTCTAAAAGGCCACCTTGTCTGCTGGACGAGCTACCACCCTTCCAGCTGTTCAGGCCTTCATTGTACAACAGACACTTAGGGAGCGCCCACCGTGTGCCAGGCCCATGTGGTCGCGGCCCCAGGGTCTCCTTGGCAGCACGTGGTCCCTCAAACCCTGTCCGGGGCCTCTCCTTCCTCACATGATCTCTGAGGGAGGCAGGAAGCAACCTGCGCGGAGCAGGCCTGGCGGGGCCCATGTCCAAGCTGAGCCCTGTGGCGGGTCCTGGAGCCTTTTCTTTGGACGGAGAGGAACCAGGCTCCGAGTGGAGAAGGCACCTGGCCCAGGGCACAGAGCAGCCAAGGGGCAGAGCCACGACTTGAACCAGGTCTGCCTGACTCAGAGGACATCTGCCTGACCAGCCCTCCCTGGCCTGGGGCTGTCTGATGGAGACCACCTGGGACCCTGCACGTCTCTCTCTTTCAGCTCTTGTAATGCCCCAGGAGCTATCCAGCCAGTGTCCATGGGGTCAGACCTTGCCTGCCAGGAGACCGGGGGGGGCTTCCTGTAGGCCGTGTTGTCAAACATGCGCTTTGAGGATGCACAGGATTTGCCAAAATGTGATGTAGGAAACAGGCCCTGACCCTCGCCAGGTCAGTCCCTGCCTCTTTGTGGCTGGGGTCCTGGGACAGTCTGAGTCTCAGCTGTGTCTGCTCCTCGGGAACTGAGGGCTGGTGGTCCTGGCCCCAGAGTCACCCCAGTGGTGGGGCAGGCAGCATTGTGCCCCCGGGCCTCTCTCTCCTGCCCATGTGGTTCAGACAGGGGGCCCAGTGCCCCCGGCCCTGCCTGAGCTGGCTGTGGGACGGGCTGGGCAGAGGGCAGTCCATCCTCACCCGGCCTGGTAAACAGGCTTATGGTGCCTCCCTCTTGTCCTGGTTATGCAGGCAGGTGGAACTGACTGCCACGCACTCTGCTCCCCACGGCGCCCAGGCTTCCTGCCCTGCTCTCCTGAGATATCTTGGCCCTTGGCTCAAGGGCCTGAGCTGCCCCTAAATGCCCTGGCTGCCCTGGGGCTTCGGTGGCCTCGAAACCCTGCTCCCTGGCCCCGAGCACTGCGGAAGGCCGTTTGTTCGTCCCTGTGCCAGAATGAGCACCAGGCCCCTTTCCACGTGAGTGCAGAGCAGACCCCCCACTGCTGCTCTGCTCTGGCTAAATATTCAAATGTATACAAGGCCAGCAGCTACGGCATGGCCTTATATGAATTTTTGTTTTTAATACCTAGTTACACCTGAGTCCTCTCAGGGCCATGGTGGTCACAGGGAGCCTGTGGTCTGGTTTAGTGCCATCTTTGCAGGGTGGGGAGGCCAGAGTGGAAGAGGAGGTTTTCAAGGTGTGCCCCTTCATCTTGCTGTTTTCCAGAAGGGAGCAGGGACCGGTTGGGCTGTGGCTAGGAGAGGTTTGCATTCTGTGAGGGCCTCTCCAAGCCACTCCCCTGATGGTCTTCTGACACGCCGTGAGGATAAAAGCGAGGCCTTTTTAACATTATTTCCCCGGTGTTCAACATGAGCCTGACACACAGTGACACTTAAGAAATACTGCTTAAAAAATGAATAAGCATGATACTACAAAAAATGTTTTTTCATGTCATTGTAAAAAATCCTGCTGTGTAACAGTATCTGTATAGTGATCACCAAACTATCCATCCTACAAAACCCAACCCAGAGGTCACCTCCTCCAAGAAGCTATATGCAGCCCTACCAGGCTGGGTGAAGCGCCCTTTCCCTAGAAGAGTAAAAGGTACACCAGGATTATCTCTGACCTTGCATTATCATTTTCATGCATTTCCCCACCCTCCAAAGGTGAGCTTCCCTTTCGGGTCATCCCTAAGGGAACAGAGCGCAGAAAGAGCAGGGAGCTTCCCTGGGTCCTCCACCACGTGGCACAGAGGAAGTGCCCAGGGCTGAGGTCCGAACCTTCACATTCACTCTTCCCATCCTGAGCAGTGGCCCCGCACGCAGTTCCAGGCCCTCTAGGGAGTCCCCCCTCACCTCAGCCTTCGCAGCACTGCCAAGTGGGTGGTCCCACCTCTGTTCTGCAGTTGAAGAAAGTAAGGCTCAGAGAGAGTGACTTGCCTGAGGTCACCCTGCACACTTTACATGGTAGAGGAGTGAGTAGGGCCCGAGCCCAGGACATTCCCCTTAGCTGGACCAAGCCCTGATGCTGGGCAGCCCATCTACCTAGACTCCCTGGAGAAGAAGGAGCTATGGAGGGGGGCACACGGCCCGGTGAACCTGACTCCCTCTGGGAGTGTGTGGGTATGCTCGTAATGGCTTTGCAACCTTGGCGGACCACCTTGCCCTCTCTGGGCCCCATCTCCCCACTTGTAGAGAGATCAACCCTTCTCTCACAGGCTGGGCTGTGGTCTGCTGAGGGCACGTGAGGCTGACCTCCCTAATGTTTAGGCAGCCTGGGGTCTCTCTGTCTGCCTGCCTGTCTGCCTCCACGTGCAGACCATTCAGCCCACAGCCAGCTTTGTGAGCCCTTGGAAGACCCTGTCCGCTGCCGCCACTGAATGGTGTGGATCGAGGTCAGGAAATGTTTCCTAGTGACAAGTTAATGGTGGATTGGTAACCTGCTTCCCAGCACCTGGCAGCCTGGAGCCGAACCTGCATGTCACGCGGCCAGTAGGGATATTTCCCGTCCACCTTAAACAGACAGACTCACCAGAGGAGTTTGGTCCTTTCCTTTGATTTTCCTTAGGCGCTAGGGGAGTGGCGCCTCTGAGCAGCTGACTTCCTGTAACAAAATCTGGGCTCAGGTGAGGTTTCTCGGGGGGCAGTGGGGTCTCGGTGGTGCAGGGATTTCTGGTGGGTTTCTGCCCTCCAAGGAGGGCAGCAGGCCCCTGACAGCATGCAGGATCTCAGTCTGCCGGGAGGACTGAAATAATCGTTGGGATTCAGCATCTGTCAACACAGCTGCCTGCCGGAAAGCGGCAGGAGCCGGAGGCTGAGACAAGCAAGAGGCAGCCGGGAGGCCTCTGTCCCGGCCATCAGGCAGGCTTCAGGCCTTGCTGAGCCCATCATGTCCTGCTGAAGGGACATTGGCCCGGGTCTGCCCTGGTGTGGGCCTGGCCCAGGGGCGTACCTGTGTCTGGGTGTCCATGTCCCCTCCATTCACCTCTGTCCTCTGGCGGCTGGACAGGGGCCCAGCCCCAAAACTGGGAAGGCCGAATCCGCACCCGATGCCAGGCTCTCACTTCCTAGTCTCTGTTTCTAGACACCTGGTCTGTACGGTGCTGACGTTTCTGTTTGTTTAGCACAGGCCCTGGGGTAAATAGCATCTCACAAACCTCCCCTTCTGGCCTCTGGGCCGTGGGCCACAGTCGCCAATTATGGTACATCTGCTGGTCATTTACGCCAGCAGGTCTGAAGGTGGCTGGTCCTTCCAATGTCTCTACACGGGGCTGGTCTTCTTCTCCTTAGGGTGGCTTAGGTTTCCCTGCCCAGAGTTTCAGAGTCAAGGACAGGTGGGGCTGAGGGTCCATGCCATACTCACCTGACTGCTTCCCCCTAGGGGGTCACTAGCAAGAGTCGAGCTCCTACTGATGAGAGACCCCATGGGCCCAGCCCGCTCTGGTACCAGGTTGACCAAGCGCTGTGGGGTGCACAGCTCCAGTGTGGCCCAAGAGACTGGTTTGCAAAGCTTGTAACTAATGTAAAAGCAAAGAAAAGCATGAAGGAATTGCTCTCTGGTGATTCAGAGGCACTTTCAGATCTTGCAGGGCCTTGGGGTCCTTTCCAAGGATGACAGGAGGCTGGGCTGGGACCTGTGTCAAGTGCCTTAGACCCAGACAGGAGCCGCGGCGGCCTCTCCCATAAGGTACCACGGGGGCGGGGGGACCGGCAGGGGGCGCGGCTCCAGTTCTGGGTGCCGGTCATAGCTGGACACTCCTCGAACTCGTGCTGTGGAGAGGACAGACACACACACTTGGATCCACTCCCGGTCACTGCGCCGCACTCCGCGTCGCTTCAGACTGGGGGGCACCTCCTGTGCTCTCCTCCCCCAACCCCACACCTGCCCTTTTCCTTCTCCTGCCTTCCAACAACCACGGCCGCCAGGTGTGCTGGCCCAGCCGGTCCTGACATAAACTAATCTGCTCTGACAGATGCCTGAGACGCGTAAGCCATCCCTTTAGCTGACAAGCAGGGTAACGGTGGCGTGTTCCCGCCATGCTGGCCAAAGGAACTGAGCTGCTAGGGACCCAAGGTGTCCCTGACGACGCTGCCGCGTTCCAGGAGCCTCTGCGTCTCAGACGTACGTAACTGCTGCCCTGTCAGTCTTGCCACCTGCTATAAGGCCCATGGCTCAGAGTTGGCGCTTTTGTGATCTGTGTCCCCAGGCCCAGTAAGTTACCAGTACAAAACTGGTTTTAGGATTAAGTAGCAATTTAACCAATCAAATCTGACAGGCTTTGTATCTTAATTGTTGAGTTTAACAAATATGTTTGATTTTACTTTCATAGTTTTGTTTTAATTTTTAGAAAGTCCGCTTCCTTGCTGTTGCTTTTCTTTCCCTGCTTCTGTAACGTGGAATGTGCACGAAGTGAAATTTCAGTGTCACTGTTTTGTGATTTCAAATGGCATGTGCGGACCCGTATTTCTTAGTACCCGTGGACCTGAATTAAGTGATGCTCGGAAGAGTGTGTTCCCACATGGAAAGCACGGCATGTGTAGAGTGTCGGACTGTGCGTACTCTTTGGCTCTGTTGTGGGGACCCTCAGGGGAGACACCAAGACCATCATAGGCAGAAAATAGGCCACATGCTTCCCCAGCCTCCAGCGGGCTTTGGATAACAGACATTTTGCAGGATATGAGAAGGCATGGTGTCTGCATTTTTTAGATTTTTCTGTCCCAAGTTAAGATGCCAGAGCGCAGCTCTCCTTCCTGTGTCTCTGGCTGCCTATTTTTAACCTCAGTGCCCTGGGTGAATTGGGAGAGGTGGTCGGGAAGTAGTGTGTGAAAAGTGATTCCATATGAATGAGTATTCCTTGTCTTCATAGATTTTGAGAAAGAAAAGCAAGCTGAGAACATGGTAGAGGACATGTGTTGAGGTAGCCGTCCTGTGTAGATACGCCCAGCGTCCCAGCCTGTGTGCTCCTCTCTCTTCTGTGAATACAGAGTTGCAGAAGGGACTTGGGTGACCTCACTGTTACCGGGGGAACCCATAGATTCTTCAAGAAGGGCTCACTTGTGGATGGGGTCGGAGGGTTTGTAGCCTGAGGGCAGCCCTCCATCCATGTAGAAAACTTCGCTCTAGCTGATTTGAGGTGTCAGAGGAAAGAAATTGCAGGTGGTAGAACAGCCAGAAAGTTAGGAGGAAAATGTTGGAAGGGAGAGACCCACAGAGAACAGGAGTCCGAAAAATCTAATGATTCACCCAAATCCTTGGTTGACCTCACATACGCAGGAAAGGCCCTCAGATTTCCAGCAAAAGATTCAGCAACTGGAAACTGAATTTAGCAGCCACTGCAGCTGCTGCCCGCTGCAGGGAAGACAGAGTTTGAAGTTTGAGTCCAACCAAGGTAACTGTCTTATTAGAACAAATACAACTCTTCAGAAGAAATAGTAGGACCCAGAATCTCTGTACTGTATTATTCATAATGTCCAGTGTCCAATAAAAAATCATTAGCCATGCAAAGAAACAGAAAAATATGGGTCACATCCAGACAAAAACAAAGTCAGTAAGAACCAAGCCTGAGATGGCTCACTTAGCAGCTGTTATAAATATGGCCAAGGACTTTGAGGAAAATATGTGCCCGATTAACGAATAGGTGGGGAGCCTCAGCAGAGAAATGGGAACTATAAGAGGGCCAGCGGAGATCCTAAAACTGGAAAGCGTGATAAAGGGGCAGTCACTGTAGCAGCTTAATAGGACATTGCAAATGGCAGAGGAAAGTGTCACAGAACTTGAAAACGGTTCGATGGAGGTTTATACTCTAAATAGCAGAGAGAAAAGAAGATTGAAAAATATGAACAGAGCCTCAGAATGTGGGACAATATCAAGTGGCCTAATACAGGTATAAATGGAATTGCAGAAGAAGAAAGAGGCTGACACAGGAAAAAAAAAGAACACTGAAAATATAGTGGCCCCAAACTTCCTAAATTCCAAAACCTCTATGATGAGACTACAAAACGTCGCTGAGAGAAAGTAAAAGGAGACCTACCGAAATGAAAGTGTGTACTATGTTCATGGATTGGAAGATGCTACTGTGAAGACATGACTCCCCCCCAAATTAGATGGTAGATTCAATACAGTTCCTATTACATTCCCAGCAGACTTTGTTTTAAATTGACAAGATGAGTGTGGGTTTATGTGGAAGTATAAGTGGCCTTAGGAGAGCCTAGACAGTCTTCTAAAAGAGCAATGCTAGAGGGTTTAAACCACCTGTTTTCAAGACTTTCTAGAAAACCAATCAGGGCTTTACTTGGAATGAAGTTAGAGGAATAGGTTGATGGAATGATAGGTCAGAGCATTCCAAAGTAGATTCGCACTTATGTGTTCAGTTGGTTCTTGTCAAAAGGGTCTAAGTGATACAACGGGAAAAAGGAAGTTTTCAAAACCTGTTCTGAAACACTTGGCTATCCCTGTGGGAAAAAATGAACCTCACTTTCTAACTCACACCATACACGAAAGTTAATTTGAGATGGATCAGAGACCTAAACATAAATACTAAAGCCACACAGCTCTTAGAAGAAAATGCAGGAGACAATCTTTTGCAATGTGGAGGAAAGCAAAGACTTTTTATGCAAGACACGAGGATTTCTTAGGTAGGACGAAGGACAGAGTCCTTTGTACCACAAAAGAAAAATTCGATAGGTAAGTCTTTATTAAAATGAAAAATGAATGCTTGTCAAAAAGACAGCATTTAGAAAATTAGTAGTCAAAGCCAGAGACTGGGGAAAAGTTCTCAAGACCTATCTGACAAATGACTGGTATCCAGAATATATAAAGAACTCCTAGAATTCAGTAAGGAAAAGACAGCAACTAATTTTTGTAAATGGACGAAAGTTTTGAGCAGGCCTTTCACAAGGGAAGACACACAGACGTCCGCAAGTACATGGAAATCCTCAACATCATGTCAGCAGGAAAATGCAAAATAAAACCGCAGTGATATTTCACTACACACCCACTCTGGTGGCTAGAATTTAAAAGACTAGCAATAAGCAGAGCCGAAGAGAACCCAGGACAGCGGGGGCTCATGCACGCTCCTGGTGGGGATGGAGACACTGCGGCCACTTTGAGAAAACACTCGGAGTTGCTGATGAAACCAAGCACAAAGCTCTGTGGGTTTTTGACCCGGCAGTTCCACTCCTTGTGAAATTTCATTTCCAAAGAAAACGAGAGCATATATGTCCACCAAACGACAAAAAAGAAAAAGGACAAGTGCTCACAGCAGCTTTTATTTATAATAACCACAACATGGAAGCACCCCAAATGTCCATCAAAAGGAGAACGGATGACAAATGGTGGTATGTTCCTACTGTAGATCAGCGCTCTGCGGTCAATAGGCGTGAACCTCCGTGCAGACAGCAGCCTGGATGGGTCTCAAGACATGACACCGTGGAAAGAAGCCAGACACAAAATCGACCATAACACAGGATGCCGTTGGTAGGACATTCTGGGACAGACGAAACTACCCTATGGGGAGGAATAGGAGAAGGGAGGTCACCAGGGGAAGGAGAGGGGTTTGACCAGGGAGGAGAGGAACTGTTAGAGGTGATGAGGATGTTCTAGGCCGTGACGGGGTGCAGTTACACGGGCATCTACTTGTCAGAGTGGACACATCAGGGTGCATCTTAGCAAAGACCAGGTGAAAATCCCACCGAAGACATTCCGCCCTGTGCTTGTTGGTGCTCTAGAGGTCGGTGTGAGCCTGGAGGGGGGTGAGTTCTGCTTAAAGATGTGCCAGGGAAGAGGGAGGAGGGGAGGGGCCTGCCACTCGGGCATGATTTCCAGGAGCCGACAGTCCACTCGGGCCTCTGAGCAGCTTCCATTCCCACCTGTCCAGAAGCTTCTCCGCCCCACCAGCCTTTACTGTCTCTGCCTTCCTGAACAGCGGAGCTCTTCTTTGGGCCCGTAAGGGGGCTGGTGCCAGCGTCACCTCAAGATGAACAGATGGGCTCTGACCACCCCTCGTGCCAGCTTCAGAGCTCCGTGCACCGAGTACTCCACAAACGAGGGTGTGGTGACTGGCTCACCTGCCCAGGGGCAGCAGAACGTGGTCTGCGAGGGTCGAGCAGACCTGGGCAGGTTCCCCAGCGTCAAGCACCCGCTCTCCCGCCTATGCGGGAGACATGGGGCTTGTGTGGGAAAGTCAGAAGTTGCACCTGGGGGCTTGTGGGGTCTGCACAGGGGTGTTTGTGGAAAGGATTCTGAGTCGGTGGGACCATCCTGGGATCAGTTAGGATGTCCCCCCAAACTTGGGATGAGAAGTGGGGGCTCCTGCACTAGGTGACCTTGAGGCCCCCTGGCAGCCTTACTATCATTGTTGCTCATTTCATCACTTCTTAGAGCATCTCACTGTCATGTGTCCCCCCATTTCCTTCCGCCCCTCAGAGCAAAGCTGATGTCTGTCCCCAGACAGTGTGAGTGGCCTCAGCCGCCTTGGAGCTGACTTAGCAGCCCACCTGCTCCCCTGTGTTCCCTCAGTCCCACGCTGTCGAAATGTCACCAGCCTTGCACTGCTGCCTGACAAAACAATGTGGGGGGCTGGCACTTCTGGAAACAACTGCAGGAAGTTGTCTGGACCCCCGGGAACCACAGGAGCTCTTTCCTTTGGGGACAGCATTCTGGAGAGGCAGGGGAGGTGATCTGTGCCGACACAAGTGACTGTTCCCAAGGGACCTCGAGACAGTGAGTCACAGATGCCCTTCCCTGCCTGCGCATCGGCTCCAAGCAGAGCCTCTGTCACTCACTGTCCAGACGGCCACGCAGACCTCAGCAGAGGGCCGGCAGGGGCAGGCAGAAGGGGAGAGCCCGGGCCAGTTCTCTCCACCCAGCCCCCTCTGAAGCTGTGGCGCATGTTTCCCATCCCTGAATGGCCACGGGGCTCTCAGACTCCAAGGGTTTGTGAGGTTGAAAGGCAGAAACGCTTTGCAAGCCCCTGACATGTGCCCTGGCACAAAGAAGGGTCCGCCAGTGGGTGGGTGCTGTTTTCATGTAATTGTTACTGGATCCGTCAGCTGGCCTGGTGCGGGGTGACCCGTCCTGTGCCAGCTCTCCCGTCTGGCTGACTTTTGGCTTCCTCAAACCTGGAATGGTGTAAAACAAAGTACCCCAAGGGGAGGCTTCCTCTCCCTGCTTGCTCTAGGCTGCCAGCCCTGGACGATGGGAGGGTCTCGTCACCAGGAGCTGGCTCGGCCCCGCCTCCTGGGGGCCCCCACGGGAAATCCAGGTGCACCCCAGCCCCAGTCACATTGGAGCTCAGCCCCGCAGGGAGGCCCCTCTGGCGGTAGGGGTCTCCCAAGTAGACTTGAATACAATACGCCTCCCTCTCTCCAGTAGATTTTGAATGGCCTCTCTCCCTGCCCCTCCCCTCCTGAGACAATGAAATGACAGCTAATATTCAAAAGCTGGGTTTGGGCTCCGGCCAGAAACCCATTCATAAGAGCGGCTGGGTGTCAGTTCTGCTCTGGCCTCCCTGCCCTCCTCGCCCACGGCCCTGAACTCCGGCCACCCTGCCTGGTGGGAGGGGAAGTGTTCCTTGGCATTTCTATGTCTTCTGGAAGCAAACTGCCGCTCCCCGCTCTGAGCCCAGGCGATCAGAGGCACCCTTGCGCAGAGCCGAGGCCAGCGGGGCTGGCATGGGGCAGAGATGACTTCTGAGCACGGCCCGCCCCGAGGACGGACCCCGCAGCAGACTGAGCTGGTCGGCCGGGGCCGGGTGGCTACTGCCTGTGAACCCTTGGCCAAAGGGACCTCCCCTCCCTGCACCTCTGGCTGGATTGGCCAATTTGTTGATTTGTTCGGATATTTGCTGAGCATCTACTATCGGGCCTGGCGCTCCAAAGGGAATAAGAAGTTGAGTTCTGTGCAGAGAAGAGACAGGCTTATCCACAGGCACCTGGGAAATGATGGGAGGTGTGAGGAGAGTGCCAGAGCACAGACTGGGCATGGGATCCCGGAAGACCTGCAGGAGAAGGTGTCCCACCGCCTCGTCTTGCAGGGCAGAAGGGATAGCTTGCTGGGCAGGAACCAGGCCTGATCATGAGCTGAAACAAGGGGTTACCGAATTCTGAGTCAAGTGGTAACCAGACCCGGTCCCTCTGCTCTGTTTCCTCGCCGCCTGGTAGGGAAGATGCCGCTGCTCGAGCCCCGTGCCGTGGCTTCCCACCTAGGCTGCGAACACCCGGGAGGCCCCCAGCGCTCCAGATCACAGGCATGGCCAGCAAGAGGGCACTGGGTCCGGAGGCAGCCGCGTGGGCCCTGAGCTGGGCACTCCCATTGTCTAGCTTGCAAAGATTAAAGCAGCATCTCGCCCCTGGCCCTCGGGTGTGTCTCCAGCATCTACTACAGGGTGGGGAGTTGGGGCTTTGCCCCCGTAGGTCGTTCGGGAAGTGTGGCAGGCAAAACGTGAGACGATGCTCTCGACGCTGCCTGATTCCACCTCACAGACCCTGGGGGCTGGTGTGCAGCCCGCTCTGTAGGCCAGGAGACCTCCTCTCCCAGTGAGGAGTGAGGCCCCCTCCAGCGGTCCCCTCCCACCCCTCTCACCGGCATCTCTCCCGTGCAGCGAGCATGACCTGGGGGAGGACATCTATGACTGCGTCCCGTGCGAGGATGAAGGGGATGACATCTACGAGGACATCATCAAGGTGGAGGTACAGCAGCCCATGGTAAGCTGCTGCCCGGCCCGCACGGGGCCTCACACTGAAAAGCCTGTGCCCCCAAGGGGCAGCTTCCCCAGTGCAGGGGAGCCCCAGAGGCCCTTCTCTGTGAAACATCCTAAGGAGACGGGGCTGTGACAGCTCTGCCATCCGAGACCTTCCAGGACGTGTCGCCGTGGCATTCTCCTTGAAGGATGTGCAAGGCTCCAAGTCCTTTCTGCCCAGGGAGCCTTAAGTAGCGATGCGCTGCTCAGTCTCGCACAGCACGCCCCATTTTACCCCTTTGTGCAGAGAGCGGTGAGACCGCTATTGGCTCAATTAGCCAGCTGTGAGTCTTGTGTGTGGCAGGGATATTTATTTCCAAGCAGGCGCCGGCTAATAGGCTCTCGGACGCCGGTTTGCTGCAGCGGGTTTACTGCCAACAGCTGCCGTGTGGAAGGTTTGGGTCCTGCCGGGCTGGGTGGGGAGATGGAGACCCAGTGAGGCGGGCCACAGCCCCCTTGCACCCCAAACTCCCAGGAGTGGTTGAGAGGCCACTTGCCAGCTGTGGAAGCTTTTGATGCCATTTGCTTTCACCAAAGAAAAGGGGGAAATTTCCCCATAAGCAAATTTTAGTGTTTTCCTTCATTACGGGAGTAACCAGCTGTGGTGGGGAAACAGCTCCCCAACAAGGCCTTTCAGAGAGGCTTTTCCCACACTGGTGGTGCCTGCCCTCCGCCAGAGTCTCGCTGGAGAGACACGGAGAGGCCGGGTGGTGGAGCTCACAGCCCCCAAACTCTGCTCTTAGGATTGGGTTTCTCATTTTGCCCCCAAAGGGTCTGAAGGCGGGTTTCCTTGGCCGCTTCTGCCCTTCTCCGGGCCAGCCCTGCGGTGGGCAGCTCTGGTCTGGGCCTTCCAGGGAGGCCTGCTAGGGAGGCGGCAAGGCCAGGCTGTCGCCCCACTGCTGGAGGTCCCTGCTCGCCTCCTTAGGGCTGCTGGGAAAGCCTGGCTAGACTTCAGGACTTGGCAGCAAGCAAGAGCATGTGGGTGCAGTGGCCCGTGTGGTTATCTGAGGCTCCCTGGCCCCGAGGCTGTACAGGCTCCTGAGAGACCCCCATCTGCGCCTGGCCCGCAGAGGCCCAGGAATGGGCCTTCCCCAGAGCTCGCTGCTGTCCCTGGTCCTGAAGTGCGTGTGGCAGAACTGGGGCTGGGTGGAGGTTCCCGCCTGTGTCCTGAGGACAAGCCAGTGTCTCACCTGCCTACGTGTCCCAGCGCTCATGAGTTTCCCTGTGGGGCCAGGCAGGTGGGCCTCCTGCCTCCTGCCAGGTCCTCTGAGATAAAACAGCTGGCGTCGCTCCCTCGCCTTCCCATGTCTGGAGCTATCTGAACAGTTTAAGTGGAAGGTAACAGGGATGGTGACTTTTCCAGGGACGACAGAGCCTGAGGATGGCAGGTGCCACTCTCAGAACCCTGACTTGGGGAAGACAGGTGACATACTTGGTCCAGAGCTGCCCCACCCCCCAGCCAGGCTGCCCGCAGGTGGATGGGCACAGGGCTGTTGGCTAAATGCAGACGAGCACCCTGACTTCCCCAGTCCCAGCTTGCATACAAGCTGAGAGCGCTAACTGGTCCTTTCTACCATCTATCTCTTCATGCTTTCAGATTAGATACATGCAGGTAAGTGGCAGCTGGAGGGAGGCCTGGTAAGTCCCGCCCATACTGTCTTCCTCCGCCTTTTGGGGAGGTCTCAGACCTCTTTGAGAAAACTCCAGGACTGCCCCCAGGGAGATGCTGTCAGGCACCGCAACATTGTTACATACACAGCTTTAGGAAGACCGTGGACCCTCAACATCCCCATGAAGCCCCACGATTAAGTAGCCCCCAGGCTGAGCAGGGCTCACGGCTTGGCAAGGAGCCTCCTGCTTGACCGTGGCCTCTGGTCCACCTCAGCCCCCTGGTGATGTGCCCTATCTGGCATACTTGGAGAGCTGTAGCCCTGGCAAACTCAACGGGGCCCCTGGGGCACTTCTTGGAGGAGAAGGGTGGCATGTCCTGTGTCCCAGCACCACTTTCCAGAGCCTTACTTACAGGCAGGTGTGGCCCGCTCCACCCAAGGGAACGTTAGGACAGTGTCTGGAACATCCCCAGAGGCCTGTGAATGGCACCTTCTTCCCTGGCTCTGTGGCCACACAGTCTTCTGGTCAGTCCTGCCTCTGGTCACATCCCCTGGAGGTAGGGGGCAGGTCCTGCTATGGAGGCATGTCCCCCAGTGACCTGGACAGTGGGCCCTGGTTGGAGGCCAGTGGACGCTGGGCAAGCCTGGTGCTGCTCTGAGGCACTGGCCAGTGTGGGGACAGCCACTCAGCTGGCTGACAGGGGTCCTCAGGGAGCTGGTCAGAGCCTCTGCCTGGGTGCACAGTGGGCACTTGAAGCATGTCACACCTGCTGTATATGCTAGAGGTGCTGGCTTCTGAGGGCCTTGCCCCAGTCTGGTGAAGACAGATTCGGCATAGGGCGGCAGGAGCCTGGATTCTAGAAGCCTCTGTGTCTTCCTCCACACTGTCACCAGTCCTCAGGTCCAGGCCATACACCCTCCCATACCTCAGTTTCCTCACCTGAAAAAGGGAGGGAAGGGCTCAGGCGCCCCCTGCCATTTCACAGTCAGCCCCCCTGGGCCACACTGGGCAGCCAGCAGGTGTCAGCGGGCGTGGGCTGGGGGCTCCTGCCCATGCCTGTGTCCATCTGTTAGAAAATGGGCATGACCGAGGACGACAAGAGGACCTGCTGCCTGCTGGAGATCCAGGAGACGGAGGCCAAGTACTGCCGGACGCTGGAGGACATTGAGAAGGTGCGCCCGCTCTCATTCTGTCCTGCACTGCAGGGCAGCCCCCAGGGTGTCTGGGGGTGCTGCCGGCTGGGGGCGAAGGTAGCAGTGATGGGATGAGCGAGTGGGCTCAGTGACCCTCCCGGCTTTGCCGTCGGGAACCCCCTTGCCCTCTGGTGCCAGGGGGCTTTGGCCAGGCCAGCACCTTCTGTGCCATCCCCCCCCATGCCCCGCCTCCCACCTCGAGCCCTGGGTGGCCCTGAGTGTGTCTCTGAGGTTCCTTCTAGCCTAAACCAGTGTTGCTGTGGCTTCTGCTCCTGACGCGCTGGGCTAAACTCCTTAGGTACCCTCTCTCACCCAGGCCAGACACCGAGCTAAGCTCCTCTGTCCACCTCCTCATCTAGAGCTCAGCTTCCCCCTCTATAAACTGGGGCGACAACAGTACCGCCCTGTTGGCAGCTGTGAGTGTCCTGCCTGGGACACGGGCACAGGGACGGGAGCCTTCGGTGCCCCATGTAGACCCTGTGCTCCCCTGGGTGGCCCGTCGGCCCCCTCCCTGCTGGCCTGCCACACGCCTAGAGGGCCAGGATGGACCTTATCCTGCCCGCCCGCCGGCCAGCCCCCCGTGGGCAGTGGCTCAGGGCATTCGCCACCACTCGGCATCCTCACTGCCAACTGCAGAGCTGACTGGGTGAAAAACCAGCACTGTTTTTCAGGTAGAACTTTCCTGGCTGTTCTTTGGTTGAGGCATAGGGCCAAGTGTGGCCATGATGGGGACACCTAAGCGGGCCTCTCACTGTGGACCCTCCAGCTGCAGGCACCCTGTGATAGCCCTTGGCCCCAGGCCTCTGATTCCCCTCCTCCTGCCCCCCGCCAGCCCTGGTGCCTTCCCTTGAGCCGACTGGTCCCCAGCCTTTGTGTAAACACACCAGCTACTGTCCCAGGTGCCCGCCTGCCTCTTCCCTGGCTCTTTTGGGCAGGGGCTCCCAAGTCAGTTCCCTCCAGGGCTCTGAAGGGCCCCTCACTTCCTCCACACAGCCTAAGTCTTGTTGCAGAAACCGGTGGGCTTCTGTGAACTGTCTCCACCCCTGGTATACAGTCTAGAGGCGGGCACTGCCCATCCATGGGTGCTGTGCACGTTGGGGGCTGAGCAGGGAGGGTGCCCAGCCGGGCATACGGTGTGTGGAGCACTTTGGGGATAGTGGTGTCCATAATCCTCCTCTGACAATTTGCAGTAGGTCTTGCTGTCTCCATGTCACAGGGGGGAATCTGAGTCCCAGAGATGCCTGCATGGCCGCTCCACAGGGAGCCGCTCCTGCTGGCCGCTGTGGCCTCGAAGGCAGCTGGCGCCCTCCAGGAGAGATGACAGCAGCGGGCTTCTCTCTTGCAGAACTACATGGGCCCCCTGAGGCCGCTGCTGAGCCCCGCGGACATGGAGGCCATCTTCATCAACCTGGAGGTGAGGGTCCCGGCCTGCTGGACTGTCCCCCGAGGTCCTGGAGAGCTGCGTCCCTGCCAGCCACGGGGTCGGTCCTGACAAGAGGGTGTTTTATGAGATGGGGGAAGGGGAGCTCCCCTTCACTTCCCCAGGGCCCCGCCCACAGCTCCGCGATGGAGAGATGCCCCTCAGACCCCGGGGCCCCGGGCTGCCGCCAAGAGCTGCTCTGCTCCTGTACACAGTGGCGTAGCGGGAGGGTCACCAGAGCCTGCCCTGGCTCAGCCACCGCATATCTGGCCATGCTGTGGATGGGCTCCCCTCAGACCACGTAGGGGACCTCCAGGAGCTCCCATGCCCACTGGGGGGTAACTTCTAGATGAATCACCCCTGCCATTTATGTGCGATGCTCACCCAGCACCAGGCTTCACATAAAAATCCTTAATCAAAAGCTCCAAGGAGTGAGAGGTGAGCGCGTGCACCCTTCCTGTCTGCTGAGCCCGCTCGCTGTGTTTCCGCCCCAGGACCTCACGAAGGTGCATCACGGCTTCCTGAGGGCCATCGGCGCGTCCGTGATGCTGGGCGGTGGCACTCTGGCCAAGATCTTCCTTGACTTCAAGGAAAGGTGTGTGCAGGCCGCCCTGCTGGCCCCTCCCTGTTCGCAGGGCCTCCGCCTGTACCCAGGTGGGAGCCTTGCACTGTGTGGCACCTGTGGGCCCCTGTCCTCGCCTGTGAACTGAGGAAGCCGCCCGTGCTCCCCACCATCGCAGCCTGGAGGGGTGCCCCCGGCAGTGCCTGGCTGGGAGGGGCCTTCACGGGGCCTCCAGCAGCTACTCTGCCCCTATCCTGGAAGGACATTTGTGCCATCATGGGGCACCTGCTGTGCGTCAAGGGAACCGGCCCCTGGGCTCTGGGCAGGGTGGGGAGGTGGCACGGAGCAGCTGCTGGTGAAAGGCAAACCCACGCAGGTCTGGGTGAGAGGGCTCGGGGCTTGAGGAGACGCCCCTGAGAGCCCTGGCTCCCGCTCCCCAGGGGAGGCCGTTTTCCTGTGCCAAGGGGGTAAACTGAGGCCAGGCCTATGCTGCCAGTGTGGCTGGTCCACGCCCAGGGAAGGGTTGCAGTGGCCAGGAGGGCGGAGGGGCCCTGACTTGGGAGGGTGTAGGGGGTGTGGCCGCAGCCATGGGCACGGGCGCTCCGCCCACCCTGGGGAGACGATGGTTCCAGAGCAAAGAAGTGCAGAGCCTGGGTCCCCTGTCCGTGCCCTGGTCTCATCCAAGTCCCCACAGCTTTGGGGCGAATGTCTGCGAAGCCGAGGGGTTGTAGATGCTCCCAGCCAGGGTCCGAGGCGGCCACTCTCTGGCTGGTGCCCCGGTGGGTAGGCCGTGTACACACACAGCCAGTGCCGGCCTCTGTCCCACAGAAGTCCGCCCGTATAAGTCTCAGTAGTGGGGCCCCTCCGACTGCCAGCCTCTCAAGCAGAAAAAAATATTGATGAAGGAGAAACAATTCATTTAAGAACCAGTGTGGGGACTTGTTTTTTTATATATGTATATATTTTGTTGCTGTTAGGAGACCTCCATGGATCTATTTGATTCTTTGCTCTAAGCCTCTGTGACCCCAGCTGGCGGAGGAGGGAGAGCCCGCCTTCTGTCCCCGGAATGTCCTGCCGGAGCCTGGCAGGGGGCGACTGGGATTCTGGGAGCCTCTAACTAGGCGTGAGGGGGCAGCTGTCAGGACAGCTCTGCTGTCTCGGCAGCTGTCGTTTAACCGGGAGGTGCGACGAGGTGACTGGGCGCCCAGAGCTGCGGGAAGCCCGTGTCTGCAGCCACTGGGGTCT
>JAQQAC010002172.1:3051404-3182445 GCA_029783875.1 Phataginus tricuspis
AGAACAGCAGGTCCTGCCCACGTGTTGGGAGCGTGTCGTCAGTCCCATCAGGGCCGCTCTGAAATCATATGTCCTCTGGGTGGAACATACATGCTAAGCATGCTGTTTGGTTCTTGGACTGCAGGGGGAAGAATTTGGGTGTTACATGTCCCAAACCCCTGAGGCCTGGGGAAGGGGCTCTTGTGGCAGAACCAGGGTTCCCTGAAGGCCCCTGGGCAGTGCAGTGAGAGCCCAGGGGTCCTCCAGACCAGGAGGCTTCTTCCTGAATGCCAACCTCTGCGCAAGTCAAGCCAGCTGCAGGCTCAGCAGCCTGCCCCGAGCGCCGTGCCTGGTGCCCTGGGGGGAGCAGGGCCACACTGGACAGACCGGTGGCCGGGCCGAGAGGCTTTCAGGCGTTTAGTAGTCACAGCGTCCTCTGACATCTGACGGGGTGTCCCGAACGCTGTGGGCGGGGCTGGAGCCTCCCGGCGAAGCTGCGTCAGTGACCAGGCGTCACCCCCTATTAGCTGGGGACTCAGCCAGTTCATTGAGGCCTTGGCTTCCCCACCTGGAGAGTGGGCTCATCATGCCTGTCTTTGTAAGAAGGCTCTAGGCTCTCACACCATGCAAAGCACCTGTCAGCAGGAGCTCCTTCACCATCTTCCTTAGCAGCCAGCGTTGTCCCCTGTGTGGTCCTTCTGGAGGCCTGCTTGTAAGTGGGGTGACAGGGTTTTAGGCTAGTGACCTGAGGCCCTGGGAGCGCCGGGGGCCCCCTTCTGGAGAGATGGGGGACAAAGCAGAGGGTGTCTGCAGCAGAGAGCAGCACCGGTTTGGAGGTGAGAATGAGCATGCGGAGGGCAGAGGGGACAGGGCTGGATGGAGAGAGCTCCAGCTCCCCGAGCCCTGCCCTGGGTCTGCAGCTCCTCCGTGCACCCAGAGGCCCGCACGGCCACAACCATTCCCCCGGGTAGGGAGCAGGGTCCTGGGGCCGATGTCACCCTGCCTTAGTAGCGGGGTTCCTGGAGCCCAGGCACAGGGCGCAGTGCCATGGGATGCCACGCTGACCCACAGGGTCCCCACACCTGAAACGTCAGTGTAGAGACCACCACCCCGGGACCAGTGCAGTGCCTGCTGGCAGGAGTGCAAGCCTCCTTGGGGCCCCCAGCCTGGGGAGGCAAGTGGCTTCTCTCCTCCCTGGCTTTGGCCCTTTTCTGGGACCGGCTGCAGCTGTGAGAACTGCATCCTCTAACCCTGACCTGAAACAGCCACAGAAGGGGACCTCCTTGGGTCCAGGGAGAACAGAGCTGTCCTGCTCCCAGCCCGGTGGTGCTCCAGGAAGGGGGAGAAAGCAGCCACTCGGAAAGAACCAAGCTGTTAAATGTGTTAACACGTGAGGAGCTGTCATGGGGACAGACCTGCTCTCTGTGATAGCCCAGTGGCTCGCGGTGCCACGTCTCATGGAGCCTGCGTGTGTGTGTGTGTGCGCGTGCACATCCAGGCTCCTGATCTACGGGGAGTACTGCAGCCACATGGAGCATGCCCAGAGCACGCTGAACCAGCTCCTCGCCAGCCGGGAGGACTTCCGACAGAAAGTCGAGGTAAGGGAGCTGCTGACTGGCCCCAGCCCACCTGCGGCCATCTCCAAGGTGGCAGCGTGCTGGCCTCCTGCTTGCCCGTTTTGTGGACAGGTGGACATGGGTGGAGATGGGACCATTTGTGTAGATGTTTTTATCAGATGGTTTTTCCTTTGCATTCTCTTGGGGTGGGGAGTGGGCAGGTGAGGTCACCATCCCAGGCCAGAACACCACCTGGGTTCCCTGGGTACAGTTGAGGCCAGCCCCTGGAGCCAGAGCCAGCTCAGCGAGGGGCTGTGACTGACCCCTGAGCCTGACCTATGCGGACTGTGCACAGGCCCCAGGTGACAGATGTGTCCGGGAGCCATGGAACCTCTCATTCTCCGGCCCCTGTCTTCCCCCGGGCTTAGGGCCCGTCTCTGGCACTGGTCGAATTTCCCACATGAGCCCCTCTCCAGGTCACCCCAAGGCTGCCCTCCGGGGCCGGAGTTCCCTTCTGGTATTTGCCTGGTCAAACCCCATTTCCAGAGTGAATCCTGGTGCAAGGCTCCTTTGCTCCAGGGATGCTGGGTAGTGCCCCTGGGTGACATGCTCGCCTGTGTCCAGGCAATCGATGAAGAGCCCCTGGTTTCTGAGGGTGGCCCCACCTTACTGTGAGCCACCTTCCCAAGGGTCTCTAGCAGGCCTGGTAAGTGCCAGGCCAGGGGTGCTCAGAGACCTCGAGGGGCCACTGCAGACTCTGGAGTCTGTGAGAGGTGGTGGCCCCCTGCCCGCATGCTGTGAAGTCCACCCCTCTCTGCACACAGCTGTCTGGGAAGGGTCTTTGGGAGACGCTGCCCAGTTCTAGGCACCGGGCCCGAGGAGGACTGGACATCTGAGCCCCAGATCAGGGCTTAGGCCCGCACCCCAGGCTTGGGGGGGGGGCTTTGGGGTCCAGCACCCCCAGGCGAGGATGTCCTTCATCACCTGCTGCTCCCCTGATGCCCAGGAGTGCACACTGAAGGTCCAGGATGGGAAGTTTAAGCTGCAAGACCTGCTGGTGGTCCCCATGCAGAGGGTGCTGAAATACCACCTCCTCCTGAAGGTGAGGCCAGGGCTCTCCATGCCACTGTTAGGGGGCTGGGTTAAGGCCTGGCAGTCTCCAGGGGCAGGAGACAGAGCCCACAGATGGGCCAGGTTGAGATACACACAAGGAACAAATCCACACAGTCTGTGCATACATGTAACAGCTACACAATAAAACTTGCTCAGTATATATTAGGCATGTTTATCACAGGAAAAGGAAAAGCAAAATTAAAACCAGTAATAGCAGAAAAACTGAAGAAGACAGAAAAGCAACCTCAGACCAGGAGTAAGAGAACTCCAGTGGACCATCTCTTAGCCCAGTCTCTGAGCTTCTCAGCCGCTATGGTAGAAGTGGGGATAGGAAGTCCTGGACACACAGACTGAGGGGAGACACGGTGTTTCTGTGAGGTCCTGTGAGGGCTCTCAGCACCTCTTAGCCCGGCACCTTGCTTTGTGCTGACTTAATGTCCCTCCCGTTATCCAAAGGATTCAGGAACACCTCACCTCCAAGCAGTGCGGCCTGGGCGAGGCCTTGCTGTTTGTCTGCTGGCATAGGGCCGCCCAACCAGAGCTCGGTCACAGGCAGGACTTTGTCCAGAGGGCCTTGCTCTGTGTGCACACCCCCTTCTGGGTGGGGGCGAGGGCAGAGGCCAGGACCCCTGAGTAGTGATCTGTGACTCCCCTCCCACTCCTCCAGGAACTTCTGAGCCACTCCACTGACCGGCCTGAGAGGCAGCAGCTCAAGGAGGCACTGGAAGCCATGCAGGTGGGTGGGTAAACTGAGGCAGGGGACAGGACAGGCCCCCCTGGGGTTTAACATACCACGTCTGCATTTTGACTGAAATTGGGCTCACTAGTGGGCCTTGCTCTGTGTCTACAGATGTTGATTTTCCTTGGGAGGCAAGAGGCAGAGTGGAGGCGGGGTGCGGGGTGTGACCCCCCAAGGACAGACGGGGCAGGCGGAGGGAGCTTCAGGCCCCAAGTGTCCATGTCTCAATCCTCACCTGACACCCAGTGACTCTCTGGGCCTTCCTCCCTCCTGTGTCCCCTACCGTCCCCAAGGCCACCACCCATTCCCAGCCACTGGACTTGGTTCTGGGCCATCTGGCCCCGTGCGGCCTACTGCCCTGGCGTGGGTCAGCTGTGGGTTCCTTGCCCTGGGGCGAAGCTCCATGGGGGCCTGAACCTGGCTTTGCATCTGTGTCTGCCACTAATGCTCAAACTCCAGGTGAGCACAGCCACTCCCAAGCCCCTGAGCGAGCTCTGTCCTTTCCTGCCCCGAGTGGTGGCTCGGGCTGGACCCCTCCTTGTCACCTGGCTACTTCTTGTGCGTCATCTGTCTTTGCAAGGTGACATTTCCCAGAAAGATTGTCCCCCTCGGGTTCTGTCCCCTGGGGTTGGCTTTCCTTTTCTCCACCTGTTGATGCCAGTCGCTCCTGGACACGGTCACCTGTGTCCCCATCACCTCCTCCCAGGCACAGCCCCAGCCTCTGCCCCCGGGCTGCCTTTGGGCTTCAGGCTCCTTCTGCCTCCAGCGGGCAGGGGCCCTCGGTGGCCTGTGCTGAGCTCTGAGCGCCTTGTGATCCCGGAGAGCTTCACTTTAAGCCTTGTGTGAACCACGTGGCCTGGAGCGGCAGGGCGGCTCACCGCGTCTGTCCGGTGACATTCTGCCTCCGGGTCCAGATCCCAAACCCCACCTGACACACAGGGGTCTCAGATCCTGCCCTGCTAGTGGGCCCCCAGGGGTCCGTGTTCCAGCTTCGGCCTGGTTCAGGGACACCACCCAAGGCAGGCTGCCCTGCTGGGCAGTCAGCGCCCAGCTACTCAGCCCTCTGGGCCGCAGTGGACACTGCCCCCTGGTGGCCAGCAGGCGGCTGCAGTGCATGGACACCAGGGCTGACACGGGGTAGCCCACGTTCTGCGCGGGGCTCCATGGTAGGCGGTGGCCTGCGGGGCGCCCGCTTCCAGAGGGCTAAGAAGCCGGCTGGCCCATGGCTAGTTTGCTGCTTTCCTATAGTCTAACCAGGAAGTGTATCTAGTGACACGGTGGAAAGAAGCTGTTCTGGGGGGCAGTCAGCAGGGGGCAGGAATTTGCGGTCCGTGGCCCACCCGTGGGATGGGTTCAGGCCTGCTAACCCCTTCCCTCTGCTGTTTTCAAGGACTTGGCAATGTATATAAATGAAGTCAAACGGGACAAGGAGACCCTAAAGAAAATAAGCGAGTTTCAGAGTTCTATAGAAAACTTGGTAAGTGTGGCTGACTCTCAAAAAGTAAAGGTTAATTGTGACCATATATTGATATTTTAAAAATTTACTTTTACAGTCTCAATATTGAGTAAGCAGAAAGGTGAGCACACATCCCACCTGTCCTGTTGTTTGTGTGTGCAGCCATGCCACTCTGTGCGCGTCAGCTGGCCCGGGAGCCCTGTGCACAAAGGGGCCGCTTATAAGGGGCAGGCCTGCGGGGAGGACCAGCGCTGCCCGTCCCACCCCCTGTCCCCTGCCTGAGCAGACTCTTGGCTTCTGGGGGGCCGGAGGCTCCTCTGGTCCATGGCCAGGCCACCCTAGTTCCCGCTGTCCCGAGGAGGTGCAGTGAAGTAGTTTGACCACCTTGCCGAGAAGCTGCCCTCAAGTTCTCCCCTCCCCCTTGGCCTCCATCAGGCAAGGCGGACAGCTCACAGGACCCTCTCCCCAGTCTGCTCTACCAGCGGCTCAGCCTTGGGGTGTCGGTGAGCCACTGCGCCCTGCTGGGGAGAGGAGACAGGCCATCCCAGGAAGGACACACTTCTTGCCTGTGGCCAGCCGGTCACACTTCCTGCAGTTCTATCCAATGCTTTGCCAGTTTCTGCACCTCGGCACGGTGGGGTCTGTCCTGTGCATCGTCGGACATTGAGCAACACCCCTGGTCTCAGCCCCCTGGATGCCAGTAGCACCCCCACCCTTGGGGGCCCAAGCGAGGACCACCAAAGGCATCTTCAGAGATTGGCAGATGTCCCCTGGGTCACCCCTGGTTGAGAACGGCCGGGTGAGATCCGTAAACACTTTTGCTCTGACCCCTGAACTTGGCAGTGTCTCGGGGCGTCTCTGTCAAGGGCAGATCGACACAGAAGCCTTTGCAAAGGAGGCAACACCTGGTGCCCGTTTGCCCGTTCCTCACCCAGCAGGGTCAGAAGAGCCCAGAGAGGACGCCCTCTCCGCGGCCTCACGGCCTGGGGGGAGCTGTGAAGTGTCGTGAAGGGAACGAAAAAGAGGCCGCCGAGCAGCGCCATGAGTCGGCCCCACTTTCCTTTCTTTTCCAAGAGGAAAAGAAACGTCCTGGACAGAGTGGGTCGAGGATGGATGTACCCCACAGTCAGCGGCTGCCTCAGCGCCTGGCAGGCTGGGGGCTGCCGGCTTTTCCCCTTGTTGATCGCCAGTGTTTCCCAGATGCTGTGGGACAGAGAAGCATCACTTGGGTACAAGGACGAAAGAGAGTTTTCTTGAGTTTTTATGCATGAGTAGTACACATGCCTTAAATAACAGAAACTAACCTGTGGTAGAGAACAGGTGTGGCAGATCCTGTGGGCCAGGTGCCGTGCCCAGCGCCCCGTCTCCTCCTGCGCCCCTCTTGTGCTTTAGAGCTGAGATGTGGAGGCCCAGCTGGGCGGCTGAGCAGGGCCCTCGTGCCACCCTGCGTGACGCCAGTCCTGGCCTGCCAGCTGCAGGAGAATTCAGAATGCTCGAGAGAGGATGCTGGGAACCTCGCAGGCACAGCCCCGCTCATGTTGTGGGCCTTCCTTCCTTCCTTTTCCGCCTGCGAAAACCCTTTCTCGGAAAGCCACAAGAGGGACGCATCGGGACTCTCTGGATCAGAGTGGAGCAGAGATAGAAGCCAAATGGAAAATGAAAATGAAATCCTAGCAAACCAGAGCGCAGTCTTGACTGGAAGCCCCTTCCTGCAGAAGATGGCCCGTCGGCAGGACCTGTGCCCTGCCCACCCTCCATCTGATAAGCGCCATCTGTTCTCTGTAATTTGGTTTCTCAGAGTTGGGCGTTTGCCTTTCCTGCTCTGGGCTCCACACAAGAGCGGCCTGTTAGCATGACCCATGCCGTCAATCGCCCCTTGTTCCTGCGGAGCTGAAGGGAGCCCTCGGGGGGTGGGGGCAGGAGCCTGCAGGGCCGTGGTCCTGAGCACCAGCCGGGAACCACTGGGTCTGGTCACTGGGTTCCCCGCCTCTGGTCTCTCTGGGAACCGCGCCCCAGGGGCACACGCCCACCTGCGCCTCCCGGTGATACTGCGCGGCTCTGGCGCTGTGGCTCACCCACTTCCCTCCCTTCCTTCCCTAGCAAGTGAGACTGGAGGAGTTTGGGAGGCCAAAGATCGACGGAGAACTGAAGGTCCGGTCCATAGTGAACCACACCAAGCAAGACAGGTGGGCCAGGCGGGCGGCCCGGGTGGGCAGCTTCCCGCCGTAGCCGGACACCCCGCTCCCAGGGGGCGTGGAAACAGCCTTTCCTGGGGAAGGAGCTGTCTGCCCGCTCGGGGCTGTCCTGCTTTACCTGCTTCCTCTCCGGTGATGCGTCCGCATCTCGGCAGCCGGCAGCTGCCACACCCCTGGGCCTGCCCTGCCCATGACTGGCACAGGGCTGGGCTGGGTGGCAGCCAAGGCCCCTGGCCTGCGAGCTCCCGGGCTCCCAGGAGCCGGGACAGCGGCTGCGTGAGCTCTTCGCTGATGACCGCCAGGGAGCCCTGGGGCACGGGGCCAGGAAGGCTCTGGCTGTGGTAGCACAGCCCCCGCTGGCTCGGAGCCCGCCACACGCACGTACTGTGCAAGGCCTGGGCACACAGCAGACAGGTGTCCTGCCCCCACAGGGCGCCCAGTCTGTAGGGGACTGAGCACCGGCGCAGAGGAGGGCTTCCTGGAGGGGTTGCTCGGAGCAGTGGTTAGCCGGATGGGTCAGGCAGAGGGACAGGACTCGGGCTCGGAGAGGCAGTGGTCCCCGGGTGCACGCCGTCTGTCCTGTGCGCCGGCCGTGTTGACGGGCCACCTGGCTGTGCCCTTGGGCCAGGTACTTGTTCCTGTTTGACAAGGTGGTCATCGTCTGCAAGAGGAGGGGCTACAGCTACGAGCTGAAGGAGGTCATCGAACTACTCTTCCACAAGATGACCGATGACCCCATGAACAACAAGGACATCAAGAAGGTGGGATGCCATGGGCGAGGGCGGGCGGTGATCCCCACATGGGGGGAGGAGTTGGGGGCGGCCTGGAGGAGAGGGCGACCGGCACTGGGAGCCGGTGTTGACCGCAGCCGGCCTCTACAGTGGGGCCGGGGCTTCCCTCTGCTCTGCTCTTGTCACCGTCTGCCTGAGGACGTGCTGCTCTGTGCCAGGCCCAGCACCATCCCTGTCTTCTGTCTGACTCCTCCCGGGGAGTGGGCGCGGTTAGGGTCCCAGCTCCCAGTAAGGAGACTGGAGGGAGGGCTCTGCCCATACCGCTCCCGTTAGCAAGCAGGCCTGCCCCTCTGGAGGGTTCCGGACTGGCCTCGCCTGGCTTGGTGGACTCTGCTGTCCAGCCAGGAGGCCATGTGCTGGGGGCGGGGCCGCACCCTTCGGCAGAGGTTTCTACACCTGGAGCTGGAGCCCCTGCAGTGCAGCACTGGGCTAGCGGTGGGGCTGAAAATCCCAGGCCCTGGTGACGCTCATAGTGTGGAGGGCAGCCACCACCTGGAGGGCTCCTGGGGTGACCTGCCTAACCCTGATGTCTGAAACAAGCAGCTGGGCCCTGGGGGTGGGGACCTGAGGCCACCTCCCCAGGCTCCTGCCCCTTCCCTGTCGGGGGAAGGCCCTGCCCCTGGCGGTGGGCAGTGTCCAGGCCTGTGGTGCCTGCTGCGGGCCAGGCCATGTCTCCTAATGCCCTGTCTCCCCCTTTCCTTCCCTCCCCTCACGCTTCCTAGTCTCATGGGAAAATGGTAAGCACGTGGGGCCCTTGGCCTCAGGCCTCCCGCTCTGGGCCTGGCCCAGGAGGCACTCCTGTTGAGCTGGGAGTGGGGCCGCTGGTCTGCCAAACAGGGCCAGGCTCATGGCCCCCTTGCTCCTCCGCTCGGTGTCATTAGGATGGACACGTGGGCACGATGGGAGACTCCCCGTTACAGAGGGTGTGAGTGGCGGCCCCCTCCCTGCCTGCCCCCCGACCATTCCCCAGAGGGAAGGGCCGCAGGGGCTCCTGTCTCCTCTCTCCCTGGGTCACCCTTTGTTTGTTCTTTTCTTCTTTCAGTCCTCTCCCCTCCTCCCCTCCCTCCGCCTCCCTTCTTTCCTCTCTCCCTTACTTTTTCCCTCCATCTGTTCTAACACAAATGGGCTCAGACTTTCCAAACACTTCCCTATGGGCCCCTCGGAGAGCCCCAAGGGACGGCCAAGCCTGGTGGGTGGCCAGTGGCTGTTGTTTTACTTCAGAGCAGTGAGTTTTTTTAGTATCACATTTAGGAAGTGAAAGTGGGTGGGCTGGCGTCGTGGAAGGGCCCTGGGCGCGTTCCGAGCACAGGCTCCCCTGGGGACGCAGCTGCACGGTTAGAGCTGGACCTGCTGAACCGAGTGCAGTTGAGGGCCCAGCTTGGAGGGGGTGAGAGGGGGTCCCGGGACACTAGTTAGAGGCTGTGCACATGTACACACGCACATACATCCGTGTGCACTACGGGCACCAGTGCACTCTACACATGCCCACACACATGTGCCCACACAGGCACGTGAGTGCACTGTACCACGCCCACACCTGCATGCACACACAGACACACGCACACACACATGCATGTGCACACAGCACCTGGCCCGAGTGTGCGTGTCTGTTGTCAGCATGTGTCCCATCTCCTCCTGCAGTGGTCCTATGGCTTCTACCTGATCCACCTTCAAGGAAAGCAGGGCTTCCAGCTTTTCTGCAAGACGGAGGACATGAAGCGCAAGTGGATGGAGCAGTTTCAGATGGCCATGTGAGTCCGGTTGGCAGCACGCCGGGGTCAGAAGCCTGAGGGACTTTGTCCAGGATGCTCTCAGACAAGGCGTAGTTCCGATGGCTAGACGCTTGAGAGGCCCCACCACGCGGCCTCCAGCCCCACCTTGTGGCATCTTGGCTATTTTATAACCTACCCAGGGCAAGAGGGCCCTCCTCTGGCCACAGCCTGTCCCTGGGGCCTAGCCCAGCACATGTGACTGGCAGAGCAGTGAGTGGCCAGGAATGGCCATGTTGTCAGGTGGACTCATGGTCATCTGGACCCTTGGGTCTTATGGGCTGGTGGATTGTCACCCTTTTGTGAAAGCCCCAGTGCTGTTTTTCCATGAAATCTAGGAGGGGTACCAATATATCCAGCAGAGAAAGGTGCGCAGTCGGGGTCCCCAGACACAGCAGACCTTGAGGCCAGACTGGCCCAATCCTTATGCGCTTGGGCTCTGCACTCAGGTGGGTTGGGGGTTCCAGGCAGGTTCGCTCCCCTCCCTGGCCTTTTCCTCCTGGGAAACTGAGACAAAGGAGGCCCAGGTTATGGGGTCATTTGAGAAGTGAATAGGTCAGGCCCGGACATAGGCAGGTGGTGCGCCCCGAGGCTTTTCGTGGGGACTGTGGGCCCCTCCGTGCCTGCTACTCAGCTTCCAGGGCTTGTAATTTTCTTCCCAATATTCCGTTACGAGAATTTTCAAGTGTTCATCAAAGATGGAAGGCCGTTCCAGTGACACCCTGGGAGCCCCTGTCACCCTCCTGCCCTGGCGCTTTGTCCTGCACCCCTGCCCCTGCCCTGTGCCGCCTGAGGGTGGATGGGCTCCTCAGTGGATTGCAGACATCAGAGCGTGTCCCCCGTGTGCCCCAGGGTGCCTGTCCTGAGCTAGCGCCCACCGCTGGGTTCTGCGCAGTGAGATCTGCGACGCTCGCTGAGTGCCGACCAATATCTGCTCCTGCTCACACCCAAGCCCTCGTCAGGGCGGAGCTGAGCCCGCCACCCTCAGGGGTCTCTCCAGCCGATGCAGAATCAATGAAAGCCCGCACTGAGACCCTCGCTCTGCCTGGGGGTCAGGCCCTCAGTCTGCCTGGGTGTTGGGGCAGGTCCTGACCTCCAGCCCCGCCTCCCAGCCCACCCCTGAGCCTGGCTGGTCACCCGGCTGAGGGAACATGGCTTCTCCTTGCCTCCCACCAGGTCCAACGTCAGGCCTGATAACGCCAGCGCCAACCACCACAGCTTCCAGATGTACACGTTCGGCAAGACCACCAGCTGCAAAGCCTGCAGGCTGTTCCTCAGGTGAGGGGCCTCTGTGCCCATGTGCTCTGTGTCCCCACCTCCAGGCCCCGAGGGGTGGGCAATAGCCCATCGGCACCAGACCCAGACAGGCCCTCGGGTATTATGGAGGCAGCTGGAGGGGAGGACGTTGTCTGTGTGGGTGCCCAGGTCTCGTGTGCGGGGCGGCAGAGCAGGGCCAGGGCAGCCCGCGGGGAGAGCCAGTGCCGCACTGGGGCGGGGGGCTGGGGGCAGACAGCGGGGCGGGCTCGGACCCTGGCTGGGGCTGTGGAGTGGGCGGGGCCGGCATCCTCTTCACTCCCGCCCTCCCATGGCGCAGGGGCACCTTCTATCAGGGTTACCTGTGCACCCAGTGTGGCGTCGGGGCACACAAGGAGTGTCTGGAGGTGACGCCTCCCTGCAAGATCAGTGAGTACAACCCCCGTCCTGCCCACAGGGCACAGGCCTCCAGGGCTGGCCTTCCCACCACGACCCGCCCCAAGCCAAGGGTCCTGTCGTTCACAGCTTTTTACCACCCTCCCGGCCTTGGCCACCTTCCCTACCATGGTGACCCCGTGGGTCCAGGACCAGATGAGAAAACTGAGGCTCAGAGAGGGAAGGCAGCTTGCCCCGTGTCACCCAGCATCATGAGGCCCAGCTGGTGGGGGATTCCATGCCAAAGCCCTTCCACCTCCCAGCCGCCATCAGCGCCTTTTCTCTGCCTCCTCTGCATCCCCTGCCCCTTTCCAGTGGCAAACTGCTTGGCTCTCCACCCCCAGGTGGGCACAGAGCTCCCAGTAGTTATGCGGGGACCTCCAGTCGCTCTCATAAGCGCCCCTCCCGCCGCGGCGAAGCCGGGCCCTCCTCCCGGACGGCGTGCGCCGCAAGGCACATGGTGCTCGCCGTGAGCCCCTCCTCCCCGCGCCCACTTACATGGCCTGCGGGAATGACGAGGGCTGGCGGGGCTCCTCTGAGACGTCCCGGTTTGGGGGCAGCTGGAAGGGCAGCTGAAAACCTGAGGTGGTTCCGGGAGGTCTTGGGGCCACCGCAGGCAGGGGCTGGCCGAGCCCTGGGCGGACGCCTCCTCCTGAAGCCCGGGAGGACGCTGCTGGTGGTCGGGTCTACCCCCCGGGCTTTGTGGCCAGCCAGACTCTCCAGCCCCGGGAGATGGTGCGCATGCTCCGCGGTGCGGTGCGCACCCGGGGCTCTGCTCAGACTGGGGGCTGGCTCCCTGCAGGTAGACAGAAGCCTGCCAGGCCTGATGGTCACCCCAGCACCACAGCCCGAAATAGATCTTGTCAATTCCTCATTTATGGTGACCGATAGCCCAGTGTCCTGATCTGGAAGGAGGGTCCCAGGTCAGACCAGACCCCTCGTCCCCACCACAGGCGGGAGGCAGCCTCCTCCATCCGCGTCCTACATCCGTTTTCCCTTTGCCTGTCCATAGCGCCCCCTGGTGGCCATGCGTGCCTAACACTAAGAGACTTAGTTCATTTCTTTGGGCTATTTTTTCCTGATCCTAAGAGTAACATACTTACCAAAACTTTGGAGGGATAAAACAGAAAACGTGAAATAGAGGACAAAATAAATATCACCCACGAACTCATCAAGGAATAACCAAAGGCATATTTCAAGTTTTCTTTTTATTAAATAATCTTTCTGGTCCCTCCACCCCATAGAAAATTTGGAAAATGTAGAGAAGCGTGAAGGAGAAATGAAAACAACTCATCATTCCACCAGGCAAAACTACCCGCTGTTAGCCAACACACTTTCTTTGCCTTTTGCAAACACACCCCCACCTAAGCTCTTTTTATGTTTTTGTGTTTTTCTTAATTTATATAATAGAGATCCTATGAGATAGTCTGCAGGTACCATGACCATCCTCCCCACGTCCGGGCCCCTGGTTTCACTGGGAGGCAGTCGTGGTTCCCTGGGGGGATGCGGTCCTGGCCCGGCTGCTCCTGGCCATTGCCCTGGGGAGCTCCAAGCTGCCCTCCTCTGAACAGAGCTCTCACCAGAGCTCCCTCATGGTTTGGGCTGCAGGCAGCGCCCTTTGGCTGTAGTCAGCTCCACCTCTGGGCTGTCCCAGTAGTTCACGTCAAGGCAGGTTTAACTGTTTGCTGCCTCCAGGACCAGGATGTCCCAGGGAGATGCCAGCTGTTCCCAGAGAGCCTCTCGCATGGGAAGCCCTTGGCAGAGCAAGACCTTGCTGCTGCCTCTTGTGTGGGCCCAGCTACACTGCCTGCCCTCCCCACCCCTGTGTCGCTCAGCTTGGAACCTCTGGTCTGCAGGGTCTGTTGGATACTGATGTCTGCCCAAGGCAGTCTGCAGCTGTTGAATGTTAGGTGGTGTTAGGGTTGCATCAGCCACACACATTAGCCAGTGTGGCCCTTGCTTTGTCAGTGGGGGAGTGACAGCCCAGCTTGTCAGCTGGCTGGCACCCCGTCTGGCACTGCATCCTCCCTTTGGGTTGCCCCAGGCAGGCGGAAAAAATCTGGGGAACATTTGCCTTCCATCTGACAAGCTGTGGCCCCATGCCTGTGGGTGAGCATGCTGGCAAGTGGGTTTATGCTTGTGGACACCTCCTGTCCCTTGCCCACAGCCTGCATCGCTAATTGTGGAAATCCTCCCCCGGAGCACAGGTCTGCCCATGGTTCAGGCAACCGTGCCACCAGAGGTGGGCTGGCCCACACAGGAAAGCCTGTCTTCCACCAGCTCTGCTGCACAGCCTATGTTCTCCTGTGGGGCCCTAAAGCCAGAGCTGGGCAGTCACCATCCGAAGCAGCTGAGGGGCTTCTGTAGTCTGGCTGTGTGTGTCTGTAATCCACGTCTGACACGAACAGCCTGGGAGCTCGCCTCACTCGCACACCTCGGCCTGCCCGGGGCCCCGCCTGCCTGGGGGAGCAGCCTGTCGCCCTCTGATGCCTGTGCGCTTGCTTTTCAGGTTCTCCTGCAGACCCGGTGAGTCCGCCGACTGTCCCTCCCCACTGCTCTGCTCCCCACACGGCCCTGTGTCCTGCTTTCACACTCCTGGGGCCACACTGGCCACCACAAGCCACCACCGGTCATGAGGGGCCTTTGTTCCCCCCCATGGGTGTCACTGTGTACAGCTTCCCCTGCCCCGGCTGTCCGCCCAGTCCACTTGCCCAGTGGCTTGCTGTGGTGCCCATTTCTGTGACATGCACCCTGATTACCTTAGAGGCCTCTGTTTAGCTGACTTGGGGGTGAAGTTCTTGAAGTCACTTATGGGGTGTAGACACTGTGTCCAGTCAGATCAACCATACTTAAAGGGTGTTTACTGGGCCCCGTGTGGGGTCAAGGATGCCCTCAAGTGGAACACAGGACAGACAGCATTTAGTCACATGGCACAGGACATGTCCCAGACAGAGAAAACAAGCCCCGGGCTCAGAGCAGAGAGGCCCGGGGCTGGTGGCCAGAGCAGGCTTCCTGGAAGAGGTGGGGTTAATGGTGAGGGGAAGGAATGGGTGTCCCAGGGCTGCAGAGGGGCACAGGCTGGAGGGTTAGGTAAGAGCAGTGGTGGGGGGGAGGCTGTCACATAGGGAAATAGTGTCGCAAACGCCAGGCCAGCGCACGTCCTCTCCTCCCCTGGCTCCCCGCCAGGACCCTTCCACTGGGGTGGGGTGGTTCAGATGCTCGGACAGCTCCCCCTTCTCACTGCCGTCTGTGCCTGTTCTCCCAGGATGCCTCTGGAGCGGGACCCAGTGAGTCTGCGAACTTGGGGCTTCTCGGCTATCATCCAGGTCGGTGGTCACCCTGGAAGCCGGGCCTGGCCTGGGTGTCTCCCAGCTGCACCCAGTGTTCTCAGCTCCAGGCGCCCAGAGCACGTGCTGCCCGCTGACCCCACCTCCCCTCTGGTCAGGGTCCTTTCAGCCGGGGAGAGGAAGCCCAGAGACCGCAGCAGAGCAGACATGAAAATGCTGCTGTCACGTCACAATTTTCCATCTCCTTACTTCCCCTTGGTTTGCATTTCATAGTAGGAATGTGGCTTTTATGTGCTGGGAACCCAAAGCAACACAGTGCAGTCCATGAAAAACCGCAGTGTGGCCTCTGGGGCACCTGCTGTACCTGGCAGCCTCAAGCCCACACAGGCGAGACCAGGTCAGAGCAGGGCTCAGTCTAGGAGCAGCCTGTACATTCTTGGGGGCTCAGCCAGGACCCCCAGTTCAGCCTCAGAGCCACCCCTGGCCAGCGGTGCGGCCTTGGCAAGTCACTCGGCCTCGGTGACCCCTGGTTACCCGTCTCTAACTTGAGGGGCACTCCACCTCCTGTTCCACATGGCGACTCGGCCACAGGCACAAAAGGTGTTTAGAAGAAACAGTGCAAAGTGCCTTTTAAAATAAGTTGCTGTCACCGATGATTCCCTGAATCTGTTTCTCACATAAACAGCTTACTTCTGATACTTAAGCAGGGGACATGGGCGTCTCACAGGGACAGTGTAGGGTGGGGCGGTCGCTCACCCCAGAGTCCCAAGGGGTCTGAGAAGGTGGCCTGGAGGACCCCATGGGGTGAGCGGCCCCCTCTGGCCCTGTCCCCCGCAGGTCCCAGGATGGTGGCCGTGCAGAATTACCATGGTAACCCTGCTCCCCCCGGGAAGCCGGTGCTGACCTTCCAGATGGGCGACGTGATCGAGCTGCTGAGAGGCGACCCCGAGTCTCAGTGGTGGGAGGTGGGTCCTGGGGCCTGGAAGGTCGAGCCCTTCCCCTCCCGCTACATAGGGCAGAAGCCCGGAGTCCTGTGCCCCCAGGCGGGGTGGGTTAGGGGTGAGGCCGTCTGGTGGGGAGGAGTGGGCTCTCAGTTCCCACCAGGCCGGAATTCCAGGGGCCCAGCCTGCCTTCTCAGGTGTTGGCAGTCGCAAGGTAGGGAGTACAGCGCCCCCTCAGGGCAGAGACCCTGCTCCTGGGGTCCTGGACCCTGCCCATCCGCCTTCTGCCTCAGGCAGTCCTGCAGGCTCCGGGCTCAGTCCTGGCGAGCTGAGCCCTCCCTCCCCCTCAGCCACCCTGCTTCAGGCTGCTGCTGTTGTGGGGTGAACAGGCACCGCCCATGTCGGGGGCACCATGACTGAGACCCACCGCTCACCTTCCCCCGGAGGCCCCCGGAGGGAAGGGAGACGCAGGCAAAGCTGCCCTGATGGTCCACGGCTCTGAGCCATGCGATGTACTGCTCCAGTTAAGAAACCTGCAAAACCCCTGTCTACTTTAAGATCATTAATGCAGTATTCTATATTATCCCGTTAGTTGTGAAGTTGGGTTTTCAGTCAACCTGGAATTGATTTTGGTCTGATCTGTGATAAGGACCCTATATCATTTTTTTCTCATATGTATAATTATTAGCTCAGTATTATTTACTGAAGAGTCCATACTTTTTATAATATTTTGCATGGCCATCTCTATCATATATCAAGTTTCAATGTGCATAGACCTCCTTCTGAGCTTTCTATTCTGTTTTACCTGTCAATTGATCTAATACTTTTTATTATTATAGTTTTATAATAATCATGCTATTTATGAGAGCAAATGCAAGAAAAAAAAAAGAAACCTGCAGAAGTAGGGCCCTTCAGCACCCACCGGCCCCTGGGCACCTCTGCGAAGCCCCAGTGCTCCACAGCCCCGAAAGCCACAGGGGTCAGCATGGCGCCACAGGAGCCCCTGTGCTGGTTAATGTCCGCATGCCTGCACTGCCATGGTGGTGGATGCTTGTTACCTACTCACTTATGAACTTAACTGCACAAGGCCGTGCCTTCACGTACCTGGAGATCTCTCAGGTGCAGAAGGCGTCTGTGGTGCAGTCTGTCCCACCTGACCCCAGCCCCGCGGTTCCCCACCCCACGTGTGACGCGGGTCATCAGTTCTCGGCTGGCCTTGCAGAGGGGCCTTGCTGATGGGAAGGGGATGCCCACATCATCACTGCCGGGAGGACTGGGGAGGCTCTTCCAGGCAGAGGGAACGGAGAGCAAAGGCCGAGCCCCTGACCCTCCTGGACAGGGACTGCGTTTTACCCAGATCCCCTGGTCCGCCTGCCACTTGTGTTGTGAGAGGTGCTGTATGCATGAGACAGGTGGACAGCAGCCAGGAGCTGGGGCTTCGGTCCCTTAATTTCTCCAGGCCTCAGTGTTCCATCTGTAAAGTGTGGGTCCACTCACCTCTTTCCCGCCCCAACCCAAAGAGTTAGGTGGTCGGCTGAAGCTACAGTAGGGAAGGGAACACTCTTCCCCGGAGCCCCTCCTGCTAGTCCTCAGGATAAGCTGGGTGCTCACTAAAGTGTCCCCTGCCTCCCTCCCCCTGGCCAGGCCAGCCTGGGCACCCCGATCACCTGTCTTCTTCCAGGGTCGGCTGGTGCAAACCAGGAAGTCAGGTTACTTTCCCAGCTCGTCTGTGAAGCCCTTCCCCGTGGATGGACGGGTGAGTACTTCCCACAGAAGCTTTGGCAGGCCACAGTGTCTCCTTGCTCGTGACGTCCTGGGCTTGTTCAGGATGTCCTTGCGAAATGTGAGCTGGCCCCAGAGCTGGGCTGTGCCAGAGGGAAGATGGGTGGGGGGGCCAATGGACAGGCGTGCTCTCCTGTTTGAAGGGCACAGCCGGTTGATGTCACATTTTGTTGTGGTTTTAAAAACACTTAAACAAGCATCTCTACAGCAGTTAAAACCCTTAGGGCTTTGGGGAAGGCTATGCTGACAGGTCAAGGGCACCAGACAGCAGACAGAAGAAGCATCACCAACTCACTGGGTGGCCTGGGGCAGGTCCTTCCCCACCCTGGGCCTCAGTTTCCCCATCTGCATGGTGGACGGGGCAGGGAGGGGATAGGTTGTCTGTGAGGCTGCCCAGCCTGTGCCCAGTGAAGGGAGGCCAGGGTGGGGGCTCTGGCCAGCAGTGGCACAGCGTGGGGTCTCAGGCTGCACACTGCCCACCCCCTGGAGACCACACTGCCGCCAGCCAGACCGGAGCTTGCCCTCGGGGCTGCGGGCTGTCTGCAGCCGAGAGAACTGTAGTCATAGGAGCCTGTCTGCTGCTGAGAAGCTCCTGCAGCCCCAGTCCTCCCTCCCCTGGGGACTCAATGCACTGTCGGTGGGTGGCTGTTCATTCATTCACGAAACCCACTGAGCATCTAGTCAGATGGTGAGTCCCGGCCGCTGCCCTCCTAGTCCAGTGGCTCCAGGGCTAAGTCCACAGATGTCCTGGTAGCCAGTGCTGGGGGGACATTAACCCGAATGTTCTCTCCTGCCAGCCGCCCATCAGCCGGCCGCCATCCCGGGAGATGGACTACACTGCATACCCCTGGTGAGTGGGCCAGCTGTCGCCCCACAAGCCCAGAGGCAGGCCAGCGTCTGGGGCCCCAGACGGCCTCTCGCCTGTCTCCAGGGCAGCCTCCCACCTCGCCCGGAGTCTGGGGGACTCTGCTCTACCCTGAGGCAGCCATTCCCCCATTGCTACAACAGATCATCAGGTTTGAACGTTTGAGAGAATGAAGCCCTTTTATATGCAATCTTATTTGAGCTTCATCAGAGAAAATACATAAAAGTTGTGTATTTCAAGCCAAGTTTACAATGGCATATTTGCTCATAAATTGCTACATGGGAATGTGAGGCTATTTGATACAGCGTGCAGTGGGCATTGCTGAGCAGGTCACAGACACGGGTCAGCCAGGGGTGCAGCTCTCAGCACCTGCCTGCGGGGTCACCCAGCAGCCCGGAAGTGCCGGCCTCAGCGGCCAGAGCAGCACGCAGCCTGGGCACGGCGAACCTCCACCCTGGAGTGCCCACCCTCACGACTGTCAGTTTGGGGTTCGCCCTGTGTCCAGGGGGCAGTGCCTGCACCCTCGTTGGCCCAGCCTGCCCCACGCTGCAGCTCAGCTCCTCACGGGCCTGTTCCCATGCGCAGGTCACCTGACCTCACGCACAGGGTAAAGGTCTGGCCTGAGGGTCTCACTTGTCGGGTAACAAGCCTTTCTCCTTGGATTCCCTTGGCCGCACAGTGTCACCAGAGCCCCCGACCAGCCTGAAGGGCACCGCAGGCCTCTCGGCGGTGGGGTGGGGCCTTGCTTTGCGGCTCAGTTGTGCTTCACGTCAGTGGGTGTCGCAGGAAGAGCTTCCTGTCCAAATCTGTCCTAACCCTGAGTGGAGATGTCGGTGGTCGCCCATGTGTTACAACAAACGCCAAAAACCCCACACAGGAGCAGATTCTATTTATGGCAGCTTTTTTAATAGTGAAGCCTTAGAAATTTGATCCAATGTTCCCATGGGCTGAACTCCTCTTGCAGGGCCAGGGTTCTGGAGAGCAAAGCCCCCCCCAGTGGGCTGGCTGAGGCCTGGGGCCCTCAGGTCAGCTCACTTGCAGGTGTCCCCACATCTCCTCCAGCGACCTCGGCCCCTCCCACAGGGGCTCAGCCTAGTGCGGGCCGGACGCCCTTCAGGTGGAGCCCTACAGATCCCGCTCCTCCGCCCTCTAGGTTTGCGGGCAGCATGGAGAGGCAGCAGACAGACAACCTGCTCAAATCCCATGCCAGCGGGACCTATCTAATCAGGGAGCGGCCGGCCGAGGCGGAGCGCTTTGCCATCAGCATCAAGTACGTGGCAGCCCGGGGACCAAGGAGAACCCCTGCACCAATGCCATTCTGAACAGAGCCCGAGTCCCCTCTAGGTCCGGGGCTTCTTGGGTTGGGGGTAGCCATGGAATGAATCGCCCAAAGCAAGATGCTCAGGAGATGAAAGGGCGCCAGCCGTCCCGCAGCGGAGCGAGCCTGGGACTTGTGAACACCCTGCACAACCTGCCCCAGGGTTAGGTCCCACGTCTTGAGGTCGTGCGGATTATACGAGCCCACGGAGCAGGATGGGGCAGGAGCCCCGTGGGAGGGCAGGGGCGTCCTGGCAGCCCCACAGGCGGGTCACATTACCTCCACCTCGGGGCTCCAGCCACTGAGCAGCCTTCGGTCTGGGTGTCTGCCTGCCCAGAAGCTCCCAGCCTCTGGGTCTGCTGTCACCTCTTCAAGAGATGGACTCTGACTGGTGTTTAGTCACCGTCGGCATAGGACGCCCACCAGACCAGGAGTATTGGGTTAGGCCATTGACAGGCCATAGGCCGGGGAATAGAGGGGTCTGGTCTGCCCTTGAGTCCCCAGCAGGATGGCCCGTGTCTGCTGCATGGTGCTGGGCGGGGCAGGCCCTGCGCCAGGGCCACCAACCTCTGCAGCATGTCAGCTGGGTGCTTCAGGTCACCAGTACAGAAGCCACCGGAGAGAGCAGAGGGGCTTTCTGTGGGGTGGGGGCACCTGGCGGAGGCTGGGCCCGGCCCACACCCAGGCCTGAACAGAGTCTGCTGCTGTCCCCCCCCCCCAGCTCTTGCATGCCCCTTCCTCAGTGCACCAGCTTCCTCTGCATCGCCACCGCGGGGGCCAGAAGCTTGGCTGCCCCCGCAGTCAGTCCGCACGCTTGCTGCATGTGTGTGCATGAATCTCTCCCTCCCCGTTCTGAGTACGGGGAGGACGACAGATAAACACCCCGGGTCGTCCAGGGCCAGGGGCCCTCTGCACAGAGTAGTTGCTGAAGGCCCCGGGGTGGTGGGGGGAGCAGTGGAGGTTGGGTCCACGTGCGCGGATTGGAGACTGGCAGCCCCCCGCTTACTCAGCAACTCTTTGTTGCAGTAACAGGCTTCCAGTGTGAAACCAGCTTGGCATTGCTGGGCGGCCCCATCGGCCGTGGTGGGAAGTGCTGTGCACGTTTGGTGCGCACAGGTGTCCTTGCGGGGCGAGGCTCGTTTGCTTTTGGTTTGTGAGGACTTTGCGCTTGCAGCCATGGGGCATCACGAGGGGCCCCGCTCGTGCTCTCTGTGGCTGGTGGTGGTGTGAGCTGGCATGGGCGGCGTGGGACCTGGGGAGGAGGGGCGTGTGGACGCGCCCCAGTGAGGTCACATTTAAGCTGAGACCTAAGGACACAAGGGGACCATCGGCGGCAGGAGGGTCGGCCTTCTGGGCGGGAGGCACAGCCAGGGCCCAGGCCTCGCGTTTGCTGTGCTGATGAAGAGCTGGGCCGGAAGGGGTAGAGGAGGGCTGTGCCGGGCCACCGGGTCAAAGCTGGGAGGGGCTGCCCGTGGCGACGGGCCCAAGGCCAGGCCTCTGGCTTACAGACTAAGCTGGGACGGCCTCAGCGGCCAGTGGGGAAACGGGAGGCAGGTATTCCCAGTACAGGGGAGAATGGGCGCAACCCAGAGTGGAGAGTCTGAGAGGGGCTGGAGGGAGCAGAGGTGTGGGGCTTCGGGGCCCAGGCCTTGCAGCTGACCCGGGAGCCTGGGCTTCGGATAAGCGAGGTGGCCGGACAGACAGGTGGACAAGCAGTTGAGGACAGGCCCCAGCTGCGGTGGGCTCGAGGGGCCGGGAGTAAGAGGGCCAAAAGCAGGCACCACAGGCGCAGAAGGCACGGGCTGCAGGCAGTGGCCCCGCGGTTTGCATGGGGACAGCCGCAGCCCCTTCCCTCCGGCCAGGTTCAATGACGAGGTGAAACACATCAAGGTGGTGGAGAAGGACAGCTGGATCCACATCACGGAAGCCAAGAAATTCGAGAGCCTCTTGGTATGGATTCCGCGGCTGCCCCCAGCCCGAGGGGGAGGAGTGCCCCGTCCCACCGTGGCCACGCCGACTCCCGGGGCTGGGTGCCGCGGGGGCCCCACCTTCCCAAGCACGGTGACTTCCCAGCATGGGAAAGATGCAGGGAAATGGGTTTGTAGGGCGCTGGGGGCAGGTAAGGCCTTGTCACATTCCCCCGAGTGGGGACTTCAAGCCCCAGAGGGGCAGGTGGGTTCCCTGTGGTAGAGAGTGAGGGGTGGGCCCCGCTGGCCTGACCGCCGGCACTGCAGTGGCCCATGGGTACCGATCCTCCGCCCAGGGCCAGAAACTGCGGCCCAGTGAGACTCTATCCAGGGCCCGGCTCTGCAGCCAACCCCTCAGGTGCTGCTTCCAGCAGGCCCTCCTCCCCGCCAGCCCCGTCCCAGCCCCACCGGGATGCAGTTGAAGGCAGAGTCCTTAAGATGATTTAAAATGAGACGTTGACTTCCTGATTACAGTCTCATGTGCTGACGGAGCATCTGCGCCCTGGCGTCCCTCTGCAGCCACAGAAAAGCACAAAGTAGCCACAATCCTCCCCCAAAACCCAGTGCTAACATTTGGGGGCAAGTTCCGACCTCTGAGAACATCTAGGTTTTCTTTATGAATTCAGTTTTCAAACAAAACCACTGGCCGTGTTAGCCTGCTTTTCCAGGTCAAACACCTGCCACCGGGACAACCCTCTCTCGCTGGCTGGTGGCAGGGGGGCATTCTCACTGGGACATGCTGTCATCTCTAGAAGCGTGTCCCCGGCAATGGGCATGTGGGGTTACCAGATTTTTGTCCATCAAAAAGAGTGTCAAAGTGAGCATGTGCGCCCCTCAGTCTTTGCTTCCTTCCTTTAGAAACACTGGGAGAGAAATTGCTGCACTGAAGGTCTTTGCAATACGACCACCCACGCTGGGCCGGGTGCTGGGGTCAGAGGAGGAAGGGGGAGTTCTCTGCAGTCAAGGGGATGATTCCCCAAGTGAACCCGAGGGGGCGGGAGGGGGAGGCCAGGGCACCCTGGAGGGCTGCCTGGAGGCAGTGACGGCATCAGCGGATGTGTGTGCCCCCTGCAGGAGTTGGTGGAGTACTACCAGTGCCACTCGCTCAAGGAGAGCTTCAAGCAGCTGGACACCACGCTCAAGCACCCCTACAAGTCCAGGGAGCGCTCGGCCTCCAGGGCCCCCAGCCGGCCCCCAGGTAATGCCGCACCACCCAGCACCCCTGTGCGTGCCTGGAGGTGCCCACTCCAGCCCTCTCCCCGTGGCCCGGGCCCGTGCTGGCTGCCTGCTTGCCCTCGAGGAAGGCTCTCTGTGGGACCCAGGCCAGGAGCCCCTCCCTGATTCCCACCCCTGGGACTGGTGACCCGGCCCCCCAGCCCATCACAAGCCCCCTCCTGGGCCTGGGCACCCCAGGGGCCCCACATGACAGGTGGGGAGTCCCGGCTCTGGACAGCTGTTCCAGGTCTCAGTGCCGTTGCCCAAAGCTGAGCGTGGGGAGAGAACAGGGCCAGCCCCACCTGTTTATGGGCCTCCCTGGGTCCACGCCATGGGGGGCCAGAGCTGGTCCTCTGCGTGCAGATGGTAGGGCCGCAGCTCCTCTGAGGCCACCTGCAATGGGGCAGGTGGGCCCAGAGTGCTTGGTCAGAATCACAAAGACCATCTGGCAGGCCGCCCACGCCCTCCAGCCTGTAGGACCCTGGGTCCTACTGGGTCAGAGAAGGGTGAGGAACAGCTGGCCTTTAGCCAGCACCCACTGTGTGCTGGGTGAGGGCTGGGCTGTTGGCAGGTTCCCAAAACCCTGGAGCAGGCCTGCCTGCTGGGAGAAGGTGGTCCCGATTTGCTGTTCAGGAGACGGGGCCGAGAGGTGGAGTGGGGGCAGCCCAGAAGGGTGGGCCTCGAGGGCTGCCTGTCCCTCCCCTCTGGCCCCTCGGCAGGGCCTGGGCCCACACCCCACTGCCTGTCACTGCGTGCATGCAGCCCCCCTACGCCCCCTTTCACCATCTCTCTCGCTCTTTGCAGCTTCCTGTGCCTCCTACAACTTTTCTTTTCTCAGTCCTCAGGGCCTCAGCTTTGCTTCTCAGGGCCCCTCCGCTCCCTTCTGGTCAGGTACCGCGCTGCCCGCTGGCCCACAGCCCCGCCTGAAAGTGCCCGCAGCCGGGGTGGGGTGGGCCGGGGGCCGGGGCAGGGAGGGGGCCCCCAGCGGGCAGGCCGGGGACTGGGGGCTCGGTCAGGCTTGTCCCTCCATCGCCTCTAGACACGCTTATCCCCGTGGCCACTCCCCAACTTGTCAGCCACTGGCCCTCACTGCTTGGTGAGCACTTTGACTCTGGTAGCAGCATACAGCCAGGCGACCACCCTGAGGGTGGAGGTGGGAGCAGCTTGGGGTGCCCTACTGGCAGCCATAGGGGGGCTATAGGGCTTGGGGGCAGGGGAGTGGGGCCTCTGTTGGCCCCAGATGGCCGTCTGCTGCCAGAGTCAGAGCTCCTCCCCGCAGCTGCGTGTGTTCCCCTCCATCACAGCCGTGTCACCTGCCCGTCAGGACCTCTGGGTCCCAGGCTGAGCTGGTCCAGCTGGGTGTTCGGTTTGGGGATCTGGAATTGGGACACGAGGGAAGTAGGGCACCAGCGCTTTGGGGTCACCTGGGAGCCGGGCAGGGGCCGCTCAGCTCTCTCGTGGTCACATGACCCCTGTGCACCGGGCGCATGGGCAAGGCCTGGCAGGAGCCGTGGTCGGAATGCCGGCGTCTGCTCTTGTTCCTCTTGTCACCTGCAACAGCGCCCGGGGTGGGCGGCGGCCACTCTGGCTTCCTTCACGGGAGGCGCAGTAGGGTGACTTGGGTAGGCCACGTGCCCGCAGGTCTGGGCCCCACAGAGAAGCAAGGGGCCCTGGCACTGGAGCCCAGTCTGTCCCTCCAGAGCCTTTCTGCCTGATGGCCCTCCTCCCTGGGCATGGGGCCAGGTGCTGGGGGAGAGACCAGCTCGGCCCGAGGCCCCCAGCCCTGGCTGGCCCCACTTGGCAGCTGTGTGACACTGTCATGTCCCCCAACAGTGTTCACACCCCGTGTCATCGGCACAGCTGTGGCCAGGTACAATTTTGCTGCCCGGGACATGCGGGAGCTCTCACTGCGGGAAGGCGACGTGGTGAAGATCTACAGCCGCATCGGCGGGGACCAGGGCTGGTGGAAGGGAGAGACCAATGGACGGGTGAGTGGCCGACGGCCCCCGAACAGAGACCAGGCCCAGCCTCGCTGCAGCACTTGTGCAGGCGGGCCTTCCAGCTCAGGCCTGGTTGGGTTCGGGCAGGTGGTACCACAGCACAGCCCCGCCCCATCCCAGCGCTCTGCTCCTCTGAGCCACAGACCTGAGCTTCCCAGGCTGGATCTGGATCCAGGCCCATCTGACTCTGTGCTCTGTCCCTCTGTCCCACCCTGTGGTCCCTTGTGGCCACTTCTGGGGACAAGTTTTAGGTACACGCTTCATTCACTTGCACGCCCTCAAGCCCTTTGCAGGCAGGGAGGCCACAGAAGCAGGAGTGGGGCACAGGCTTCTAGGGCCCCTTCTATACCCTGATGAGATAGGAAGGGCATGCCATGTCCCACCCACCACTTCGCACTCTTCCTAAGAACTCTCTCTTCCCTGCTCTCCCCACGATCCTGCAACATTCCATGGCCCCTTATCCCAGTGCCCCGTCTGGACCCCTGGCTTTGGCTTGGTTCTCCCAGCGCCCACCCGGCAGAGTACTGGAGCTCCATGTGCATCTGATTACAAAACATCCGGCTGTCCTCAGGGCTGCAGCCCTCTGCAGGCAGGCTCACTGGACTATGGAGTGCTGGCCACCTTGGCTTTCATGGCACACCAGTCCATTGCCAGATGGTGGCAACTGTTCGCCTGCACCTAGCATGAAGTCTGCACCTTGAAGGCCCATTTTCCACCCAACAGCCTTTCGTAAACATGAGGCCAGTGGAGCCTAGGCAACCAACCTAGAAGGCTGAACCATTAGCTCTTGAAGTGGCCCTTGGGGTGCCAACCCTGGGTGCACCAGGGGCTGTGGTTTAATAAGCACACACCTTGGCCCTCACCCAGGTGATGAAGGTCCTGACCCACCCTTTTCCCCAATGATTTCAATGTGGAGTTAAGTTTCAGGACCACAGGTTTAGAGCATTACTAGATATTCATGTTGCTCTGACCCTGTTACTGTGAAATGTCTCTTTTTATCTCCAGCAGTTCTTGCTGTGAAGTTTACTTTATCGCTGTTAGAGTGATACAAGCTTTTTCTTGGGGGAGTTACTGTTTTGCATGAGATATTTTTCTCTTTGCATTACTTTCAACTGTTCTATATTCCTGTATTTAAGATAGATATAAAATAAAATCTTACTATAAGCAGATTTTTTTAAAGCCAGTTTGATCTGACTTTTAATAAGTGTATGTAGTCCATTTACATTTAGTGTAATGACTGAGATTCTTAGATTTAAATTCATCATATTCTTGTTTATTTTCTGTTTGTCACATCTACTCCTCCTTTTTCTCCTTTCCTGTTTACTTTTGGTTAGTAGATACTTTTTTCCTATCCATGCCCTACCCCCTTGATTGGTTTGTTAGTCACACGTTATTTTACTGTTATTTAAGTGGTTACCTTAGAGGTTACAGCATGCACTTTGATTTCTGAGAGACCACCTTAAATCAGTGATTTTACTACTTCCAGACAGTGCAAGGATCTTACAAACCTTGACCATATTCATTCTTCCCAACTTCCATGCAGGTGTTTTGTATCTTAACTCTACATACTTTTTAACCCCATAATATTTTAAGCAGGTAGTGTTCATTTTGATTCACCACCCATTTCCCTTTCCCAGAGACCCTCCCTCCTTCCTGCACTGTTGCATTTCCCTCTAAACCAATGTACCCTCTTCTTTGTATGGCTTTTAGTGCCAATCTGCTACTGTAAATTCTCAGTTTCTGTTAGATCTGAATACATCTTTATTTTGCTTTATCTCTTTAATGTTCTCACTGTAAAATGTTCGTAAATTATTCTGATACAATTTCAAACATAAAGAAAAGTGCCAGTCGTGCAAATGCCCAGATTTAATGCCTTAAGAATGGTTTAACCATATTCCTCATCATTTGCTCTCTTTCTCTATGTATGCTCATTTTTCTCTAAACCATTGGATAGTAAATTGCAGAGGTCATATCCCTTTCCTATAAATACTACAGTGTGTGGTCCCTATGATCAAGGACATTCCCTCTTGATTAATATGATCTGATCCGTAGTCCATATTCACATGTCACCAGTTGTCCCAAAAGCGTCTTCTTTATCTGTTTCCCCTCGTCCTGGATCCAATCCGGGACCATGATTCGCATTTACTTGTCATGACCCTTCACTCTCTTTCATTGGGACACTTCCCCAGCCTTTCTCTGTCTTACCTGACTTTTGACATTTTGGAAGAGAATGGGTCAGTTATTTTTTACCTCAATTTAGGTTTGTTTGCTGTTTCTTCATGATTATATTAAGGTTATGCATTTTTGGTGGGAATACCACAGTGAGGATGTTGTGTCTTTTTTGGCCACGTGTGCCCTATCTGTAGGTGGTGTGCGCTGTCAGTTTGTTCCATTAGTGTGACATTGATTCCTTTGATCCATTATTGTGAGGTCAACTTTAACTGTGAAGCTACTATAATTAATAGGTAGCTTGCAGGGTAATACTTGGAAATCAGATAAATATCCCGTTCTGCATCAAACTTGCAGCAACTGGTTTTATCATTCATTGATGAATTTTGCGTAGTCAGTTATTTCTATCATGGTTGGAAAACAGTGATTTTCTAACTGTTGTTTCTTGTACATTTATTAGTGAGCATTCCACTATAAGAAGCTTTCTCTTCTCCACATGGTCATTCTCTCCAAGGAATCACTCATCTCTCCAATGAGACATGCTTCCTTTTTGTGAGGAATTGTATTAAATTCACTTTTGCAGAGTAGTTTTACTGGGTATAGAATTCTAGGCTGGCAGATATTTTATTTCAGCACTTTCACAACCTCGTCCTGTTGTTACCTGGCATCATTTTGTTAGCAAGTCAGTCAACACTCTTAATGTCGCTTCTTTGCAGGAAACGTCTCCATTATTCCTTCGTGGGCTACGTGTAAAAAAAAATCTTTGGTTTTTATTAGTTTTACTGTAATGTGGTTTTCTCTGTATTCATTCTTTTGCTTGAGATTTGTGGAGAATTTACAGACATCTATAGCTTGATAACCATTTTCAAGTTTTGGAAATTTCTTCAGATAGTGTATCTGCTCCATTTTCTCTATTTTCTTCTTTTAGGGCTTTATTCCTGTGGATGTTAGGTCTTTCTATCATGGCCCATAAATTATTTATATTGTTTTATGTGTTATAAATCCATTCTGGGTGGTTTTCCATCTAGTTACTTACCACTGGCCTGCCTTCCAGTTTATTAGTTTTCTCTTTGGCTTCGTCTAATCTGCTATTAAATCCTTTTATTGGATTCATAATTTCAGTCATCTTTTTCAGTTCTAGGATTTCTACTTGATTTCTGATTTCAGTTCTCTGGTAAAATTTTCTGCATTTTCATCAGTTTTCTGAAACATACAAGTAAGAGTTATTTAAATTTCCTGCCTGGTGACTCTGATGTCTGGATGACCTGTCAATTAGCTTCCGTTGTCTGCATTTTCTCTTCGCTCTGTCCCTTGGTCCTGGTGGAATGCTGCACTTGCACGATACAGAACACCACCAGAGAGGCTCTGGAGGATGTTATTTTCCTCCAGAGCAGATTCAATTTTTTTTCTGGCTGGCAGCTATAGAGAGAGCAGATCATTTGGAACTGCTCAGGTCTGGTGTATTTTGGGGCCACTCTCACTCCTGGGCTACAACTCCACCAGACTCTCAGCCTCTTCAGGGCCTCTCATGGGGCAGGCCTGGCTTAGGACTCCAGCCTTTGGAAGGATTCCCCCGTCTCTGTGAGCCTTTAGTCGCCCTGTACCTGACACATGGACACACACACACACACACTCACTCTTATGTGATCCTGCCATCTTTTGCAGATTGGCTGGTTTCCTTCAACATATGTAGAAGAGGAGGGTGTCCAGTGATGACAGGAACACGGAGAGGACTCGCAGATTTCCTTGGAAGAGTCCAGCTCTGACGTCGATCCCTAGCTCCACGACTCAGAGGGGAAATGCCCACCAGCCTTCCAGTCTTCAACGGCCTGAACAGATAGGGAGGGAGTTCAAAATCCTAAATGCAAACTGGCCCCCATCAACCTGTTCTTGGCGGCTTGTCTTGGGTATGCTACTTGTACATAGAGGGAAGTTGGGCCAGCCCAGCTGGGGCTGCCACCAGAGCTCCGAGGAGAGGGCGCAGTACTGGCATTCTGAGCCAGGCTCTGGGTGACAGCTGAGGCCAGAGCTCACCTTGCCCCTGTCTTGTTGAGATGGCATTCAGAAGCCTAGGTCTGAACAGCAGATGCCGTCCCAGAGAGGGCTGGGGACAGCAGAGGGTCCTTCCCCCGGCCCCTTCTGCTCAGCCCCTGGACTCTCAGCCCACCTGCTTCCTGCTGCTCCCAAGGGGAGGCTTCAGGCCTTTAGAGGAGGAGGGACCAGGGCCAGGCTGCTTGCTGTGGCCCCTGCTCAGCCTGGCTCTGCTTGGGTGTTGGAGAAGGAAGCCTTGCAAAGGGATCCGCGCAGCCGCCTTGACCTGCTCATGTCCCTCTGCACCGGGGGCATGCAGAGACCCCTCCCTCTTTTAGGAGGGAGCCTGAGGAACAGTGAAGTTGCTGACCCTACTCCCCGGTCAATGGTACTGTTCTTCGCCCTGAGTCCCAGGGGCGTCCTGTCCTGCTGCCAGGTGGATACATCTTCTGTAAACCTGCTGGGGTGGGTAGAAAACAGGGTTTTCCCCTCGCTCAGTCCCTGCTGCGCACGTTCCTCTGCAGAAGGAGACCCCATTGCCCCCATGCAGGGGCCCCTCTGGGTTTCCTGTATCCTGTGAGGTGGTCCCTGAGGGCCTTCCCAGTCTTTACACAGGGTGTAGGTTCTCTCCCTTGGCAAGTCTTCCAAGGGCCCCCACAGCCAATGACCTGGGCCTGTGGACAGTTGGAAATAAGTGCTCTCGGGGGTGGCTCTGCCCCCGTAACTGCCTGCTCCTGACTCTTGGCTTTGACTTGTGGCTGGCTTGTCCAGACCCTGTTTTCTCCGCCAGATATTGCATGAGATCTGGTGACACTGTCTCCCTCCAAGCTCTGTGCCAAAGCTTCTGGTGAAACCCATTCCCTTTGGTCAGCCACACAGTCCTGAGGGAGAGGGGACCCGGCCAGGGATGAGCATGGGAAGGCTGGCCCCTGCTGGGGTGGGTACTGGTCACCACGGGGCACCCTGGGGTTCCTCTGAAGTCAGCCTCGTGGCCTGCAGGCCCAGCTCACACACCCAGCATCTTGGTCTGGGGGGCAGAGACGGTAAACAGCAAGGAGAAAGGGCAGCCTGCAAAGGCTGGAGAAGTGAGGGGGAGCAGAACCACGTTTGGGGGCAGTGGGGCCGGGGACGGTGAGTGGAGAATTGGCCTCAGAGAGAGCAGGCCTGAACCCCCGCCATCAGGGTGCACCCAGCACTTTGCACATGACCCTCCGCTCAGCGGGCCCAGCCCTGAGCCCAGGATGGGAGGGGGAGAACCAGCCAGCCCCTTCTGTGTTTGCTGTCAGAAAGGTTTTGTGTTTTGTTTTTGTTGTTTTATTGTTTCTGGTTTGGCTATTTTGTTTTTTAAGGGGAAAAGTTTGTAATTATTTCATCCAAAGCTTCCATTATATGTCTGTGAATAACAAGGAAGAGATTTTATAATAGCAAGAAAAAGATGTATATTTGAGGTCATCATGAAACAAGCCATCATGACAAGGAAGGACACTGAGAAGCGTATTTAGAACCCTGGTTTCTGTGAAAGTTTTGTTTTCATTTTGTTTGTTTCTAAACACGTGTCTTGTTTGTTTTTGCACTGCCTGAAGCAGGGGGGGTGGAGGGCCGGGGCAGCTGGGATGCGGGTGGTTCTGCAGGAGATGGGACGCCCTCTGCAGGGGGCTTCGGACCTGGGGCCTGAGATGAGCCGTGAACACTTAGGAGCCTGATGCATGCAGGTCAGGGATCTGGGGGTCCTGCAACTGATGGTGACCCCACATGGAACACAAACTGTACATTTGCCAATAGGTTTTTTTCAGAACATGGTTTTTACTGCAAATAAACCTAAGCTCTTTTCTGCAGAAGTGGCTGGCCTTTCATGCCAGGGAGGAAAGAGTAGTCACATTCCTGTGTCCAGCAGGGTCTGCCCCTCCTGGACATTGCCGGCTCCGGGGGACAGTGGCCTGGGTCAGACCAGGCCTCGGGGTGGCTCAGCTTCATAGGCTGTGGGTCTGGAGGAGACAGTGATGCAGGACCACCCTCTGGGCACAGCCTCTGGGCTGGCACTGCCCCACAGGCTTCCCACGCAGTGTCCTGCAGATGCCTCCCATGTGGGCAGGATTCAGGCCCCGCCCTGGGCATGTCGTTCACTTCCTGGGTCCATTTCTTTATATGTGTGTATCTCTATATATATGTTCAAGATAACAGTAATACCTTTTCCAGAGGCTGGGTCTGTGGCTGTGATGGAGAAAATCAGAAAAATAAGGCAGAGATTTATTTCTTCCTCATGGAAAAGCAATCCAGAGGTGGTGGTCCAGGGGTCCTTTGGCTTCTCCTGTCCTTCGCCATGTGCTTCCCTCCTCATGGTTGCCTCATGGTTCAAGACGGCTGCTGGAGCTCCTGCCATTTAGGCTATGGATGGAAGCAAAGGTCAGCCTAGCACCTCCCCTCACCCTCCTTCCCCAGAGCTTGGGCATGGGGCCCCACCTGGCTGTGGGGAAGGCTGGGAGTTGCACAGCCACCCTGGAGAACATTGGAGTCCTGTTACTGAGGAGATAGCGTAACCATTGGACTGGGTGACGACCCGTGGGCCCACCTCAGGGTTTTGAGGTTCAAGTGAGACTCAGAGCCCGGCAGACTTCTGGTGCTCAGTAAATGCCAGATTTTCTTACACATGAGGGAGGCAAGTTCAAAGGTTCGAGGACAGTGTTGGAGCCTGCCCTCAGCCCCGGTCTCCAGGCCCCAGGGCCCGGCCCAAACTGGTACTCAAGGACCAGATGGGAGTCCTGCCTATCCTGGGAGTTTCTGAGGCCTGAGTCCCCCAGGGGCCTGACTATTCCAGCACCACCTCCCGGAGAGCCAGGCTCCAGTTTGAGTTCCGCCATCCACGGTGGGGAATGGAGAGGCCCAGATGCTCACACACCAGCCCCCAAGCCCCATTCCTCGGGCCGGGAGAGCTTACGCAGCCCTGAGAGAGTCCCAGACCGAGCAGCAGAGAGCCTTGGCAGCTGGAGGGGGAGCTGTCGCGTCCACAGGCACCAGGGGTGACCTTGGATCGGGCTTTTGGGGAGGGCGTCAATAGCATCTGCTGTGGGGGTCGGACCTGAAAGGGGTGACGCGGGTGGAGGCCGGCAGCGGGGAGGGGGCCTGCCCGTCCAAGGTCACTGGAGAGCAGACTGGAGCTGCACTCTCCCATCCCTGGGGTCGGCTGGCTGCAGGGCTCTCAGGGGACAGCATGCCTCCTGGTTCCAACAACCAGATTCCCCGTGGGCTGGGCCGCTGTGTCCAGCACTTTGGAAATGCTCCCTGGATGAAAGATGGAAACAATCCATTTTCTGAGGTGATGTGGACAGGCCTCTCCATCCCTTATCCTCCCCTACAAACATGGACACTGTGCAAAACAGACAGAATGCAAAGCTGAGCTTGAAAGAAGGGGGCCCATCCCTGAAAGGAAAGACACAAGGGCAGAGTGGGTTTTGGGAGCCAGCACCAGGGCAGACTCTCACACCAGGCCTGAGATTCTCATGTCAGGGCATCGGCCACAGTCCTCAGAGGCCAGCAGCTGGACCAGGGCCTCTGCATACAGCTGGCGTCCGAGGAGAACCACCTGTCGTGAGAAGGAAATCAGCACATATGGATAAAACCTAAGTCACAGAACAGGACAAATACTGTAATGTATTCTTTTAACTTAACAAATAAAAGAATGAGAAGGGATACTATACTCCAGGAAAAATGAACACGAGTGGTTAAGATCTGGACTTCAAAGATAAAAGTTCACTGGGCATCCAGCAAAGAGATGGCGGCCCTCTACGGAGAACAGCCCGGGTTTGCCTTAGACAGCACCCTGATCCCATTCGGCCAGGGGGTGAGGTGAGGCCTTAGGCAGCACCCTGATCCCATTCGGCCAGGGGGTGAGGTGAGGCTCGCAGAGACCTCTGGGAAGCGGGAACCTGGGGATTTATGCTTAGATAGTCATCCGGGTGCAGGGCAGCAACTCAGGAGCTTACAACATGCAAAACCTTGGGCACTTCCTCACGCGAGCACTTCTTAGAGAAAAGACGAGGGGCCCGGCTCGAGCCCAGTGATGGGCCAGCTGCACCCCAGGGTTTGGGTGACATGGTGCCCATCCCACTGTGGGGATGAGTCTTAGACAAGGTGGAGATTTGGCTCCAGACCCTAATACAACCGTACAAACCCTGTAATGGGAAATAGCAAGTATAAAGACAGGGCTGCGTAAGCTCGCCCAGCCCGAGGAACGTGGCCTGGGGGCTGGTGTGCAAGCATCCGGGCCTCTCCATCCCCCGCTTCAGGACAGACAGCTGGGAAAGGACAGAGTTGCTGTGGGAGGCAGGGTATGCACACTGGCTTTCTCATCATTTCTGGGGAAAAATCAAGTTCATCATTTAGACCTGGTAGATAATACACGTGAAAGTATACCTAATAGCACAGAACCAAACACTAAGATAATATAATGAGCTGACCTTGGATGGAAATGAGAGAAGTATGGGAAAGAGAAGATGCGATTTCGTCACAGCTCAGGGTGGAGACACTGGTACTGTCTAAACGGAAGAGTGTTGATCTCTGTTTCCAGCGGTGTCTAGGTGGGCCGGTTCTCTGCTGCCGTAACAAATCACAAGTGTAGTGGCTTAGAGCAACGCACTTCTGTTGTCTTGAAGGTCTGCAGGTTAGAAGGCCCCACACAGGTCTCCCCGGGCTGAAATCAAGGGACCGGCTCAGCTGTGTTCCTTTCTGGGGGAAAATCCCCTTTCCTTCTCCAGAAGCTGTTTACATTCCTTGACTCAGAGTCCCTGTCCTCCATCCTCAAAGCCAGCCTGGTTCCATCATGGACCCGCCTTGCACTGTTACGTCTATCTCCCTCTGATCGCAGCTGGGAAAGCTTTCCGCTTTTAAGGACTCATGCGATCATATTGGTCTCGCCCATATAATCCAAGAAAAATCTGCCCTTCACCACAGCTGCAGAGTATCTGCTGTGCAAAGTGACACACTCATGGGTTCCATGGTCAGGACGTGGACATCTTCGGTTGGGGGGCATCGTCTGCCCACAACTGCAGGGTTAGATACTCTGACCAATCCTCCTGATTAAAACAACAAAAATGGTGGAAAAATATTTTAAATTTCATCAATAAGCTGGTAATAGACACAAAGGTGCCCAAAGCTAAGTGAAGGCAGGTGTCCAGAGAGGTAAGCTGGCTTTCTCCTTACGGGCATTGCCCAACTGAGGGGGCCTGAGCCCCAGTTTATGGTCTGGCCATGGTGGTGGTTGGGGGGAGTCCACAGCCCCCAAAATGCTAAGGATAACAGGTGAGGCCCTCTTTAAGCAGGGACCCTAAAATTCAGGATGATTAGACACACACCCCCTTCCCTGGCCACCACACCCACCATGGGACAGCAAGGGAAATTCTTTTTCTTGTACCTTGACAAAGGGTGGGAGGAAAAAGCAAAAACTTTCCTGAGAGTAGGTGTTATGGATTGAATTGTGTCCATCTGTGGATAAAATGAGAGTTCCTGTGGTCAGGATTCTCACCTGGCCCTGGTTGACTAGCTCACTGCACACCTGTGGGCAATACATGGCTGTTGACTCTAAGAGCTCCACCCACTGCTCTGGGCACAACACAGTGGTATGGCTGCGAGGCTGCAGGAGAGCAGAGCAGAGGCTGGAGTGGTGGCAGTGCTGAGGACAGAGGCCCAGAGGTTGGATGTGCAGGACAACTGTGCAGAGAGGCCCAGAGGACAGCTGTGTGGGACAACTGTGCAGAGAGGCCCAGAGGACAGCTGTGCAGGCAGAGGGGCCCAGAGGCAGAGACCGGCTTGCTGCACACAGACTCACTCAGAGTGAACGAGATTTTAGTGACTGACCTGCCACCTGGAAATAAAGTTGGGTATAACCCTTTCACCCCAAGAACAGTTTTGCTGTCAATTTCTTTGGTCACATTGAATCCATAGTGAACTTGCCCGGGGCTGAAACCCATTGCCAAGACACCATCCAAAAAAGATATGTTGAAGTCCTCACCCCCTGTATTGGTGACTGTGACCTTACTGGGAAATAGGGTCTTTGCAGATATAATCAAATTAAGATGAAGTCATCAGGCTGGGCCCCAATCCAGAATACTCCGATCCAGTATTCTTCTAAAAAGGGGGAATTTGGACACAGAGACACAGGTACATAGGAGGAACCCCTGTGAAGATGGGAGTGGAGCCAGCTGATGCATCTCTAGGCCAAGAAGCATGAAGGATTGCCAGCAAACTGACAGAACGGGGGAGCCAGGATTGCTCCCACAGCCCTCAGAGGGTACCAACCCTGCAGACCCCTTGGTTTTGGCCTTCTGGCCTCCCGAGGTGTAAGAATAAAGTTTTGTTGTGTGACCCTTTGTTACAGCAGCTTTAGGAAACCCAAACCATGTGCAACTAGTTTGGCACTTGAACAGGTTGCACCTCAATTCACACTTCCTGGGGGTCTGAAAGACCAGGAGCTGAGGGTTTAAAGTAGGATCCTGGGTTGTTAACACTCCCGGGTGCCCAGAAAAAGGAAATGCAAATCATTGCTGGAAGAATCTGCTTTCAATTTCATCCTCAAATAATCCCCTGAGTTCCAAGAAATATGTCCAGAAGCACAGATCACACAGGAAAGAAGGTGATGAAAAACCGCAGGCTGCAGAATCAGATCCGCAAAAACAGGGCAAAGTAGCTGTGCTTAATTAAAGGTAGACTAGAAGGGGTTGGGAATGTGTAAAGAACAAGAAACTATGGAAAATAACCAAGCCAATTAGACAAAGAACTTCTAGAACTGCAAGATATGAATGGAGCGGTCAGGCAGCTGGGTTCAGGCTGGATGCAAGGGAGGCCAGTGCTGTGCATTTGCCTTCTGAAGTGACACTGTCTCTCCACCAGCATTCTAGAGGGAGCATGGGAAAATGGGCCTGGGGCGGGGGACACAAGCAAACAGCTTGGGTCCAGCTGCTTACGGGAGTTGTCTGGGAATGCCTATTGCCCTGCCCGGGGACCTTGGAGTACAGGGGAAATTGTAGCCTCTTGTGCTGACAGAAGGGAGTTATTGGTCCCATGAAAAGCTGAATGTTGGTGCAAATTCTGAGAGAAGGGAAAAGGCCCCCCGGTGGTTCATTGTCCAAGCAACCCATGGTGGACTCTCGGGGTCATTTTAAAACAGTCCTTATACCACAGAAATTTAAACCACAATGAATGAGTTTACTCTCACATTAGACACAGCAAGAGAAAGAATTACTGAATTGGAAAATAGTTGGATGATGTCACGGACAGTACAGAAATTAGCCACATGAAGATGGAGATGGAATGGGAAGGCCCAACACACATAATCTGCACAAATCCCAGAAGGGGAGGAAATAGGGGATGGAAGAGAGGCGACACTTGAAGAAATATTGGCTGGCCATCTGCCCAAACTAGTAAGTGACCCAGAGACTCAAGAGCCCAAAGAATCTCAAGGAGGATAATTAAAAAGAAACACAACTCTTGAGCCATCACAGTGAAGCTACAAGACAGTGAACCCAAAGAGAAGGTCTTAAAGATGACCGGAGAAAACAGCAAGGTTACTTTTAAGAAACAAAAGCAACATAGTGATTGTAGAGCAACAATAATGAGATCCAGAAGGTGATGGAATAATATCGTCTAAGTGTCTAGAATTCCACAGCCCCTCAAAATATATTTCAAAAGCAAGGACAGTATCAGGGTATTTTTAGACAAAAACAAAGTCAAAACAAAATGGAACATTTAACTCCACAAACCCTCACTGAAGGGCTAAAGGAAGTTCTAAAGGCACTTCAGGGTAAAGGATAAGCAAATATATGGATGTATAGAAACAAACACTGATGTAACAAGTAATAATAGGATATTATCTGATTAAGAGCAGGATGGAATTCATATAAATGATAACAATATCCTAAGGGTTGGGAGAGGCCCATAGAATACCTAGTTGTTTGGAAGGAAGGGAAAGAATGATTTTGATAAATATATTGGTTCTCTATTGCTGGTAACAAATTAGTACACATTAAAACAACATGCATTTATCATCTCATGGTTCCTATAGGTTGGAAGCCCGGGCACAGCTTCACTGGCCCCTGTGCTCAGGGTCCCCCAAGGATGCTGTCCAGGTGGGGGCCAGGCTATGTTCTCATCTGGAGGCTTAACTGGGGAAGGGTCCACTTCCACACTCATTTAGGCTGTTGGAAGAATTTCTTGCCTTGCAGGTGTGTGACTGAGGGCCCTAGCATCTTGCTGGCCACCAGCCAAGGGCTGATGTCAGCTCTTAGCCTCTCGCAGCAGCATGGCAGCCCATGTCCTCACTGCCAGCAGAGAATCTCTCTCTCCAGTCTGCTGGGATTAAGTCTTATATAAGAAAACATGACCAAGGGAATGACCTCCACCACCTGTGTCAGGTCCTGCTCACACACAAGGGGAGAGGTTCTGCAAGGGGGCCACTCATTGGAGTCACCTTAGGGTGTGTCCATGAGAATAACAAGTGTGCCTACTAAAATTAATAGAATGGCACTAGAAGATTAAAAAGAAGATATAGCCTATAAACTAGTGAGGGAAAAGGTGGCATGAGAATTAATATGGAAGAAGGAAAGAAAAAGAAATAGAAAGAGTAGGGCTGATGGAAAATGCAATATAATATGGTGGAACTAAATATAGCAGTAATTTCAATAAATGAAAATGGACTGAATCCAACAATCAGAAAGTTGTCAGACTGGATTCTTAAAACCTGTCTGTGTGTGCACATGTATGTGCATGTATTTTACAAAAGAACCTCTAAGCTATAAGATATAAAATGATTGAAAGTAAAAGAGTAGAAAATGCTATTCTAAAAGAACACTGATGTAGTTGTGCCAAATAGATTTTAAAGACAAAACAAAGCAAAACATCAAAGCATCACTAGAGATAAAAAGGCTTACTGCATAAATAGCTTTTCATTTATTGAAAGACATAACAGTTTTAAACTCACATGCTCTTTATAACATACCACAAAATCTATAAAGCAAGATTGGCAAAAGCGTAAGGAGAACCAGACAAACCCACCATCATAGGTAGGAGGTTTCACATACTACCTCTGCAACTGAAAGGTCAAACAGACCAAAAAAATTTAAAAATGGATAACAAGGAGAATAACAATTAGCAATTGTGTATGTAGAACACTGTGGCCTCTTACAGAATACATACCATCTCCATGGAAACTTGCCTCTTACTGGGCCACAAAGCAGTTCTCAGTGAATTTCAAATCACATAGACTAACTTCTCTCACCAGTGAGTGAAGTTAGAAGTCAATAATCACACAAGAAACTTCTGTATGTTTGCACATTAAGAAATATACTTCTAAATAAGTAATAAGAAAGAAAGGAGTTATGAAACATTTCCAGTTTATTTTTAAATTATAAAATATTTCAAACTTTACAATTTTAAATAATAAAGATACTTCATGACAAAACGTTGAATACTGTTGAAACTGAATTTGGATTGAAATTGGTGACCTTGAGGGCTTGTCTTACAAAGGTGAAGGACAGGACCGACTTTTCTTTCAGACAAAATCATTCTTTCAGGCTGGCCCAAAACACTGACTTCTTGAACAAAGTTTTATGTTTTCATTAACTTTTGAAATTATCTATTTAGAATGTAATTTTTCCAAGTAGAAAATCACAGATGTATTAAATGTACACAAATTGCAGGGTTTAAAAATTACAGCTCTCATTCCGTCGGCTCTGTATTACCACGGCTCAGCCCCAGCGCTGGGAGAGGGATGGAGGTGGCGTGCTCACGGGAGAAGGTTTTGCAGTATTTGTGGGTTAAACTCAGACTTCTGTCTTCAGTTGTAAGTTGATGTATTGATTTTCCTTAATGATTGGGTATTGATCCTTTACTTTCCCTAAAAATGAAAACCCACATGTGACCTAGATCTATATGGGGATTTTGTTAACCTGGATTTCCTCTGGGTAATTATTGCACATCCCGACACTCCGTGCTGTTGAGGCCATGGTGCCAGTGGGTGTGGCGGGGCCCCTAGCCGCCATGCTCTGCAGCCCTACACGATGCCGGCCTCAGGATTACAGTCTGGCTGCGAGGGCCGTCAACCCACAAGACGGGCCAGTTGTTTCTTGCTTACCTAACAGTCTGGCAGTGACCCAGGGCGAGGGCTGGGCTCCATGTCAGGGACCGAGGTCTTTCTGGTTTTGGGGGCCCCTCTATGTGGCCTCCCAAGTTCACTTCATGGTCCAAGATGGGATTTCAGCTGCAGCCGCTGAACTCACATTCCAGCCAAAAGGAAGGACAGGTGCATGGCCCTCTCTTTAATAACATCTGAAAGTTTCACTCCTCTTCCATTGGCCATATATTGGCCATACACACCTAGCTGCAAAGGAGGCTAGGAAATGTAGTTTTTATTCTGCGTTGGATTACCAGAGAAGCAGGAAAGGAGGGGTGGGAGGCCAGTAGCTACCTCTGCCACAAAGATCAGATGGCCTGAGGGTCTGTCAGGCCGGGGGAGGCAGTCGGTCCCCTCGAGGTATGTCTTGGTGATGGATAACCTTGATTCCCACTGAGAATACACTTAGAACACTGAGCTTTCTAAGACCTCATCCAAGCCTCTGTCTGAGAAGCCCTCTGTATGAATATTCCTCAATTCTTTCACACAAGCTGGCTGTCTACACCTTAGTCTGGTTAGATTTCAGGTCACATGGGGGGTTTAAAACCATGCACATTTGGGGAGAGAACAGGTTTCTGCTTCAACTGCCTCGATAACTTTTTGTCTGACATTTTATTTCTTATAAGAAAAAAATCTCTCACTGACATCACTTCTAACCCTTAGGTTCTTACCAGCACACTCGTGTACGTACATTTATCTTCCCGCCCTCATTAGTGAGTTCAGTGTGTTCAGCAGAAAAGAGATGACCTGATGTGCTCCAGGTGGAGACAGGCAGCCTGGCCGGGTGAAAGCCCGTTGGCGGGGCCCCGTGCTCTGCCCGCCAGCTCCTCAGAAGCTGTCCTCAGCAGCTGTGCAAGGTCACAGCTCTGTGCCACACTCTTGAGTAGGAACGTGCCGGACACGACTGAGACATCATGTCACAGAAATAACAGAAGCAGAGCCACAGGAAAAGATACATCAGGCAAGTGTCAAAGTGAATCTAACCTGACCAGTATCAGACACCATGCGCTCCAAGTCAGAAAACATCCCTACGTGCAAAGGCAGTGGTGCACTGTGCCCACCCACAGGAGCCGTTTGTGGGCGCTCCCCCACCGTGCTCGGCGAGTCCGCGCTGGCTTCTTGAATCTGCCTCTGGTTCGCAGCACAGGAAAAGTCCAACACTCCCTCTCAAGAGCCAGCACCCCACTGGATAAAAAGGTTCAATTTCATGATAGAAATAGACAATTACCTGATAATCTCTAACAATGAAGGAGCTTAATACACTTCACAGCATAGCTTTAAAATGTAGAAAATAATAGAGTTATGGGGAGAAATGGGCACATCCCATCAGCAGAGGCTGCGTGTCTCACTGCTCTCAGCAGCTGAGACGGGGCGATGGCAGTCAGTAGGGAAGCCCTGCCAGGGGAGTGTCCGTGTAGAAGGCCAGACAGCCCAGGCCTCCCTGTCTGTCTGCGGGTCAGTCCCTGTCCTGGGGCTGCGCCCGCAGTCTCTTGAGTCCTGCTCTCCCAGCGTGCTCTCCCGCACATGGCCACGAGGGGGCAATGCTTCCCACAAAGGCTCACGCTCCTGGCAAGGGGATGCCTGGGGAAGACCAAGCCCCCACCCACAGTGGGCTACTCCCCCCACCTAAACACCCAAGGAGGGCTTTCAGATCCGGGGCCAAAGACAGCTCTGCACAGCCCCTCCACCTCTGTTCACTGCAAGACCCTCATTTCCCTGGGTGCCCTGTCATCACCAGGGGTCTCGTGGGGGGGTGAGGGGGGTTCACCGGCCCCTGGAGCCAGACAGGGGAAGCTGTCTTTACCCTGGGCAATGCCTAGAGGTCCCAATCAGTGGTCAAAAAGCAAAGCTCCCAGAGGCCAGCGGGGAACGTGAAAGGACGAAGAGGCAAGGGGTGGATCCAGAGGGGCCCGTGTGTCCCAGCTTTTCAAGACAAGCTTGGAAACCTGGATTTTTATAGACAGTCTCCAGGGTAACGATGGTCAGCACAGCCTGGATTGCAGAGACATCTCCCGCCCCCGGGGCCAGCCTGAGAGCCTGCAGAGTTTGGCTGACCGGGCAGGGGGTCTGAGGGTGTTCACTGGGTCTTGCCCCCTTGGCTGTTGCTTCTCCATCCTTCCCTCCCAACGCCCTCGAGGAGGAGAGGAGATAGGAGCGGGACAATCCCCCCAAGCTCCGTCCTCTTCCCTGCTGGACAGTGTGATGCCCACAGCTGTGGGCACTGTGCCCCGAAGGACTCAGGAGGCAGTGAGCCCGGGCCAGCCCTGCATGGGTTCAGCACAGGGAGCTACCATTTCTGCCCACCACATTTGTTTCACTCATAAATGATGCTGGAAACAGATCATAGGGTGAACGGGGAGCCGTGGGGCCCTGGCATGAAGCTGCCCACGCCTGCTACCAGTGAGCCCCCAAGCTGTTCCCCACTGCCCTCAGGAAGGACCACCACTTACCCCCAATGATAAAACATTCTGTCCTCATGAAAGCATACTGGTAGTTGTTACAGTTATTTTTATTTAAGGCCCTTATTGGAATAAATAAAATCTTGGCAGAGTAACTCCAGCCGTAAACTTCCCTGGCCCATGAATTGCCCAGGGCTGGCCTCCCGTGGCTGTGTTCTGCCCCAGGTTTCTCATCTCTGCAAGGGGCAGTCCTCTGAGAGGACACGTGCAAAGCGCTCTGCAGCTGCCTGCCTCCCAGAAGGTCCTCTAGGCTGGCACTGCTCAGAACCGCTGGGCCGGGTCCCGAGTGTGGCTGGGCACCACCTTCCTCTGGGTCGGGTGTCAGCCATGCCGTCTGGTTGTTGTTCAGTGGCCCTCTTTCCCAGGGCTGCACAGAGCTCCGCGGAGGAGCCTCCTGCCCCCTCCCCCTCCCCGCTCCACCCTGGATGTTTGCCCAGCCAGAGGGCGGCCTGCAGACGCCTCCCTCTGCCCTGGAAGCCTGGCCAGCCTGCGGGGGTGGAGGGCTGGCAGGGCCTGCAGAAAGGGCCAGCCCAGGCGAGAAGAAGCTGGCCCGGGTGTGTCGAGGCCACGCGGGCAGGGGGCCAGTCTGCGGCAGCAGAGGGGTGGGAGGTGCACGATGGGGGGCAGCCCTCACCTCAAGGGTTGACCGTGGTTTCGATTTGTACCATGGTTTTCTTCAAAAGTAGAAGGTGACAATGCGCAGGGAAATTCACCAACTCCCGAAACTGACACTGTGGGGGTGCTCGTCCCTACCGCCCAGATGGGGGAACTGAGGCTTGGCCAGAGGAGCCCAGCCCACAATGGCACAGCAGGTGGGCAGAGGACCCTGTCTGGGCTTCGCTGGATGGCGCCTGGCCACCTCCCAAGCTGTGCCCTCCAGCATCCAGGGGAGAAGGGGGTCCATCCGCCTCTCCCAGACCCACCCAGGCCCCGATCACTGACAAATCTCAGCGCTGACCTACAGCCACGTCTGGGCCTCCAGCCACCACCACCCCTTGTCCAAAGTCCAGGGTGGCTGTGCTGCCTGCCGACCGGGGGTGGTTTACAGCAGCTGCAGGGCCAGAAGGGGTCTGTGTGGCTCCCGTTGCCAGCCTGGGGCTGCAATGACTGCTGGGTCCCCTGCCCATGCACCCCAGGTCTAGGGCTCTGAGGAGCACGGTCCTCCCTCACCTTCTCTGGCCCATGCCTCACCCTGTCACGCCAGCGCAGCCCTCCCTCAGGCTGCAGGGCCGGGCCCACCATCTGCTGAGTGACCAGGCTGGTCTCCTGCCCTGGACCCCTGCGCCACCCCAGGAAAATCTCGTGCCGGTGGGGTCGGCCTTCCTCCAGGGACCAGAGCAGCAAGGGATGGTGTCTGTCGACATGGTGGGGACTGAGAATGGTGTCAGCACCTCCTCTGAGATGCCCTCTGGGTGCCTACTGCACCAAAGGGCAGCTTGCTCGGGGGCCCCAGCACAGCCAGCTTCGGGGCTGCCCCGCTCCTGCCCACTCCAGGACTGGATCCGGGTCTTAGTTACTGTCTCTGGGTCTTCCAGCAGTGCTTTGCATACAGTGGGTGCTCAGTAAATGTAGAGGGCAGACAGACCAGCAAGACAGACGGTCAGAGAGCCCCAGTGCACATAAGAACACAATTATTTGTTGGATTTTATGAATTACAGCAGTACTGCTCCCCTCTTACGTCCGGTATTAGCTGCCAGCATTACTACAGGGCTGACTAACGGGATTAAAACACCACCTTCTTTGGCTCAGCAGGAGCGGGAGGCCCCGTCCTGTCTGCACCTATTCTGATCTTGGCCCATCCAGAGGCACATGTGCTCACCCTCCCGCACTCACCTGGGTGTCTCCTCGGGGCATCGTCTGCCTGGGCAGAGATAAAATGCCCTCGACCAGAGTCAGGCCACAGGCGCCTGGTCTGGCTCCCCACTGGTTTGCTCTGTGGCTCCCCTCTAGTGCCTCCCGCAGTCCCCTGGAGGTGGGCACCCCTGACCCCGGCGAGCTGGCTGATGTGCAGTGGGGCAGCCGGCCTCTCAGGGGTGTCTCCGCAAGCAACACAGGGATGGGGGCTCAGGAGGCGGGATGCAGACAGCTCGGGGACCCGTCCCTGCACCCTCCCCCGACTGCTGACCTGCCTCCGAAGGCAGGGAGCACCCCCTCCCTGGTAGGGGGGCAGCTGAGGCCGGGCGGGCAGGTATGTGCTCAGGCGCCGGACTACCTCACCAAGAAGTCTGCGGGAGACCCTGAGTCCTGGCACTGGCCCTCCACTTCTGCCCACGTTGCCTGTGCTAAGCTCCCTTCGGGCATGGGATGCCAGGCACGCAGGGGCGGGCAGGGTGCTGCTGGCCCACCCGCAGCAACCCTGTAACGCCTGTTCAGGAGGTTAGAAAATAAGGACCCCTGCCCCGCCACCCAGGCTTAATGGGGCCCCGGATTCACTTCCCCGCCCGCCGCCGCGGGGCAGGGGTGGTGGGCGGTGCTTTCCGCCCGCTGGGGGCGGTGACCGGGGTTGGCCTGCAGCCGGGGCGGCAGGGGCCGCGCGGTTCCTGCTGGGCCGCTGCTTGACAAGGAAGGAGGTGGCAGAGGGTAGCGCAGCCCCCACTGGGCCAAGGGGCGCTGCAGCCGGCGGAGGTACACCCCTCGAAGGGGCAGGGCCCAGGCAGTCCCCCGGGTGGGCGGGGTTGGGGCAGGCCTGGAGCTGCGGGGACTTCTCTCTGCCTCAGGCTGCAGCGAACATCGGGCTGGGTGGGCGCGACTCTGGGTCACCGTGGGGGTGGCAGGGGGCCTGGGCACCTACCCTGCCCTTCTCGGCTGGGGGAAAACTGTGCCAAACGCTTTCCTAGGTCAATGCCCCTTCATCCTACAGCCTGCCGGGAGGGCGCCTCTGGGCCCCCGCTTTAGAGCTTCACGGGGTGCTCAGGCCCTGGCCGCCCGGTACCCTCACCCCCGGCAATGAACGGGCCACGGCGCTGACTCCGGGGTGGGAGAGAGCTGGAGGGTCAGCAGAGCAGGTTAATGGGAAGCAGCTGCTTCTGGTGGGCGGAGCCTCGGGCCACCCCCACCCCCAGGCCAGCTGGAGAGCCCAGACTGGCAGTGGGCGGGAGGAGGCCCTGGCCGCTACGGGCCCAGCCCCGATCCTGCTGGCACAGGAGAAGGGAGGAGGGAGGCCCGGCAGAAGGTGTGCTGGGCAGCACTGCATGCGGCGGGACGGATAGCCGGCCTTGACCGTGCGGGCAACCACGTGGTGCGGACTTTCCCCCAGCAGGACGCCACTCTTGGGGATCCTGGACGAGAGGGAACCACAGGGACTGAAGGTAAGTGCGGCCACGTGCCCAGGGCACCTCTGCAGGCAGAAGGCAGGCGGGCTGTCGGCCTGTGGGGCGAAGGGGGACAGAGGGGACTGAGGTGCCCTGCCACAACCTCCACCCCACCTCCCCAAGCCTCTCAGATCCCAGCCATATGCCTCCTCGGTCCCCACTCCCCTGGGAGGGGTCGCTGGGAGGGGCAGGGCAGCCTGCCCAGCCTGAGAGCTGGGCCATTCCCCTGCACTGGGCACTGGTGAGGGTGGGACAGGGTGCGGTGTGTCCACCCACCCCCTTGCCCTCCCCCAGACCAGGCCCTGAGACATCTGGGCGGCCGCAGAGGTTGGGGGGGGTCAGGAGAGTCGCAGTGTTCAGCTGCACAGAGGCCTGGCCTTGCACTTCAGCTCGGCCACATAGTGGCCCTGGGATAGGTCACCTTAGTGAGCCACTGCGTGCCTCAGTCTCCCCCCCTGTAAAATGGGACAACAGTCATACTGACTTTGGACAACATGCAGTTGTTGAATGATCTCCACACTTGGCAGGTGGTGTGCACTTGGCAGGTGGAAGTGGAGGTAGACTTTCTTAATTAGCAAACTGATGTCAGTTGTAACTGTTAACACAGGCGGCACGGCCCACTTAGCCTGAGATCATGGCAAATTCTCTTTCTCTTCCCGCTGATCCTAGAAGTGGGCCCCGGAGCCCCTCTGAGGCATCTTTCCTCCCCATGTTGGACAGGTGCCCCAGGGAGACACTTCTCTGGCACCTTCTTTCCTTAGAAGCTGGGCTCCCTGGTGACATCCTTATAATTATAAGATTTTCCTGGCTGGGGTGGTCTGGGAGGACTTCCTGAAGGAGGAGGGAGTTGAGGTGGGCCCTGACAGCTGGCTGCTGGGAGGACTCTGTGTGGGGAAATCCGTTACCCAGCCTCTGAGCCCCTCCCTGTTCCCAGGATAGCCTGAGGAGCAGGAGGCCTGGACCCCACTGCTTTCCTCACCTTCACCCTTGTGTTTCAACGGGCAGAAAACACTTCTGCCTGGTGTGGAGAGGGCATTCCCCCGTAGGGCTCTGCCAGCCCCATTCACTGTCTGTGCCGGGTCACAGAGGGCAGGGAAGGACTGAAGACAGAGGCAGGCCTCCACATGGTAGGTGGCAGGTGGAATAAGCAAGGGGGAAGCGTACTTACGAGGCTTGCCTTGGACCCTGCGTGAAGACTGGAGCTGCCTGCCCGCTGCCAGCACCCTAGCGCCTCCGCGGAGGCCTCACAGGGCTCAGTCCCACGCCGCCCAGCCAGCGTCAGCCACAAGGCTCTCTCAAGGCTGCTTCCTTTAAATGGCTCCTGGTGCAGGAATGGTGGGTGGGGTGAACACTCCGAGGACAGGACAGTGGGGAGGAGCCTCTGACTGCCCAGGTCCAGCTTGAGGGTCAGTCAGCAGTCATGTCCTCTTAAGGGCCGCCCCCAACAGCCTGCTCCTGGGCTGTGTGGGAGCTTCTGCCCCCCCGCCACCGTTCCGCCTGGGCCCAGCCAGTCTGCTGGTATGCCGGGCCCTCAGGATGCATGCGCCTGTGCAGTGGGGAGGCGGCAGGAGGAGGCCGGGTGGGTAAAACATGGGGACCCAGCCCTCACTGTGTCCCCTCTGCACCCCAGCCCGCCCTGATTCTCTCCCCAGCTCCCCGAGGTGCCAAAGCCCAGAGTCCTCATGGCCTGGCTGAGCCGAGCCCTGCACGTGGCTGCCACATGCCCTCGCCGGAGTCCTGCGTGGGGCCCGGGGCCTCGCTCCCTGACCGGCAGGGCTGGCCCCACCACTGAGAAGAGTGTGCCATACCAGCGGACCCTGAGAGAGGCACAGGGCCCCTCAGTGGTGGCCCAAGGCCCCAGCCGGCCCCTGCCCAGTACAGCCAACGTGGTGGTCATTGGTGGAGGCAGCTTGGGCTGCCAGACCCTGTACCACCTGGCCAAGCTGGGCGTGAGTGGGGCAGTGCTGCTGGAGCGGGAGCGCCTGACCTCTGGGACCACCTGGCACACAGCAGGTAGGGGCCTGCGGGCAGGCGGGGGCCAGGGCATGGGTGCAGCGAAGGGCCAGTTCTGGGTGGACACCCACAGGCCTGGTAGAGGCAGCTGAGCCAGAGGGGGAAGGGCACGGAGGAAACCTTCTCAGTCTGGCTGAAGGTGGACAGACTGGGGGGCCCTGCCCGCCCCATCTCTGAAGAGCTGTTAGGGGAGAGAGAGCAGACAGTGCCTGTGGGACCCTGGAGGGCAAAGCTGAGACCAGAGTCAGGGGCCCAGGCAGCTGCCTGTTCAGAGTGAAGCCCCTCCCCCGGACAGAGCTACCAGGGGGAGGACGGGCAGGGGCGGGGCCCTCAGGGTCGCAGAGAGCGGTGTCTTCCACAGGCACCAGGTGTGTCCCTGATTCACATCCTCCTAACTGACCAGTGAACATGTATTAAGCACCTACTTTGTGTATGGCTGCAGGGCGACAAAACTTCTGCCTTAACCCTGGGTTAAGTGTGCCAGTTTCTGTGGGGTAAACACTCCCACACTGGCCCATGTCACCAGCGTAAGGTCACTGAATGTGGCACTGGAAAGACATTCAGGCACCACACAGCCTGAGAGCTGACAGTCAGGGCCACGCTGCATGGCCTTGGCCTTCCCACTGTCCCATCTCAGCAGGGCCCGCAAGTCTCTCCCCCCACCATCACACTGACCTCCCCCTCCCCAGGCTGTGCTCTGAAGGGAGCAGCTTCATGGGTGAAGAGCCTGCACTTGGGCTGGAGTCCCCACACCCTCATCACCAGCTTTGTGATCTTGGGCACAGGACCATTTCCACCACCTTAATTTCACTAAGATAATCATGCCCACCTCACAGGGCTGCTGTCACCCTGTTACAGGCTTAGCCCAGGACTTGGCACACAGTAGGTGCTCCATAATTGGGAGCCTTTGATATTGTCGTTTTGAGCTGCCCAAGGGCCTGGAGGCCTGTCCTAGAACTCGGCTTGGACCCCGTCATTCCTGCTCATCAGCCTCTCAGGGTTCCCCGTGGCCTGCTGGGAGAGGGGCCCGAGCACTCCATGTTGGGGACTGATGGTGCCCGCCCCTCCCTGGCCAGGCCTGCTGTGGCAGTTGCGGCCCAGTGACGTGGAGGTGGAGCTTCTGGCCCACACGAGGCGCGTGGTGAGCCGTGACCTGGAGGAGGAGACGGGGCTGCACACAGGCTGGATCCAAAACGGGGGCCTGTTCATCGCATCTAACCAGCAGCGTCTGGATGAGTACAAGAGGCTCATGTCGGTGGGTGCCCTGCCAGGGTGGGGGGCTCCCTACCAGTGCGGGCAGGGCAGCATGGCTCCGGGAAGGAGCCCAACAGATCTGGGTTCAAACTCTGGTGCTGCCCTTGATGGCTGGGGAACATGAGACAAGTGACTTTGCCTCTCTGAGCTTTGGCTTTCTCACCTTTAAAATGGGACCTTATTTCAGAGCACAGTGCGCTGAGCCCTGGAGGCAGGAGAGGCCCAGTGAGCGGGAGTTATCATCATGGTGTGTGGTGCTCACAGGGGACAGGGTGGATAATGAAACACACTACCCAGAGGCCAGCACCCTTCTCTGCAACACCGACAGGGCTTAGGAAGGTGTCGTGGGGGAGCCGGGCAGGGGGAAGCTCTATGCCTGAAAGCCCTGTGCTGGGGAGGGGTGCTCGTTCCTAACCCAGAGCAGCCAGCCTGGACCCCAATTCCAGGGCATGGGTGAGACAGGCTTCTCCTGCAGTTCCCTTATGAGCAGCGATTGAATACCCACTCAGGACCCAGTGGGCAGCGCCTGCTGCGTGGTGAGCAGAGGCCGGTTGTGGCAGGGACCCTGAGCTCCCTTGGTGCCCAGGACGGAGCAGCGGCAGCTGGTCTCATCAGATGGGCCTGGGTCTAGGGGTTAGGAGGTAGCCGTATTCCCCCGCCTCCTCCTTAGCTCACTCAGAAGCCGGGATGGAGGCGACTAAAGGAAGCCCCCACTAGCGCCCCAGTCTGTTCACCTCCAGTCTCCAGGCTGCAGAGCGAGGTCTGCCACTTTTCATTCACAATTCTCAGAAAGAGAAGCTGATTGGCTCAGCTCGGCTCTAGCTGGGCGGAGCCTGTCCTGGTTGGCGATGCCTGGGGACATTCGATTGGCTTTGCTTGGGCCAATCGAATGTGATGGGGGCGTGGTCTGTCACACCAAGTCAGGGCCTTGGGACGGATGACCACGTTGATCTTTCCGGGGAGCTGGTCTGATTTTGGAAACTGATCCTCAAGCCAAAGCTATTGACCCTGCAGTGGTTATTTTAATTTATTTTATATAGTAAGGCTTCATGTGTTAAGGTCTGGACTAAGCTCTTCAGGGATTTCAACCACGTGAACCGTCATCATCCTCACCTGCCTGGGTCACATGGCGAGTGTCAGAGCTGGACAGGGAAGCGGGAAGGCTCCGGAGCGTGCTTGTGCCACTATACCATGCTCCTTCCATTTATGCGGAGCTGGCCCAAGGGACAGGGGCCGCTGGGGCATGGTGGCCAGCTAAGGCTTCCTGGAGGAGGCAGGGAGGAGGTAGGGTTGGAGCTGACCCAGGAGGCCCGGATAGGGAGGAGAGTATCCAGAGGAGGTCTGCTCCCCAGGGCTGACTCGCTTCCTCCCGGTCCTCCAGTTGGGCAAGGTCTATGGCGTGGAGTCCCACGTGCTGAGCCCGGCAGAGACCAAGACACTGTATCCGCTGATGAACGTGGACGACCTCTACGGGACCCTGTATGTGCCACACGATGGGACCATGGACCCTGCCGGCACCTGCAGCGCCCTTGCCAGGGCCGCGGCAGCCCGGGGAGCGCAGGTACTGGTGGTCACCGGCCCTGGATCTCCTGCTCCCAGTTCCCCGCTCCTGCCTGAGAACCCCAAGAGCAGAAGGCTTGAGCACAGGGGTCATCCTCCCTGCTGGTAACCGTGGGCCCGGTGGGACCTGAGCCTTCTGACCCACCCTGCGGTGGCAGGCTGTACCCTGCAGCTTCCCGGCTGTCGGCCTCCTCCCCTCCCTGATCTTTTGGCCCAGGCTGGACAAGTGAATCCTCCCAGAGGCGCTTCCTTAATGTGTCATCATCTTTTGTCTCAAATACACCCGTAGTTGTAGGAAAAATTAGAAAAGACAAATAAGCAAAAACAAGAGTGAGCATCACCCAGAGGCAGCCGGTGCTAACGTTCTGGTTTTACTCCGAGCATTCCTCCTGCAGAGATACACGTGTAGACAAAGAGAAGCCACACAACACTGTTTTGTGACCTGTTTACCAAAGAGTAGGCCACAGACATCTGCTACACCAATGAGCCTAGCTTTCTTTTTTTCTCTTTTAAAGTCACTTTACAAAAAAGAGCCACTGTGTTTGGGGACAAGGTCTCCAGGGTCTCCGGCACTGTGGTCACCCCATTCCCCTGCCCCAGCCCCAGCAGTGCTCCCACAGCATGGGGGCCAGTGCCCGCAGAGAGCCCCACATGGCTTTGGAAGCAGCTCCTCCCTCTCCTAGGTCATCGAGAACTGCCCGGTGACTGGCATCCGTGTGCAGACGGATGACTTTGGGGTGCGGCGGGTTGCGGCTGTGGAGACAGAGCATGGCTCCATCCAGACGTCCTGTGTGGCCAACTGTGCAGGTGGGAATGGGTTCCTCTTGGCTCCTGAGTGTTCATGCTGGCTGCTTCCTAATCCCGGCCTGTCTCTGGGTGGGGACCCAGTGTGGGGAGTCGCTGCCAGGGCAGACAGACCTGCAGAGGTGCCCTACGCCCTCCCAGCTGGCACCCCCCACCAAGTGCCAGCAGAGCTGACCTGTCCGTGCTTTACCTGCAGGAGTATGGGCGGGCGCTGTGGGCCGGATGGCTGGAGTCAAGGTCCCACTGGTGGCTATGCACCATGCCTACGTGGTCACAGAACGCATTGAGGGGATCCAGGTAGGTAGATGGCCCCGGCACTGTCAGGCTGTGGGAGACTGACTTGTGGGGTGGGGCGAGGACCCAACTGTGAGCCCAGCCCTTGCAGGTGGAGTGACCCTCGTGGGTTTCCCTACCACCCTGTGCCTCTTTGTCTCATCTGTGAAGTGGGCATCGAATACGGTGTTTTGGTTGGTGTGAGAATGATTGAGGTGGCACCAGGGTGACCCCAGTGGCGCCAACCCCCTTGGACTTCAGGGCACAGCTCCTTGTCAATGCCCAAGCCTGGCCTGCCTGGTGCTGGGCTGCCAGGTCGTGTACCCAGGTGTTTTGGGAACCCCTGAATGTTTGCCTGATCCCAAATATGCCCTGGGTGCCATTCTCAGGGGGCACTGCTCCCCGGCCCTCAGAACCTTCCTGGGAGCCCCAGAGATGCCCCTGCAAGGGAGGAGGGGGCCTATGGGCCCCTTCCCTCTCTCCCCCTTCCCCTCCCCACCCCTCATCCCTCATTGGGCATCCATCTGCCCATCTGTCCACCATTCCACCCAACCCGCCACCCCCACCTTCTCTCTATAAAACGTTGACAGGATAAGACCTGTGGTGCAGACCCCGTTCTAGGCCCCGGGCTCTGACACAGGGAGGGGCCTGGTTCTGGCCTGCATGGAGCTAGGGGCGGGTCCAGACAAATGCACAAGCTGTTTCAAAGCAGGCTGACAAGGGCTCTGCAGGCCGGGCACGGGCTCCCAGCCCATGGACGGGGGCCCCGGGTGGGGGGGCTTGTCTGAAGGATCTGCTGCAGGAGGTGAAGGTGGCAGAGCGAGGCCCAGGTGGGCGAGGAGAGCACCCGGAGCATGGCAGCCAGGGACCAGCAGGCGGCTCAGAGGGACAGCCCAGGCGTGGGGCAGGGGAGGGGGGAGGGGAGACTGGCCTCATACAGGGTGTCCTGGGGGGTGTCCTGGGAGCCTCACTCCTGCCCTGGGCAAGCCTGGCTTCCCTCTGGTCACTGGGACATGTGAGGCTGGTGGCTGGATGGACCTCCGTGGTGCAGAGGGTGGAGAACCGGGACAGGAGCCAGGGTCCTCATGTGCTCCAGTCCCTCCGCCTTGATGCAGGTTTTCCCCATTCACGGAGGGATGGGTTTACTTCAGCACACGCCTCCTGGGGACTGCATGGTGCCACCTGCTGGGTCGGGCGCTGGGGAGCAGAGAGAGACCACGGTAGCTGTCGGCAGGATGAGTCTGTGGCCCCGGTTCTGCTGGAGATGCTCCCTGGGTGGCCGTCAGGGCTGGCCTCAGGCCGCAGTGGGCTCTGGAGGGCTGGGCTAAAGTTGGGGGCAGGCTGGAGGGTAGGACAAGGGCTTTGTCCCGGGATGGGGGCCCCAGGGCACCCACCATGCCCGGGACTGTGGCCTCAGGCTCTCCAGGCCCTGATTCCTCCTAATGCCTGTCTTTGGAGCACCTTTCAGGAAGAAGCAGGGCAGAGTCAGCCCGGGCCCCTCTCCACGAATTTCAAAGTCAAAGCCAAGCCAGGGTTATGTGGGTTAGTCACAAACTCTGTCCCCACATGGGGACCACACGGGCTCTCTGGTGGTCGGGCGTTACCCCCATCCTCCACCTACAGAGCAGTGCAGAGGGGCCCAAGCTTGGGGTCTGCTTTCCGACTCCGTTACCCAGCCTAGGCAAGTCAGGGTGCTGCCTGAGCCTCAGTTCTCTGTTTTACAAAATGGTTGCAGTGGCACCTGCCCCAGGGCTGTGCTGAGGGAGGAGCTGAGTTGGAGCCGGAGAGCTGAGCGCAGTGTCCTGCACGTGGCAGGCGCACAGTAGGTGGTGGCTGTGCTGAGGACGATGACTGTGACCAAGAGGCATGGGAGGCCCAGCCGGCTGGTACTACAGAGGAAGAGACCAGGGAAGGCTGGAGCTACCAGACAGGCTTCCTGGAGGAAGCCCACCAGACTTGGGTGGGGTAGGGGGCAGGAGAAGCAGATGGAAGGGAATGGGCTGAGGTTGGGAGGCCGGGACATCAGTGGGACCAGGGTCATACCTATAGGGTGGGCTTCTGCATGGAGAGGACAGTGAGGGGACCCTGTGGATGCCTTGGGACTGAGCTGAGCACATGCTGGGGCTGCGAGGCAGCTAGGTGTGCTAGAGCTGGGAGATGAGGACCCTGATCCTGCAGGAGCAAAAGTCAGGGGCTTCCTGGCCACCAGGTGGCCCCACTGTCCTGCTCTGTGAAGTGGCAGTGGGGTTTTTTTGTGTGTGTGTGTGTTTCTTTTCGCTTTAGAGTAGTGCTGACCGTAGAGGCAATTATGTCAGTATTGTATTGTTATTTCTGAAATGCTCGGTTGCCGAGACGCCTACTCCCAACAACAATCCCTCCAACATCCTAGACATTCTCACTCCAGCTCGACAGAGGAGCCAGACAGCTAGCAGAGGGTCTCTACATGTCCTCAGAGAGGGGGCAGAGGGGTTCCATGTGATGTGTCCATCTCCAGGGCAGGGGTGACTGAGAAAGGGGTCGAGAGGCATTCCCTCCGGTGCTGAGAACCACAGTGGAGGGGGACTTCTCTCCACTCCTGTTTGTTTTCTAAAATGATTTTGTTTTGTTTGTTTATTGGTTAAATCAGTAGCCAGTGTTTGCGATATAATGACAACGTAAATATTGTTAACTCCTGAGCAAATAGTGTGCAACTTTTTGTGTTTCCTGGAGTTATTAATAGCTTTTTCTAGTGTCTCGGTTTTCTATGTAACTGTCACTAACTATAACTTGCTATCTATGTCTATCTAACATTAACTTCATTCCCCAAACTCCACACGTACTGTCAGTCATACTCATTTCCCATCCCACCCTCAACTTTAGATAGTCACTAATCTGATTTTTGTCTCTACGGATTTTCCTACTCCAGACATTCAATAAAATGGAATCATACCACACGTGGCCCTTTGTGTTTGACTCCTTCCACTCAGCATGATGTTTTCAAGGTCCATGCATGTGGTACATGTATCAGACTGTCATTCGTTTTTATGACTGAATAATAGTCTACTGAATTCTACATTTTATTTATCCATTCATCTATTGATGGACATTTGATCCGTCTCTGCTCTTGGCTATTATGAATAATGCTGCTATGAATATGCATGTACAGATTTTTGTGTGGCTTATGTTTTCATTTCTCTGGGGTAGATATCTTTGAGTGGAATTGTTAAATCATAGAGTAACTCTATGCTTAATTCTTTGAGGAATTGTTAGACTGTTTTCCAAAGCAGCTGCCCTGTTTTACATTCCCACCAGCAGTGTAAGAGGGTTCTGACTTCTCCATATCCTCACTGACACTTGTTCTTGTCTGTCTCTGATTCTAGCCATCCGAGTCGTCATGAAGTGGGATCTCATTGTAGTTTTGAGTTGCATTTCCCGAATGGCTAATGATGTTGAACATCTTTTCATGTGCTTATTGGCCATTTGCACATCTTCTTTGGCGAAATGTCTGTTCAGATTCTTTGCTCATTTTAAATTGTGTGATTTGTATTTTTACTGAGTTATAAAAGTTCTTCATACATTCTGGATGCCAGTCCCTTATCCGATTTATGGTTTACAAATATTTCCTCCCATTCTGTGGGTTTCCTTTTCACTTTCTTGATGGTATTGGTAGCAGCACAAAGGTGCTTAATTTTGATAAACTGAAACTTATGTAATTTTTCTTTTGTCACTTGTGCTTTCAGTATCATATTTAGGAAGATATTTCCTAACCCAAGGCCACAAAGATTTACTCCTACATTTTCTAATTAGAATTTTATAGTTTTAGCTCTTATACTTTGGTCTATGGTCCATTTTGATTGGGTCTTATATATAGTGTGAGGAAGGGGTCTGAGTTCCTTCTTTGGCATGTGGCTGGCTATCCAGTTGTGGCCGGAATGATTTGTTGAAAATTATTCTTTTCCTCATGAATTGCCTTGACAATCTTGTGGAAAATCAATTGGCCACTGATGTGAGGGTTTACTTCTGGACTCTTGAATCTAGTCCATGTATCTATATGCTTGTTCTTATGTTATGCCACTCTATCTTGGTTACAGTAGTTTTGTAGTAAGTTTTGAAATCAGGACATATAAGTCCTCCATCTTTGTTCTTCTTTTTCAAGATTGTTTTGAATATTCTGGGTCCCTTGCATTTCTGTATGACTTTCAGGATCAGCTTTTCCGTTTCCTCCACAAAGCCAGCCGAGGTTCCCATGGGTATTGTGTTGGGGCTGCACATAGATTTGGGGTGTACTGTGATCTTAACAATAGTAGGTCTTCATTCTGGAAACATGGGATGTCTTTCCATTCATTTAGATTTTCTTTCTTTCAAAAATATTGCAGTGTTTAGAGCACAAGTTTTGTACTCCTTTTGTTAATATTATTCATAAGCATTTTATTATTTTTGATGATATCGTAAAGGAGACTATTCTTAATTCATTTACAATTGTTCATTGCTGGTGTATAGAAATAAAATTGTTTATTTATCAACCTTGTGTACAGCTACCTTGATGAAGTATTTTATTAGTTCTAATAGGTTTTCAGTGGGTTCCTATACTTAGGACCATATCACCTGCAAATGGAGGTCATTTTGCTTCTTCTTTTCCAATCTGGATGCCTTTATTATTTTTTCTTGCCTAATTGTTGCCCTGGCTAAAGCCCCCATTACAATGTTGAATAGAAATGGTAAGAGTGGACATCCTTCCCTTGGCCTGATTAGAGGAAAAGCTGCAAAGAAGTGGCTGTTTCTTAAATATCTTTTTTAGAACTTCCCTTCAATTCCTAGATTGTTGAGTGTTTTTACCATGAAACGTGTTGGGTTCTGTCAAATTCTGTGTTTTCTGCAGCTATTGAAATGATTAGTGGTTTTTGTTTTTTACTCTTTCACTGTGGTGTGTTCCATAGGCTGATTTTCAGATGCTAAACCAGCCTTGCATTCCTGGGATAAATCCCCTTCGGTATATAATCCTTTCTATATGTAGTGGATTCAGTTTGCTAGTATTTTGTCAAGGATATTTGCATCTATATTCACAATGGTCACAATTTTCCCCCTAAATGTTTCAACAGATATGTCAAATCCCTACAATAATATTTTCTGCATCCTCGTACATCAGAAAAATCACATAGTCTGTAAATTCCATCCCTCTCCTGCTGTCTTCTGATCGCCACACTGGTCTGATTGCCTCTTGGCCTCGGCTTGGCTGTTACCCTGGGACCTCCTACCCCTCTTCTGTTTGGATCTGCAGCTCCCTTGATCAGTGGCATATTTTCTGGTCACTTACTGAGAAGGGATATGTGGGAAGTAAATGGCTTTTTGTCCATGAATGTCTGAAAAATCTTTATTCTTTCCCTATGCTCAGGTGATGGATTGATTGGGTCTAGAATTCTGCATTTAAAATTACTGTCAGAATTCAGAAGACTTTGCTCCAGGCGTTCTAGCCTGCAGAGGTACTGGTCCTTTCCTCAGTCACCTGTTCACCTGGTGTTCTAACAGCTCCCCCTGAGGTGGCCTTGGCATGGGCCTGGTCCACTCACAGGCTTGGTGGGTGCTGGGGGCGCTCCAGTATGGGGATGCAGGATTTTCAACCTGTGAAATCATCTTCGATTTTTGCTTTGATGTTTCTTTCTACTCCATATTCTGTTTTCTCCTTTTGAAGCCCTGGTAAGGCAGGTGTTGGCCCCTTGGGACTGATCTTCTGATTCCCTTCATTTTTTTCCTTTCCTGATCTCAGTTTCTTCATCTTTTGTAGCCTGATACCTGCAAGACAGTCTTGGTCTTTCTAAAAATTCAACCTTACTGTTGAATTTTTTCATTTTGATGATCATACCTCATTTAAAGACCTCTTTCTTGATCTGGGACTGAACATTTTCCACAGCGCCTCGCCTCACAGACCCAATCTTCTCATTTCTCTGATATTCTCATGGCTTCAGTTTCGGGAGGGAGTCCACAGGCTGACTGAAGCTTGGAGGGATAGGACAGAAGAGCCTTTTGCAGAGGGCCGGGGCATGAGCCCTCCTCTCTGGTGAGGGACCCGTGTCGGTGTTCGGAGCCTTCCCCAGGCCACTCAGTGTCTCCACAGGAGTCTTTGGTCAGCTGTTGAGGGGGCTTGGCAGCCCACTGGGGACCCACTTCTCCAGAGACAGGCTTCAGGGATCCTGTAGGCAGGGCCAGGCCTCGGCTGCTCGGGGCAGGGTGAAGGGGATCTGGGCCTGCTGCTTTGAAGAGACCCTGGCCTTTCTTCCTGTTCACATGTACACATGCACACACACACTCTGTCTCTCATGCTAGCTCACATACACAGTCACACACACACGCACACACTCATGCACGTGCACACATGTTCTTTCACACTCACATGCACACTCACCCACATGTGTGCACACACCCATTCTGCCCATCATTCCCGTGCTTGCCACAGAGACCCAGCTCACCACAGGCTCAGCCCCTGCAGATTGGAGGGGATGGAGGGTGGAAAACTGGCCTGGCTCATTCAGGCCCGTCCCCCCAAGCCCGAGCCGGGGCACTGGCCCTCTGTCCACTCTGCTCCTCCATGTCGGTCAGGATCTCGCTGTCTGCTGCTGTCTCTGCCTCTCCCCTGTTCTCTCATCTTTGGGGGTTTTGCTTTTCTTATCTGCTTCCATTCCTCCTCTTTACATCTTCGCTGTACTTATGGGGTTTGGAACAGAGAGATTGGAGTGGGGGTGGTTTGTCCACTGTGTGGGCTGATGTCCTGGGTCCACTGTGTCCTCAGGACCCTACAACAACGGGGAGGCACTGTGGGTCTGCCGTGGGCCTGCAGCCCCCGGTGAAGGTGCTGGGCCACCGCCACCCATGACTGAACCTAGGCCTCTCTGCTCTGCCTTCCAGAACATGCCCAACGTCCGTGACCATGATGCCTCAGTCTACCTCCGCCTCCAAGGGGATGCCTTGTCTGTTGGCGGCTACGAAGCCAACCCCATATTCTGGGAGGAGGTGAGGGACCGAGGGATTGAGGGAGGGCATTTGGGCTGTGTCTGGGTGTGGAGAAGCCTTCCTCCAGAAAGCCCACCCTCCTGAAGATCCTCGGGTACACAGTGAGAAATGTCAGGGCCCCTCACCCACAAGGATCTAACCTATTTTCTCCAACCCCAACAGAACCTGGCACACAGGCAGGTCCAGACCTGGGGTAGGTAGGGAGCTTGTCTCAAGACATCAATAGTTAGAGGCTGCAATCATATAACATAATGACTTTAAAAGATCTTGAAAACATTCAAGTCCTCTGTCCATCAGCCAGCATTCTGTGTGTGTTTTTCTGTCCCCCTCCCACCCCACGGCTGCAGCGGCATCTCCCTAGACCTGGACTTCTCTCCTGGGGGCCTCGGGGTGGAGTGCTGGCCCTGAGGCCCCCTTGACCATGCATAGGCCAATCTTGCACCTATATTCATGCATTTAGTCCAGAAATTGAGTGACTAAATGACTACTTTCTGGGAAAAGAGGCAAACTAAGATAAAAGTCCCTGTTCTAGGATGCCTGTATGTTGGTGGGGAGACAGACAATAAACACAAACAACTAAAGCAGTTTTGGATGGTGATGTGAGCACTGAATGAAGTCAGCAGGCTCAGGATAAACCTAGCAGGACGGGGTGTAAGGATGCCCTTCACAGTGGTCGGGCGGAACTCCCCACAGAGAGAACGAGTTGTGAGAGGCTGCCCCAGGTGGAGGGGAAGACCCTGAGGTCAGAGCAAGCCTGGCCTCCTGAAGAACTGAAGGGAGCTCAGCCTGGCCTTGGGTCGGTGGCAGGCGGGGGCTGGCCAGCTCGTGCAGGGCTTTGCAAGACTCTGGGAGCCAGGGGAGGCTTGTGAGCTGCAGACGGCAGGATCTGACTTAGGGGAATGGGTTGAAAGAAGGTGGGAAAGCAGGGCGACCAGGTAGAGGCCACTGCGTCAATCAAGGGCAAAGTGGGTGGGGCCTGGGCCTGGGGGCGGGGCAAGGGGCAGCAGACAGGATCTGCTGGTGGGATGGTGGAGGGGGACAGACAGAGGAGACCTGAGGGGACAAGCCCAGCCCTGGCACTCAGCTCACTCGGCGGAGACCGGCTGACTCGGCTCCTGTCGGGTGGCTGTCAAAGGGCAGGTCCCCCACCCCGCCTCCCCAGGTGTCTGACAAGTTTGCTTTTGGCCTCTTTGACCTGGACTGGGATGTGTTCACTCAGCATATCGAAGGAGCCATCAACCGCGTCCCCGCGCTAGAGAAGACAGGGGTCAGGTCCACAGTCTGTGGCCCGGGTAAGTGGGGAGGCCTGGAAGCTGGGATGGGTGTCCTCGGGTCGTTGGGGCTGACCGCTGAGGCTGGCTGGGCCAGAGGGCGACCCAGGCCACCGCCGCGGCCTCCCATCTCCACCTCCCAGCAGCCCTGGGCTGTCCGCGTTGTTTTTACTTCCCTTTGTAGGCAAAAGACCTGGGCTCCCGGGGCAGAGATTTGCCCATAGGTGCTCCGCAGACTTCTCCACACCCCTGTGTGAACTCCCCCTGACCTCCCAGCCTGGGCTCCTCACCCTCACTCAGCTTGTCCCTGGAACTTGGTATTTCATCTGTAAAATGGGAGAAGCCCACCTCCCAGCATCCCAAGAGGCTGAGCATGGGGGCTTGGGGAAGGACCAGGTCCAGATGTAGCCTCAGCCCCACTTTCCCAGGGGGCTCTGCCCTGGCCCCACCCTAGGCTGTTGGCCTCAGCCCTTTGGTCTCTGGCCTGGGCAGCCGGTGCTGACAGGGCCACACACTCACTCAGCGTGGCAGGGCCCCGAGTCCCAGCCTCCTCTCTGGCCTTCAGGAGAGCTGAGCTGAAGGAGGCTGGAGCAGAAATGGGGGCAGTGAACGAAGGTGCTCAGCCCTCTGGATGCCCCCTGTGCACAGCGCAGCCCCTGACCCCCCACCCCTCTGGCTGGTGCTCATGTGGACTGTGCCCCAGGCTGGGAGAAGCAGCTGAAGTGTTTGGCCATTTCTGTACCTGCCAGCCGGGCCACACCTTCAAGTTTCAAAGATGATGTGACACATCCTTGCACAAGAAACTTGCCGCTCAGCAAGGAGGACTGACCGCCCAATGACTGGGCAGTGCCAACCTGGGGTTGCCCAGGGAGCTAAGGGACCCCAGGTGGGGGAGGCTAATGCACCCTGGGCAGGTGGTCAGAGCTGGGTCTCTAGGCTGTGTGCAGATGGAGAAGGTCCCAAAATAAGATTCCAGGCCAAGGTGCCATGGGAGCAGGGACGTGGTGTGAAGGAGCAGGCCCAGTGTCCACCCAGGCCACTGTAACTCTGCTGAGCGCCTGCTCCGTGCCAGGTGTGCGTGAGGAGCATGCCAGCCGGTCAGAGGCTGGCCGGGGCTTGAGTGCTGGCAGCCAGGGGAGGCGCGCTCCATAACAGGGGAGGCCACCTGTTGTAGGGTGAGGGCGCAGGGGGTGAGGCCACTGGCCTGGACTCCTGGGCGAGGGTGGTCTCTGGGAGGGGGGAAGGGTGCACGTTGGCCTGGGACCCAGATGTTTACAGCTTCAGGGCCCTGGGTGTGGTTGAGCCCAGCAGCTACCAGTGACAGCACCCACAGCGTCCAGCATTAACTGGCCCCTCGGGGCCGGAGGCAGGCAGGCGCGGTCTGGCTGGACAGACCCAGGTGGTTAGCCGACTGCGGCCCAGTGGAGTCGGTGCTTTGGTAGGAAGTAGTGGGGTGGTAAGTGCCAGGTGGGCCCCCCAGAGAGGGGCACCCAGCCGAGCTCTGAAGGGCGAGTGGGTGCTGTGCAGGGGGAGCAGGCCGGGTGCAGGCCGGTGCGTCGCCACCCTGCCATGGCTCCAGCAGAATCCCACGGGCACTGGCCCACCTTCTGGGCACACAGCATCTCTTTCATTCTCCGAAAAGGCAAGAAATGGGTAGGGGGAGCCTTACGTCAGTCAAGGCTGTGGAGAGGTTCAAAAAGATAGTGTTGCCCAAAGAGGAAGCTGTGTCTGAGCCCTGAGGCCTGTGCCTCAGCGTCCTCCTCTGTGAACAGGGTCACAAAGCGTGTACTCAGCACTGGGCAGTGAGGAGGAGAGGCCACGTGTGAGGTGCAGGGCACGGCCACAGGCGGACGGCAGTGAGTCCCCCGAGTGCAAGTGGACAGACAGAGGCCGGGGTAAAGTGGCTTCCCCAGGTCACCCAGGAAGTGAGGAGGGATGGGCCAGGCCAGGCCAGGGGCGGAGTCCTGACACCCAGGGGCAGGTGGCCTGCTGGGGAGCCTGGCCCTCTCCTATGCTCAGCATCTACACCGCCGCCAGCCTGGGCTGCTTTAATCTGCGGGTCATGAGGAAGACCTCCGTGCCAGCAGCTTACCCGGGAGCCAGTGGGTGCGCCCCTGACTCTGGACTGAGTACAGGCCTGGGCCGATGACTCACCATCCCCGCAGCCTCCCCAGCCTGTGTGGGACTAGCAGTGAGAAACGCAGGACTGAAACACTCCCAAGGGCGCAGATAACCCAGGGAGAGCTCTTCCATCAGCCCGCAGAGTCACTGCTCCGTGGGCAGGCGAGGACATCCTGTGTCTGGCTTTCTGTCTGTGAGTGAGGTTTCCTGGGGAAACAAGCATTCCTCCTCGCCAGGGTGGACAAGCTCGGGCAATGGCCTTTGGCCTTCACAACAGAACAGGGAAGTCCCAGGCCCCCTTGACTTGGGGGACGCTGGGGGCAGGCAGGCTCCCGCTCGGGGGTGGGGAGCACAGTCAAGGTGGGGGCCTCTATCCGCACCCCCCAGGCTCCGGGCATTCCCCATCCGTCTGTTGCTCAGTCTTGAGTCATTTTTTTTAACATTCCGGCCTCTTGTCCCCGAAATACTCCTGCCAGCTGTCCTCAGATCCCTGTAGGGCTGTTCAGCACATTGTGCCTGCCCAGGGCCTGGAACCATTTCCACACTCCCCCAGTGCACACCTGCTCAGCCAGGACGGACCTGCAGCCTCACCAAAACCTGCCCCCAGTGATCGCCTCTGAGCTACGGGCCGACGCCCTCTGGGTCTCCACAGAGGCTCCAGGAAGCTCCCGGCCTTCACCACGGGGCTCTCTGCCTCCTCCCTCCTCCATTCCTCTCTCCATCTCTGCCCCGGAGAACCTCTGGGCTGGCTCAGCCCCTCTCTGACCCACCTCTCCCACCCTCGCCTGCAACCACCTGGCCTTTCTCTCTGCCCTCCGAGGTGCAGCCCCTATGGCTGGAAACTCCCCGCAGGTCCCCCAGGGCCGGTAGCTTCCATCTGCTCAGGCGCCACCCCCGATCCCCCGAGCTTGTTCCCAGTACTGTGCAGAAGTTAAGAACTCGGCTGGGTCCCAGCACCACGCTCCCTATCAGGGCGACGGGGATAAGTCAGACCCGATGGCGCCCCATTTCCTCGACCGTAACCTGGGGTAATGATTGGGCCAGAAAGAGCTGGTGGAGCAGCCAGCACCCTGTCACTCCTGAGCCCTCATCCCAGTACATGCTCTCACCAGGCGTTCTCTTCTGTATTCATTTAGATATTTATTCCGTCTGCATTCCCGTCAGCTCCCAGGAGGTTGCGGGGGAAGCTGGGAGGTGGCGGCTGGGGGTGGACTTGTCTTGTTCAAAGCCCTGGGGACATACAGATGGGCTACGAGTATTTGTAAACAAACCTGGAGCCCTGTGAAAAGTACTATGATCCCAATTTTACAGATAAGGAAATTAAGGCTCAGAGAGGTGAAGTGGCTCACCCGAGGTCACACAGCATGGAAGGGGTAAAGCAGGGTTTAACCCAGGATTGTGGCTGCAAAGTTCAGCTCCCTGTAATGATGCCCGAGGGTCCCTCTCCTTCCGAGTCCTGACCTCTGCCCTTGGCACACTGGCAGCAGATAGCGGAGGTTTGGTCCCCTCTCTCAAAGAATGTACATCGTTCATTCATTCAGTGAACATTTATCAGGCACCCCCTGTTTGCTGGGCCCTGGGCTGGGCCTTGGGGCGCAGCAGTGAGCACAGCCCAGTCCCTTCCCTCGTGGTGCTCATGGTCCAGTGGACAAGACTGGGTGGCAGGACACAGTAAGAAGACGGCACTGAGATGGGGAGCCATGCGCCCCGATGAGGCTCAGGGTGAGGCCCCTCACCAGCAGGAGAGTGGTACCCATGAGACACACCTGGACCCTGTAAGGTGCTAAGGAAATGCGGCAGGAGCATCAGGGAGGCTTCTTGGAGGAAGCGGCACTGGGTTGGGTCTTAAGGATCGGAGGGTCTGGATGAAGGAGGCACCTGCAGACCCTCGCCTTAGTTACTAGTTACTTCCCTCTTGGGAGACCCACCCCAGGTGCCTGTGGCCTGGAGGAACCTTCAGGCCCCCTTTCCTTTCAGAGTCCTTTACACCCGACCACAAGCCCCTGATGGGGGAGGCGCCCGAACTCCGCGGGTTCTTCCTGGGCTGCGGCTTCAACAGCGCTGGTGAGTGTGGGCAGCCACCTCCCAGCGCCCCTGTGCGTGAGGGCGGAGGAGAGGAGCATGGCCTCTCCTTCGGTTCTCGGAGCTCTGGGGGCGCTGGCCCAGGGGCACTGCGGCCCTGCTGGGGTGGAGACAAGAGGCCTGTAGGGAGGGGTGAGGCCCCATCGCCCCACCCCAGACATGAGGTCCAGGCTCGGGGTGCTGTCCTGGCGTGGGAGGGGTACGGAACTGGGGGCAGACGGCAGACCTGTGGCTCCACTCCTGGCAGGAATGATGCTGGGCGGCGGCTGTGGGCAGGAGCTGGCCCACTGGATCGTTCACGGGAGCCCGGAGAAGGACATGTACAGCTACGACATAAGGCAAGTGTGCGCCAGGACCTTGACAACTGCCGTAGGGTTGTGGGGGACATCGGAGGGGCAGTGGACAGTGAGGCCTCTTTAGAAAGGAGCCTCCCCTGAAATCCAGGGAGGCTTCTTGGAAGAGATTGGCAGCAAGGGAAGAGAGGGAGGAGGGCAGCCAGTGGGGCAGTGCTGCGGGGCGCCTGCGTCTGCCAGGTCCGTCGCCTTTTCCAGTTTCCAGGGTGTCTTGTCCCAGCGTCCTCCCACCTGCCCTGTGGGTCGGCTCCAGGATCAGCAGCGGGACCTCCTCGGCCCACCCTGCCGACAGGGAGACCGCAGATGGGAGCAGGAGGGACTGTGCGGGTTGCCCAGGGAGGGGTCTGAGCTGCAACGGTGACCGTTAGTGTGTGGCCGTGGCCGGGAGCCAGGCGGCCGGGAGCGGAGATGCCAGTTGCATTCCTCACTGAAAGGGTGACCCAGTGTGAGCGGGTGCCTCCCTATAGCTGGGGTGACACATGTGCCTCAGATGCCCCTGGACACAGTGAAGGGAAAATGCTCGGCATCGGGTCTGCACGTGGAAACGCTAAGCAGACTTGAGCTGAGGCTGAGGGGAGCTGACGTCAGAGCTGGGAGCATCCTGGGGGCCCCTCTGTGAGTCGGGCCGGTGATGCAGGCTCTCCCAGGCAGGGTCCAGGGGGCGGGAATAGGGGGGGTCTTGTCCTCAGGTGGCGGTGTTGCAGCCTGTGCATGGCAGCGCGTGGAGGCACCTGCCTCGGTGTTCATCCTGCTCTGGTTCCTGCCCCTGGCAGACGGCAGGGGAACCCCAGCTGCTCACTAGGGCCAGACTGGGTGCTGAAGTGGAGGGGCCGCTGGCTCAGCTCAGCATGCCTGCTCCTCCGCTAAGCTGGCCACTTCCTGGCCTGATGAGGACGTACCACTACCGGGGCGGGAAGGTGTTTGGCCCCCACAGAGACAAGCCCTGAGCTCCCCTACCTGCCACCCCCTCTGTGGTGCCTGGCACAGTGATCTGCTCTTTGCCTGCCTTGAAGCTTGTCTGAGCCTGCACCCACTCACTCTCCCAAGAGAGGAATGTTCCAGAAATGATAGAGCTGCAAAGGGCCTTGGGGATGGGCCAGTCCAAGCCCCTCCTGCTGCGAACAGCTCCAAGGAGGTGCCCGTGGCAGAGGAGACTTGCCTGAAGTCACTCAGCTCCCGACCCAGTGGGCAGGGACCCGCTTCTGGCCCTGGGCAGGGCTGTCAGCTGTGCCCCAGCCTCCCCTGGGGATGAGGGCTTCAGCATTGGAATCAGACCCACCAGGGCTCAGACCTGGCCTCACCTCCGGTGCCAGACGGTCCCTGACAGCAGAATGGGGCAGGTGTGCCTATGGCCCCCTGGGCTGCTGGAGGGCCCTGCGGGGAGGGTGGGGCGTAGCTCTGCATTCGCAGGCCACCTGAGCTCTGGGCTGGTGGAGGCCCTGCGCCCGGCCGCCTGCTGCCGCCTGCAGTGTCCCTGCCCAGCTGGGAATGGATCTGGGCCTCCCTCCCTCAGCTGCCTTCCCTGGAGGGAGTGCCTTAGAAGCTGCTTTGTGGCTGGGAGGCAGAGTGCCAGCCTCTGTTTCAGTCTAGGTTGAGAGGCAGGGGTACAGGGAGGGAGCCCCTAAAAGCTGAGGCCCAGTGGGTAGGGGTGGGAACAGGAAGCTGGCACACCTGCCCTCTTGCTCTGGGTGGTGCATTCCAGGAGACAAGTGGCTGATGGCATCCCAGCCCTGAGAGGAACCTTCATATCCACGAAGCCCCCTCCTGGATGGCTGCCACCACTGGGGCCGCTGCCAGCACCCAGGGTCTTTCAGCAGTAATGAGATGCTCTGCCTCCCTGGGCCTGATCAAGGCAGATGGAGCTGAGACATGGACGCTGCAAGACAGAGGCCGAGCCAGGAAGCGAGGGAGCTACATCAGGGAGACCCCATACCCCCAGGAAGGAGAGGGGACAGAGAGAGCCCGCGTCCAGTCTCTTCCTGATTTGCCAGCCTGCATATAACCCTCAGAAGGTCAGAGCAGAGCAGGGCCGTGTCACCCCTCACCTTACACGCAGGAGGCCAGGTTTAGGGAGGGAGGAGCCTGTCTGGGGCCGTCAGGGCTCTGGGTCGGAGGCCCTAGGCTGCCACAGGTGAGGCTCACAGGCCAGCCTGGCACCAGGCGGCCTCCAGGCCACGCAGCTGCTTCACACGTGGCACGTGTGGCACTCCCTTTGAAAACCCAGAGAGGTTCTCAGTGACCCAGCCCTACCATCTTTCAGCTGTATGGCCCTCACCTGGTCCCTGCTCTCTGAGTGTCAGTTTCCCCATCTGTGAAAGGGGAGCAATGATCCACCCTCAGGGCACGGTGTGTGTGAGGCTCATGTGTGGGCTCTTTGCCTGGCGCCTGGCATAGGCGGGGCCTGGAGCAGAGGCTGTTGTTTTTAGGAAAAGTCCTCAGGTTCCGGTAACTAGGCAGGGTAGGAGGAATCCTTCCTTATTTGAGCAAGAAAGGTGGCTCGACCCCAGCCCCAGCCCTGGTGCTGGCTGCAGGGCCTGTGCTTGCAGGTGGGATACAGTAGCCAGGTCCCCCTGGGCCGCAGGGAATGGTCTGTCCGCTGCTGACTCCCGGCTGTGCTCCGGCTGAGCTGAAAGCCCATGCCCTTGACACCCACAGAGGGGCTGACAGAGTCCCGGCCAGCTGGGAGCCGGGATGGGCAGTCTCTGTCGGTACAGGAGTTACCCAGCCCTGCCCCAGGCTCGGCTCCCTCTTCCGTCCCCTCCTGAACACCCAGCACCCAGGGGGCCTGAGGAAGAGATAGGCCCCTGCCCCCTCCCTGGGAGCCACGGTCTCAGAGCAGCTGGGAAGATCACCATGTCCTTTCCACAAAGAGCCACATAAGCTCCTGGTGCCTGCTGGGTACGTGGGACCACAGAGGACACACGGCCGAGGGGGGCCTCCTGGCCTCCTCCCTCCCCAGCCTAACCCTAACCCTAACCCTAACCCTGCCACATGTTTCCAAACTGCACGCCCTGCACACTCTGGTCCTGGGAACCCCCCGACCGCTGCCCTGGACCCACTGCCCTCCCTCCTGCAATGGGTCTGGGCTCAGGGTAGCCCAGCACGGGCGCAGGCTGGGTTTCCTCTCTATGAAATGAGTCACCTCGTGGGCCCCATGCCTGAGGCTGCTCTGATGACTGACGGAGAGGGTCCTTGCAGATGGCATGCGGCCCTGGATGCACAATGGAAGGAGCGCCTTAGACCACCGCAATGGCTAGGACAGTGTCTGTAATGATGACTCTCATCTGTAGCGCCTCCCCTGCCCGGACAGCACACATGCTTGCTAGACCTGTGTGCAAACTAGGATTCAACTCGCCCTGCTGAGGCTCAGGCAGGAATCCCCGAGGACGGAAACCCGATGAGGGCATAGCTGGTGGGCAGGTGGGCCCCAGAGGGTGAGCGGGATGCCAGCAGGTAGAGGGTGAGGGGGGAACAGGTGGAGAGGCTGCGATGAGCCAGGGGTCCGCGAGGTGGATGTGGGGGGTACTGCAGGGCCTTTGACACGGGCAGGCCACGTGTCTGACTGCAGCCCGGCAGCTGTGCACAGTCTGGTTCGGGGTCTGGTTCAGGCAGCTAAGGCCAGTCTGACGATGAGCCCTGTGCCCCTGAGAAGCTGGGGGAGAGGCCCGTGGGGGGTGGGCTGCTGGTGAGGAGGCTGAGCCCACCGAGGTCTGCGGGAGGCTGGGAGGCAGGGGCCCCAGGGAGGACTCCGGGGGAGGGGATGAGGGTCCAGTGCTGCTCTGGGTCCGGCCATCCCTCTCTAAGGCCCCTCTCTCTGCGGCAGGCGCTTCCACCGCTTGCTCACCGACCATCCCCGCTGGATTCGCGAGCGCAGCCACGAGGCCTACGCCAAGAATTACTCTGTCGTCTTCCCCCATGATGAGCCCCTGGCGGGGCGCAATATGAGAAGAGACCCCCTGCATGAGGTACACCCCCAGCTGGCACCTGCCCAAGGTAGTGGGGTGACAGCAAGAGGGACCCCACCTGCAGGGCTGGTGAGGGGTGAGGTGGCACGTTCGTTCCCAGGCACCCACGAACAGAATACCCTCGGTGCGCACCCCCACCCATGTTTCCTGACTTCCCGGGGAAGGTTCTGAGAGGCGGGTGCTCGGGCAGGTGTGTGAGAGGCGGCGCCGCCTGCTGCAGATGCCTTTCCCCCTGGGCACCTCCTACGTGTATGGTGAATCCCACCCTCAGGCGCCCTTCCCCAAGGCCTCCCGGGCACCCCCCCCACCGCCATGCTCCCGCCTGTCCCCACCTGTGTCCTTGTCCTCATCTCCTGCTGCTGTATGCTTTGCTTCCCTACTGCTAGGACCGTGGGGACAGGAGCCTGGCCCCAGTCATTCTGGTTCCCGAGCACTGAGCTCAGAGCCTGACTTTTAATAGGTGTTCAGGGAACATTTGTTGATTGGATGGATGGAGGGACAGCAGGGGTGTGGGAGCAGAGAGCAGAGAGTATTTGAGCTGATTAAAGAGCCTCCTTCATCTGAGACTCCAATGCCTGGACCCCGGAGGGACCCCTGGTCCGCTGCCCCTCCAGGGGAAGTCTGAGGTCACCAGTGGCTCTCAGGCTGACCTGCCTCTGGGCTGCCTTGGGTCTGTTGGGATCTTGGGCCACACAAGCCTTGGGCTCTCCCCAGCCTGTCCTGGACTTTGATTACCCCCATGCCCTGGCAGCTCTACCCTCCCCAGCAAGATGGGCTTGCTCCTGTGGGTACACAGTTCACCCAGACCTCCACGTGCCTTCCTTCCTAGCACCATGCTCAGGACACCTCCCAGCCGCTGAGCTGTGTTTTGTTCAGTACAGGAGCTTGCTTGCACATTTTCCCTCCTTGGAAAGGCTGCGCCCCCCCCCCCCGGGTCACGTGACTCCGTCGCTCACTGAGGGAGGGGAGTGCTGCCCTGGGTCGCTCTTCTTGGATGTCCAGGGAGGACATCTCCGGTGTCACTGGTTGCCTCCCCCTCCCAGTCTTGGTGGCCATGGAGGCAGCAGACGTGTCCACCAAGGGCCTCGGGTGCCCCTCAGTCCTGGCGCTGTGCCCTGCCAGACTCAGCCTGGAAGCCTGCGGGGCCCGGAGTCTGACCCCAGTGCCAGTGGGATGGGGTTGCCCACGGGCCCTTCCAAACCTGAGAGTGGGGATCCTTTGTGTTCCCCAAAACCAAATTTATTCTCAAGCAAATCTGCCACTATATTACTTTATTGTGTTCATGTGATATTGTCATTTATAATAAGAAATATGTATTTCATCTTCCTCCCCATTTCTGACGAAGCTCCCCAAATCCTTGGAGTTACCCAAGAGGAGAGCCTTTAAGGTGCCGTTGTCATGTTAACAAGGTGACGTGAGCCACCTCTGATGGGGGCTGGTTGCCAGGGTGACCGACCCCAAGATCAGAGGGTTGGCACTTTCCGCCCCCCTGCCTCCCCCTCCCTGCCCCAGCCCACCCCACCCCAACCTCAGAGGGGAGAGGGACTGAGGCTGAATCAGCTCCAATGGTCAGTGATGCAGTCAGTGATGCCCAAGTCATGAAGCCACCATAAAACCCCAGAGGAGGGGTTCTGAGCGCTTCGGGGTGGTGACCACGTTGGGGGGGTGTGGTGGTGCCCTGGAGAGGCACGGCGGCCCCTGCCCCAGACCCTGCCTGAGCACCTCTTCCACTGGCTCCTGCTAGTCATAGCCTGTGTAAGAGACCAGCGATCTAGGAAGTAAAACATTTCTCTGAGTGTGGTGAGCCGCTCTAGCAGATGAATCAAAGCCGAGGTGGGGTCCTGGGAACCCGTGATCTATAGCCTGTTGGTCAGAAGCACTGGTAACACCCTGGGCTTGGACGGAGCCCTCGGCCTGTGGGACCTGACACTGTCTCCGGGTACGTGGTGTCAGGAGTGAGTTGAGTTGCAGGACACCCTGAGGTGTCCTCGAGTCACTTGGTGTGTGGGAAGGCTCCACACACACACACAGAGATTGGGTCCAGGAACCCAATTTAGCTGGTTATATTTTTTTATTGTGGTAAAGTACACATAACACAAAATTTATCATTTAAGTCATTTTAAAGTGTGCAGTTCGGGGGGATTAGTACACTCTGAATGCTGTGCAACCATCACCACTATCTGGTTCCAGAATGTTTTCCCCAAAACAAAACCCTGTACCCATTAAGCAATAACTCACCATTTCACCCTCCCTGGAATTCCCTGGTGCAAACCCCCTTTTGGCTTTCCGAGGGCCTCCTTCTGGGTGTGTCCGCATGTGGCCCCGGTGGAGAGCGAGCCCTGGTGTCTCAGCCATGAGGATCAGGGCCCCGACCTTGTGACCTCTTCCCACCCTGATCCCCTCCTCACAGGCCCTGTGTCCAAATACAGGCACGTTGGGGGCCAGGGCCTCCATGTAGGGATTTGGAGATTGGGGGTGGGAGTGTATAATTCAGTCCTCAACAGAAGGTAATTCTAAAGATGGGGGAATCTTGGAGTGGGGCAGGGGTCCTGTGGGGGGGGCTCCGGTGGGAGCTGCAGTCTGAGCTGGGGTCTGGTTACTAGGGCCTCTTGGCCTACCGCTCCCGGGCATATAAAGTGGTGGATTCGGTGGCTCTGCTGGACTGCAGTGGTGCCTGGGCTGGACTGCAGGGGGCTTATTCTCCCCTCTGCCCAGGAGCTCCTTGCACAAGGCTGCGTGTTCCAGGAGCGGCATGGCTGGGAGCGGCCTGGATGGTTTAACCCCCGAGGCACGGCTCCGGTGAGTAGGGTCACAGCACCTGGTGACCACGACACTAGCCTTGCCCGTGACCCGTGTCCCTAGCCACCTCCATGTGCTCCCCTGCCCCACCTGCCACCCAAGGAGACCAAATGCCCTGTTGCCATGAGCACAACCTATGGGGGCATCAGCAGGACAGGTGAGTCATCTTGTCATCTTGGACATGGGAAGCTGAGCCCCCGTAGATCTGCCCAGGGGTGTGGGGCCTCCTCCCCGGCAGATGCTCCCAGGGGTGTCGCCACCCACAACAGCCAGCCCTCCCATGGCCCAAATAGACCCAGGCTTCTGGGAAGCTGATGTTCCACGGCGAGGAGGCACAAGCCCCCTCCCCTCTGCCATGTGCAGGAAAAATTAGAGCATCTTCTCATAATTTTGTTTGTATATTTTTGGCAACTCCAACTGTTAGTATATGTTAGTAGGAGGACTTAGCACAAAATTAGGCATTCCATGTTAGTTTGTAAGTTGGGGCTTCGCAGCATCCTGGCCTCTAAGTGCCCTCCGGGGGGCTCTTCTCCCCCATCGCCTCCTAGGGGCCCAGGGAGAATCGAAACCATCCTGCTTGTTAAACCAAGGGCCTGGGTCTCCTGCAGCAGCAGTGTGATGCTTTAAGCCCAACTAAGGGGACAGTGTTTGAACCAGATTTGTACAAAATTAAATCCCGTTCCCTTTGCTATATTTTACCAGTCCCCTTCCAGGGCAGCCCACCTTCCATCTCCATAGCAACCTGCGTCCCAAGGCCAGTTCCAGGGCATGCTTAGGCGGGAGGAAGCCAGAGCGGGCTAAGGGCTCAGAGGCCGGCCGGCTGAGGCTTGTTGGTCACCCCTCCTTCTGCGGTGCGTAGGGACCCACACTCCCCACTGAGGAGCACCGACCTTCCTTCAGGTTCACATCACTAGATGAGGGACACGGGACAGAGGCAAACCATGCAGGTCAGCTGGAGGATGGAGGCCATGGGGCTCTTTGCCATCACCAGCTGGAGCAGCCGGTGTCCCCATGAGGGTGAGAGGCAAGGGCCACCAGGATGGGATGCAGCAGAGAGGGTGACTTGGGCAGACCCACCTTTGAGCAGGTCCCTGCAGAGCCCACTTCCTGTCATCCGTTCTGGGTGCCTGGAGCCCATGGGCAGGGAGGGGATCCTGGAAGGGGCATCAGCGACACACTCTTGGTCCTGAGATGGGTAGGCTTTGCATCTCCACCCAGGAACCATCCTGGGAGTCCAGGGCACTTGGTGACAAGATGTTCCCCACCCCCTGATGGCTGGCCAGGCTGCCTTGGCTGGGCCATCCCTGCTGGGGCCTCGGAGGAGAGGGAGGGTGTGGGGAGGAGGAGGAGCAGAGGCTGGGAAGGGGCCGCTGAGGAGCCAGCATCTGGGTGCACCTGCCACCTGGGGTCATGCCAGGCTCTGTCGGGTACTCACCTGGGACCTAGGGCAGGGTTTCATTTCTGTGTGCCTCAGTTTCTCATTTGTAGAAAGGATCTCCCTCCTTAGAAGCCCGAGGCTCTCGGAGCAAGGCTTGGCCCCCCAGTTGCCATGGCAACAGCATCGCCATTGCTGCAGCCACCCCACCTCCTCCGACCCGGCCACCAAGTCCTCAGCTGGTCCCTGAGCCTTGCTTGAAAAGCCCTGATCTGGCCCCAGGTCCCAGGCAACCTGCCCTGCTCCCCTTCGGCCCCATGTCCCAGGGCCTTATGTCCGCCCAGTTTCCTTTCCATCCTCCCGGGCCCCTGACTGCCCAGCCTGCCCTCTCCATGGCTGTCAGGCCACCACCACCACGGTGTCATTTGTGCAGCTCTCACGGACTGCCCGGACCGCCACCACCCCCTCTGCCCCGCTCGCAGCACACCTGCCAGAGGAAAGCTCTGCGAGGGCGGGACCCTCTGTCCTGCAGGATCTGCCCAGTGCCCGTCCGCAGCAGGCGCCAAGCCTGTTTGTACGGGGAGGGAAGGCAGGTGGCAGGAGGCGGGCTGGGGGTGCCCGTGAGGACCACCGCTCCCTTCCCCAGGTTCTCCATTACGACTACTACGGGGCTTACGGGACCCCGGTGCATGAGGACTACGCCTACGGCAGGCTGTTGGCAGACGAGTACACCTTCGACTTCCCGCCGCACCATGACACGGTCAGCGGCCGAATCCCCCTTCCCTTACATAGGAGGTAGGCGGGTTTCCAGCAGAACCAACTCTCAGTGGTCCTGCAGGAAGGAGCTCCTGCCAGAGACCCTGGGCGCTCCCTAGATGCATGCCTGACTCAGTTTTGAGGAGGAATGAGGTGATGTTTGCCTCACTTCTCTCCGTCTGTACCAAGTCTTGCCAGCCACTATCTTGCTGCTCCAGGCAGCTGGGCTGGGCAGGCAGACAGGCCTGGATCTGGCTGTGTGGCCTCAGGCCAAAGGCATCGCCTCTCTGAGCCTCTGGTCCTGCCCGCTAATCAGAGGACTTGGGAGATTTTGTGTTATAAGCCCCTCCTTGCGGGGCCCAGCGCAGCGCTCCCCGTTGCAGCTCTTGCAGAGTAGATCTGAGATGGGCTGCTCCAGGGCACAAGCAGAGGAGGCCAGCGCTGGAGGAGGGTCTGTGGTCTGGGGTCTGCTCATTGGTCCTCTGGCCCCAGAAGTGGGCAGATGAGGCTGGTGAGGGTGCACTGGTGGCTCATCACCCTCCCCCAGGTGCCGGGCTCCCCACTCCGATTGGGGTGCGGTGACAAGGTCTTGGGGGCCACAGCACTCAGGGATGCTCACACAGGCAGTGTTTGCAGAAGAGCAACACCAGCTTCCACTGGAGCTGCCCAACTGTTTTGTAAAGGGCTTCCCGACTAGCACGTTGCTGTGTCCCTCTGCGCGTGGCCAGCCTGAGAGCGGGGCCAGGTCTCCCTCGAGCATCTAATGTGGGCGTGCAGCCAAGACCTCAGCCCGGGGGCCCCCAGGGCCTGGGTGCGTCTGAGGCAGGCAGCCAGGCCAGCCTCCTGGGTGTGCGACCTGTGTGCTCACGCGGGACCCCGTGCTCAGAAGGCACCTGGGCTGGGTTTAGGGCTCTGCCATCCCCACTTTGAAACTCTTAATACTATCTGAACAAGGGCTGCACTTTCATTTTGCCCTGGGCCTCAAATGCTGCCCTGGTCGTGAAGGGAAAGCACCGTTCTGCTCATCATTCCTCCAGGGCTTGCCTGCTGGTGAGGGCACAGGTGGAGGGGGCTTCTATTCGGCAGCAGGAGGCACGTGCGCCCACAGCCTGAGGCTCCGGAGTCCCGGCCCTGCCCTTCGGGGGCTTGAACGGGGCTCCATCTGGCGCCTTCGCACGTGTGGCTTCTGAGGCGTGCACGATGTTCTGGCCTCCGAGGACGTGGGAGCTCAGAAGGGATGCCGATTTGGCTTCGCGGCTTCATCCAGCTCTGCAAACGTGCCGAACAGTCTCAAAGCATGAAACACACACGTGTCCTCGGTGCTGGCGTCTTCCCCAGCCCTGGTGGACACGACTCAGCTCAGCCCAGGAAGCTGGTTTGGGTTCTGGTCTGCCGCCCGGGCAGCGTGAGTACCACGTTGCCGTGCCTGACTGTGGGGCAGGAGCTCCAGGAAGCGGGGCGCCTGGACACGGGTGGAGTAGCAGCGTCTGGGCGAATGAGGGGCAGAGACCCAGCGGAGTGCTGTTGAACACCCAGCTCTCTCCGGGAAGCCTGACTGCAGCACTGGCCATTTTCCCTGGTACTAGTACTCGCCATCCACTGCCTCCCATCCGCCCACGCGCATCACTGAATGCAGGCTTGGGAAGAGGTACCAGTCGCCTCTCATGGCTGGTGCACTAGGCAGACCCAGGGGATGAATGGCTCTGCCTTTTCCAGCTGTGTAACCCCCAGCAGCCCGCCTACCCTCCCCAGGCCCCCGAGGGCGTGTAGGGTGAGGATGCCTGTGGTGGTGACCCTGTGGGTGGTGGGTGGTGTGAGGACCGTGGGCCGGAGGAGGCGGTGCGCGCCCCTCTCACCACCGGGAGGGCTCAGTAAGGGGTGGCTTTGCTGTTACAATGTTTTCTTCCACAATAATACGATGGTGGTGCATCTGCTCAGCAAGCTGGGTGATGTGTTTAACGGAAGGACACAGGGGCGCCTTAAGGAAAGACCAAGTATCAAAAATGAAGGGTAAAGAGAAGACAGTGACAACCTGGTGGGGCATTTGTACACCCTGTGGAGGGAGTAGGGAGGATGGTGGGTGGGGGGTTCCTTTTTAAAAAACAGCTTTACTGAGTTACAATTCACATACCATATACCATATAACCCGTCCATTCACGGTGCACAGCGTTGATAGTATAGCTGTGGGGCTGCTGTGCAAACCTCACCACAATCCAATCTAGAACCTGTTCATCTTCCCTCAAAAGAAACCCCCCACCCATTAGCAGCGGTTCCTGTTCCCCCACCCATCCTCACCCACCCCCCAGGCAACCAGGAATCTATTCTCTGTCTCTGTGGGTTTGACTGTTCTGGGCATTTCGTATCAAGGGAGTCATCCAGTGGGCGGTCCTTGTGATTGGCTCCAGTCACACAGCACAATGTTTCCAAGGTCCATCGTGTTTGGGGATGTAGCAGTATTTCCATTGCTTCTTATTCTGAACAGTATTCCAGTATATGGGTTTTGTATTATTTTATTTATGCATTCCTCTGTTGATGGACAGCAGAGTGGTTTCACTTGTGGGCTGCTGTGAATAATGCTGCTATGATCATGTGTTTACACGCTTTTGTGTGGACACGTTTCATGTCTCGTGGGCATGTATCTAGAGTGGGGTGTGGGTCGTGAGGTGACTGTCTGCCAGCGTTCCCAAAGCTGCCTCGCCACCTCACAGCCCCCCAGCCGTGCTCTCCCCGAGAAGGGTTCTAACCTCTCTGCACCCTCGCCACCATTAATGTCTGTCTCTGATTCTAGACAGCCTAGATCTATTGATCCTCACGTTATTTAAGAGCATGTTGCTTAATTTCCCCAATGTGTGAATTTTCCAATTATCCCCCTGGTTTCTAATTTAGTTCCATTGTGGTCAAGAAACATACTTGGTATGATTTTAATCCTTTTGCATTTATTTACTGTCTCACGTTTTGGCTTATGATCCACCCCGGAAGTGGTCCCTGTGCTCCAGAACGGTGGGGGCGTGCTCCTGTCCGCAGGGGAGGGAGGAGGGTCTCGGGCAGGCCTGTCGCAGCGCTTGCCGCATCCCGCCTCCTGGGACTTTTCAGATCAAGAAGGAGTGTCTGGCCTGCCGAGGGGCTGCCGCTGTGTTTGACATGTCCTACTTTGGGAAGTTTTACCTGCTGGGCCAGGACGCAAGGAAGGCTGCCGACTGGCTCTTCTCCGCCGACGTCAGCCGACCGCCAGGTATGGAGCCTGGGATGGGCCCCTTCCCCTGCTTCAGCCCCTGTGCCCCTGGTCTCCCCCAGCTCATGGCTGTGCCCCTCAGCCTGGCCCTGGGCGCCTGTGTCCAGAGCCCCCTGCCTTCCCCACCAAGCCCCAGGCCCTCGGCCCCTCCCCTTCCTTCCCCACCTTCCTTCCTCCCTTCTTACTTTGCTGCAGAAAGAACTAGAAGCAGCAGGCCCCCAGTAACTGTCTGGGCCTAGGGAGCCCATTGACTCATCATGACAGGGGTGCTTTCCCCAAACAGGGTTTCCGGAACTAAATAGAAATACAGAGCTCTAGTCAAATTTGAATGGCAAGTAATGAATGAATGATTTTTTAGCTTCAGTATATACTATGCAATATTTGGGATATTTGCCCAATCACTCACCCCCCCAGAAGGTCACCCGTCCCCACCTTTTGGTTCCCTAGGACTGAAGCACCACAGATGCTAACAATCTAAATGTGTTGTCTTGCGATTCTGGAGGCTGGAAGTTCAAAACCAGGGTGTCTCAGGGCCCTGTGTCCTCCAAGACTCGGTAGAACCTCGCTGCCTCTGGCGTCTGGCGGTGCCGGCGTCCTGAGTGATCCTCAGCCTGTAGCCACGCCGCTCTGATCTCTGCCTCTGTCATCGCGCGGCCTCTGCATTTAATTCTCCTAAGGATACCGGCCGTATTGGGTTGGGACCCACTTTAGTGAACTCATCTTATGATGACGTCTGCAAAGACCTTATTTCCAAATAAGGTCACCTTCACAGGGCCTGGGGGTCAGGACGACAATGTATCATTTTGGGGACATAATTCAACCATTTTCTAGGAACCAACCCGCTACTCGCCTACCCATGCTCCTCCTGGTCCCCTCCTATCAGTCCTCCCGTTAATCCACCCTGGCCAGGCCCTGCCCCACCTGCTCATTTTCTCAGGAGACAGGGAGCTCTCGCCGGGCCAGGCACAGTGCCAGGAGCCCCAGAGCAGATGCGAAGGGAATCCTGCCCCTGAAACCTTCCCAGCATGGTGGAGGGCGGAGAGTGAACTGGAGGATGGAACAGGGGCGGGGGGACTCAGTGGCGAGGCATTTCGAGACATTTCTGTCCTGAACCTACCCTCCGGGATGGCCATGCTGGGTGACCTGCCCATCCCTCTCAGGGTCACTCTGTCATGGTGGCATCACTGAGCTGAGGCCTTTGAGCAATAACCCCCACTAGGCCATCCTATGTCCCCCCGAGCGGCTCATGGACCTGGAGTCTTCCTCCCGCCCCAGGCTCGACGGTGTACACCTGTATGCTGAACCCCCGCGGGGGCACCGAGAGCGACCTGACGGTCAGCCGCCTGGCCCCCGGCCCCCAGGCCTCCCCGCTGGCCCCCGCCTTTGAAGGTAAGAGGTGCTCCAGGGTGCAGCAGCCCTGCTCTGGCAACTGGCGTTGTAGATGGCACACGATGGGCAGGGCTGCTAGGTGGTCACCTGTGCGGCCACCATCAGGGCCCGGAAATTAGAGGTCTTGCTTCGGGCTGAATGCAGGCTTTGTTCAGGCAGCGATGCTGGGCTTTGAGGACTCGTGATCCTGTCTTTGAACATGTCCCCCCCATGGTGTTTAGAGCGGGAGCAAGTGGGTGTGCTCAGCTCGCCTGCCTGGAGCAGAATGAACTGAGGATAAGGCCATGCCACCCAGTGGGAGAAGTTAGCTCCTTTCTGCCAGCGATATCTAAGCTGAATCAGCTTTCTGGGTTTCCACGGGGTGCCCGGCGTCAGGTCCGGGCAGGTAGAAGATAGGCAGCCCAGTGGCCAAGCTGACACTGGATCCCCTGTTGCCCCTCCATTCTGCTTGCCTGCCCCCAGTGACAGGGAGCTCAGTATCTGTGTCCCTTGTTTGCACGGCCCTGACCACTACCAAGCTGGATCTGACTCCCAGCCCTTTACCTTCCACCAGCCCGTACCCTGGGTTCTCGCGGGAGCAAGCTACCCTAGTCCTGTGACCCGTCCCTGCTAGGGAAGAAGAGGGCTGTGCCAAGTGGGAAACATTCCCTTCCTCTCAGACGGGGCCCCATGGGCAGCTCTGAGGGTCTGGATTTGCAGAGGAGAAAGGTATCAATTCTGTGGCTCTCTGGCGGCCCCAGCTCTGGGCCTGGCTCTGTGCTGCCAGAAAGTTTGGCTGTGCCCTCAGTGGGGCTTGGGTCCCTGGGCCCTGGGAGAGGGAGGTGGAGGGAGAAAGAGGGGCTTGTTCATGGTCAGGTCACCTTGCCAAGAGGTGGGCAGCAAGCCCTGAGCACCCACTGCCTGTCAGGCTCATTCGAAGCACTGAGGACACAGCAATGAGCCGAACGAGGTTCTGGCCCATGTGGGGCAGGGGCGGTGGGACAAGTTTGCTTCACTGCCCATGGGGCTCCTCTGGGGTCAGTTTGGGCACTGAGGGCTGGTGGGGACTCCTGAACCTCCATGGTGGCTGCTGGAAACAGGCTCCTGGGAGTAGCCCTGGCCGGACCCAGGCTGATGGGGAGAATAGGCTGTGAACGCGGGCGAGGGCCTTCCTGGGGCAAGTAGAGCTTGGGGGCCCTTCCCTCCTGCCGCTGGTGACGTGGGAGGCATGGGCTTAGCCAGGGCATGTGCGCTCAGGGCTCCCTGGCAGAGGCTTTACCGTGTGACAGCTGGGGGCCGCCTTGGAAGCAGGAGGTGAGTGGGGCTGGGTAGGGCATTCAGGGTCTCGCCTTGGGCTGAGTGGACAGACGTATGCTGGAGCCAGGATGAGGAAGGCTTCCTGGAGGAGGTGATGTCTGGCCTGAGCCTCAAATGTTGGGTAGGAGCCTCCAGATAGAAAGGTGCAGAGCAAGGTGGCTGGAGGGCTCAGAAGGGGCCATTTAGAGAAGAGCTGGTGAGAGCCTTGTTTGGCCTTCACACCCCAGAGGAGGGGAGGTCCGGGCCCGGCCGCAGCTGCCACCCTTAAAGAGCGAGTCTAACTGGGAGACAGAACAGAGAGAACCCCGTGGGTGTGCATGTCACCAAAATCCTGGGCCAGGCTCTGCCCCTGCCTGGCTTAGGGGCCCGCCTCTCTGAGCCTCAGTTTTCCCCATCTGTGAAGTGGAAACAAAAGGACCTGCCTGCCCGGTGGTGCCAGGGGGCTAGGGAGCAGCGTCCCTGGGCCTCTGTTTCCCCGCCTGGGGAGTGGAGGCCGTGCTGGTCCCCCCAACGACGGGAAGCTAATGCAAGTGCTGTGTAAGCTGGGCCGCTGCCCACGGGCACCCTGTGGAATGCCCTTGCAGTGGTGACTGCCGGTCCCCGGCCCCAAGGGTTCGAGGAACCTGCGCCTTGCCCGGGTGGGGAGGGCAGACTCCGGAGATGAGGGAAGGGAAAGGTGCCGACCGACTGCAGGGTGCTTCTCCCAGGCTCTGGCTGCCTGGCTCGTGGTGGGCACTTGACTGGCTGGGGCAAATGTGTGTGACCAGGAAGGCGCAGCGGTGCGTGAGCCACGTCCCAGGAGCACCGGGGAGTGTGTGACGGTCCCAGGGACACTGCTGAGTGTGGAACCGGCCGTGGACTTTGTTTTATTTTCAACCTTAAAAACTGTGCTGCTACTGCTGTGAACACGCACGTCTGTCAAACACATGCGCTGTGTACGTGTGTTCATTATACCTGTGACATCAGATCACCAGTGAGCGAAGAGGATGTGGTTTGCATTCGGTCAAGGCTGTGTACAGAGCGGCTGTCAGTCTTCAAGGGATCCTTTAGACCACATAAGGGATAAATGCTCACAGGAAACATTTTGGCAACACAAAAAGTACAAAATAAAATCCCCCAGCCCACAGCTCCATGGCCTGTACCCAGTGCCCCCAGGGTCTCTGCCTTGCAGGCTGGGCCTGGACCTGGCTGACCAGGGCCTCAGGACCCTGCACTTTGGGGATTTTGTGATGCAGGATGGCTGCCCAGAGGAGGTGGGCTCCACAGCTGCCACCCCCTGGCACCCTGCCCTCAGGAACTCCCAGCCTCCCGGGAGAGGCCCGGGATGTCTGCACATAGCGGGACGACACGGGAGGCACATGTGTGATGGGTGGGTGGGGAGACTCAGTTCCTCAAAGGGGTCCAGGATTCTGACGTCCTGTAGGAGCCCCCTGCCCAGGGGTAAGATTTTGGGATAAGCCTGTCTTTTTGGCTTCTGTCTTCTTTTGCATTCACCCCTTTCAACAGGACCAAAGGAGAAAGGAAACTTGATTAAACCTGGCCAGGATCTTGATAGTTTTTTTTTTTATCCAGTGAAAGCTCTCAACAGCCCTATGGGAGCAGGTGCTCTGGTTCTGCCTATTTTGCAGATGAGAAAACGGAGGCTTCAAGAAGTGAGACCAGTGAACAATAGAATAGTATCTGGCCAGGCTGGTGTGGGAGTGGGGCAGTGTCCCTGTGAAAGTCCCCAAAGGAGGAGGTGGCAGGAATTTGGGAAGCAGCCCTTTCTTTCCACCCCCAGGGTCCAAAGGATACTTGGGGTGTGCATAGCGTGGCCCTGGCCGTGGGGAGACTGGAGGGACAGACACAGGCCCCAGGCCCAGGTGCAGGCAAGGGGGTGGCCACTGAGGAGTGAGGCGAGATAGGTGCTGTGCAGGGGTGGGATGGGTAGGAGAGCTTCCTGGAGGAGGCGGTGTTTGAGCCAGGTCGGGAGCCTCCCAGGGCTTGCCTAGACACGGTGGGAGCAGGGAGGTGACGGCCGTAGCCCCGGGCAGCCCTCACTCTGCTCCTCCCAGGTGCCGATGGAAGCCTGGGTTGGAAAAGGTGGAGGGTCTCCAGCTCCGTGCTTCCAGGCCGGTGTTCTGGCCCATCCCAGCCCCCGGGCCTCCCATCACAGCCTGGCCAGCAAGTGTTCCTGGAGAGGGGCAGAGGCCCCTGCCCACTCGGTCCCAGCTCTCTGCTGCCAGCTGCTCTCTCCTTTGCCAGAAAAGGAAAGTGAGGCATGGCTATCTGTAATGGCAGAAGGTGGCTGCACTTACTTTCATGATGCCGCGTTGCCCCTCTGCCCGGGGGCACCGGGGAGGACCAGGGTTCTCCAGCCCAGGCGCAGCCTGAGGGCTGCTGCCCACTGCCCGCCTCTCACCGGTGCCCACCACCTCTGAGCGGGGCTGGGGGCTGCTGCTGGGCCCGCCCAGGGCTGACACCCAGTGTAAATGGTGTCAAAGGCCGAGAGAAGCAGCCCCACGCAGGACAGGACCCCAGGAAGGGGGTGAGCGTCCCAGCGTATAACCACCCCTGCTGGTTCTCCATCCCCCCTTGGCTGGGCCCCCTGTACCACTGTGGCTCTTTAAACCCCCCCAGAGCCCCAGAGAGGCTCTGATCACATTCCCATGGTGCAGATGGGGAAACCAGGGCCGGAAGGTCAGGGATCTCCAAGAGGGGATCCCTAACAGAATCAGTAAGAAAGGAAGGAAAGGAAAGTGGTCAGACGGGGAGGGGAGGTTCAGAGAAGAAGGTGAAGGAAACCCCCACCCCCTGCCTCCCCTGGCCCCTCCCACAGCTCCCCAGAGATTGCTGGGGGGAGTGGTCAATGTGAACCCACCCACCCCAGGCCCAGGCCGCGTCTGAATCTCGCGATAGCCCTGCAGATGAGGTCCGCTGACCTCAAGTTGCAAATGAGATCACGGAGGCTCAGGGAGGCTGGGTGACAGGTCCAGGCCACTTAGCTGGCCAAGGCCACAGCTCCCAGGGCAGTGGCTTTCCCGGGATGCTGGGCCAGGTGACGACACTCCCAGGCGGCCCTGTGGCTTGGGCGCTGGACTCAGAAGTGGACAGAGCCTGTTCCTCTCCCACCATGTGATCTCTCTGCACCTCAGTCCCCGTTTCTGGAACCTGCCCCTGGTGAGAATCTAGACCTCACGGTTAAGCCCCGGGGTTACTATTCTCTGGCTTGTGTTGTTCACTTTGAAGGAAAGAGCATTTGTTTTCCAGACCTGGAGGCCTCTGGCTGCCCCTTGCTGCCCCCTGCTTCTTCCGTCTCCCATTCCTGCTTTAAGTCTGGTGCTTTTCTCTTCCAGGCGATGGCTACTACCTGGCCGTGGGTGGGGCTGTGGCCCAGCACAACTGGACCCACATCACCACAGTGCTGCAGGACCAGAAGCTTCAGTGCCGGCTCCTCGACAGCTCTGAGGACCTGGGCATGATCAGCATCCAGGGCCCAGCCAGGTGAGGAGAGGGCGGGAGCCCAGCCCCCGGGACCAGCATCTGGTCCTTCCAGCTGGGACCCACGAGCAGAAGCGCCTACTGGTCCAGAATGGGATGTTCTGGTTAGCTAAGAGCTCTGGTGAACCCAGAGATGCCGCGCCAGAGACATCATTTTCAAAGAACTAGAATGAAGACAAGTCCTTAATATAGAGTGAGACTGAGCTTTGCAGGGAATTGGCACCTGACCCCCGGGTCACAGACGGCCTGTGGAAGTCTCTGGACTGCTGGTAAGGTCTAGGAATCATGCAGGCCATCTCTGAGTGGGCAGAGCTGGGCTGGTATTCTACATGCTGCCTGGGCTGAGCATAGCACCCTTTACTAAGAGGTCCCCTCGCTAAACGCCAGCTAGGTTCACAGATGGAGAGTCCAGTCATCCATTCATTCTCTAAGAACGTACTGAGCCGGGCACCCACTCGTGAGGCAAGTACACGGAGCCGGCTTGCACACGGAGCCACAGCGCGGTCTTAGGCCCAGGGGCCCCGAGCAGACATGCCCTTTGGAAAGCTCCTCCAGCTGGGCTTTGGGGAAGGGGTTGGAGGATGGGGAACAAGAGAAGAAACGTGTTAACAGCCCCCAAATGGGCGCCTGGGGTTTGCCAAACCCGCACCCACAACGTCTCCAAATGCTGCTAATGGCCCTTTGAGGTGGTTGTAATTGTTCTTTTCCTTGCTGGTGAAGAAACAGGCACAGAGAGGTACTTTGCCCAGGGTCACCCGGCAAGTTAGTGCCAGGGTGGACGGGGACGTGGCCCCCTGCCCACTCCCTCAGAAAGCCACACACCCCATGCAGCTGCTTTGTCTGCGTGACAGCAGCTGGGGCGGGTGCTCCATCACGGTCACAGAGCCTGGGCACCCAGAGATCCCGCTCGGGCGGTGGGCTCTGCCAGCCTGGAGGGGCAGGGGGAGAGGCAGGGGAGGAGGGAAGCCGCTTCTAGGGGCCCATAAAAAAGGGGGTGTATTCCTGAAAGGTGAGCGGACAGCTGGCTGCCGGGAGGGAGAGGGGGGATGGGCGGTGTGCCCGCAGCCAGGCCCAGTCCAAGCTGCGTGCAGTGACATGGCACAGCTGGGCGTGGGTGCCATCCTTGTTAGCCAGGATCCCGGCTGGTGGGCTCAGACCCTGCCACAGGCTCCATTTTCCCTGGGGCCTTGGAACTGACCAAGCTGTGGCTCCCGAGCTAGGCCCTGGGCTGGCCCACCGCCCTCTCAGGCTGAGTTGGAGGGGTCTGTGTGTGCGCACTGCTCAGGGGCACATGGCGGACACACAGGCTGAGCGGATGAATGGTCTGAGCTGGGCGTGTGCCTGAATGCCAATCAGCCTCACAGGTGTTTGATGTCAGGCCGCCCATGAAAACCATGCATTAAGGGGACATTTGGGCAAAGCCTGGAGGAAGTGAGGGATCCAGCTCTGGAGCCCTCTGCAGGGGCAGTGCTCTGGGCCGAGGAAACAGCCGCCGCAAAGGCCCTGTGGCAGGGCTCCCAGGTGCGTGTAGGGAAAGCAGGAGGCCGGTGGGGCAGGGCCATGGATGCGCTTGGAGGCAGGGGAGGCGTGTCCGCAGGTCCAGAGGCTGTTCAGCTGGGTCCTTCAGGGGGAGCTGAGCAGGGGAGGGATGGTCCGACTTGGGCTTTAACCTGATGCTAGACCAGGGGGTAGGAGGCCGGCCTGTGAGCGAGGAGCCTCGGGGCCACTGAAGCAGGCTTCCAAGGGAGTGAAGAGCTGTGTCCAGGTGGTCGACGGATCACATAGGAGAAGGATTTGAGCTCTCGGAGAAATAGCTCAGTGCTTCCTGTGGACTTGGCGAGAGTGGTTTGGAGGGTCAGCATGCCGAGCAGGGAGGGCGGGTGAGGAATGACTGGTGAGGGCGGCAGGGGTTGCTGGGACTCAGACAATCCTTGGAGCGACCCCCAGCTCCTGGCCCCTAGGAAGGACTCAGCATTGTGGGGCTGGCTTGCATTTTGCCCAGCCTCTAGATCTCTGGGGTAGATGGGGGTGGCGGGCCTGGCCGGCTGAGCTCAACAGGCAGCCCTTGGAAGCCTCAGCTTCATTGCTGGCAACCTAGGACAGGAGTGGGCTATTTTTAGTGTGGGGAGGCGGGTGGGCAGGGGAGGGAGGGTGCCAGACAGACGGATGAAGGTGCAGCCCCGGGGGATGGGCCAGCCTCATTATAAGCTGCTCCAGGCAGCCATGGTGGCTGCGGGCAGGAAGACAAGCCCTCCTCCTGGTAATTTCTTAACTTTCTCCTACAAAGTGTCCTCTGTCTTTCAAAAATAACCCAAGTTTCTTCTATGAGTAACAATATTACCAGCACCGGGGACAAGGGCTAGACTTTCTGGGTTGTTATGCGGGAAGCATTTCGCACAGTGCCCAGACCTTGGTGATGCTGTGGCCTGCTGGCCCGTGGACCTCTCTGGAAACGCCCCATAACTAGGTGATCCAGTACAGTAGCCACTAAGCCATATGTGGCCATCGAGCCCTTGAAATGTGGCTGGGGAGACTGAATTTTTCACTTTAATTAACTTGAAGCCAAGTGGCCCCACATGGCCTGCAGAGAGAGCACAGAGGCGAATGACCCCTGTAGTGCTCAGGGCCCAGGTGCTTGGTGTGCGCTCTCTGGTCCTCACGAGGGCACCGTGAAGTGTCATTACTGTCCTTGGTGGGGGGGGTGAGACATGACTAGGAGGGGGGGGGGCTTGAGCCTGCCCGTGCCCTCCAGTGCCGCCCGCTGCCCCCCTTGGGGAGGAACAGCCTCTTGCACCCCAGCCCTTGCTTAGTTGATCTGCGTGGCCCCCGCCTCCACCCCTGTCAGTAGATTGGCTGGGGAACCCAGGCACTGTCGACGGCAGCAGCTGGGGCCCGGGTCCCCTCGGGCTGCAGAGAAGATGGGTTCTCCAGGGGCTGGCGCCACATGGGTGCCAGGGGTGGAGGTGTTGGGTCTTGGCAGAGTGCAGCACGCTGGGCACCTCGGGACGGTGTGCATGGGCAGCTCCCAGCACCATGGAGCTGCGGGTAGGGTGGGTGGTGTTTCTGGCCTGTGGTCACCCGGGCCGCCCTAGCACCCACTGGGACCCTTGTAGTGCAAAAGTCGGGGGCTGTCTCCTGCCAGTGGGGAGCTTGCCCTGTGGTGCAAAGCCAGGCTGTTCACAGCCAGTCCCATTCATCTAGTGTCCTGTCTGTGCCAGGCATGTTGGGATAGGGACCCTGTTGGCATAGAGCTCCTGGTTTAGTGGGGGTAACCACAGCCAGGTCCAGAGGTGCCCCATACGGAGATGCATCAGCGCCTTGGGGTGCAGATAAGGGGCACCTGGCTCAGACTCAGGCAGGGAAGGTTTCCTAGAAGCGGTGACAGCAAAGCCAAGATCTGAAGGACGACAAAGGGTTACCTGGGCCGCAGACCTGGATGGGCATGTGGAGGAGTGAACTAAGGCCTGAGGGGAGGCGAGGGGGCAAAGCGCACAAGTTAGGAAGCTTTCCGTGGACTTCGAAGGCTTTGGGGCCAGCGAGGCCTCGGGTAACCCACCAAACACGGGAGCCACCCTCCATGCTGGGCACGTGGGTTGGGCAGGCAAGCGGGGGAGTGCACAAGCGAGCCTGCCGGCCTGCGGGGCTCGCGGGCCGCTAGACGGTCAGCGCATCTGAGGGTCGGTCCGCCCGGGCTCAGCGGCTCCACCTCCCCACTGTTCCCGCTGAAGGTGGCGTTCTGATCTGACCGCACTTCTGGTGTGTATTCGTCTTGGTGCCCTTTTACTAATGCCATGTTTGCTGTGGGTCTGCCCCAAGAGGATGGGACTTGTCCTGCTCACTGCCGTATCCCCAGTGCCTCCCAGCCCACGGCCAGCATCCAGGAGGGCTTGACGAATGTTTGTTGACTGACTGACTGACTGACTTTGCCTTTGCTCACAGCCGGGCCATTCTCCAGGAGGTGCTCGACGCAGACCTGAGCAATGAGGCCTTCCCTTTCTCCACCCACAGGCTGGTGAGCGCCGCTGGGCACCTGGTAGGTACAACTGGCCATTGTCCCCTGGATTGTGTTTCCCCGAGTTAGCTCAGCGAGGTTGGGTGGACTGTCCAAGGCCCCCAGCTAATGAAACATAAAAGCACAAATATGCATCCAAAAAATGGCCGTGGCCTTAACGAAGGGGGCCACGGGGATGTGGACAGACAGCCTCCCCTTTCCCGGCCCCTTCGCGGGCGTCCAGGGCTTTCGGTGGGGAGGTGCTGAGGAGCCTTGGCGCGGAGTGTGACCCCATGTCTCCGAGGGGCTGGGGGGGCGTGGGGCTGGGTCCTACTAGCAAATCACAATATCCTGAGGAGGCCTGGGAGGAAGAGGGGGCTGCCGGAGAGAAGCAGGGGTGAAGGCAGAGCCCAGCACCGGCCAGTCTCCAATCCTGCCCTTGCTCTCAGGAGGCCATGCTCGGGGCAGGAAGCTGGTGCGGGTGGGGGGCGTTTCTATCTAGCTTGCTTCCTGCCTCTGTGGTGCAGAGCTTCCTGCCAGGATCAGAGAGGGTGGGTGCTTTGAGAGAGCAGCACAGCTCGACCCCGGCCCGTGGCCCAAATCCAGCCTGCCTGGCTGCAGCTCCAGCCTTCTAGGCACCCCCTGGGGTCCACACAGCATCCAGCCTTGACTCTGGCTTGTGGAAGTATGCGGGGAAGCTGTGAGGCTTGGCGTCAGCTCAGCCTCTGTGTGGTTTGGGGTTGGTTAGGGAGAGGACCAGGTGGGAACGCTTCCCCTCTTAGCCCAGGCCGCTCCAGTGAGGCATCTGGGACTTGTCCTTGGACAGGGAGCTCTCGCTGCCTCCCCAGCCCTGGGGGCACAGCCTTCTGGCCCCCAAGGCCTGGCTCACGGGCATCTGGTCACCCTGTAGCCGACAGGGTCCAGGAGCCAGGCTAGGCCAGGTCTTGGGCCTAGTGGCAGCAATGGCCAGATGCTGGATGTCTCCCTTCCCGCTGTGACAGGCAGGCCAGACACACGTTGGGGCACCATGGATGTCCCGGTCGCAGTGCCTGGGTGCAGGGCCCCAGGGGGCTGCTGCTCCCACTGCCCCTCCTGGAACTGGCTTACTGGTTTTGTCAAAAGCATGTTGTCATTTGAAGAATGAGCGCTTGTTACTGTTTCCAGCCCCAACTGCAGCAAGGGCCTTAGTGCAGACCTCACTTCTAGATGACCCCTAGGGCGGTGCCCTTGACCTCTCTGGCCCTCCCTTGCTTGACCCTAGCACAGGGATGGTGGGTCATTGAGCAGATGCCATGCCCGAGAAGCTGGCACAAAGTTTGCCTGCTTCTGAGGCTGGCTGAAGAGATGTTTGACTTAAATATTGGGAACCTTGGTGACATGAGGACAAGTACATGAAAACCCCCCTAACTCTACCCGAGACAAAGCCACAGCTAATGGTGTGCTGGACTCCCTTCCATCTTCCCTCCCTAAAACCTGTCTTTAAATTTTAAAACAGGCAGAATACCCTGTGTGTAGTTTGGACATGCAGTTTTCTTTTCCAAGGTTGTAGCAGCTTTCTTGTTCAAGTACCCTCTGAGGACCACTTGGCACGCGCTGTCGCCATCTCTTGGCCCTGGAAGCAGTCCTTGGGCTCAGACAGCAAGGCTGGGCCATTTCTTGCCTTGGACTCACCTCCCTTGATGGTGAGCCTTTCGTGGCTCTGATTATTGACCTAAGACAGATTCCTCAGAAGCAGCCTGGGTGGCAGCGGCGTCTGGGGCACACGGTGCCAGCTTCCAGGTCATCCCACAGCATGTTCCTGCTTCTCATTCCCCAAGCCTGTGCTGTCCGTGGCCCAGATGGGTAAGGGGCAAAAGTCCGCTTTTCCAGAGGAGGCCCCACCTGCGGGAGACTGGGGGCCGACAGCTCATATTCAGCCAGTTCGGATTCTCAGCTGAGCACAACATTCTGCTTTAAGCCGCAGCATCTCTTCCCAATGCTGAGCTGCCACCCCCCACCCCGACCCTGGAATAAATAAATACCCTAGACATCCCTGGTAGGGGGGCTCTGGAAGCCAGCTCCTCTGAAGCGCCCTGGGCTCATCTGGGAGAGCGTGAGCTCGCCTTCCCTGGTCACACGCAGCACAACCCATCCCTGCCAAGCACAGAAGGCAGCTGCGGCTGCTCTTTGAAAGAAGAGGCCGCTGGGCCTGCATCTACCCCACCCCAGCATGGCCCGTGAGCACAGGGCTTCAGCCATGACCCAGGGCCCTGCACTGGGGTGTCAGAGGAGGTCCTCTGTCACCGCCAGACATCACCACCCGCCGTGGCAACCTCGTCACCACAATAGCTGCCTTTTAAGTGCCCCCTCAGAGCAGGGGCCTGTGTGGTGGCCCCTAGAGGCAGGTGGGAGCCTGTGCCCACTCTAGAATTAATTCTGGCATGTTGGCTGGGAGCCACGCAGCACCAAGCCAAGCTCAGGGGCTCTGGGAAGGAAGGTACACCCCCCCCCCACAGGCTCATGCCCCAGCCCGTGGTGAGAGGGCCTGGGTGGGGAGCAGCAGCCACTCCCAAGGACGCTGACCTGAGTATGAGCAGGGCCCCAGGGACACGTCTACAGGAGGGAGAATCGTGTTTCGGCAAGACTAGAGAGAGAAGGACAAGGTAGTGGGGAGGCCTGGGACCCGGGCGCTGCCGGGACACGAAGCCGGCTGTGCGGTGAGGGGCTTCTGCCCTAGGACTGACCTAAGGGACAGTTGCCAAGCCAAGGGCCCAAGGCAGCTGGCCCCATGGCCTCATCCATGAATCCCCATTTTTCCAGTTCCTCCGCCGAAGCTCATCTGTTGTTCCCTGCAGGGGCCAGTGACAGCCAGCACCCAGGGCCCAAGGGACGCTGCCTCGCTTCTTAGGAAGACCAGCCAGTCTCAGAACACACAGGTGTAATACCATCAGGGGCTAAGCGGCTGCTCATGTCCTGTGGCCTCCCTGACATGCTCACGTCCTCGGACACTGTCGGGCCGACAGGGCAGGGCGGTCAGGGGAGTGCTGGGCTTACCCATCTTCACCCGGAAACCCCGAGCTGAGGCCTGGCAGCCTCACGACACCAGGCCTTTCCCATCCTCCTCTTCCAGCCACTCTCAGGAGCAGCCGGCAGGGGCTTGGAGCCGCGTCCAGGAACCCGGAGGCCAGGCTACTACAGCCTGCTTGGGCGACCTCATCCTGACCTGGGGGCTGGGTGGCCAGGAGGACCAGCTCCCGGGGGATGAGGGACATGAGGTCAGGAGAGGTCAAGGGCTGGGGCGCAGCTGAGGTTATGGTAGGATGGTGCCGGGCCAGGCGCCCAGGCGTGCCAGAGCCCCGCCTGAGTGACCACCCCTTCTCCCAAGGGTCACGGAGGGCATGGGCAAAACACGGCAGAGGCTTCGGCCCCTTTGTGTTGGCATTATAGGTTCTGCTGATGTCAGAGTGGCCCAGGCCACATGTTCCAGGGGGTCCAAGCCTGGGACACATGGCCTCCTCGTTCCCCATCCAGCAAGAGGGGCAGGAAGTTAGAGCTGGCAGGCCTGATGGCTGTGGGAGCAGAGTCAGCCTAGTGCTCAGCGGAGCAGGGAGCCGGCCCGCGAGCCTTCTGCATGCCTGCCTCCCAGGCCTCGGTTTCCCCACCTGCAGCACAAAGGCTAGACAGCGTCTCAGATCCTTCCTAGGCTGTCTCATAAGTCTGTCCAGACATCCTGAATTCTCTCTAGATCCAGGGGGATTTCATATTCTCCTAAATATCTTGTGCTGGCTTCAGCACGTGTTGACACCACATCCTCCATGTGGGGAGATGCTGGGTCAGGGGTGCCTCTGGGCCCAGCCTTTACGGGAGGGAACTGGATGCCAGCCAACCAGATGCAGGGAGGAATGTGTGTGCCTGTGCAGTCGGCAAGGCCTCTGGGGCAACGCGGAATGACGCGGGCCAGAGCCCAGAACCACAGCCCAGGCGGGTGTGGGTGAACGGGACCCTGCCGCCGCCCACTGGGACCCATGCTCATGGCAAACAGATGGAGGGGACCCTGGCTGTGCAGTGTCCCCAGTTGAGTGGTGTCCCCAGCTAGGCAGTGTCCCCAGCTGAGCGGTGTCACTGTTTTGCAATAATTCCCTGACATGCTTGGATCAGCTCCGGGCTTCCATGATCTTGCATTCCTAAAGGAAGAACGGGGTGGGAGTAGTTGTCCCCTCGGCAGCCAAGTGACCAGATGTCCTTGCCTCCCACGTGTTGGCTTCAAGGCCAGCGAGGTTTCCGGTGGGAAGCGCTCTCCTGGTCTGGTTACTGGGAGACACGGTGTTCCTGGAGCCTCGGCCCAGGACAGGGCCCCCTCCCAGAAAGTGAGCGCCAGGCCTCAAGCTCACCACGAGGCTTTCAGTAAAGAGGTTGTCTTCTGAAAATTAGTTTCAGGTCCACGGGAAATTGTATTTCTCCTCCTGACAGGTGTGCCTCACCGTGGCACAGTAGGGTCTGGTTCATTCAGGACGGTGAGCCCTCCCTACGGTTGTACAGACAGCCAGAGGCTCAGGCGAGGGAGGCCGTTCCCCCACGGAGCCTACGCTTGCCCACTGGGTTTTAGTCGCCGCCTAAAAAGTCTCTTTGCACAACCTGCGTAAATTTGCCGTGGACCTAGAAAGCTGGAGGGCCGTGAGTGGGATGTAGCTGAGAAAGGGGTTAGACTCAGGGAGGGCAATTGCCGGGGATGCAACATTTGGGGGGAGGGCAATTGCCGGGGATGCAACATTTGGGACTCAGATTTAAACCTAGTAGGTATGTGTCATTCCAAGCCTACGCTCTCAGCCGCACATGTTCGGCTCCTCGCCTGCCCCGTGCCAGCTGTCAGTGCCAGCAGGGCAGCACCCTTGGTGCTGTGCAGAGCTCAGAGCCTGGGACGCTGCGGGGGCCTGGGGGACTGTTGAGCATGGGTGTTGGTGGAACTTGTGGCCAGAAGCTTCGTCTTGTCTGGGTCGGCCACTTCTGTCCCGGGGTGGTGACCTTGCGCAGAGTGAGTGGACACTCCTGACCACCCCTGTGCACAGAGCCTTGGGCTGGGGGGCTCAGAGGCGTCCGCCGCAACTCAGGTTCCAGGTTTTCATGCCCTCGAGGGACAGGTAAGTCCTGAGCCTGTTGCATGGAGGCTGATGGGGATGGGGACAGGTGCTGCAGGGCCTCGTGTGGGGAGGGCCTTCCCCTACCCTCTCTGCTGGTGGCCTTGGTGGCCACCCTCCTGGCTTGAGGGAAACAGGTGTCAGGCAGAAGGGAGAATCCTCTCCCCCTTGCGGACTGGCACCGTCCCACAAACTCCCTCCAGGTCCAGGCAGGCAATCTCCTTTCTTTGTCTGTCTTTCTTTCTCTGTGTCTGTCTGTCTGTGCTCACTACAATGTTCCCTTCACAGGAACCTGTGTTTATTCACCCTGCTTGGTGTTCATTGTGCCTCTGCGGGCCAAGGGCTCCCGTCTTGCCACCTGCCTTTCTGGAAGATGCACTGTCGTCATCTTTTCCAAGGCACCTTTCGCCTGCGCTCTCTCTGGACTCTCCTTCTTAAGCTTCTGTTGGCTGGAGGGTGGGACTCTGCCCCCGGGCTCCTGTCAGGGTCAGCCCCTCGCCCTTGGAGCTCTGTGCTGGGTGCCTGTGGTTGAGCCCCCTGCCTTCCTCCGTGACTCCAGCACTCAGAATGTGAAGGAAATGCAAACACTGAGGCCCTCTGAGCTTCAGGTGCCAGTCATGGAAAAAAGTGGGTTTTGTCTGTTTTGAGCATCTTAACCATTTTTAAGCATACAGTTCAATAGTGTTAAACATATTCACACTCTGTAGTGGAGCAGTTCTCCAGAACTTCTCCATCATGCAAACTGAAACTGCAATTCATTAAACAACACCCCCGTTCGTCCCCTTCCCCCCCTGCTCCTGGTAAGTCCCATTCTGCTGTCTGCCTCTGTGAACTTGACTGCTGTGATACCTCGTGCAACTGTAATCATGCAGTATCTGTCTATTGTGACTAGCTCATTTCACTCAAGTCTCATCCATGTTATAGCAGGGGTCAGAACCCCCTACCTTTTAGTGGCTGAATAATATTCCAGTGTATGGATATACCCCACTTTGTTTAATCCATCATCTGTCGGTGGACACTTGGGCTGCTTCTACTTCCTGGCTATTGTGAATGATGCAGTTGTGAACATGGGTGTGCAGATATGTATCTGAGTTCTTGCCTTCAATTCCTTGGGCTATGCATCCAGAATTGGAACTGCTGGATATACGGTAATTAAATTTTTAATTTGGGGGGGAACTGCCATACCGTTCCCCTAGCAGTTGTACCATTTCACATTCCTCCCAGCTGTGCCCAGGGGTTCTCATTTCTCCACATCCTTGCCAACACTGGTTATTTTCTGTTTGATTTTCGGGTTTTTTTTTTTTTTTGGTAGTGGCCATCCTAGTGGGTATGAGGTCATATCTCATATGAGGTCATCATTTGATTTGTGTTTCTCTGACAATCAGTGATATTGACCATCTTTTCATATGCTTGTTGGCTATTTATGTATCATCTGTGGAGAAACAGCAATTTAAGTCCTTTATTCATTTCTTAATCAGGTTGTTTGTTGAGTTGTAGAAGTTCTTTATATATTCTGGATATTAAGCCCTTGTCAGAATGATTTGTAAATATTTTTTCCCATTCTGCAGGTCGCCTCTTCACTGTTGGTTGTGTCCTTTGACACACAGGTGTCGTTACATTCGATGGAGCCCCATTCAATTATTTTTGCTTCGTGTTCTCTGTGTCTTTGGTGTCTTAGCTAAGGAAACATCAACTCCAATGTCATGGAGTGTGTCCCCTATATTTTCTCTTAGGAGTTTTCTAGTTTTAGGTTTTTGATCCATTTTGAATCAATGTTTCATATGGTACAAGATAAAGGTCCGATTTCATTCTTTTGCATGTGGGCGTCCAGTTTTCCAAAACTCTGTTGAAGAGATGGTCCTTTCACCACTGAATGGTCTCGGCCCCCTTATTGGACATATACGTGAACATGTACATACGAGTTCATTTCTGGGCTTTCTTTTCTATTCCATTGGTTTATTTATCTGATTTTATGCCAATACCAAGCTGTTTTGATTCTGGGAGCTGTAGTTAAGTTCTGAAATGAGGAAGTGGAGGTTCTCAAGCCCTGTTCTTTTTTTTTAGGTACTTTTTGCAGCACTTATCAGACTTCTTTTACCTTAGGCTGCCAGATTTAGCCAGTAAAAAAACCAGTATCTTATTTGGCAATTCTATCTTCACCCCATTAGTAATATTAACATTTCCACCCAAATATGTCATGATTACTTTTTTTTTTTGCTATTATTAATATACAATTACATGAGCCACATTATGGTTACTAGACTCCCCCAATTATCAAGTCCCCACCAAGCCTTGTTCTTTTTTAAGATGGCTTTGGCTTTTCCAGGTCCCTTGAGATTCCATACGCACATTAGGGTGGATTTTTCTATTTCTGTAAAAAATGCCATTGGGGTTTTGATAGGGCTGGTATTGAGTCTGTAGATGGCTTTGGACAGTATGGACATCTTAATGATATTAAGTCTGCTAATCCTCAAACACAGGATGCCTTTCCATTAATTTGTGTCTCCTTTCATTTCTTCCAGCAATGGTTTGTCGTTTTCAGTGTGCAAGTCTCTCGCCTCCTGGGTTAGGTTTATGCCTAGCTATTTTATTCTTTTTAATGCTATTGCAAATGGAATTTTTTAAAATTTCCTTTTCAGATTGTTCATTATTCAGGACTGGTTTTTGTGCCCTGCAGCCTTGCTGAATTTATCTATTCCATCTGTATTCGGGGGAGTCTTTAGGGTGAGAAAAGCACTTAAACAAAACCTGGCTTAAGACCTTCCTGCTGACCCTCCGTGATTCTGTGACCCCCGTCCGCTGCCTGTGGTTCCCATAAGAGCAGGGGGCTCTGTTTTATAGGGGGGGTGGTTGCCAAGATTGGGGCTTGCTTTCGAGGTCCCTCCAAGCCAACAGTTCCTGGCAGGTTGACTGTGTGAATGCTTTCCATGAACTCAATGCCCACAAGCCCTGGCCTCACCCCGCTTGTCAGAGGGGGGCCCTGAGGCTGGGAGGGGCCCACCCGCATGGGTCTGGCTGACCCAGGGCCCATGTCCCAGACGTCCTCATTCTCATCATTTCTCTTCACCTCGGGCCCCCATCAGAAGAAACGAGGGCTTCCCCATCTCCATTGCTTCCAGGGCCAGTGATTCTGTGAACTTAGGAAGGTGCCAGGAACTCCCCCAAACTCTATTCTCATTTTGCTGGAAAGCAGAGGTCCACCTCCAGGCAGGAAGTATCTATTCAGCACCTACTGTGTGCTGGGTGCGGAGGTGCAGAGCAGGGCTGGACCAGTCCGCCCTGACTTGTGGCCTCCTCGGGGTGGGAAGGGGCTGCAATAGCTCCATGCCTCACCGAATTCAGGCAGGGCCCAAGTGCCAACCCTCTCGCTTACCTGCGGGCATGTGCGTCAGATGCAAACCTGCCATCCTGGGGCCGTTAATGGGTGAGCTTTAAAAATGGTTTTCCTATTTGAGAGTGAGATTGGCTTTGAGCACCGAGCTCCTCTGTCGTCTGTCTAAAATTAGAACCCCGTTGACAGGCAAGGCAATCTTTGTCAGGGGCCTATGGCTCGCACCAGAGAAGCAGGAAAATGTCAACAGTACATTTTCTGTGTCCATTTTGAGTTTTTTGCAAGGCCTGGGCAAAGGGCAACTCAGAGCAAATTTTCACTGTTGCAAAAGCTTTCAGGGTTCAGCCCCCTGGCAGCAGTGTGATTAAAGTGTCAGATTTACAAGGAGCTGGTTCCGTGGTCAGGAGAGTAGTCCCCACTTTCCTCCTGAGCAGACAGCATCCCGGGGGGGCTGCCCGGTGGCCCTTTCAGCTCGGAGCAGTAGGTGGGAGTAGCTCCTCCATCTCTGTGAGCTGTGCAGTGGGCTGCGCTCTTGACTTCCCAGTGGGGAGATGGATGTCCTGGGGCCCGGTGCTTGGGTCTCACCCATGGGGATGCTGTGGGTTCAAGGAACTGCCTGAAGGCTGGGGAGCAGGCACCAGTTGCTGGTTGTGTAAATGACATGCAATCAAAACTATGTGCAGGAGGGTTCCCATGTGAGCTGGCAGGGAGCCGCCGGCATCTGGTGTGGCCTCTGTGCAGTGACTAGGCTGGTAACAGGTGTGCTGGACACACACTCCCAGAGTCCAGCTGTCCCTGCCAGAGCTGCGGGTATGCAGGTCAGGCACAGCGCTTCTGGGTGCCTGTTTCTGCGTCATCCCCTGGACATTATTTACAGTGGTCCACACCACTACATGGGGTGCAGAAGGGCTTCGATGGCGTCCTGTCTATGAAGAACACAGCCCATGGTCACTCCATAAATGGCACTATCATTTCCTTGGAATTTGAGGTCCATGGTCACTTTTCTGGCCTCTGGGACCCAGTTCTCATGCAAGGGGCTTTCATGAATGTCCCCAGCCAGGTGACAAGGCCCTTCCAGCCCCACCTGCAGGCCTTTCTGGGCTGTGCCCCACTACATGCCCCTCCAGCTCTGTGCCCTGGCACCTGCTCTTCCCGGAAGGCCTGTCTGCAGAGGCAAACTACCCAGCCTTCCAGCCAGGCCCGTCCCGCCTCTGTCCCCGCACTCTGCCCACCCAGAGGGTAGTTGCCATGGGACTGGCTCATGCTCCTGGCTGAGTCCTTCTAAGACTTGAGTCCTGGGGGGCATAGGCTGTGTCCGTCTTCAGATCCCGGCACCTGGCTGAGGGTGACCAGGCTGGGGTTCAGTCACGACAGAGTCAGTGCCCATCCGCTTCCTCTCTTGGTGCCTCTGAACCCAGGTGTGGCTGTGGTGATTCATGAGCCAGGCCTCTGGCTTCCCATCAACTTCCTCGTGGATGCACCCAGCACTTAAACAGACAAAGCCACACGGGGAGGGCAGTACAGCACAGAGAAGACAAGTAGTGACTCTAGCATCTCACTACGCTGGTGGACAGTGACTGTAATGGGGTACGTGGTGGGGACTTGATAATAGGGGGGAATGTAGTAACCACAATGTTGCTCATGTGAAACCTGAGCATAAGATTTAATAAAAAATAAAACATAAAAACAGACAAAGCCAGCCTCCCCATTTACAGATGAAGAAATCAAGGCCAAAAGGAGGCTGAGAGGCTTGTCCAAGGTCACTGCCGTGGATGAAGGTGGCCTTCAAGAGAGATGTCCATGTCCTAACCCTGGAGCCTGTGAATGTGGCCTTTTTTGGAAATAGGGTCTTTGCAGATGTAATTAAGATAAAGATCTCAAGATGACATCAGCCAGGGTTAGGATGGGTCCTGAATCCAATGGCAAGTGTCCTAATGAGAGACCAAAGAGGAGAGGACACGGCGCAGGGGAGAGACCGTGTGACATGGTGATGTGTCTATTGGAGTGACGTGGCCACAAACCGAGGACAGCCTGGGGCCACCAGGAGCTGGAAAAGGCAGGAAGGACCCTCCCCTCAGCCTCTGGAGGGGGCCCAGCTGGTGGACACCTGGAGTTTGGGCTTCGAGCCCCCAGAACTGGGAGAGAACACACTTCTGTGGTTTTAAGCCCCCTAGTCTGTGGTCATTTGTCCTGGTGGCCTTGGGACCCTCACACAGTCACTTGGAGGAATCGAGGCCAGGGAGCTGCACGTCCACTTTCTCCCACTCCCAGTGTTGACACCCCTCTTCCCTTAAAGATTTCCAGGGCAGTCCTGAGAACTCTCCTTGGGAGACCCCATTTCTCAGTGGCAGGCCCAGGGCCAGCTTATAATGGTAACAGTAGGAACCATGGTCAGTAAGTGGCCGCTGGGCCTTGACCTTGGTCATCGGACCCAGCCTATGTCTGAGCTGTGCCCTGGTCCCCCAGGTCCGGGCCATGAGGCTGTCCTTTGTCGGGGAGCTGGGCTGGGAGCTGCACATCCCGAGGTCGTCCTGCGTGCCCGTGTACCAGGCCGTGATGACAGCAGGGGCCAAGCACGGCCTTGTGAATGCTGGGTACCGGGCCATCGACTCCCTGAGCATCGAGAAAGGTGCGTGTGGGGCCCAGACAGCACTGGTGGGCTGCCCCGAGGCACGCTGGGGGCAGAGGCTGCTGCCCCCACGTCGGTGGCCTCTGTTTTGCTCCTGCCCCAGTACCCTTCCTGCTTCCCCAGACACTGTTTTCCCAAGCCCCTGGCTGCCCACTAACCAGGTCTGCCACGAGGCTGCAGGATGGTGCCGGGATCTCCGACACTGCACTTGGGCAGGGGGTGAGGGGTAGCCAGGACTAGATTTGGATTCAGCACCTGTTTCCCGGAGGGATTCAAAGACTGTCCGACCAGGAAGGGGCCCCTTCACGAGCCCCCTCCCCAGCTTCCCCAGCCTGCTGGCGCGGAGGCCAGAATGCTGACAGGGGCATCTGTTCTGAGGGGCTCACGCAGGGGCCCTTCTGCTGCTGTGGTCGTGGCCCCCACCCTGGGTGGCTCCGGTCCCGAAGCAGCTCCGAGGGTGGGCATGTGCTCCAGGAGGCCGGGCGGGCCGCACCCATGTGCCTCTCCCGCAGGCTACCTCGGCTGAGCATTGACCTCGTGGGCTCCTTCCCCACAGGCTACCGGCACTGGCACGCCGACCTGCGGCCCGACGACAGTCCCCTGGAGGCGGGCTTGGCCTTCACCTGCAAGCTCAAGTCAGCCATCCCCTTCCTGGGGCGCGAGGCCCTGGAGAGGCAGCGGGCCAAGGGCCTGCGCCGGCGCCTGGTGTGTTTCACCGTGGACGAGTGAGTGTCCCTCGTGGTCCGCGGGCGGGGTCAGCAGGGCCCCGGGAGCCTTGGAGGGAGGGCGCCCTCCTCAAACACAGACTGTAAACGAGAAAGGCTGCCAAGCCGCCTCTGTGGGTGGGTCAGGCCGCGGCCCCAGGAGGGTGAACCACCGTGCGTCCAGCCGGCTTCCCAGTCCCTGCTGGGACCTCCCACTGCGCTCCAGTGAAATCCTGCCCCCATCCGGATGGGGGACGGTGAGGGCAAGGCCGGGCAAGGCCACCGTCCCCGCTTACAGGTGGAGACCACTGGTGCCACGGGACAGGGTGACTCGTGCCTGGCCACACGACGCAGGCGGAGGGGAGCCTGGGCTCCACCCAGGCTGAGTCTCTGTGAACCGACAATAGCCCGCTGGCAGTGAGCGCCCCCGTGGCCTTGGCAGGGATCTGAGTACCGTCTGTCTCTGGGACGGTGGCTTCTCTGGGCCTTGTTGATCCGGAGCTGACAGCCAGCCATGAATGGTGCCACTTTCCCCAGATTTCTAGAGGCTTCAAAGGGAGAATCAAGAGTGACAGAGGGGAGGCGGGCAGACAGGGAGTGAGCAGGGCAGGGGTCTGCCACCATCCCATCGCTTCTCCCAGAGCTCCTGTCAGGCTGCCTGCTGTTTGTCTTGACTGGTCAGGCTTGCAGGCATAGCAGGGGTCTTCAGAGCCCCTCCACCGGCTGGCCCACCCTGCACAGCCCACCTGGCACTGCAGCCCTGGTGGTCCCAGCCTGGAGGGAGACACAGCCAGGATGCCGTTGAGTCCCGGAGAACTCCTGCTGCTTTACCCTGGGTACTGGGTGAGGTGGGTGGCCTCCAGAGCCTGTGTCCTCATGTTGAAACAGCATCTACCCTGGAATGGGGGTGAGACTGGAGGCCGGAGGGAGTTTACAGATCTCCATCCCTTGCATTGTCATCCACAGGAAGGGGCGCCCAGGCGTGCTGGGGTGGGGTGGCTGCAGGCCCAGCGGCCTCTTCTGTCAAAGGCCATTCACTCCAGCTCACAGAACCAGGGCGCACCCTCACGCTGCCCACACCCAGGGCAGGAGCACCAGGCTCAGCCTCACCACCGTCCTGTGGGGCCCATGTCCAGTGCAGCCCTCGGCACCCAGCAGGTACTCAGTAAGCTCCACAGGGAACGTGTCAGGAGGAACACGTCCGCAAAGATTGGCCACTTACCTCTGGGTGCTGGTGTGTCAGATTATCAGATTATAAGTGGACCCTTTCTTTGCTTTTTATTGAATTTTCAAAAAGTTTACAGTGAGCATTCATATCTTACATGTAATGCAGAAAAGTGTCTTAAGTTACGCATTACACTGTAGAAAAAGCAAGGACTAGAGTCAAACCAGCTGCATTGGTGGGATGTTTTAAACTATTCAGGAGTCAGGTGGAAAACGGGCCTGGTCCACATAGGTAAGTCAGAGCCCAGTTTTGGTGTCTTCTGGTCCTTCATCTGGTGGAGCCTGTGCCCCGGGTCCCTGCGTGGGCCAGGCTGGGTCAGCTGTGCGAGTCAGCAAATCAGTGCCCCAAGTGGAGCTGGGGGCTGGTGGGCACAGCCCGGCTTCCCCTTGTCCTCTGCCAGGCCCAGGCCCAGAGGCCTCCCCTCCAGGGACTCTGGGGCCCAGCTGCCTCTATTGCTTCTTCCAGGAAAGTGCCCATGTTTGGCCTGGAGGCCATCTGGAGAAATGGCCGAGTGGTGGGCCACGTCCGGAGGGCTGACTTTGGGTTCACCATCAACAAGACCCTTGCCTACGGCTACATCCGGGACCCCAGCGACAGGCCGGTGAGTCCCATTCCCTGCCGCTGCCAAAGGGCACCGCAGTTCCTGTTCAGAGCCCACACCAGCATCCCTGCACTGCCCCTGCGTGTGGTGGCTGCAGGTGGATGGGAGCCCGGCTGGGGGACTGACGGGGCCGTGGCTCCCATCAGGTTGGCGGCTGTTTGTATATTTCCTTCTGAAAGGCTCTGTCTATGGGAGCTCAGGCATCTCTCGGTCAGAAAGAGGCTCTGGGCTGGGGCCAACACCCTCTGCTCCCTGGAGCCAGATCCGACCTCCACTGCTGGCTCAGCCAGTGCTCCGGGGCGGACTGCAGGGAGAACAGAGGCCGGGACTGGGTCCTCCCCTCTTCCTCTCCTTCCTTACCCCAGAGCCCTAGGCATGGGGGGCCCCATGTTCATGCAAACGGCTGTGTGCACATACATCAGTTTACAGCATGGGCACACATGTACATGCGCACACACAGTCACATTTAGGGAGCTTGGCAGTGAGACAGAAGGGGCAACATGTTCTGGGTATAGAAAATCTAAACATTTTACCCGAACAACCGTTTATAAGCCCTAATATTCCCCCACTGAGCCCAGACTCAGGGGAGGCGTCTGAGCCCAGGAAGCGCTGGGCGTGAGGATGCTATGCTGCCCAGGGGTGTGAAGGGAGGAGATGCTCCTTGTTGCCACTTGCTGCTTTCCAGCCTCCACGACATGACAGCTGAGAAACTGGGGCCCGACAGGCTCTGCCCATGGGGGCCGGGTGCCCATCCAGCTGGGCTGGCTCCAGAACCTTCCAGCTTTGCCCCTGACAGTCGCAGCCCAGATGGTCCTGGAGAACTCTGGGCTCCGCTCCCTCCGTCCCGCCTGGGGACTCGGGAGGGAGGGGCACTCGAAGAAGCAGCATGGAGGCAGGCGGGAGTGGGTTAAACCAGCCCAGCACACCGCAGGCTGCAGGGAGCGCTGGCCTGGCCTGTAGGCCCCAGGAGAGGCCGCCAGGCTCCACCCTGGGTCTGCGGCGAGGCTGCTGCGCTGTGGGGGGGTAGGGGGGCTGCGTCCTGCAGTACACTGGGAGGCTCCCAGGCCTGGTCTCAACAGCCTTGGGGCTCCATGACCCAGGACAAGGGCTTCTCTCTAAGCCTCAGTTGCCTCATCTGTAAAGTGGGCACAGACTCCCACCTGCCTCTAGGGGCCATCACACAGGCCCCTGCTCTGAGGGGGACTTAAAAAACAGCTATTGCAGTGACGATGTTGCCACGGCAGGTGGTGACGTCTGGCGGTAACAAAAGACCTCCTCTGACACCCCAGTGCGGGGCCCTGGGTCGTGGCTGAAGCCCTGTGCTCGCGGGCCGTGCTGGGGTGGGGTGGGTGCAGGCCCAGCGGCCTCTTCTTTCAAAGGGCAGCAGTAGCTGCCTTCTGTGCTCAGCAGGGATGGGCTGTGCTGAGTGTGACTGGGGAAGGCGAGCTCATGCTCTCCCGGATGAGCCCAGGGTGCTTGGGAGGAGCGGCAGAGGCCCAGCCAGCTCAGGCTGGCTTCCAGAGCCTGCCACCAGGGATGTCCAGGGTATTTATGCCAGGGGAATGGGCAGCTGGGACAGTCAGGACATCCCCAGCCCCTCTCCTGCCTGGACAGCGGTTGTTAAAGATTTCCCAGCATCCCAGTGGGACATCCAAGAGTGCTTCATCAGGTGGGGGAACTGCCCCGGAAAGGAAAGGCCCTGGAGTGGGGGCACTTCAAGGACCATGGCCGGTGCTGAGTGCCCACTCTGTCCGGGGCATCAGTGGCCTGTGTGTGCTGGTGGCCCATGGGGCAGTTCGGAGCTCAGACCTCCGGGGGCTCAGGCACCCCCTCAGGAGCCTGGGCTAGAAGCCACTTCACTCCTAAGGCCACAGGCACAGAAAGAGCCCTGTTTGCTTTGCTTTTTCTTTGTCTAGTCCTGAGTTGCCAGGAGTGAAAGGTCATTTAACTCCCAGAGTCGAATCCAGAGGCCCTCCCTGTGGCCCAGGAGAACAGGGTCTCTTTGTTCACCGGCATGGCTTCTGCCTGTCGGTGTCCCTGTTCCTGTTTCCTGCTGCTGCCTGGGGTCTGCAGAGGGAGTGGGGCTCTGCTGGCCCATGGGGAGGTCTCGCTGGCTGCCAGACCGTGGCTCTGCTGCACCCCAGGAGCCCAAGTCCAGCTTGGGGGCTCGGGAGACAGAATCAACCTGCTCAGGGCAGTTCCTCGGTTCAGAGAAGGGGCCTTGGCTCAGTGATAGGTCTACCCACAAGGAGGGAATGCGGCTGAGACCACCCCTTCCAAAAAGCGTGTAGGCATGAGCCCCACACACCCCGAGTTACTAGTGACCCACGTCCCCCTCTTCTTCTGCACCTAGGTCTCACCAGACTTCGTGAGGAGTGGGGACTACGCCCTGGAGAGGATGGGGGTGGCCTACCCTGCCCAGGCCCACCTGAAATCCCCCTTCGACCCCGACAACAAGAGGGTGAAGGGGATTTACTGACAGGGCCAGGGGCAGGGCTTTGCCCAGCAGGAGGCTGGAGACCTGCTGTCCTGCCCCACACCACGGATTCCCACAGGACCTGTGCTGCCTGGGGCCCCAGGACCTGTCCCCCTCTGGAACTGGGTCGTCCCGGCCTCAGCCCAGGCCTGCGAATCCCCCAAACAGATACACTCGGGTGGAAAGAGGACCCAGAGGGACCTTCCTGTGGTCACTGAACAAAGGATGGTCTCTACTCCAGCCCCACCCCCCAAAAATCAAACCTGCAGTGTCTCAGGCCCGGGGACCATGTCTTGCAGCCCTCTTCAAGATGGAAAAGGTGCTTACTAAACACTTGATAAGCTCGGTGTAAAAAGAGTGAGGCAGCGTGTCGCCTGGTATTCCTAGCCTGCCTGTGGGCGGACAGCCCGGATCATCACTGGAGGTATACTTGTAAGGTGCGTCTGAAATTGGGGCCAGGGGGATCGCTTAGTACTGTCTGCTGTGAGTGCAGTATGGAGGGCCAAGGGCACGCGTGCCAGGCTGTGGCTGTCCCTGTAGTCCTGGCCCTGGGGCAGGGTGGTCCGTGTCCCAGATCCCGGGACGGGAGCGAATCTGCAAAGCAAGCTTCCTGCTTTGACCCCAGCTCCTCACACGGGAAAGCCTTCTGAGAGATACTAGCCCCCAGAAGCAGCGAGCAGAAGCAGGGGCTGGGAGCGGGTGCCTGGGTGGGAGCCTGAAAGAAGCCTGCCTGGGTGGCTGGTGGCCTTGCTCTCTGCTCAGGACACGGCTCCCGTCCTTGTTTGCCTCCTCTGCTGGCCCCCAGGGAGAGGACTCACATAGAACTGTGGAAAGCGGCCACTCCCCTGCCCCCTTTCTCCGGGCCTTCAGAGTGCCAGCATCTGCCTGGGGGACCCCGCATCCCTGCAGGGATGGCTGTCCGTCTGCCTGTCTCCAGGCCCTTCCTCCTGCACCTCCCTCCCTGCTCACGGCCCCTACAAACCTGTACGCCACGGTCACGCCAAGGCAGGCCCGGCCCTCTGGGGCACGAGGGGCCATGCTCAGGGTCAGGGAGGACAGGGGTCCCAAAGAGGCCATAATAGCAGTGCAGCAATGGGGACAGGCAGGCCTTGGTGGGTCCTGCTTGCTTTCAGATGCTCACACACCCCTCCGCCCCGCCGAGGACTGGGCCAGAACAGGTCGGGCTGGTAAAGCCGGAGCCCTGGGAAGCCGTGTAGTTTCAGAAGGCCTTTGGCCTCCCGCCAGACTGCAGGCTGGGGAGCGGGGACCTGTGGCTCACCCCAGGAGAGGAATGCCTGCCCGTCCCCCTCAGGCAGGCCTGGCTCCCGCAGAGAGCACAGCCTGCGGGAGTGGAGGGCAAGGGGATCCCCAGGGGCCAGAGGAGCAGGGCGGTGGCTTCCCAGAGGGCCCCGCCTGCTGCCCCGGGCTCTGAGGTCTGGCCACAGGCCCCTGGATTGCCCCTCGCACACATTCACCCCACAGCCACCCTGGGGGCTGAGAGTAAGGAGTGACAGACCCAGGCTCCAGCCCGGCTCCTTCCCCGGGCTGAGCTCGGGAGCTTCCACCCTGGCCCCCCAGTTTGTGTGTGTGCTCGTCTGCCTGGCAGAAATCCCCCAACCTCTCCAGAAGGGGCCGCCTGCCTCCCAAGCTCTCCTGCTGCCCTGCAGCAGCCGTGGGAAGGCCCAGGCACACCGAGGCCCCGGGCGTGCTGCGTTCAGGGGCGAGCACGGGTCTCCCCCGGGGCATGCCCACGCCAGTGCCCTCCGTCCGGCTCTGCCTCAGCTCCACGCTAAAGACTCCTGGTGCCTTATCCACTTTGAAGTTTTTTCTGGACAAATGGGCACCTTTGCCTCACTGTGGCTTGGGACTGCCCGTCACCAGTTCTGGGCTGAGTGTGGCTGGAAGCTGAGAGAGAGGAGAAAGGAGGCCTCCTGAGCCTTTGGACTGAAACCTCACACAGGCTTGTGCCGTCCTGGGGCCGAGAGGCCCCCACTTACCCAAGTCTCTTGTTAGCTCCTGTCTGTCAGCCTGAGCAGGTGGCCAAGATGGGCTACAGCTGGGCTGTTGGTCAGAGACCACTGGGTCTCAGACCCCTGTACCCAGCAAGGGTGTGGACGTCAGAGCAGCCAGTGCATGGCCTCTGGTCTTCACCGGCTGAGCAGGGAGGAACCCAGCTGGCAGGATGAGGTGCTCACCTCTCAGTGAGGACAGGGCCCAGGCAGTGGAACGCCCACTTCCCACGGTTCAGAGATGCTCGAAGGCGTGGGGCCAGCGCAGGGCCCACCTCCCTTAGCACAGCCAATAAAAGTGACAACAAAAGCATTTGGGAAAGGAGAGGCCCTAGAGACAGATTGAGGGCTGGGGGACAAGGGGCCTGTCATATGCTAGGGTCCTGGGGTGTCTCATCCCCTCTGGGCTTCAGCTACCCCATCTGCAAAGGGGAAGTGGGGGCACAGCCCTCATGCTCCCCAGCTCTGCCTCGGCTTGGGGGCACCCCCAGTGGGACTCCTGCCTGCTGAGGATGCCCCCTATCCCCATGGAAGCACTGTCTGGCCCGGACGGAGCCTGACTGCTCATCTCATCCCCCTTCCGTGGGCGATGCACAGAGAGAGGCCAAGGGCCGAGGACAGCCGGCCCAGGCCTGCCCAGGTCACTACTAGAGAGGCGGGCAGCGGAGCCTTCTAGCTCTGGGTCCCTCAGACGTGCGCTAGGAGAGGGTCCACTGGCTGGAGCCCTGGGGCCCCTGGGAGGCCCTCACTCCTCTGAGGGCTGTTGCCAGGATGCGCTAGGAGAGAATGGGGCCTCCCACAGGTGGTGGGGACACGCAGGTGCTAGTCGTGGTGAAGGGCTTAGCAGAGCTCGACCACTACCAGCTGGAGCACCTTCATACCAAGACGCACAACGGCCAAAACGCCCCCGACCCCTGGGGAAGGGCGCCCTGCGATTCCCCCACCTGCTCCGAGCCTGCCTTCGCCCCTTAGCTTATTCTTCCATCCCCCAGATTAAAAGCTTAAAGCCCAAGTCGCCCTCTGTGGACAGGCTAACCCTCTAAGTGCTGGGCAAACTCAGGAGCCCCTCAGGCCGCCCCCACTTGTCCCGGGCTCCAAGCAGCTCCTAGCCCTGCCACAGAGCCCTAAATAGCCGCCGCCTCCTGCCCCCCACCCCCAGCCCCTGAAGAGACGCACCTCTCAGAGGAGGGGGGGCCGGAGGGCAGCCTGGAGCAAAGCTTTGATTCCTGACCAGAGGGCCACTGAGACCAGCATCCCCACCCTGCCCTCGGCACAGGACAAGGGCAGGTGACGCGTGCGCCCACGGAAGGCTGTGCTCGGGCTGTGCTGAGCTGGTGCGGAAGGCTGGGTACGGCTGTCTCTCAGCCCCTCTTCCTCTCAGTTTCTAGAACTTGCCGGCTCTTCTCACTGGCCCTCCCTTCTAAGTATATCTGGGGCCTGACCCATCCCTGCAGCCCCACTGCCAACTCGGCTCCCTGGTCCACGTCACGCCTCCCCCTGGTGTCATGCTGGCCTCACAGCCTCCACCTCTGCCCAGCCTCTCTGACCTCCCACTGCCCAGCCCCATGGGCCCCTGGCTGCGCCTCACCCCACTCCAGGCTCCTCTACCAGGTCTCCCCGGGTACCCACAGGACTCACTCCCTCACCTCCATCAGGATTTCATCTAAGGCCACTTTCCCAGCTAGGCTGTCCCTGTGGCCACCCCACATGCACCGTCTCCCACCCCTGATCTTAGCAGTCACTGCCCTCTGCCCTCTGCCCTCTGCTATGCTGCACCGTCTCCTCTCCTTGTTGACCGTCTCCCCTCCGGGATGTGAGCCCCAGAGGCAGCACGTTCTGCTCAGGTTCCATCTCCAGCGCCTGCATTGGGGCCTGGTCCACAGCCGGCAGGGGCTAAGTACTTCAGACCAGGCAAAGGGGAGGAGGCTGGGGGGCAGGGGAGCCCCGGAGCCCCAGGGCTCACTCAGGGGCAGGTGTGATGGGTCCATCCCCAGTCCTGACCTCTGCTTATGAGCAAACATGCTTGAGGATGGTTTCTAGACTCCGCTGAAATCAGGTTCTCGAGGGGCCAGGACTTAGCCACTCTGTTCAGAAGCAGGGTGAGGGCCTCCCAGGGTCGAGTCTAGAATCTTCCCCTGAAGGCTCCCCAGGTCCTCACTAGGGCTGGTCTGGGAGCCACAGGACCCAGAAGCCGCCTCCCTCCAAGAGTGGGTGTGTGCGGGCAGGTATACCCGGAGGGAGACAGGACTGGGTGGGGGGGGACAACGTGTGCTCCAGAGACGTGGTTTTGGTGCTTCCTGGCGGGGCTGGAGGGCCCAAGTGGGAGCTCTTTGTATCATGAGAAGCTTTGCCTTTAGCTGTGGTGGAGCAGAGAGAAGGTGGGAGTGCCCAGGGGCCCTGGGGCTCACGCCCGCTTCTGCATGGCAGGGTGGGTGGGAGGGTGGGGCCAGGGGCGCCTAGGTCCTGTGACAGTCAAGGAGCCAAAGGGTGTCCGTTCAGAGCCTGTCCCCACCTGGGCATTCGGAGGCCTGCGGGCCATTTCTGGTGGTCACGGGGTGGGGGTGGGGACTGCTGCTAACCCTTTGTGCCGGCGGCCGAGGAGGCCGGTCCTCAGTCACGGAGACTCTGTGGGAAGTCCCTGCACCCCGAAGCACCCCCACCGCCCTGTGCAGACCCAGGCGGAGCACGGCCCACTGCGGCCCGCCGGGCAGGGGCTGAGAGCCCTCAGGACGCGCGTGCAGCTCGGCTAGCTCGCGTTGTCCAGGACCGCGGCCCTGAGGCAGCGTGGCCCATGGAATGTTCTGCCACGACAGAAATGGTCCACGTGTGCTGTGCCACAGAGCAGCCATGGGCCTCATGTAGCTATTGATTGTTTGAAATGTGGCAGCTGTGATAAGGACCTGAATGTTTTGTTTTATGCCATTTAATTCATTTAAAACTTCGCTTAACCAGCACATGAGGCTAAAGGCTAAAGGCCCTGGATAGATGGCCTGCCGCGTCCGGGCCCAGCTCAGGCAGGCACGCAAGCTGGGAGCCTGCAGCCAGTGCAGGCCCCCAGCCCTCAGCCCCCACCCCGAAGCCCTCTTCACATCAGGTGGGTCATGTCACCCAGGCAACCCACCCTGCTGAAGTGGAGGAACCTTCCCTTCAGTGGGCAGATGGGGGACAGAGGCCCAGAGAGGGAAAGCAACTGGCCCAAGGCCACGCAGCAGAGAGGAATGGGAACCCAGGCTGCTAGACCCTCACCGCTCTTTCCACGGCCCTCGCTGGACAGAAAGTGGATAAGCCTGGAGAGTATTTAAGGGGACTTGGCCCTGAGGTTGTTTTCAGGTAACAAATCATTTCTCCCCATGGCCTTGAAAGGCCCGTGTCTATTTCCTAAGTAGGGAACCAGAGGCTCAGCCCAGACCCTGCAGTCCGGCAGACCTGGGGGCACTTCTGGGCCTCACAGCTCCTCCTGGGCGACCATAACACCTAACTCTGGATGTAAGCCTCAGTTTCCCCATCTGGCAGCAGGAGCAGCATGTAAGTGGTAGGTTTGTGGGGAAGGTCAGGACAGAACTAGTGCGCATACTGTGGCAGCGCTTAGCAGGAGCGCTTGATGCCTGACCCAGTGAGCCGGGCTGGCAGAGCTTGGAGCAGCGGCTGGCAGGGTGCAGGCAGTAGTCTCTCGGATGGGCCCAGCAGGCTGCCCCCAGAAGGGAATAACCAGCCTGAGTGGGAGAGCAACTAAGGGCAGCTGGAGGGCCGTCACAGCGTGAGCAGAAGGCTCCAGAACTGCGTGTGATTACCTAGCCCCACTCACCCTCCAGGGGACCCTGGGTGAGGCACTGCTCCTCTGTGAACCTCGGTTTCCTCCTTGGTGATATTGGAGCACCGCAAGAGCCTCTCGGGTGTTTGGGGGACAAAGCCATGGTGACGGGGGGGTGGGTAGGCCTGAGGCAAGCTTGTGTGGCCTGTGGGTCTCGCTTGCACCCTCTTCCAGTGCTCCGGGCTGACCAGGACCTTCGTCCGAGCTGCTGTAGGGCATGATCAGAGGGGAGGGGTCTTCTTGGGCCAGCAGCCCAACGCCAGAGGCTGGGCATGCTCCAGGCCGCCCTCCCGGGGCCTGCACTGCAGGGAGGTGCTGCCTCCCCCTGTCACCCAAGGCTGTAAAGATGACGGAGGGCCGGCCAGCTCCCTGGCCTCTGTTGGGTCCTGGCATTTCACTGCGATCACACCCTGTGACTTACAGCACAGGAAGCCATGATTTATACGACGCAGTGCAGAGTGTCTGGACCCATTTGTTCCCGTCTATAATGAAGCGGCTCTCAGAAAGAGAAGCAGCCACTTAGTCGGCGTCTTTTGGGCGGGTGACGGGAGGGACTTGGAGGGCCATCCATCACCCTCTCCTCCCCGAGAGGCGGTGGCATTTTGCTGAACTGGCTGAACAGAGCTGAGTCTGTTACTCCCTGCAGAAGCCATCAAAGAGCTGGACTGGGCCTTAAAGGGGAGGCAGCTGACTGGGGGGGCAGCATGAAGGTGGGTCTGGCTCTTCTGCGGATGGAGTGCGCGGCGCGGGCAGGAGGCTCAGACAGGCCTTCTGGGCAGGCTGCCCCGCCCTGCATTAATTTTCACTGGTGCCGCCTGTGAGCTTAGCTCATGAACCCAAACAGCAGTGGCCCCATTTTACAGATGAGAAAGCTAACAGTCAGGAGAGGAAACGGCCCACCCAAGTCACAGCTCCACTCATTGGAGTACCAGGCTTCTAACGCCATCTGATTCCAGAGTCGTCTCTTACCACCTTTTCCACCCACTCCGAGAAGGGCAACCCGGGCTCGGCCTTGGGTTCCCCGAGGAGCTGGCACCTGGCTCCTTGTCTGGATCTGTGCCACCTCATCTTTCGGTGATGGGGGAGAATTGTTGTTAGGGTTTCCCTTTAGGTGGGCGAAAATATCTATTTACCCTGCAATGGAGCAACCTCCCGGAGCAAGTCTCTAACTAGCTAAATGGCTTGTCCTGCCTCCGTGGGCAGGAAGGACGCCCACTGTGACAAACGAGCTGCTTTTCAGGGACATGTTTAAGTAGAATGCGAGCCCGCCACACACCAACACAGGTCGCAGTCGACAGGGCTGGGGACACAAGGCCGTCTTGGGGCGAGTCTGCAGGCAGCCAGGCCTGGCTCATGTTCCAGGAGGCTGGTTCCTCCCAGCGAGTCAAGCAGGGCATTGGGCGCACTGGACTCTAGACCGCCCAGGTGGGTTACCCTTACGCTGCGTCAAAGCGTATGGAGAAGGGGTTGGTCTGCAGTCCTGGGGGACTACTGGGAGCTCTCATGGGACCCTCTCAGCCATGTGGGGGTGTCCTCCAGGGGAGAAAGCTGGAATGGACTAGGACCTCAGGCAGGGGCTTGGTGCGGCCCATTCATCCCCAGCACAAAGAACTGTTCCATGGGGGTCTTCACAGAGTGGAGATGCACAGAGCTGGCGTGAGCCCACAGGGACAGCTGGAGGGAGGGTTGGGGAGGTGGCCCCCACTCAACCTCTGCCCTCACCAATGCTGACCAGGGCAGGGCCAGCAGGGCTCTGACCCAGGCTCACAGGGCACCGCGGGGCAGCCTCTTCCAGCTTGGAGATGATCTCAGGCAGGGGCTGCAGGTTCCATTCACCCTGCATGGAAGGGACCAGGAGGTTCAACTGAGGCTGGAGGGGCAAGAGAGGGTGCCACCTCCCCAGCCACGTTTCCCAACCACCTCTTGGACTCTTGCACTCAAACTCACCTTGTCCCAAACTGAACTCCCCCTCTCCCGCTCCAGGTTCTATTTGGGGGTCCTTGCCTGGGAGTCACCCTGACCCCCGACCTCCCTGCCCATTCTGACATCAGTCAGCACCCAAAGTAACTGGAGGTCCCTGGATGCAGGCTGCCTTTTTTGCCATTTCTCCCTGACAAGGCTGACATGCTGCATTCATAGCCACATCAGACATCTGCCTGTATCTGGGAGAGCCAGTGCTAGCTGTGCCTGGGGTGCTGGGAAGGGTGGATTTAGCAGTTAATCCAGCGCCCGAACGCTTCCAGAAGCCTTCCCCGCCTAACTCAGCCCTGGCTGAGGCCTCCGACAGGCAGCTCCCTGGGGAATAAATGAGCTGCCTTTGAATCCCAGCGGGTCCCAGATAAGGAGGCAAACCAGCCTGCAGTTTCAGACTGTTTGGGTTCCCACCCGCCCCTCCCCCAGTGCTTATTTTTAGGCTCTGGGGGAGGTTGCTGGCGCCCTGTTCTGCAACCAGCAACCAGCAAGACTAGTCCCGTGATGTGCTATTGCCCAGAAGAGGGGTAGCCGCCCTGCCTGGGGTGCTATCAGTTCTTCCCCCTGCAGGCTGTCTGTCTTTCTGGGCCTGATCTGTCACCACCTGCTCTCTCTGTTTTGAGCGAGGAGCTGGCCAGTTCCTTGGAGCGGAGCCCTGTCATCCCACACGGGGGTCCTCCGTGGGGCTTGGGGCACAGAGGGGGGGTGGGCAGCCGTAGGACTTGCTACCAGGCATCGGGAAGGGGTGAGGGTGAATTCGGCAGGCGCACCTGGAAGCGGACTGCCGAGGACTTGTTGCAGTGCATGGCAATGGGGGCGAAGCCGTACAGGGCCTTGAGCACGTCTCTGTTGAAGGAGTTCCAGGGAACAGAGGCAAACTGCTCAGGGACGGAGGCCTGAGGACAGGTGCAAACCTCCTCGCTGTTGAACCTGGCCAGGGAGAAGGAACAGCCCAGTCTGGTGTGCAGCAGATGGGAGGGGAGCCCAGCAGGACACAGATGAGGCCTCCCTGCAGACGGGGCGGAGTTCCCAGAGTGGCCCTCTGGGCCACCTCTTCCCAAACCTGCTGCCTCCATCAGGCCTCCCTACGTAGTGGTGTGGCCCTTCCTCCATGCCAGTGCTGGCTAATAGGCTTCATCTCCCAATCACCTTGGATCCACTGGGAATGGCTGCTCCAGGGATGGGTTCTCAGGCCAAGTCCAGGCTCCCCAGGAAACGGTGGCGGGGGGGGGGGGGTTGGGGGGCTGGATTAGGGATGCCTGCACAGGTTTGGGGGGGTGGAGGCCTGGCTGCCCATGCAGGCTAACCCTGCTCCCAGAACTTGACCTGGACCCTTCCCTTTCACCACGCTGGCTAGCAGGGTGCAGGGCTTTCTGGGTTGGGGTTCCCTTGCCATGCCTTGGGCAGGGAGCACAGGTGGGCACGCTCCCAGGGAGCCCTCACCTGTTGATGAGATGGAAGTATTTCTGCAGGAAGCCAGGGTCCACGGCACTCTTGCAGAGCTCCAGCTGCGTCTGGGGGTAGTAATGCACGTAGTTGACACACATCTCCTCCAGGATGCCAAAGCCCCCCTGCAAGGTGGAGAAGACGCGGTCAGCACGGGCTCACGGGCACGGGCGCTGCCGTTGGCTTTGGGATTTCCAGTTGTTTGCTGCACTCGCTCCCTGATGCCACAGTGCCCGGGAATGTGCCAGGTGAGCAAGCGGCCTGCTCTCTTGGAATTCCCGCCTTCCCAGGAGAGACAGACGACAAACAAGTCAGCCAGCAGTTCAGCCAGCAAGCGCGTCTCAGGAGGAGATAAGTATCAGGGGATAAGCTTCAAGGAGGAGCATGAGTGTGCCCATTTGATGGATAGACACTGAGTCCTGGAGAAGGGAAGGGACAAGGCCTGAGTGGGCCTGGCCTCCCAGCCCTGGCTGGGGAGTCATGCCCTCTAGCCGCCGTGAGAGCATGGACACAGAGGACTGCAGGGAGCTCCCTGCACCCTGCAGGCCCACGCCACCCCCCAGTCACTTTCGAAACCTGGCCTGAGAGGCTCCAGAAGAGATGGAGGCCAGGGGCTGTCACAGCAGCCTCCCAGGGCAGCCCTGCTGCCTTCTCATTGTGCGAGAGGGGCTGAGTCCCTGAGTGCCTGATGGGTGGCTTTAAGCCCCTCTGGGTCCCTGTTACCCGAGCTGTTGGGGGAGGAGTCAGCCCCACAATGGGACAGCCGCTCAGACCCCAGCGGGGCGGGGGCAGGGCCCCAGGCTCCCTGCTCCTGGTGGATGCGCTTGTGGGTCTGGAGGTGTTGTCTGGCTCATGGGAATGTTTGAGGGAAGAAAGACACCTGCTGCTTTAGGGCGGAACAAAAGGACTGTGGACATCCCGCTGAGCGCTCATCTCAGACCCCCTCCCCCAGAGCAGGCTCGGCTCCAGGGGGTCCTGTTTGAAAAGGAAATTCCCATGCGCTCATCTGTTTGGCCCTCCAGAAGGGCATCTGTTGGGCGGGGTTTACCTGTATTGTTCGCTCATTTCCCAAGGCCCGGGGACCACAGCTTTGATCACCTGGCCTGGCCAGGCCTCAGATCGGAGGATCACCTCCCTCCTTGAAATCCGGTGCCTCCTTACAGCCCCCGCGGCTCAGACATCAAGAGAAGGCCCCCACCTTATGCCAGCTCTGCTCCAGGAAGCCGCCCTCTGTCTTCACCTTGGGGCGGAAATCGCATTTCAAGGGCCCCTGTCTCTCTGAGCCATGCGCCTGCCTGGGAAGCTCCGTCTTCCTGCCGGGAGCTGCCCGCTGCCCCCGTCCCACCTGGCAAGGATGCAGCCCTGCTGAGAACAGGGCGCAGGGTGGCTGGGCCACACGGGCCGGGGCTTTGGCTCAAAGAACCCCGGGTGTGATGAGGTGCAGCAGGGACACGGGAAAAGCATCATTTTTTCTGCTTATGATGAAAAATGCTGAGATAGAAACAGAATAGTGAGAACAGGCAGGACCCCATCTTAAGACTAAGATTCCATTTTAAAAACCAGGATGTTAGGACCTAAGATTCCTACCATTCTTATGATAATTAGCCAACAACTGACCCCTCTTAAGGCAGGGCGAGCAGTCCTAAATGATCTGACCCCACTTCTTGAGGAGAACCACCACCTTGGAGAAAGGGGTCAATAAATTCCTTGTGTTAAGTTCATCTTACAGAACATCTAGGGCCCTGGCTGCAGGTGATGACATGATGTCTCCTACCAGAGAGACATCATGAGATCACAGTCAGCCTATGCGCCCCTGGCCCTTTTCCCCGTCCTTGAAGCCCATAAAAGACAGAATCCCAAGCCCTGAACGGCGCCCCTTCTCTGAGGCTGCCTGCACTCCCCTTCCTTCCAATGTGCACTTTGCCTTAAACAAAGCCTTTCCACTGCTCAACTTAACTGCGTCTTACCTCTGTGCTCTCCCAGCGATAAGCATATTTGTCACTTTGCTATTTCGTTCAATGTTTCTAGACTTAAGCACGTGTCTTCATGCTCTCTGTTCTGCTTCAGACAAGCAGGGAGGGGTTACTGAGAGCTCTGATCTGGGCTTGCAAGTTCCCGCTGCCGGGGGACCCGGACGGGACGGCAGCTGTAGATCATGGTCCTTAGCAGCCTGCCCGAAAATCTCCTTTCTTTGCTTTGGGAAGTTCTCAGAACATAACTCATTCCATCCAGTGCTCTGCGGATCCCCCAAATCCTGGGGTGGTGGAGGCTTAGTTCCCACGCCATGCAGACCCAAGCAGACCGGTCCTGGATGCCAGGGGACCCTGGCTTCAGGAGCTGGCAAGGGGTCTGCCTATGCCGAGCAGGAGGTCAGTGAGCCTTCCTCCCCCCTCTGCCCTTCCGTGCCCTCCACTGCCTGCAGGGCCGCTGCCACTCCCTGCTGTCAGGCAGGAAAACAGATACGAGCCGGGTGGAAAGAAAAATAAGGCCAGGAAAGCCCACTAAAAAAAAAAGACCCAGAGTTAATGAATTAATCAGTTAAAGATCAAAAAACCAGGAGTAACTTGGCCTGGAATGTTTGAATATTCCCCCAGATTTAAGGAGGGTACCTCAGCATAGCCCATGTCTTTATTGTGTTAATCATGCAGGCCCAGCTTATTTTTTAACTTTACCTATATGTTGTTTTTTTTCTCCTTCAGCCCTAATCAAGTATTTTACAACCTGGGCAGCTAAGTTAGCATGCAGGCCCAGCTGCAAACAACATAGTAAAAGGCAGGGAGTTAAGAAGTAAGATTCTTAACTTACTCTTTAGCAAACAGACAATAACTCAGCCCACTTTGGGGGCCGGGCAGGAGGTCTTATTTGATCTGCTCCAAGACCAAGACACCTGTTATCTCAGGGAGAAGCCAGAACAGTAAATTTCTTGTGTTAAGTTAATTTTAAATATTCAGGGACCACTTAACAAGTCTGCACCCCCAGCCCGTGGTCACATTCTGAAAATTCCTTAAAAGGGGGAACCCCCAACCTTTCAGGGCACTCCTCTCTCTGAGGTCGCCCACACTTTCTAAATGGGTAACCTCTTAATCTTAAACTCTTTCCAACCTTTCCAGGCGCCTCTCCTCACTGAGGTTTCCTGCCGCACTTCTTCTCTCTTTAAGTAACTTTAAATAAAACCTTTACTTTGCTTCGCTACTGTGTCTCTGCCCTTCAATTCTTTGTCATGGCAGGGAAAAGAACGGAGGAAAACACACAACGCTCCCCTAACACTGCTACTCTCACTTTAATGTATTCCTTCCTTATCTACACTCATCAATCTTCTCCAGAAATTTCTCATTCAGAGTCAAAAACCCTCCCCTACCTGGGTTGAGGTTTCACCTGGTGGACAGGGAGAGACCTCCCCAGACGCAGCTGCCCAGCAACGGGAGGGGAAAAAAGGAGAGGCCAGTCCCACCCCACATGCCTGCATCCTGACAAAGTGGAAACGACCCAAGTGTCCATCAGTGGGTGAATGGCTGAACAACTAGGGCACCCAGACACTGGAACACTACCAGCCATAAGAGGAATGGTATTCTGACACACATACAATAGCATGAACCTTAAAACATGATGCTGAGTGAAAGAAGGCAGATGCAGTGTGCCACAGGCTACATGATTCCAATGACCTGAAAGTCTAGAACAGTTAAGTCCATGGAGACAGAAAGGAGAGCAGTGGCTGCTGAGGGCAGGGTAGGTGGGGGACATTGGCGGGTGGACCGCTAAAGGGTTTGGGTTTCTCAATGAAGAAATGCTGGCTGTGATGTTTGCACATACCTGTGAATATGCAACTGTCGCTGACTTGCCCACGTTACATGGGTGAATTGTATGGGGTGTGGATTACATCTCAATAAAGCTGTTTAGAAAGAGTGTCCCAGCTGTACGAGATAGTCCGTGGCCGCCTCTCCCGGCACTGCGTGCACACCCAGCCTTGAGAACAGTGTCTCCCCAGAGAGATCTCCCCGGGCGATCCACAGTCCAGCCCAGATAAATCCATGCCACATCTCCTAGAGTGGCATCAACTGTACAGTTACACAGAATTGTCTTTGCGTGAAGCTCAAAAGGGAACAGTGTAAAAATGGGTGTTTCTGTCACCCCTTTACTTGTGTTGATCAAGTTTGTTAGAAAAGCAGCTGCAGGCTTGTTGCCTAAGGTCTGAGCACGCCCTCCGTCCTCTGGGCCTCCCTGCCACCTGCCCTCTGCCCGGGGCCCTCGCTCGCCTTCCTCCACACCCCCGCAGCCCCCCCACTCCGCCATCTCCATGTGAGGGTCCCCTCTGCGGCGAGGCCCCCATCACATGCCCACCTGGGTTTTTGTTTGTATCACTAATGTCCTGACACTCGCAGCCGGCGTGGGGGGCCTATGCCCCTGGCTGACGAGCTCCCTGGGGCGGGCCCAGCCTCATGCCCTTCTCCCCGGCCTCGGTGCACAGGTGCAGAGGCACGTTCATGGATGTGGCGCCCGAACGCGGGCAGGCGTCAGAACAATGTGGGGTGTTGTTACACCGTAAACGCGGGGTGTCACCCCCCAAGTGCCAGCTCACAATGTCTGGAGTGGAGCCTACGACTTTGTGTTTCTACCAAGGTCCCCAGAGCATCGGACGCTGCTGGTCCCAGAAACCCGAGAAGTGCTGGCTTACTGACTGAATGAGGGAAGGCGCCCCTGCCCCCGGCAACCTGCGCTCCGGGTGAGGAGTTAAGACCTGTCCTCGTGGAAGTGTAGAAGGTCCCACGTGTGCCCTGCGGGCGGGTGACCGGGAGACTTACCACCGTGGCCAGCTTCCTGTCCCCCGTGTTGTAAGTGCAGGAGGTGATGAGCACATCCCCCTGCGGAGCCAAGCCAACAGGTGACAGCTGTTACCTGGGGTAACAGGTGTGCTGGACCTGTGCCCACCTGTGATAGAGCCGCCACGCAGGCCACGGCACCTCGTCATCATTACTGAGGAACCCAGTGGCAGCCCCTGGGCCCCGACACGTGAGGCTCTCCGTGTCCCCAGGAGTGACTACTTAGTACACAGGCCACCAGCAGGCCGGCCGGGGTCTGGGCAGCCTGGCTGGTCGTGCCACAGCCTAAGAGTGGACCTGAGCAAGCACCCCGCAGCCTGGACTTCCCCTTCTGCACGACCAGGGGCCCCTCAGCCCCCTCCATGCCTTCTCGCTCCTGGGGTTTGCAGTAGGCGAGAGGCCCCCGTCCCCTGCCCCTCTGTGGCTGTTCTGTGAAGTCCTGGGGACCCTCAGCTCAGGCGGCCCAGCCCCTGCCTGTGTGGACGTGGTTCTGGAGAACCTGCCCAGTCCCTGCCCCCCCCGTCACTTTGCCTTTCCCCTGGGGACGCCCCCACCCGCACCTCCCAGCTCCCGAGCCCCTGGCCCTATCCAGGCGCTCACCGGATAGACAGACACGACCTCCTTCAGCATACGGATCTCCTGGGTGGGCAGAGGAAGGTGGAGGCTGCAGAGAGCTGCACACCAGCTCTCAGCCACCTCCTTTCAGACCCCTGGGGGTGTGCGTGTGTCCCAGCCTCTCCGGGGAGGCCACACTGCTAGGCTGGTCTACGGCCAGGGAAGGGTTGAAACAAGGCAGCTCTCCAAGGCAGATATTACCATCAGGCTGCCCAGGGGCCCGAGTCCCAGAATCCTTCCTTGAGATGAAATCCCCGAGGGGGAAGTGCTGCCCAAGAGATAGAACCCTGGAACAGGGGTGTTTGCCTGGCCATGGGGAGCAAGGAGGTCAAACGGGCCCACAGCTGCACGCTGAGCGGGCAGCAGGTCCCTACCTGGAAGTGAGGGCTGTAGTGATTGTCCCTGTTCACAACCTTCTTCTCTCGGCCGTCCCGGGCCAGCACAGTGACCACCTTCCTCCCCGTCAGGTGTGTGTGGAGCTGAGAGGCAAAGATGTGGATCCCGGAGGGAGGCAAGGCCTGCAGGGCAGGGGCAGAAGTCAGGGCCTGACCTTGTGGGCCACCCCGCTGACTCCTGCTGGCGGCCAGCGCTGACCACAGGCCTCAGGACTGCCGTCTTCCAGCCCAGGCATCATCTTTCTCCCTGACAGCAAAATCCCCCATTAGAGGCTTAGTAGGGAATGTGCTGCCCTAAGGGGACAGCACTGTAACAGCAGCAGCCCTGGCCTGCGGCCCCTGATGCCCATTCGGGAGCAGACCACGTCCCTTTGGTCCTCTCCCCAGGCCGCAGAGGCAGGTAAGTGCATTCTGTGTCCATTTGCCAGACTTTAGGGAGAGCCCGCTGCGGTCAGGGCTGCCAAGGCGAGCACCATGGGGCCTCCTTGCCTTGCAGGCTCTGTCCGGTGGAAGACAAATGGCAGCCGTGCTGGCTTCCCGTCCAGCACCTGCAGGCCCTCCCGCTGCCCCAGGGCCGGCCCCCAGACTGCCTCACCTTCTGCAACTCCTGGGATGTCACCTTCGCTCCTCCTGTCTCGTCCTCCAGCAGCTGCTGTCCCTGCCTTGGCTTTATCGAAGCCTTTGGCCCCCTAGCAATGATTTGAGGACGGAACCCTGACGGCCACATTTATGACAGCTGAGAGCCGGGCCCAGGAGCCCCTGCTGACCCGTGGGGCCCTGGGTTTCGCCCCCCGGAGACGCAGGTGCCAGATGGTGGAGGGGAAATGCCATCCTGGGGCCTGTGGTCCCAAGTGCTGTGCTTTCTCCTGGGTGTCTGTTTGGACGATGCTCTCTAGACACGCCAGACTTTTGACTGCAGAACATGCACCCGGGTGATCTTCTGAAGGACAAACTCCTGGGACCCCCTTCAATGATACTCCCCATAAACGGCATTTGCAGAAGGAATGTGCTGTCTGCAGCCAGGAAGAGCAAACTGAACTCGTTTTACTTTGTCCCTGGAAAGTACTCGGAGCCTGGCAAGAGAGGGCAGGTGCGTCCTCCCACGTGAGACGCATTCTCAGGGTCAGTGGGTCAAAGCGGCCTGGTCTTGACGATGGACAGTAAGTTGGCCTGGCGCCACTCTTCCCTGGGGCCGACTGAGGAGGTTACTGCCCAGCCCCAGGCCGGGGCCACAGGGCTTTCACCTGGCAAACGATGCCCTGGATGGGAGGTCTGGGGACATGAAAGGAGTGCCAGATGCTGAGTGTGGCTAGGATTTCTCACACCTGGTCTCAGACCAAGAAGTGACCTAACACAGGAGAACAGGTGTCCTGCGCAACTCTCTGTCTCCCCAGCCTGAGGTCACTTGGCTCGCCTAACAGAAGACGTGGGGGCTTGGGGAGCTCACATGAACAAATCGCAATGATTCAGTCACTGGGAAGGCCCGTCCCCCGTCAGCCACCTCACACAGCGCCAGCCTCAGGACTCAGGCCCGCGGCAGGCCCCTCGCTCCGCAGCTGCTGGTGCTGTGACCCCGGCTCGCCTCGGCCCCCTCATCTGTGAAATGGGGGTGCTGACACTTGCCGCACAGGTCATCGTAAGATGCGAAGGTGCGGGATGGGAGGCAGATTCTGACACAACATCCATGATACGGAAAGAACTCCCAGAAGCCAACAGTGCCACCACCAACCGGCCAGGGAAACTGCGTCGGCGTCATGAACAGATATTCACAAGAAGAACAGGTGGCAAAACGCAGATGGGAAGACCCTCAAGCTCTACAAACAGGGGCTTCATACTGGAAGGCAGGAAAGAAAGGGTTCCCTCTCAAGGGACTGAAAAAATACTCAAAATATTGGTGTTTTGTGTTGGCAAACCTGCAGACCTGGGCGCCCTCTGTACTGTGTGTGGGAAGAAGTTTCAGAACGGGCTTTCCAAGTTTGTGAGATTGACTCAAATTAAGGCTCTCATGTCTTCTGTGCACAGTGGTCTAGAAATCTAGACTCCAGAAACCTACCTGATAAAACGTTTTCCCATGTGGACCAGGATTTCCTGCAGCCTGCTCCCCATTGGTGAAAGGGACAGTGGGTCTAAGACAGAAAGGTCTAAAGGGCTTCACCTGAGAGGGGTGGCTGGGGGACAGGTCAACGCAGGCTGGGACAAGGAGCCCTGAGGGTGCAGGATGTTGGGGGACACTTTTGCAGTCTGGAGGCTGGGTCCCCCTGTTTGCTCCAGAGTCGAAGCCCTGCCCTATGCACCAGCTGCCCCTGGCGGCCTGAGAACCAGAGCCTCCTGCAGTCTGCACCCCAGTACCTCTCTGGCCCCATGGGATCCAGCACTGGTGAAGCCCTAAGTGAAATCCATGCTGGGCAATGCCATGTGGTGCTTAAGAGGCAAGTCACAGGCAAACGTTTACCTTTCAGCCTGTCTTTTAGCACAGCACCTATAAAGGCAGGTAGCAAAATATAGGAGATGAGTCTGCAAGGACGCAGAAGATCCAATGATTGGCATCTCAGGGAGAGAAGAGCGAGGAGGCTGAGGGGCTTTGCGTTTTCAGTGATGAGGTGGGTCTGTCTACGCACAGAATGAAAGTGTCTTAAAGGGCAGCGCATGCAAGCCCTGTGGACCACGAGGGAGCCCTGGTTATTGCTGGAGAGGACTTACAGGCACAAACCAGAGGCAGAAAGTCTCCTTTGCATATAAAAGGAGACTCGGTGAAGCCCCAGGGTGGAGGAGACAGCCAGACCCGCCCTTCCTTGGCCACCACCTGCAGGGAAGCCCAGGCGTGCAGGGCGAGCCGTGGGCCCAGCCTCACTCACCAGCTGGGTGCACTTGTCCGTGCAGTAGCCTGTGAGGATGTAGGCCGACTCCTGCGGGGGGATGGCCATCACGGGGGTGTACACCAGGCCCAACTCCATGATCCCCGCGTCATAGCGCCGCAGCGTGGCCGTGTAGTACAGGCGGATGCCAGAGGAGTCCCGCCGGCCTGGGGGAAGGAGGGGCAGAGGCGAGCGGAGTCCCCTTCGGCTCCCCCATGCAGATCTCCCCTGCGCTTGCCCAGGTGCTGAGTCCAGCCACCCCAAGCCCAGAGGTAGTGCCCACCCGCCACCTGCCCCCACCTGCAGTACGTACCCAAAGCCAGCTGCCTCTGCCCCCACACTTGTCTCTACCAGGCATTTGCACCACCTCCCCAGGGGCACAGTCACACAGCCATGTGGCCTCGGGAGCCGCTCCCCTGCCCGAGCCCTGCCTGGAAGGGGTCAGCCGAGGCCCCGAGTGCTTTGGGGAGGAGCACCGGGCTGGTTCCATCGGTGTATGAAGGGGCTGGGCATGGCCCAAACCCTCGGGACGTATGGTGGAGCTGGGAGACGGGCATCAGGGCCCGTGGAACCCAAGAGTCCTCTTCTCTGATTTACAGATGAGGAAAACTAGGGCTCGGAGCTGAGCTGAAGACTCTTTCCAAGACCGCCGGTCTGTGACGCGGCCTAGCTGGGTCCGAGCCCAGGGCCGTTTCTGGAGGCCCGGCAGCCTCTCTGCTCACTGGCTCCACGGTGGAGCCGAGGACGCCCCCTTTTCCCTCTGCCTCCTGCTCCTTACTCCAGGCTCCCCCTGCAACGTCCAAACTCAGCCTCTGTATCTCTGGGCTGATTACATCAGAGGATAATAATAAAAAGGGAGATGCAATTGGTTAAAATTCAGATGGGAGTTAACTAATGAAATCATTGTGGAATTTTGATATTTATAGAAAAGTGAACCATCTCCAGATTTGTGAAGTGACAGAGCATCCTTATATTTGGCAGAGGATCCATAAATACAGCCAGATAATCAGGAAGAGACAGACTTGCCTGACGCTTAAGGAGTTTTCAAAAATCCATTTGCTTTCAAGTTTTAAATGAGCAATAAATCCCGTATCTTGCTAAGGCCCGAGCTGACTTATGTCCCTCTCTGTGCATGCTGTAGATAATCCCAAAGGTGGCAGAAAGTATTAGTTATGTCACCAAGAAGAAAGTCGCTGGCGGCCATTGGTGGAGCACACTTAGGGCCCCACCTCCGCTGGGAGCATCACCTGCACACGCTTCCCCGGCCTCAGGCCCTCTGTGGGACTAGAGCAAACACGGGCTCCCCACCCAGGGTCCTGCAGCTCGGCAGGGACAGGCTGGGGCCCAGCCTGGAGCTCATTTCTTATCTCTGAAGCTATTTCTGCCCCTCGCTCACACAGTGAAAATAATTGTCTTTAAAAAGAGAGAGAGAGAGAGAGAGAGAGAGAGAAGAAGGCTTGGTGGCTATGTGGTGGGAGATGCTGGTGCGACAGAGAGTGGGCAGTATTGTCAGTTTCTGATGCGGCATCGACTGGCATCCCCAGCCTAAAGACGAATGCTGGCTGTCCCCCGTCAGGCATGGCGCAATCCAGTAACCCCTGCTATCTGCTTCCAGCTCCTTCCTCTCACGCCCTGCAATGCAGCCGGGCAGGACCCCCTGTGTTCCTGAAATATGCTCTGCATTCGCCACGTCCTTTCCTGTGCACAGACCATTCCCTTGGTCTGGAATGCAGTACCTGGCAGCGTCCCTTGTGAAAGTTCTCCTTGTCCTCCGATGCCCAGGTCACATGCTGCCACAGTGCCACCCAGGCCACATTGACTTCTCCCTTTACACAGTCTCACATGTCTTCATCTTCCTCCTAAGGCCTGGCCCCTCCTGCCTTGTGTGTGTGTGTGTGTGTGTGTGCGCGCAGTTGTGTATCATGCTGGCTCACATGCATGCTCCTGTCTCCGCTCCCTTCCGGAAGCTCTCTGGGCCACAGGGGTGTCTTGCTCATCTTGAGGCTCCCCTCTGGCTTGGCACGATGTCACACAGAAGCCCCTCAATGAACACTGATGAGTGGGAGTCCTCTGCTATCGGGCACCTCTAGGGAAAGCAGGACGTCAGCCTGAGTGGCCCTTGCCCTGACCCAGGGCCTTCTAGGCCAGACTGGACACATGGCTGTTGCCTGAACACTCAAACACAATGGGACACATGCCCAGGGAAAAACGCTCAATTCAGAGCTATCTGTTCCTGGCTGATAATTCACCTCTCTGGACCTGAGGTCTGGCACAGTTAATCAGGGGATGAGATGGCCATCCTGCATCCAGCACAGGGGACCAGGAGGGCTTGTGTTTGCTGAGTGTCAGGGTCCTTAAAAACTCAACAGCCCTGAACAAACAAGATCCACCCCTCCAGCACATAGGACAGACAGCACCAGTAAGTCAGCATGGCCCTCCCGGGCGTGGGACAGCCCCGCAGGCCTTTCCAACAGGAAGGGTCACGCCACTGCTGAGGGTCAGCTAGAGGAGCCTGTTTGCCACCCCTGACATGAAAAACATGGATAGAAAATCCTGTACTCGAACTCACAGTCAGGCCTGCATTTGTTGTGCTGCGATGTGTTCAGAGAAGCAGAAGGGAAGCTTGCTACCAGAAATGTCCCCAGTTGAGCTGGGGCTCTTTCCTCGCCCTGAGGACAGTCCTGGGGGCAGTGCCTCCCACGGTCAGCCCAGCGAGGGGTGGGTTCTGGGCAGGGACTGCATCCTGCCATCCTTCTGCCTTGCCAGGTGCCCTCTCCTCCCCCAGCCTGTTCTGGGGAGGGCAGAGACTCTGCACTGGGGGTCAAGCCATTGGGAGGGCAGTTGGGGATGAGGGGCAGCTCCTGGCCTGGGCGGCCTCCGGCTTCCGGGGGACCCAGCACCCAGGACAGCACTCTGGCCTGAGGCCTCTCTAGCCTGCCCTCCCGCCCATGGGTCAGCACACACTGACACGCGCCGTCTGCTCTGGCTGGCGTCACCAAGTGAGAAAAAGGGGTGTTGGGGAGGGGGACCCGTGTTTACTCAGACTGACCCAATGTCTAAATGATTCCTTACAGCTTTAGAGTCAAACCAGTCTTGCAGGACGGCAAGGCTGCAGACGGGCCAGGAAGGGACCCCACCCCAGGCCTCCTGGCCCTGCCTACTCACTTCATGGCCCTGGTGGGGTCCGTTCACCACTGGGCCTTAATGTCCTCATCTGAAAAATGGGCATGCAGGAAATGTCCTTCTGCCTGGCCCAGGGGATGGTACTTGGGACAGCGTGTGCCAATGGCTGCAGTGTTTATGAGGAAGGCGTGGGAAGGTGCTGAGCCCCCACGGCTGGGGGCGCAGCGATGAGCCAGCCCGTTGAGGCCCTGCTCCGGGGAGCCCGCTGCAGTCTCAGGGGACAGAGGGTGAAGGAGAGACACTGGGGGCACACCCGCAATGGGTCAGAGAATGCATAGGCTAGAGTTTGGGGAGCTGGTCCAGTGCTAAACAGACAAGTCAATTATCTTCCTGACTGGACACAGCCCAGCCCCAGGGTTTCCAAAGAGAAGATGGTGGCAGGGCTGGAAACATTCCCGGAGCCCCTACCTTGTATCTTCAGTGGGTTGTGGTAGTGAACTTCCAGGCGGAGAAACCTGGAGGACCCAGGACCCCCAAAGGCAAGGCCAGCTTCCTCCGGGTAGTAAAAGGCCTGCAGCGGGCAGAAAGAAGGGTATCAGGCATTTAATAACCACAGCCCAGGCGGACAGACTGGTGCCCCACGAGGGGGTCCCAGACAGGGGTGCGGGCAAACCCATGCCGCTGAACTACAGTGGGTGGTGGGGGGGAGTGTCCTGCTGATGGACAGCTCATCACAGCTCCCACAATGTGGTGTCCCTACTAGACTTGGGGTCAGGGAGTGGGGTGAGCTGGTGCCCCCAGGCCACCTCCTGCCCGAGCCCCTTTCCCAGCTGTGCCTGGCCTCCTCTGGGCTGGTGGGAGAAGCTGATGAAAGTGCGGTAGACGCAGCCCACAGAGGCTGCAGCGATAGGCCCTGGCACCAGCCAGCCCCAGGTCTGCCCTGTGCACGAACCCCCAACTCCAGTGGGGAAACGGGGTCAACACCCGCAGTGAACCTAAGCTCGGGGGCATTTTGCATTGCTATAGAGACGTAACAAAGGCTGGAAAAAGTCTCTGTGGCTCTGAAGAGCAGTGGAATGTGGACCATGTACAAGCAGTTGGGGTTCTTTGGGCCGTGGGCCTCTCTGGGGGCGTCATGAACACCCTTGGGAGCCCCCTTCTTGGAGGCCCTCAGAGAAGTGGGGGACCCTGAGGTGTGGAGGCATCAGGGCCCCCGAGGCCCCAGAGGGACCGGCGAGGACCAGGAGGGGCGCAGGGCACACACCTTGGCACCCAGGGCCCAGGCGGCCAGCACGTGGCGGCAGTAGTTGAGACGGTCAGGCTTCATCTTGGAGTCGCAGGGCCCGCTGAACTGCGGGAAGCTCTCGAACTCAGCGGCGCACTGGAAGACCTCCATGTGGTGCACCAGGGCCTCGTTGCCCTTGGTGACCGTGGCCTCGTACTGCGGGGGAGGGCGCAGCAGCTGAGCCGAGGCAGTGGACACCCCGCCCTGCCCGCTCAGCCCCGCGGGTGGGGACCCTCCCGCGGCCTCTGCTCGCCATCTGTGAAATGGGCACGTGAGGGAGGCAACTTGCAGGGCTGCTTCTGCGGCTCAGGGCTCTGAAGTTGGAGCCACCGACCTGGGACGAGGCAGAATCTGCCGGAAGCACAGGCAGAGCTCCAGAGTGAAAGAAATGGGGACCCAGGCCAGCCGTCTCCTGACGAGGTGGGCAGGAAGGCAGCTGTCCTCGTGGGAACATGGAGGCACCAGGCTAAGCCTGAGCCCGGGGGACCAGGGGGCGCTGGGGGCCCGGCCAGCTGCCTGCTGTGTGACTTTGTGCCCTCACACAACCTCTCTGGGCTGCACTTCATCTACTGGAAACAGGTGATGGTGCCCAGTGCTGCGCGTGCTCTGCTGTGAGGTGGAGTGGCAGGTGCAGTGGCAGCCTGTGCCCCTCCCTCTGGGCCAGGCACACGGTGGGCATCCAACGGCTATTGTCATGACTGCTGTATCTCCAGGTGGGTGTTCAGAGCGATTGGGTTCTGAGTTGAGCTGCTGTTTGGTGAAGGGAGATGTGGCCTGACAGACAGCCCTCCCAGTCCCACGGGAAGACACAGAAATCAAGCCGTCCTTTGCCTTTGGCCAGGCTGGGAAGCTGGGGCGCAGAGGCCCCAGGAGGGCGGGGAGTGAGCCAGGTGACAAGGCTCACCAGGCACGTGTGGCTGTAGGGGGCTCAGGCCCTAAGGGTGAGGCAGTAAGAGGACACCTGGTTCAGACAGGACCGCGGACAGCTCCCTGGGGCCCGGGACATCCCGCCGCAGGCCCTAGGGCCCTGGGGGTCGGCGGACAGAGCTGGCTGAGGACCTGCCCGCAGCCCCCACATACCATAACAATGTGGTGCCTGGAGAAGCCATCCGGAAGCTCGGTGATGTAGCACCAGTACGTGGTCTCCTGGCCAGGGATGAGGATGTCGGGGGCGCGGATCTCCATGGTGCGCAAGTCCGAGGGCAGGGCCGGGATGGGGATGTCAGGCTTCAGCAGCTGCACCCTCTGCAGCCCCGTCTTCAGGCTGGAGGTGTTGATGGACTCCAGCAGGCGGAGCGGCTCGTCCAGGACCCCATACACCAAGTGGACGGTACCATCCTGCCCAAGGTGCGGCCCAGTCGTTCGCCCTCTCAGACCCCGAGGAGCTGGGCTCCTCGGTGACCAGGTTCTGCCAAGTCCCTGTCCCCCTGGCCTGCAGGTGACATGCCTGGGCCTTGTCTCCGTGAAGGAGGGGATCTTTGAGGGTCCGTGGGGACCCTGCTGGGATTAAACCCCAGGCCACCCCCCACCCCCGAGAGGGTGTGCAGGCATCCCATGCCTTTTGTCTTTCTAAATACATCTTGTCCACATTACTTAGCCTTCACCCAGTTACCAGGCCAGCCGCCCCCCCCACGATATTTGTTCCCTCCACCGCCCCCAGGATCACCGGTCACCTCCTCTGGTCCCATCAATAGCTCAGCCTGAGGAGTCAAGACCCCTTTACGTGAAAAAAAGCAAACTGAGGCTTCTTGCCGGTGACACTGAACCTGTAGGGCTGTGCTGTCCAGTCTGGCTCCCCTCAGCCCTCTGGTGTGGGACCCAGGAGCAGAGAGTCCCGGCCACTGCTGTGCTGGGGGTCACAGGCAAACGCAGGGGGCAGGGGGCTGGCTTTCTCCCGTGCTGCCGGGAATGCATTTACATCTGGAAAATGCCGTATGTGGTCTTCTGGGCACCCGTGTGTGTGTGTGTGTGTGTGTGTGTGTGCGTGTGTGTGTGTGCGTGTGTGTGCGTGTGTGTGTGCGTGTGTGTGTGTGTGTGTGCGTGTGTGTGTGTGTGCGTGTGTGTGTGTGTGTGTGTGTGTGTGTGTGTGTGTGTGTGTTTATATTCATGGCAGGTGGCTAATTTGCTCCCTGAGCAAACCTGGAACTCTGCAGAGGGCATCTGAGAGCTCCAGGCAGGAGCCCCCACACGGAGCCTGGAGGCGGAGCCAGGCGCCCGTGGGCATCGGTGGGATGCCCTCAGGGTCCTTGGAGGCAGTCTTCCGCCCACCCTCGCCTGGCCCACAGAGCAGGTGTGTGAGGAGGTGAGCACTCGGTGATCTGCTGCAGCTCTGGCCCCACCATGCCCTGCGTCCCTGGGCGAGTCCTTCCCCTGTGTGGCCTCGGTTTCCTCATCGGGCACACCCTCAACCTGTCGCTGCCATGACGTCGAAGTCACACAAGGACAGATGTCAGAGGGCACTGAGACTTACAAGCGTTTTGTTGTCAAGGACAAGGGGGGTTGTTTTCCCTCCCTGAGGGTCTTGGAGCAGCCTGAGAAGCCTGGGGCGTTGGGATCTGCTGTGACCCTGAGTTCCTGGCCAGGGCCCCTTCCTTCCAGTACCGGACACACAGGGACGCCCAGAAGGCAGAGGACCGCCCCAAGCCCCCAGCAAGTGGGCCACAGGGCCAGGCTGGGAAACCAGGCTCCTGGGCTCCTTCCAGAGTGCCACCTGACGGTGATGGACCGGGAGGACAGAAACAGGAGCGGTTCACTCCGGTCCCAGTTTGAGAGGCTTCGGGGCAGGACCCGAGTCTACAAATACGCTGTCTGTGTGTCAGCCAAGAGGGCTCTTTGGAGGCATCAGGGGCTGCTGGCAGAGCTTGTCCCTCCCAAACCCTCGTACCCGCCCCCAGCTGCCTGAGACCTCTCTTTGGCTTTCTCTCTGTACCTAACTGGCCAGGGATGCTGCCCTAGGACGTGAGAGGGCTCCTCCCAGCCCGCGACCTCCTGGGCACTCAGGGCTACCACTCACCTCAATGAGGTAATCCTTGGGGTCACAGGTGCCAAAGGGCCTCTTGAAGAGCAGGACCAGGCCTTCCGGAGTCCTCTGTGCCTGTAACAGCTGGTAATCCTGCTGAGAATCCAGGTGGATCTGGCCCTTCTCGTCACTCCAGGCATCCTGCGAAAACAAGTCCTGCCTCTGAACCCGAGAGGCCGAACAGTAGGGCCGGAGCTCAAGGCTGGGCACCCATGGAGCAGCTCCCTAGAATACACGCAGCCCTGTGCGCCCTGGGCTTCTTCCCGGGGCTGGAGGATCACGTGTGTTTTCTTTGTCCACCTAGAGACAGAGGAGCTGAGCTCTAATCCTGCTCATTTCCTCTGAGCCTTGAACCAATGCTCTCAAATGTCAGCCAGGACTCAGAGGGGCTGGCCAGAGCCAGGAACATCTCTCCCCACAAGCCTCTGAGGCCCCAGGTGGGAGGCAAAGCTGGGGTGGGGCCCTGGGTCCCCCACCCTCCCACCCCCCACACAAATATCATCACAAACTGGTGCGTAGAAGCCACTTGGAAGCGTATTCCCCAACTTCTGGGGGGAACTCAGGAAGGGGCCATGATTGGGAACAAGACCTGAGAAAAATACTGCCTCCGCTGGTCTGTGGAGAGAAGGGTCATGACAGGGCACGGAGCCTTGGAAAGGGGAGGCAGGAGAGAAACCAGCTCCAAGGCTAAGGTGGCGCACAGGCTCGGGTGCCCACCATGCGCCCCCGCCCGTGCCCCCACGCCGAGGGTGAGCGCCTCCTGAAACCATGCGCCCGGGCATCTTGCTTGCCTCACCTTGCGTGGAGAGGGAGGAAAGGGGCCTGTTGCATTTTCCCGGGACAGCTGTGGGCGGCAGATCTGGCCCACTCCCGCCCTCCCCTGACCCCCGCTGCTTCTCTCGCCTGGGGCTGTAGGGCTGAGCGCCCTGGGGGCTCTAGGCCAGGGCCCAGGAAGGAGGGCGCCTGGAGAGGCAGCTGGGGGCGGGGGAGGGCCTCCCCGGGCAAGCAGCCCTCTGCCCCCATTCAGGAATGCCACAGATCGGGGCCTTAGGGTTGGTTTTTAACCGTGCACCCAGGGCTACAGCATGTTTTCTTCATTTCCCTGAATAACAAGAAACCTACAAAAGATTTCACGAAATGTCCCCCAGGGAACAGCACCACGCTGGGGCGCCTGCCGGGCACACTGCTGATTCGCAGGACTAATTTTAAACAGAGGCAGAAAGTTAGCTTGTGAAGCTTCAGCTGGAAATCTAGAATATATTTGTTAAACATATTGCTAAAGGAGGAAAAACAAGTGTGACGTTTGTTTGCATAGGAATGTGTTGTGCAAATTCATCTGGCAGTGTGCAGGGAAGGTGAAGTCGCCCTGGCTCTCTTGGCAGCGGGACGGAAGCCGCCCCAGGAGGAGCCATACTCCTGATGCGGGGGCTCGGCTGCCCCTCTGGGAACGGCTGGCGACTCAGGACTGGGGCTGGCCCAGGTCCCTCTTGGCCAAGACCCCCTGAGCCACAGAGCTTCCTTGTGTGGGGAGAGGCTGTGCAGCCCCGCGGGCGGAGCCGGGCCCCAGCCAGGCAGCTCACCCCATCCCACCTGGGGGGCCCCAGCAGGCGGCTGCAGCTCACCCAGCCTCCAGCCTCACCTGTGAAATGGGGACAGAGCTGCTGCGGGGATTGTCTGGGGCACAGGCTTCCAGAAACAGCAGCCGTGTGGACCCACAACCACCCAAAGGCAGAGACGGATCATTCCTCCCGCTCTTCAGGTGAGCAAACTGAGTCCCAGGGATGACTCCTGGCTTCTCCGCTCTCCTGGCTTCTAGCCCGGTCTCCTGCAGGTGCCCCACCTAACAGGGATAAAAGCCCTTCTGCTCACAGACAAAGTGCCTCCTTATTTAACCCTCTTGGGTCTTTTCTCAGGGAGAGCTGGGTTTGTCCCCAGAGAGGCCCTGGTGGCCAGGCCCATCTGGGGAAGAAGGCGGAGAGCAGTGGCCCAGGGAGGGTGGCTGCGCCCCCACTGAACCTCCCTTCAGCTTGTCGAGGGCCCCCAAAGCCTGTCTAGTTTGAAGGGAAAATTCCCCCTTCCTCTACCTTTTACAGTAAGAATGGGGGTAAACTTTGACGGCAAGGAGTCAAGGGGACGCCCTGAGTGGGGCCGGTTCCTGGGTCTGCTCCACACCTGGGGGCAGTGCACAGTGGGCATTTGCTCGGTCCACCCGTGTGCGCTGGGCCGCGAGGGCTGCGTCCCGGCCCTGGGGGTGCACGCCCCGTGCTGTGCTCAGCGCATGCAGCCACTAGGCCCTCACTGGGGACGTGCTCGCGCTGGTGGGGACATGCCGCCTGCCCCCTGAGGGTGGCCACGTGGAGTGGCGCTCGTGTACGCCGCATGTGCATCCTTCCCGTGTGGTTACCCTCCTTGGGCTGGGTCCTGTTTGGGGGTGTGCAGTCCACGACTACGGAAAGCATCTATTTCCCATTTTATCCTCAGATTGGTGTCCCTGAGATGCCCAAGCCTGGGACACAGATGTGGCTAAGATCAGAGCAAATGCAAGCCAAGAGATGGGAGAAAAACTTCCTTTGCTGAGTTGAGGAGGGTGACCACAGGTCAAAGAAGGCCCAGTGGGGGACTGGGGCAGGGAAAGACTCACCCCAAAATAGGCACTGTCTCCATCGGTCCAGAGCACTACCAGGTCAGCATTCTCCAACTCACCACGGTCCGACATCCCAAACAGGACCCCGGCCTTGAGCTCCCGCACCAGGAGCTGGAAGTGGATTGTCTCCTGCACATAGCTGACATTCCAGGAGAGCTCCAGGGCTCCCTCGGGGTCCAGGGGGATTCGGTAGGGGAAGGGGCTCTCAGGAGGTGTCGAGCCCTGTAGGGCGGCCACCAGGATGACCAGAAAGACGGCCACCGCTGTGCCATACATGGAGGCCGCCTCTCGCACGGTGGGGCTGGGGACCTGCATGGCTGGTGAGCTTGGACGCCCCACCTGGCCATTTATGTCCTGGCCCTCCAGGGCGTGGGCCCAGGCTGCACCCGTAATCACATTTGTCTGGTGGGGAATTCAATTGTCCCAGTGACCCTCCCACCAGCCTGTGCCCCAGGCAAAACGCTTTGCGTCCCTTGCCCTCATAATTGGTGCTAATGACACACGGACAGCATCAGCGGGAATTGAAGCAGACGGGCTGATTTCACCCCTCTGAGTAGTCTCTGAAGAGCTGTCAGCTGTCCGGAAAGCAGGCCCTCCCTGCAGCCCAAGGCCTTTTGGATGCCCTCCGGTCAGGTAACGGGCTAACTAGTGGGCGGGCTGTCTGGTCCGGTCTCTGAGCAGCTGGCAGAACAGGTCCCAAGCTGCCCCATCCATGCAGAATGAGGCCCCAGGAGGTTGTTTCCAGGTGTCCAGTGAGTAAGGAGACCTGGCTGCTATGTGCCTGGCCCAGTGAGCAGTTTCTACAATGCTGGCGGGTGGGCCAGTTTCAAACTAAAAACAGAAGACAGTCCCCAAATCGTCCCTGTGCGTAGACATGCTCTCCGTGGCCGGCCATTCCCGCTCCTGTCTCCTCTGTTTCCCCCACAGACTCCAGCCGGTGCCAGGGCTGCTCCAGAAGGAGTGGGTGCACTGTTGGGGGCAGATGCAGATGGCCCAGGGGCATGGCTGCGGCCCCCTTCAGGACGCCCTGCTGAGGGCTGGTTGCCTCACTCCATCCGTCTCTGAGCAGAGTGGCCTCCACTGGTGCTGCCACTTCCAGGAAGTTCTCCCTGGTCACCCTCTGCTTTGAACTTGGCTCTGTCCTCCAACGCTTGACTCCTCCCCTCCCCCCTCCCTCCTCCT
>JAQQAC010002172.1:3187445-3247198 GCA_029783875.1 Phataginus tricuspis
AGTGAACAGGCATAATTAGCAAGGGAATGGAGCCCCAGGCCCATCTTCCTGGGAGGGAGTGAAAGAGTAGGAAGATAATGGCCAGGAAAGCAGGCTCCATGGAGCCAGAGGTCACAGACACCAGGCTGCAGTGAGAACTCGGAGCCTGGGGGGTCCTGCGGGGCAGTAGGCAGGCTGCTGGGACACAGGGCCTGTGGAGGAGCCTGGCAGTGGGGATGGTCAGGCTACAGGATCATCCCAAAGGACTTGAGGCAAAGCTGCCTGGCACAGAAGACTGGGGGACTCGAGGCCAGGCTCAAAGGCTTCACCTGAGAGGGAGCTGCCCTCGCTCTCCAAATTATTTCCCAAACCTCCTTATCAGTGAGCAAAGCAGGTGTCAGGCATTCGAGATCACCAAGAACCCTGGACATCCGCCCTTCAGGATCAGGCAGTGGCCCTGGCATCGGGATGGACAGGCTCCTTGGCTGGGCACATGTGACGAAAGCCAGAACAGGCTAAGTGGGAGTGAACGGACTCTGGGCAAGCCTCCTGTCTGGCCTCATGGCCTTCCAGGTGCCCTGTCCAGAAGACAGGCAGAATGCATACCAGCTCCCCTCTGGGGTGCAGAGACCCGCCGGTCTGCACGGTGCACCTTCCAGGGCTCGGAGCTCTGGGTTCACATGGCGTCGAGTCCCAGCTGGTGCCCTGGGAGGAGCACTTTCCCGCCAGATCCCCACCCCAGCTAGAGAGAAGGAGGACCATAATTTATCCCTCTGACTCCCTTCAACACAGCCATTCTGGGGAGTGAAAGACCTGGAAGTGGGGGCTCAGGTTGGATGGAGTGTCAGCCCCAACCGCATAACCCTGGGCAGCTAAGTGCTATGTGCACATGTTTATTTTTAACAGGATTCAAAAGATATTCTCTTTCTCCAGCTCCGAGCTGGGCTGCTTAACGGGCTTGTCACAGTTGACAAAACTGAGCCCACGGATTTCAGAAATAATGATTAACAAGTTCTAGTAATCATTAGGAGACGCAGTGTGTCCATGCCCAGCCCACCGCTGCTTTGTCTCACTGCACCCTCACCAGCCTTGGCGGGCCAGGGCCGGGACTGTGCTCAACCATGAGGAGATGAAGCTCCAGGCCTCAGAGGCTAAGCTGTTGGGGACAGGCCAGGCCTCACCCAGGTCAAGGACCTCTTGACAGGGGTTGGGGGGTTGCACCCGGAGTCAGCAAAGGTCCTGGAACCACCCCTGGGGTCAGGAGTAGGGGATACAGGGAGAGGATGCACCGTCCCTGGCTCTGGGCATGGGGGACATGGGCCAACCAAGTGGCCTCTGCTGCAAAGTACCAGCCCTTACATTAAAGGATTTTTTTTTAAGCAAGCAATCGGACCAGGGTAAGGAAGCAGCCCTGTGCCGTCCCCCTGTCCTGGCCTGTATCGGGTGACACACCTGGCCACCCCAGGTGCCCTGTGGACACCTCAAGTGCTGAGCTGGGAAGCCCCCTCCTAGGGGCCCTCAGGATAGTGAGGGTCTGTGTCCTGGCCCCTGTTCCCACCCCTGCCTGGCTTTGCCTGGTGTTTGGGGAACAATTTGCTCTCCAAAGGTAGGGGGTGGGGTGGGGGGTGGCGGGCATTGCTACCACCCTGTCAGGAAATAAACACTGTTCATTGCTCCTCCATGCCTGGCTCTCCTCCAAGGCGCTCCGATGGCTGACCTCATTTGGAACCAATTTCAGCGTTTTAATAAGCCCTTTGCTTTTCCGCATCTCTCCGACGCTGTCATCCTCTGCGTGCTGTAACCCCCACTGCCTCTGCCACGTGAGGCCAGCTCCAGCGGGCTCCCCACCCCCAGACTGAAGCAAATAGGGGGACTGGAGCTGGGGGGGTAGGGGCCCTGAGCCAGATAGGCAGCCCAGGCTGCCGCCCAGGCCACAGGGCAGCTGAGGGCAGTGCCCCTCAGCCCAGGGAGCGACTCATGGCAGGAAAAATACAGCTTTCTAGCCCCTGGAAGCAGGAAGTGAGCTGTGTAGTGCCGAGGGGTTGCACTTAAAGACTTAAAAAAAATTATGTTTATTATTCATTTATTTGTTTATTATGTTTATTGCATAACATACCATTTACCACCGTCCCCATTTGTAAGTGCACAGCTCAGGGCATCAGGCACATTCACAGTGTTGTGCAGCCGTCCCGCCGTCACCTCCAGGACTTCCCGTCTTCCCAAACTGACATCTGGCCCTATTAGACACTCACTCCCCAGCCCCTCACCCGGCCTCTGGCCCCCACCAGCCACTCTGTGTCTGTGAATTCAACAACTCTGGGTACCTTGAATAAGTGGAATCCTACAGGATTTGTCCTTTTGTGTCTGGCTTATTTCACTGAGCACCATGTCCTCCAGGTTCATCCACGTGTATCCATCCGGTGTGTTAGGGTTTCCTTCCTCTTTAAGGCAGCATAATATTCTGGGTGTACAGACCACATTTTGTTCATTCAGCCTTGATGGGCACTTGGCTATTGTGCATACACTACTGTGAACATGGATGTACAAGTATCTGCTCAAACGCCTACTTTCCGTTCTTTCAGATTTATACCAGAAGCGGAAGGGCTGGGTCATTGAATTGCAGTTCTGTGTCATTTCTTGAGGCGCCGCCACTACTTTCTACGTGGCTTACTGTACACTTGCCAGCGGCCTTTCCACTTTCATCTGAGACACCTCCACCGTCCGCACACCCAGCTCTCCCTTGTTCCTTTGAATAGCATTCAAGTTTCTCACTGCACGACTGTGCCCCAGCTTATTTAACCAGCTCCTTGTTGGTAAACATCTGGGTTGTTTGCTTTTTATTTTAAACTAGTCATGGCAGTGGGGCAATTAATGTTCATGCCCATCTATCCTTGCCCACCGGTGTCCATGATTCTCTACTATAAGGCCCAAAAGTGGGGCTGGGGGGCTAAAGACAGCAGGGCTTCCCCATTGAAGTCACTCCCGGTGTTCAAAAGGCCTTTATCAAGGAAAACATTCACCCACTGAAGACAACCCTGCCTCCCTGGAACAAACAGTGTCTTTCAGGTAAGTAGGTTTCAACCCTGTTGATGGGCCAGATTCACTATTGGGCTAGGCAGCCGCCCTCTGGCTACAATCAAATGCATCACATACATAAATGCAAATTGAATAAAGCCCAAAGCTCTCTACCTGCTTTTCAAAGATGAGACTTTGGAAACAGCAGGCGACCGTGCCCAGAGGCCTCTGACATTCACATGGTTAGAGGGGGGCGGTGATGTGCACACCCTGATCCAATTTTCCCATCACTGATCAAGTTAGGGAGAGACTCGCCCAGTAATGCGCTGGGGAAAAGGCAAATTAAAGTGACCAGGACAGAGATGATCTGCTGCACACAGGAGGTGGGGACGTGGTGTGAGCTGGAGGACATGCGGGTGGCGACAGCTTTCTGGGGAGCACGCGGTCACTGTCTAGAGCAACAGGGTGCCTGCAGGGCTGGCTTTGTGCAGAGTCTGCCTCTGAAGTCCCGAGCATGCTGGGGCCGCTGAGGGCCACTGGCCACTGCTAATGGTCTAGGTCCCTTCCTGGGGCCGGTAAGGGAACCACCCCCTAGAGTCCCTGGTGCCGTCTCCCGGGCCTGTCTGGCTGCTATATCACCCCGTGCCTGAGGTCCTCTGACATGATCTCAGCATGAGGGGGAGCCTTTAAACCAAAGAATCAGCCGGCTTTCCTCACATTTGAACAAACAGGAGCCCCTCGAGGAGCAGAGGCTCTCCAGGTAATGCAGTGTCACCATCAGGCAGGAGGTGTCCCCATCTCTAGTTCAGAAAAAGGCCCTGGAAGTCATCATCACTTCTGTGGTTTCAGCATTTTGATTATTTCCCACCTGTAGTCACAGGATGGCAGGCAGATCCAAATATTACTCTCAGTGCAAAAGCATCGGCCGACGCGAAGGGAGGCTGCTGCGCGTTGGCACCGGCCCCTGACACACAGGCCCGTCGGTGCTAACCCCGCCCGGAGAGGGCTCCGCTGTGGGCCCAGGCCGGGCGCGTATTCCACCTGCGTTTACTAACATTCTGGGGCTTCAGTCAAATGGGACACTACACATACTCCCCACAAAATCTCCCCAAGAGTCAGAAAAATGTTTTTAAAAGAAAAAAAACAGAATTGGTTTTAAAAAATGAAAAAGAGTCTTTTCAGGGGATCCGAATTCCGTAGAAATCACAGAAAGATGTAAGGAAACAAAAGTGGAGGAAATCACATCCTGAGAGGTGGTGCTCAGAGAGGGCTTCTGCCGAAGGAGCTCGAGGCCCGCCATCCAGCGCCGAGGAGATGTGGGGACAGGGTGGTTCCCTGAGCAGCAACTTGGCCGTTCGCTCCTCCCCGGCGGTGGTGGGCAGCAGACAGCCCTGAGTCCCCAGACGGGACCGCCGCGCTCCCCTCCCCACTCTCCCCCCTCCAATTTCCTGCCCACCTCGGCGGGATGCACACCTGCCGCCTTCCAGCAGAGGCTCAGAAGCAGACACAGCCGCTGCAGACAGATGAACAGGGCATCCAGTGCAAAGATAGGCCCCTGCCCACATGACCAAGCACGTGGGGAGAAACAGCCCCACCAGAGAGTCATTATCTCAGAAACTGAAACTCTGACACCCAGGGAAGCCGCATTGACTTAGGCAACAGAGGGAGACTTTAAAATAACTATAATTACTATCTTTAGGGAGATAAGAGGGGTTATCGTATTCATGAAGCGAGAATGGGCTTTTATATAAAAGAACTAATTAGAGATCTTGGAAATTTAAAATAGAAGGGCTGAAAAGCAGAGAGGAGACATCTGAGGAGCGAATCAGTGAGCCGGACAATGGGGCCAGGTGCTGCTCCAGGGACCCGCCTGAAGGCCAAAGTGACAGCAAATATGAGGGAAAAGTGGGCGGCCTGGGAGTAGGTCCAGGGGCCCACAGCTGTCTAGAGGGTAGCCAGGCTGGAGGGAAGAATACAGCCAGCTGACCAAGAGCCACAGAAAGACGTCCACTTTCAGACAAAGACCTCACCAGATGCTAAGCAGAGCAAATGAACACAGGCCCCGTCAAGACAGGTGGTGGCTTGCTTCCAGATCCCTGGGAACAGAGGGGAAATTCTGGCCCTCCCAGAGAAAGAGCGGGAGAGAACGAGAGACCAAGTGCCTTAGAACCAAAGTAAGAAAAAGATCAAGGGCGGGAGAGCGAGAGGAAGGTCACCTGGGCAGGGATCCGAACTAGAGCACATCTGTGCTCCTAACAGTGCCGCAAAGTGACAGGGGACGCAGATCTGTCCAGTATTCTGAAAGAGGTTATCAAATCTACCACTCCAAACCCAGAGTTCTGGTCTGAGAGTAAAATAAAACATTCAAGCATTCAAACGTTTGATGCAAGGACTCCAACATTTTACCACCATCCCTTTCTGAAAGAAGTACTCGAGGATGTATTCTGACAGAACAACAATCCTCACGCAAGAAAGAGGAAGAGGGGAAAGAAGACATGATGGGGACAGGACAGTCCAGGAGAACATAGAGTGAAGTCTGAGTACTTGGGCTCTTGGCAGGAAAGGGATCTCTTGCCATCTTTGCATTATGAAATATTTCAAACGTAAGAAACATACAGAGATTGATAGTACAAATACCCGTGTACTCACCACCCGGATTATTAAGCCATATTGGCTTTATTTTTACAAAATAAATAAATATCACAAGTTCAATTAAGCCTCCTTTGTACCTCTCCACAAATTGAATCACTTTTTCACCACACATCTAATGAGGTTACAGTAACGAGTACAAAAACATTGATTTAAAAAAATGTTTATTTTGTACCCGTCCAAGTTGCTAACCTCATAATTGTCTGAATAAATCTTCATTGGGTTCTCTTGAATTTATGGAGAGGAATTTTCCACGTGTCAGTGAGTAGTCACAGTTAGCCTCTTCTGGTTCAATATTTGTGTCTTTCATTTCCATTTCTGTTGAGCTGATTGGCCACAGGGGATGCAGTTTTGCAGGGCTGGCAGCTCAGCTTGTCCCTGTGGGTGCGTCTTGTGTCCCCTGCCTGCAGGATGCTGCTACAGATCTGCCTTAAATACCCTTTAACAGGCTGGCTAGCGTCTCAGCATTTCTTTGCAGGCAGCCGTAGGTGCTTTGATTAGCTGCTTTTTCAGCATCTAATAAGATGATCCCAAGGTTTCCCCACCTTTTTTATAACACAGAGCTGTGGTTCTCAAACTTAGGCTTCAGAACCCCGTTGCCCCCACTGAAGATTATAGAAGTCTCTAAAAAGTTTACATGAAGAACACTGTGAAGTCTTAGTGAAGGATAGAAAAAGAAAACTAAGAAAAAAAAAAAGATAAAGCCCTCCTCGGTGATGGGAAGATATTGTAACATCATAAAGACAATACCATAGTGACCCTAATAACATACCTTCCACATTTGAACGTCGCTGAAACTGAGATATACTTTACCCTCAAGTGCATATCACAGTTTAACTGGAAGCATTTTTTTCTTCCTCGTAGTAAATATAGGAATGTTTTATCTTGAAAGGGATGATGTCTGACTTAATACATGCTTTACATATCTCAGCTCATTTATTTTTTATACTGGCCCCTGAGCAGCATTGGTGTTATTATTTCCCATTTTACATGTGCATAAGCTGAGGTGCAGAGAAGTCAAACAACTTGTCCGAGAGCACACAGCTAGGGGGGTGCAGAGCTGGGACTTGAGCCCAGGCTGTCTGGCCCTAGTATCTCTGCCACTGCTCTACTTCTTCAGGCATCGAGTTTCTTCACATAAAACTATAATTCAATCCAATCTTAATTAAAGCCCCCAAAGGATTCCCAGCCTCAAAAGTTGATCATACAAATTATTCAGAAGAGAAAAAAACTCAAGAAAATTTTGACAGCAAGATGAAAGAACACAGGCAGGCATCTCGCCTTCTGGATAACAATGGCCCCACAGAGCTGTGAAAGTTGGTGACGGGAGAGGCAGTAGATCAATAGGACAGCAAGAGGTGCTGAAACAGACTCCATATGTATGGAATGTGATTTATGACTGAATGTGACTTTCACTACAATAGGGAACAGTGACAACTTTCTACCTACATGTTAAAACAAACTAAAAGCAGGAGTAGGTAAAATTCTAACACATGTCTGTAGAAATCCCACATGGGTCAAAACTCGACACAAAAATCTAAATTGCACAAATAAGAATATATCGTCTACTTTTATCAGTCTCCTAGAAGCGCTGGAGGAAGAGCTCCACAGATCTACCCCATGAAAACCATCAGCCTCAGCATGACAACAGTCCCTAAACAAAGGTGAAGATGGGCACCAGCCTGGGAGGAAACATTTGCAGCCCGCAAAACAGATGAAGAACTCATATCCTGAATATATAAAGAGTATCTACAGATCAATATGAAGACACAAAAACTCAGAAATGGAAAAAATGGGCAAACGATATGAGCATATGTATGAAAGGATTCTCAGCTTTATTGCAGGCAGCCAATGAGATACAGCTGAAATTGTGAGAAATATTACAGCTTAATGACATCCTGTGTTGGTGAGAATTCAGTGAGATGCTCCCTATCCACGTCAGGCAGGGTCCCAGAGGGAAAAATGACAGGTCAGTTAGAATGCTGAAGGAGGGCTTAGTAAGGGGCTTTTCTGAAGCAGGTCAGGTGAGGAATGCCAGAAGGTAAAGTGCAGTAGTCAGGCTCTGTGCCCACCGTAGGCCTGAGGGATGAGGCCCCAGAAATAGAAAGGTGGGTCAGAGGAGCTGGGATGTGACATGGAGAGAGACATGACATTACAGGGAGGGGCCAGAGTTGTAACCCCCCATGCCCCTTCCCTCAGCTTCTCCACACCTCCTGAGCACAACCCCCACCAGGCCTGGCGGGACACTGGAAGGCACAGGAACCTGCGGCTGGCATCCAGACAGAAGCAGCCCCCATCCCCTTCATATACGCGGCTTTGCCCCCACTCACATGAGCCTCACCCTTCACATGGAAAGGGGAGCTGTGAGGAGTTCTGAACCCCAGTTTTCAGCCCAACAAGGCCCATTCTGGCCCAAACACCTGATCCCTGGCTACAGGTGGGGAGCCTTGAGAGGGCCCCCAACGGAGGAACAGGCTTGGTGTCAACAGAGTGTGGGTCCCAGCTCCTCTGAGGGGTAAAATGTACATCTCCCAAATGTGACAAGGTCCCAGAGCAAAAGCGAATGAAAGCAGTGCTGCAGGAGAGGCAGGCAGGCGCCAGGAAGGGCAGCCAGCAGAGAACTTGGGTGTGATCATAGCTTCAGAACAGGGAGGGTGACCTGGGGTCCGGCCCCCGTGCAGGAGCCACACTGCACCCAGGCTTTGAGCAGGCGACACGAGGGCGAGATGGGGGCGGTGAGAACTCACCCCTGCCACCACATTTCCTGCTGCGATTTGGCAGTGGGTCAGCGGCACAGCGACAGGCCGGGGCTGGGGGCCGGCACTGGGACAGCGCATCGGTTGTCCCTGGTTTGGAGGCACATGGCACCCTGCTTCCGTGCCGCATGCGAATGCATCTCCAGATGTTCTCCCCAAAGCCTCGGGTTCCTGTTGCTCCCCACCCCCATTCTCTGGGGATCAGACGTTGCCAAGGGAAGGCCTGGGAACGCAAGGCCTTCCCACAGCTCAGAGGAGGGGGAAGGCCTGCTGGGAGGGGCTCACCTCCAGTTCACGGGATTGCCAGTGGGCAGGTGCATGAGTAGGGGGCTTAGAGTGGAATGCCAGCCCCCCTCCAGGCTCCCTGAGAGGCGGGAAGGCTGTCTGCCTAAGCCCCTCCCCACCACGATGGGTGAGGTCTGCAGGTCTGGGGCTCTGGAGACCAGCGCCCGACCCCAGGCTGGGACACCAGGGAGAAGTGGGATTTGGTGCCCAGCTCAGTCCTTCCTCCAGCTCCTGTTCACAGAGCGTCCTGCTGGGCAGGCAAGCCCAGTGAGGTGAGCAGATCTGTGCAGCTCAGCACCACATGTGGGGAGACTCTCCTTGGAGACTCAGAGCAAAGGGCCTTCATTCGCCCACCTAGTAAGCAGCAGGCTACCAGGTTTTGCCTGCCTTCAAGCCCTTGTCTTCCCACCGGGCTGCCCCAGAGCACTGTGGGGCTTTGCGGTGTAGCCAACAGATCTACATCCCCCAGGTCCAAGTCCGGGCCAGCTCCAACTGTGGGAGGGACCCTGGGGCAGGCATGGGACTGGGGGCCAAGGCTGGGCCTGCCCTGTTCACCCCTGCATCCCAGCACTCAAAAAAAAAAAAAAAAAAAATGAAGAGACGGACTAGGCCCCAGGCTTAAGGCATGCGTGCTCAAATAGAGCCAAACAATTGCAGAAAAGGTGATGTTGGAACTTTGATCAAAGCGTTATGTGAGCACAGAAGGAATAAGGACTCTGATGCTCCCCTGGAGACTGCAACACTTGTGCCTGGTCTTGTAGGATTCATAGGAGTTCACCAGACAATGCTGGGTAGAGAGGGCATCTCTGGCAGAGGGACCAGTATGTGCAAGGGTGGTGAGGTATGACAATAAACAGTGTGCTGAGAATGGCCAGTCCCAGGGCGTGTGGGCCGAAGGCCTGGGGAGGCCTGGTGGGACAGCCTGTGCTGCAAGCTGAGGCGCTGTAGGGTGGACTGGGGCAAGAGGCACCACCCAGGGGGTCTTGCAGTGGTCCATGCTCCCAGGGCAGGCCCAGCCCTTTCCTCTGCGCAGCCCCGGGCAGGGGAGGGCCCTGGGCCAGAGTTTTCCTGCAAGCTGTTCATTAACCCTGTAGTCCCACCAGTTAGTCAATTGCCCCTCACTGCCTCAGTCTCCTCATTAGTTCAACAGGAAGAATCAAGGTGGCCAGTAGTCTCAGAGTGGGGAAGCTCTGCCTCCGGCCGCCAGAGCCAAGGTGGCTGAAAACCCAGGGCCCGGCCAGAGCCACAGGATGCTTTCCCTTGCGAAGGTCTTCCATTCAGTCAACAAACAGCTGCTGTGCTGGGACACAGTCCAGAACGGCAGAGACAGAGCTCTGCCCTCCTGGGTCTTCCACTCCAGCACAGAGAGGTAGGGGGCAAGGGAACCAGCAGACGAGCTAGTGCCTGAGAACTGGGGCTGTGGAGAAAATGAGCAGGTGCTGGGCACAGAGGGACTTCAGTGGATTATGAAGGGCTATGCAAGTCTCCCCATTTTATCGAGTGGAGACTGTCTTCGGCAGCAGGGTTCATTGGCTGGAGCACAGACCCACAGCTGATGCTCTTTAGACCACACCAGGCCTCCAGATGGTTGGGGGAGGCAGCCTCTAGGCCAGGGCAGGAGAGAGCCTCAGAACTCCACAGCTCCTCACACCGAAGCCCTGCGCCCCTCAGTCCTGGAGCATGGCTCCCTCCTTGCTCATTTCTGCCTTCCCACATTTAACCCCACTGCCCCCTCTGTCTCTCCTCCCATGCCCTCCCTCCTCCTGGTCCCCCAGCCAAATCTGCCACGGTCAGCTGGGGCACTGCGAGCTGGCGGCCATGCTGAGTTCTGACGGAGAGCTGTGGCCAAGCCCATGTTTTGGTCTTTTTGCCTCAGAGAAGGTCATATGCTGCAGGGCCTTGGGTGGCAGAGCAGCCGTGCACTGCAGAGCCTGTCCCGAGGGAAAGAACTGCTCTCGCCCCATTGCAATGAAAGGGTTCAACCACACAACACCTCACCTTTGTGTCATGATGTTTGCGTCCCAGAGTATGTGCCTTCCTCACCCTTCTGATAGAGGACAGGGACCTGAGACATGCATCATGGTTAATTTTCCAAACAAGCTGGGATATAAACAGTGTAACAGTAGGGATTCCATCTCCAGGCTGAGATTCCATTTCAAAGCCCAGGAAGTTGGGAAGGGTCACCTGGCCAGGGTCACCTGGCATCCAGTGTCCACTTGGATCTGCACGGCATGGGAACTAAGCCCCTACCACCCCAGGTTTTGGGGGAGCTGCAGAGCACTGGATGGAGGGAGATTATGTTCTGAGAACTTCCCAAAGGCAAAGAAAGGAGATTTTCAGGCAGGCTGCTAAGGACCATGACTGCATAGCTGCAGTTCCAACCGGGTCACCCAGACGATGGGAACCTGCAAGCCCAAATCAGAGCTCTTAATGGTCCCTCTCTCTTTTTCTGGAGTGGAACAGAGAGAGTGACACTCAAAGAAAGGGGAGTGTGGGCAACCTCAGAGAGGAGGCGTGCTTAAGGGCTTGAGGTCTGGGGTTTTATAGGGCCTTTTGGGTAAGGGTCAGCATAAGGCATGATGTATGCAGGTGATTTCTAATTCCTTTGAAGTTTTGTCTTAAGAATAGGGTTGTTTAGGGGACTGTGTTGGTCGGATCCTGGCATTCTTTGTTCACACAGATTTATTTACACTTCGGAGCTCCTCTCCCTGCCCTGGCTACAAAGTTACTTGATTAAGGGACTGAAAGAAAAGGAAAAAAACAGCATATACTGTTAAGTTAAAGAATAAGCTGGGCCTTTTTGCAGGCTAAGTAGATTTTACAACGGCATGATCTAATTTGTGCAATGCAGACATGGGCTGCGCTTGGATACTTTTCTTTATCTGGGAAATATCTGGACATTCCAAGTTGCTCCTGGCCTTTGGAGCTTCAACTGATTAACTCATTAACTCTGTGAGTCCTCTCCGGCTCTCTGGTTTATCTGGTTAACTCTTTGAGGTCCTTTTGGTGGGCTTTACTGGCTTTATTCTCCTTCCACCCACTCACGTCTATTTTTCTGCCTAACACTTGTAGAGGCAACAGGCTATGGGGAGATTGTTTTAATTTTAGGTTCGCATGGTCCAAATAGGCAATCTTTTGTTTGTATCTCCTATTTTTTAGCAGGATGGACTGAGGGCCAGAGGTGGGACAGGTCATGCTGCATGTGGTCTCCAGAGTCTGATGGGTTCTGGCCACAGCGCGCCTACGGCTGGCCCTTCACTTTCTCCAAGTCTCAGGTTCTTTACCGCAAAATGGGCAAAATAAAAAAACCGTTGTCATCTCACAGGGCTGTGAGGAGAAATAAATGATCATAGGTACTCCTTAAATGATACCTATAGGTTGTACAGACCTGCGTTCATCTCCACCGTACTCAGGGCACCCTTCCTCATCCACCCTTGGAGCACCTCTGCGCACCAGAGAGCAAGGGCTTTGGCCGTTGTCCACACCTGCAGTGCGTGGCACGTGGGTGGATGAATGCACACACGCACCGTGCACTGCCTGGAGCGGCTCGGCCGCAGGGAGTGATTGGGCTGGGAAAGTGAAGATCACATCACAGCACTCTTCGTAATGCTTCTCAGAGTAACAAATCCCGGAAATCAGAAACACGATCCTCACTGTCCCTCCGCTGTCCCTCCCCCCCCCCAGGATGGCCCAGGTGAACCGTGACCCGCGGGGGCTGGGGGGACCCTTGGCTGATCCCCAGCTCCTCACTCAGCCCTATCTCCTCCTCACCCATCATCCTCAAAGATTCCTAAAGAATGAACATATCGAGCTTGCTGTCACAACATTTAAAAATGTTGCGGCGATTAACAACCGCTAGTAATTTCAGTTCAGACAGACAGGGCTGTCTTTTCAGACCAAGGCAATGAAAGCACCCCGCACACCACGCGTGTGCCCGAACATGCACACACACACCGCACACGCCCCCACTCCCATCCCCTTGCACGCTTGGTGGTCTAACCTCTGGCTCTCGCTTTCTCTTGCACACTTTGATGCCTTGTTAGTTTCCCAGTCACGTCCACAGACCCCCAATCCAAAGCCCTTGGTCCAGGACATGAGCGCGCTCTGCCTAGCCTACGGTATCACAAAATAGTCATGTTCTGCATGCTCATCTCTCAATATATATTTTTTAAATTCATCTACTTTCTAAATGGGCTTGACTTGGACAGATAATTTGCAAGTGGGTAGGCACAGGTTCAGTGACATAAATGATCCACCATGGGGCCCATTCAATCAGCCGCAAAACCCCTCAGGAGTGCAGACTGGCAAAAGAAAACAATTCAATGACCAAACAAAGGTTAATTTAGTCACTGCCCAAAGGCACAGGCAATTTCCATAAGCGCTGGCTGGTGGGAACAGCAGTCACTCTGGTCATTTGGCCCCCTGCCTGTCTGGGGAAAGAACTGGGAAGACTCATTGCACAGTCCCCCTTTACTGTCCTGAGATGGATAGAGTGACTGAAACGGAGGACAGAGATAGGAGCGCCCACTCTGAGGGCCATTGGCTGCCCCCTCTGAATTCTCCAGACTTCCAAGACTGGAAGTGTTCCCCAGGGCCAACTTGGCCAGCTTATCTCTGCTGTACATGCACGGCCAGCTTCTGCTTGGGCACGTCTGGAGATGGTGAACTCACCCCCTCCCGAGGGTTCCCAGAAAGAGAATTGGAAAGGCTCTAGGCCATTGTTCTCCACATCCTGGCAGAAAACGTAGTCCTCGAGCACTTTGCCCCTCTGCCTCTCAGCAGTATGAGTCTCGGGTCATAAAGAGCAGCTGGGTACATACAATTTGCTCCCATGTACTTAACTTACTCCATCTGAATTTGTATGTGACTGGGTGGCTGTGGTCAGGTCAAGATCCCCACAGTCGCTCCTATACTTTGTTCCTATACATTAAGTTGGTGAATGTGTATGTGCATGTCCACTTGGAAAGCCCTGGAGAGAAACAGACACCGATCCAGCCATGGCTCCTCCCCGCCAGGCTACCCACATTTGTCCCCAAGAAATGTATGGACCTAGGTCCTGTCTTTATAGCATGGGGCTGATCTTACAAAAGCCCCATTTACCCTCAGTGGAAAACAAACCCTTGTAAACTGCCATGCATGTTCCAACGTGTTGGGGTGTTTTTAACCAACTTGGCCATCTGTTGGGTTTGAGTTATTTCCATGAAGCTCTGTGTTGTGCAAAGATGCTAGTGATGGGGGCATAGTAGCCACCTAGACTGAAGTTGCCATGCAACTGAAAACCGTATTATAGTGGAAAGAATGCCAGTGGGGTGGCACGAAGCTGTTCCACCTTCCCTGGGCCTGTTTTTGGCCAACCCGAAAGGACTGTGTATAGCTCAAATCCTTTCTTGCCTGCACCAGGGGAACTATCTAAAGGAGACTGACGGTGAATCACCTCTATAAAGTCAGACCAGTGACTCCTCATTTCCTCCCATTTTTGGAAATGGGGTTTTGCTTAAAATTAGGCCATGCTTTGGTCACACAAAGAATGAGTTTGGTGGGAACCACTAAGCGTTGTTCTATGAGTGAAATCTGTTCCACATGGCACCTGCTTGACGTCTGTGTGACCATGATTGAGCTGCTTCAACTCTCTGTTAGCATCAATACAGTGAGGATCAGAAAGGCATCGACCTAAAATGTTGTGGGGAATATTCAGTCCTGGTTTTAGAAGGGGGCTCGTTGCATTGTCCCAAGTGCCAGAAGCCCACTTCTCTGCACAGTATGGGAAAGAAAGCAGAGCGTCTCAAGGTCAGGAGCTGCAGACCTGAGCTGGCACTAGAAGTCTGCAGCAACCCGACCCACACTACGCAATTCTGCCGAGTATGAATGAAAAGTAGACACAGGAAGAAATGGAAAACCTTTGGAGCTGGCTGGTAAAAGGGTGTGGCAGTGAGGTTCCTTTAAAATTCTTGGCACACATTTGCCAAAATCGAAGCAGTCCTGAAATTTAAAAAAAAAAGTTGCTCAGTTGTCATAATGGGGATTTTGACTGAAAATGTTGATTTAAAGGATTCCTATGCCGATTCCTAGAGCACTGATTGGCCGGCCAGTTTGCATCTCTCTCCTGGTGCACACACGCACTCTCTCTGCCTCCTTATATGGAATTTCTATTAATGTTTCCGTCTTCTTTCCTGGGTTGGAAAATGTGGAAAATCTGGAAGGAGGGTGTGAGGAGAACATGTTTGGGAGTCAGTCCAGCCCAACTCCAGTCTGCAGCTCTTAAGCCTAAAATCTTTACCTGCAAAGTCAGGGTAATAACAATATCTATCTCATTGGATTGTCACGGATTGTCAGGGAGACCATGCAGGCAAAGTGTTTAGCTTGATGTCTGGAACATATTAAGCACATAACGAGTGACGTTTATCATGAGATAAGTGGCTGGTGGAAGCAGGTACTGTGCACAGTTAATGAATGAATCAAGCACAGCCACTGGTCCCTTAGGAAATGAGGCAGGTGACGTTTAATTATCCTGGTTGGAATGGACAGATACTCACAGGAGCAGGCACCGAATTTTCCCCTTAGTTAAGGAGAATGAGGAACGGGTTTATTATAATAAGGAAACTCTTCAGGGTCAGCTAGCTCGAACAGTTCTGGGAAACTGGGCAGTTGCCCTTGCTAGGAGGACACTCAGCAGGCAGGGCAGCAAGGCTGGACATTTGGAGCCTGTGTGTTTGGTGAATACTTGCCCTCTCGGTCCTGTGGTGTGGCTCTGAGAAAGCTGCTTACCCTGCTCTCCTCAGCCGGGAGATGGACTCCAAGCAGATGACTTTGTCCCCTCTGTCTGTGCTCAGTGTTCTCATTTCTTGAATAGGAGTGAAGTAACAGGTTCTCCCTACTAGGATATAGATCCTTATAGGGAACTTAAGGGTCCGTGAGGCAAACATCCATATACGCTTCAGTGTGCCAGGCATAGTTACAGCTCATTTTTACCTCCTGAGTATTTGCAGGGACAGAGGCCCTTGACTGCCTCCTGGGGCACTCCTCTCGGGTGGAGGCACCTTAGGCAACAAGTTCATCCTTTATCCAGCGCAAATCTGCCTCACTTTAACTGCAGCCATTGGCGCTAGCTCTGCGCTTTGGGGTGTCAGAAGAGGTCAGCTCCGTCCCCCAGTGGATCCCCAGAAAGATCCCCAGGCAGCTGCCTGTCCCAAACACGCCAGCCCAAAGCCGAGCAAGCGCTGCCCTTCCCTCACTGGCTCCGTGGTTTGTAACCAGGAGGAGGGAGACAAGTCACGATAAAAGTGCGCTTACTACGCGCTCAGGGCGCGCGAGGCCGCTAGACGCCGTTCAGTTTCATTCTCAGGCCAACCTTACAGCAGTGCTTTGACCCATTCTGAAGACGAGAACCACAGCCCCTCCCCTAAGGGACTTGCCCCAAGGTCGCACTGTTGATGAGTCCCAGCAGCTTCAGCCTGACTCCAGATCCCAACGCTGTGGAAACAGGGAGCGCCAGGAAAGCAGGTGAAGAGCGGCGCGAACCCCGCAGGGCGGAGGGCGGGCTTGGGGCGCCCCGGGTCTGGCGGAGGTCGCTCAGCCTCGCCAGCCCGGAGCCGACCGGCCGTCAGCACCAGGGACAGCGCCCGGCCGCTCCCCGCAGCCCCCGACGGCGACGCGCGCGGAGCCGGAGGCGCGCTCCCCGCTCGGCTCGGGCGCGCGCCCTCCCGCCAGCGCGCGCCCCGCGCCCGGGACTGGGCTGGAGTCGCGCGCGTGCTGCTCGCAGGGAGCCTGCCTGGGCGTCCGGAGCTGCGGCGGCGATCGCAGCGGGCAGGGGGCTCCCGCTCGGGCACGCAGCCGGCTCCCGCGGGCCTCCGGGGTCCCCCCAGCGTCCGCCTCGCCCGCCGGGCCCCAGCAGGCGCCGCCGCCGTGGCCTGGGCGGGAGCGGCCGCCACCAGCTGTGCCCTGCCCGGGACGGACCCCGGACCGCCCCGTCACGTGCGCCCAAGTCCTCGGCCGGCCGGGGCAGCGCCGTTCCCATGGTGCCAGGTAAGGGCCGAGGGGCGCGCGGGGCGCCGGGACTGGGGGCAGACGACAGGTCGGGGAAGCCGCGGCTCAGCGCCCACCGGCTGGAGCGCCCGCTGCAGCCTGCCCCGGCCGCCTTGCGCCGGGCCCTTGCCCCTGCCGGCGGCCCCGTCTCCGGCCGCCCTCAAAGCGAGCCCCGTGGAGGAGGCTGCGGACGCAGACCCAGCGGAGCGGGGCGGGAGGCGGTTGAGGCAGAGGCGGGGGACCCATTGTGCCCAGGGACGCATGGTCTCTTGTGGTCAGGGCACGATGGAACCTGGGGAGGGAAAGTTTCCGAGAGAAGCCTGGCCTCCGTCCTCTCTGCTGCCAGGAGCTGAGACCTTTCATTTACTGAGACTTCCCTTCTGCCAGACACCGTGCTGGGCGCTGGACCTGCATAGTCACCCATTCGATTCACCCAATACCATGAGAAAGGGGCATTGACCCTATTTGGCAGATGAGGAAACTGAGGCTCAGGGAAGTTTGGTCACTTGGCCAAGGTCACACAGCCAGCCAGTGGTAGGCTAGCCTCAAACACATTGTCTTCTAACACTGTCCCCAGCCTCACACCGACCTCACCAACCTAAGTGCACCAGACTGGCATTTAGGTTTTCCCAGCCAGGAATGAAAAGACTGCAAATACCAAAATCCAGGAGTGATTTTCCAGCCATGCTCCAATCTCTGCCATCACTCCATCCAGCGTCCTGCACACCCAAGGCCAGGAACCGAGTGGGCGCAAGGGACCCTGCCAGTCTCGTCAGCCCCCTGTGACTGTAAGACAACCTCTTGAGGGTCAAGTCCACTGACCCTTCTGGAGGACAGGGGGCATCTTGGAGGCCTGAGCCTGCATGCCCCCGTTTCACGTTCCCCAGGAAGCTGGAGCCCAGGAGAGCCAGAAGGAACACCCCACCAGCATTGCCCTCCACCCCCGAGGCCAGGCCAGGCTCTGGGGGGGCTTCCAGATGCAATGAGAATTTCCAACCCCCAGAAAGTTCAGGCTTCCTGGGACAGAACACGTGTCCAGCTCCCCACCTTCCCCCCTTCTGATGGCATTGAGGATGGAGCCTGGGTGACCAGAGCTCTTCTTACCTAAGCAGGTGGGTGGAGGTACCTCCTGGGCTGCGGCAGAGATGACTTTAATCTTCTGTGCCCTGACCACAAGCTTTCTGAAGATCTCCGTGCTGGGCACTTGGGACAGATCTGTCTGGCCCCTGAGGCTGGGGCTCAAGCCGCATGGGGCTCAAGCCGCATGGGGCTGTGTCTATCCTCTCATTTGGTGCTGGATTGTTGAGCACCTGCATGACAGGATGAAGTAGACAGGGTGGTACTTGGGCCCTGGGTCCTGCTGACTTCTGGGCTCCCCATCAGCTGAGTCTCTGACAGGGCTGACTGGTCTGGATTTACTTGGAAAGTTGAGAAATGGCCTATTTGAAGGGTTTGGGGTTCTGGGAAGGACCCTCAGGCTCACCCAGCCTCAGTGCCCCCAGAATGCATGGAGATGGGGTGGGCCGCTCTGTGGAGCTCCACTGGCCTATGGAGCATGCTGTCACTCTCTGCTCAGAGCGCGGGCATGCTGTCACAGCTTCTCCACCCTTGCGTCTCCAGGGGGAGGGAAGGGCCCCCATTACAGACCCCCCCAGCCTCCAAGTCACACAGTGCTTATGCTGGCACAGGTGTCCCACACGGATCGGGCACTTGCAGGAAACAGTGGGCACACCTTAGGGAGCCAAGACTTACCTGTCCAGCTCTGTCCACTTTTGTGGGTGACCTTGGACAAGTCACTCTCCCTTTCCAGACCTCAGTCCCCTGTTTGTGACTTGATGGGTGGACCATGTTGTGTCCCCAGTGGGCCACTGCAGTTCATCTCAGTCCAGACGGAGCAGCTAAGGCTGCGATGGGTAAGCGGTTGGGGGAGTGCCAAGGGGATTTGAAATCTTGGGGCTGACCTGAGCCCAAGCCCCCAATCCCACCAACCGTACCCCCACTCAAGTGACCACCCCAGTCCTGCACATTTGGGGCCAGCTCTAAATTGCTGACTCCTGGTGCGGGTTCTGGGGAAGCCACATGGCTCAGCAGGCTGGAGGCTGCAGGGCAGGGACCCACTCCCACTTACAGGCCTTTGGTCTCCAGCCACACGGGCCTGCTCTACAGAGATGGCAGTGAGCTCCAGCAGAGTAATTACAGTGCTCAGGAGGGGCCAGCACGCAGGCAGAGCTGCAGGAGAGATTTCTTGCATCTCAATAAATCACATCAGACTCTAAACTCTCTGGGCAGGAGGTGAGGCCAAGTGTTAACAGGGCCTTTGTCCTGTCCGCTGCACAGCCCCTGGCCCTCCAGTCTCCAAAGTGGCAAGTTTGCATGTACATGTCAGTTGAAAGGCAACTTGCATGGTGGAGAGAGTGGATTCTAGGCTACCTTGGGCAAATCACTAAGTTGCCTTATGTGCAAAAATGGGGTGCCTGCACCCAGCAGGCAACTGAGAAACCCAGCCGGCCTGTGGTTTTGGGCCCTGTCATCTGCTCCTGAGGCAGCTCCACTGGGGCCAAGGCTCAGCCTGGCTTGCAGCTCTTCTGGGCGCTGGTTTTGCTGTGGTCTGGGTTCCTTTGGATTTGCCCGAGGGATTTTGACAAGCCCGACACCTTTGGCTTTTGCCGGCTCCTCCCCTCCTTCCGCGGCTCAGCAGAGAGGCTCTGGGGAGTGCAGGCTTGCTTCTCTTTTCAAAGCTCTTTGTTCCCTTTGGAATTTGGTCCCCTCCCTAACAGGCTCAAGCTCCCCGTGCTTGGGCCCAGGCCCACTTGCCGGGGCTGCCTGAGGACTGAGGATGGAGGGTGCTGCAGAGGGACCCAAGGGGACCTGACCGGCTTGTCCTGGGGGAGGGTGGACGGCACCAAGAGGCTGGAACTCCGACCGGGCTCCAGGCTTGCATTCCCAGCCCTGCCTTGCTGCTTCCTGGCAGTGGGACCCTGGGCCTTTGCTCTTGGGCTGTGTAATGGGGACTGTGGCCCCTTTGCCCCGGGGACCTGGGAGGACTAAACAGACAATCCTGGTGAGAGCCCTGGGGCCTTAGAGAGGGGGGAGCCGTGGGGGTCACATCAGGCAAGGCTTGTAAGCCGTGCTTCTCAGGTGGGCTTTCTCCCTAGGTCCACAGGAACCACAGGCAGTATGACCGGGGGAGGGACACGACCAGATTGGCTTTTACAGAACACCTCGGGGCTGGTGTAAGTGGGGAGGGTAACTTGGTGAGGGTGAGGCTGGAGGCAGGGAGGCCCAGGAGGAGGCTGCTGCATCCAGACAGAAGGGACACAATGGAGGCCTGGGCTGGAAGAGTTAGAAGTGTGCAGGAACATCCAAGCAACTGAGGCAGGGTGCTGAGGTGTGTGTGTTGCGGGGACGGCAGACAGCCCAGGACTGAACCGACACTGCTCTGCATGGACCCCAGCAGGTCCCCCCACCCTGCTGCAGACAGCATGGCACTCGGGAGAGGCAGAGATGGAGCAGTGAGGAGGCAGCCCTGGGGGCCGGGGGGAGGACTTCCTGCTCTGGTAGCAGCATAGCGTCGGAATCGCGGGTCACACCTGGCCTGGAGTTCCTGCCTGTCCTCTGGACGTGCTGCCAGCCCTCCTCCGGGGTTTCCATGGGAGTGGGCTCTGACCTGGCCACGTCGGTCACCTATACCCCTGTGCTCAGCTTTCTCAGGTGGCAGAGGTGGGAGAAATCTGGGCCACTTGGGAGACCCAGGTGGAGGCTGGTCAAGGGCTGGGGCTGGGGCCCCGAAAAAGGCCAGGCTCATGGGGCTGCAGTGTTGTCCACCATATTCACTGGCTACTAACAGGTTGGCGATGTGGCTGAGTGGATGAGAGCACAGCCTGTGGGACTGACTGCATCCATGCTTATGTCCCAGCTGTGTGACCCTAGTGAAGTTACTTGGTTTCTCTGGGCCTCAGGCTCTTCATTCATACCTCCACCCCGCAGGGTGTGTCGCCTTATGTCTCAGCTGGCTGACCGGACCAGAAGTCCCTGCACTACTGGGCCCCGGCATAAACCTCTTTCCCAGGCCAGCTCCACCCCGGGGCAGCCCTGCCGGTGCCCACTTCTGGGCTTAGCTGTGGGGTGGCCTTGAGGCTGCACACCCTGCACTGTGGGACCGTCCTGGCTCCCTGACGGCCACCTGCATCTCGGTTCTTCCCAGCCTGTCCTGCCCTGGGTCCCTCTCCTGTGTTACTGTGCTCATGTCCTGTCAGCTGACGTACTGCGTGAGTGTAGATTTGGAACAACACTGCTCCAGGTGTGGTCCCCAGACCAGCAGGGACCCTGGAAACTTGCAGGGAATGCCAATTCCCAGGCACCCCCAGACCTGCTTTAACAAGCTCCCCAGGTAATTCTTGTGCTCAGTGAAGTTTGAGACACACTGTTCTAGAAAAAATACCTTCTACTAAAACAGAAAAATGGCTCTACCTGCAGAAAGCCATGAGTGGCCATCTCCTTCATGCTACTTATATTTTTAATTAGTATATATTAACTGTTAATATATAGCAAGTGGATTTTTAAATAAAAGAAATGCATGCTTGCTGTAAAAGAAAAGCTGAGGGAGTCACATGTTTGCTTACCACCAAGTGAAAGCCCAGGCTTTCCCGGCTGCGGCCTCCCACCGGGGCCCAGGGCTGTGGGGCACCCGCACGTTGGCCACACCGGCATTGCCGAGGGTACTTTCATGAGCAGACCCTGATCATCTTTCCGTGTCAGGACCCCATTCTCTCATTGATTTGCTGTACCTGGCCGACTGGGGTTGTGGGGGAGGTCCTAGCACTGCTGGCTCCTGGCAAAAGCCCTGCTTCCAGGCCGCCTTCACCCGTGATTGGTGTCACAAGCAGGCATGTAGGTCATACGAGCTTTGTGTTGTGGAGTTTGCAGATTATTCAATGGCAGGATCCCATGGAGAAGGGTGTCCTGGGGGTGCGATGGGAGACATGCACTTGTGACTAGATGAGACGGGAAGGCAAGGGCCGTTCTCGGTGGGCTGTAACACGGATCCAGGGTGGCAGGCATCCCGAATTTGAGGGAAGGTACCCCACGGGCCAGAGCTGTCAGGGAAGGCGTCCCGGAGCTAAGCGCTGAAGGACACGTATTGGGTGGAGTGGAGCAGGTGCTGGGCTGTGGGCCCCATCGGTAGACTGGCTGATGATCAGCGGCCCGCTGGAGATGCCCCGACTTTCCCAGCTCTCTACTTGCTATGAGGATGGGAGAGCCAGCTGGCTACTTCCTGGGGGTCTCATTGTCTTGGAGCTTCAAACAGTGTTGCAATTGAGGTTGGCTTCCCCTCGAGTCACCCAACTCCCATCCTCCAGTCTCTACCGGGCTGGAAAAGGCTTCCCCGGGCCCCGTTGCTGCAGACAAGTGGGGGACCCGTGGCCCCATCCCCACCCGGGCCCTGCCTCCACTAACAGCACCCAGAGGGTTTACGATTTCTGCTGACGTGTCCCCCTAGCGTCAGGTCCGATGTCCGCCAGGAGTGATAGGAGGCCAGCAGGCCAGGCTGCAGTGGGAGCAGGAGTAGTGTTGTCCCGGGCTTGCCCAGGGCGGCAGGCGGAGGGAGCCCGGGAGAGCCGCATTGCCTCCTTTTGCCTGCCTGTGGCCTCGCCCCCAGTGTTGGCGAGGTCATGTTTACTCCCCATTCCCCAGATGTTTCCACTTGGCCTTGGCAAATGCTCTCTCACTTGATACATTCGGGAACTTGCCTAAGGTGAAATAAAGATGCTCATTTTTTCCGGTTCAAAGGCACACGCCCAGTCCAGACACCCTCTCTCTGCAGGGGCATCTGCCCCCATCGGCCTCTGCTCCCTGAGTCTAGCAGACCTGACTGGCTTAGGAAGGACCCACATTTAGAGCCAGAAACCACATGCCTTTTCTCGTCAATCTGCCCTTGAAACATTGCAAACCCAGCAGTGGCTTTGAGAGGGCTGCTTCGGGATGTGGTGATCCAGTTCTGGTTTGAAGGAGGACAGTGAAAAAAGTCTAACATTTCACCAGGAAAACAGCAGCTTCTTATAACATTGTCAGCTTGCAAGCTTCTGGTATTTACCTGTGTTTAGAGTTTGTTTGGTTAAAACACTCATTAGGCAAGAGGCTCCTGGCTCAGTGTGAACCATTTACAAAATTAACAAGACAGTCAACTTCAATTTTACCTTCATGGAACGTCCCACACGAGAGTTCCCTCTAATTACTAAACAGATTTCCATTTCAGAAAAGAAGTTTTGTTTTACGATGCGATTCTGGAATAATCACTTTTGTGGTTGATTTTATTGCCACTGGCTGCATCTTGTTTTTGCCTTTTCTCATTTTCCACCCTTCTGGGGTCATCCAGGCCATTGAACATGAGACCTGAGGGAGGCGTTGGGGGAGGTGGGCAGGAGGCCAGTACGGCCACAGATTCAGCAGCAGCAGCTGGACCTCACAGCTCAGCCCAATGCCATCGCCAGCTCCTCCCCACTGGTGAGCTCAGGGGAGTTACTAAACCTCTCTGTGCCCTAGTTTCCTGGTCCATAGAGTTTGTTATGGTTGTGTCCCTCTTGCAGGGTGGTGGTGAGGATTCATTGTCATGCATGTAAGAGCCCGGAGCATGGCAAAGAGAACTGGTGCTAGCAGCTTGTGGGACCTCTGGGCACGGTGGGCATAGAGCGTGCTGAACTCAACGTGAGGTGGAACGCTGGTCCCCTGAAGTCGTGTGCAGCTGGGGGTGGATACCCTGCTTAGAACCCATCCAGTTGAGGATGGAACCAGTCCCCGGGTGCAGCCCAGAGGGCCCTGCATGGAACAGACCCTGCCATCTCCCCCCTGTGCCCCCTGCACCCCCCGCCCCACTGACATCTCCCTGCACCACACTCATGCTTGTGGGCTTAGTTCCCACTCTGGAACACTTCCTCCCCGGGGGCCTCCCACCTGCTTCCCTCTCTGCCTGAAAGACCTCTCCTGACCAGTGTGTCTCTGTGTCCATGGCATACGCTGGGGAAGCTCCCCTGGCCCATACCACTCCCTGGGAGGGCAGCCCTATGACATGCTCTCAGTCCCAATTAGCACCTGGCTCTGTGGCTCTTCCCCACGGTCCATCTGCAGCATGGGACGGGGACCCCCTGAGGAGGGCACCTGTTGATCTTGTCCATTGTTGAGCCCAGCACCTGGCACACAGGAAAGAGTATTTGGTAGATGTCTATCAGGTGGCTGGAAGTTTTTGTGCTGTTCTGAAGCTCAACGTCATCTGCCAGGGGGTGCAGCAGCCTCTGCCCAGCGTCTCTCTGCACTGAGACACCCCACATTTTAAGCCACAAATGGCACCTATTTTCCCATCAAGGTCTCCCCTCCAAACAGCCAGAAACTCCTCAGGGAGGAAGGGCTCGAGCGTTCCAGGAAAGGGCAGCAGGCCAGCCTCATGGCGCGCGGCCAGTTGTCAGGCAGTGAGGGTCAGCAGGGTCAGTCCCAGGCAGTGGGGGCCAGCAGGGTCAGTCCCAGGCAGTGGGGGCCAGCAGGGTCAGTCCCAGGCAGTGGGGGCCAGCAGGGTCCAGGCAGTGCCCGTCTTCCAGCTGCAGGAACCTCATCATGAGAGGTAGTGCCGGCTGTGGGTCTCACTTGGTCGGGCCTCACTCCTGACCAGGGCTCGGGAGTTAATGCTGCCGTTCATTGACAGCACCTACCAGTGTTTAAAAATCGTTTAATCTGCAAGATGGGACCTTTCAACAACACACCTACACTCACTTAAGAATGGCTGAGCCCAGTTCTCTTTTCAAAGGAAAATTGATTAAAACAAGTTGCATCGGGCAGGGTCCTTGCTGAAGCCTGGGCCACCACTGACGACTCAGGGCAGCCAGGTTGCCCTAACAAGTTTATAACAGACTCGCCATGTCAGCTGTAGCGGCAGAGCCCACAGCTGAGCCCTGCGGAGAATGCTGAGGTGTGGGAGGGGGGCCCAGGGCCGGCTCGGGGAGGGGGGCAGTCGAGCTCCGGGAACTGTGAATGCAGGTGAAGAGAAGAGGGTGAGATGGGGTGCGGCTGGATGGCGGGCTGACCCCGGCCCCTTGAGGTCTATGCCCCCAGGCGGGCATACACGCAGACAGGTGGGGGCCTCCTCAGGGGTCCTTATGGCCTCACTTGGGAGAGAACTTGGGGTGAGCAAAACCCTAGAACTGGGCCAGGAGCCAGAGGTGGGACTACCTTCCTCCCTTCCCAGGGAGAGTTGGAGATCGAGACCATCATTGGCCGTCTTGGATGAATTGTGATTCTAAGGGGAAAAAAAGCTCCTCACAGCTTGTTTTCATTTGCGAGCAGGTGATTAGACCGGGTACCATCCAAATCCGAGAGAAGGTTTGGGGGACTCAGATTCTAAGTATCTTCTGTTCACAAGTTCTGATTTTCTAAGACTTAGACTGGTGGCTCTGCCGTTCTGAGAGTCCATGACTCCCCCACTCAGATTGGCCTGTCCTGCATGAGCTCATGAGGACTGCAGCAGGCTGCCCACACCTCACCTCCACCCCCAACATCGACCCTACCCCAAACCCCAGGGCAGAGGCTTGCATGAGCTGCGCAGATCTCAGACAAAGGCAGGGGCTGGGGTTCCCTGGTGGGGGCCCGGGTGGGTATCTGAGCCAAAGGGGAGTGCCCAAATGGGGTGGTAGCAGCTGCTGGACACTCCAGCCAGGTTGCTTGACTTGGCTTCGCCCCTGCTTACCTGCTCTTCCTTTACCATCAGCAGCACACACACATGGACACATTTCAGGGCATTTCGGGGCAGCTCGCTGTACTCCGGGGAGCCTGGGGTGGGAACACCGAAGTCCTTGGAGTTGGACAAGGTAAGCAGCGGCCAAGTTTTCATATCACCTGCCTCTGCTTCCTGGGGACCCAGCCCCTGGTCTCAGCACCCCCTGTGAATGAGGACTAGGGCTCTGGTGCTCCCCACTCTCAGGGCTGCTCTCCGGGGAGATGCTGGGCCTGAAAACTCCGCCGCGACTGAAGGCTGAAGAGACAGCGTGGTTCTAATTAGCCAGTGACGTCAGTCCTGGGGGAGAGCGGAGACTGGCAGCCGACGCTTCTCCCGCCCCCTCCCTCCAGTCCAGCAGCCAGGTGCCTGTCCCTTGTCCGAGCGCCCTCATCTGTTGGGCTGATGAGGGCTGCCGCCTCACCTCAGCGCACGCAGCTGACAGCGGTAGCCATGGAAACTGCCTGTGACCTTGTGAACAGCTAAAACACATACATGTTTTGGTTTGCTGTTGTTTTTAAAACATTACGATAATTTCTCTTTTGCTTTCATGCTCTTACGGGGGTCAGGGACGTGAATGCAAGGCACAAGTCGTCGTGTAGAATGTGCTTCCCACCTGCAACCCTGTGCTCACTCCAAGAAGTTGGGGTCCCCCGTGGGGGGGACGTGAATGGCTGCTGCGTCAACCACCTGGACCTGCCCCAGGACAAGCCAGAGTCCCCCCAGTCCTCCGTGGAGCCACAAAACTCCTCAGCGTGCTGCTCAGGCTGGGCCACTGGGGACCCAAACCCAGGGAGCAAATAAGAACCCTCCAGCAACAGGTTCAAACAGGCAAAAGAGCTGGGCTGGGGACCCTGCCCTCCAGGACTCCCTAGTCAGGAAAAGGAGACAATAACAGAGCTCCTCTTTATTTCACCTTAATTTCAGAAACATTGCTGGATAGAAAATTCTAGGTGGATGTTTTTCATTCGGTGCTTTGAAGATGCCGGTCTCATTCCTGTTTCCAACACCCAGGCTGCCGTCATTCTTATGTTTGTTTCTCCACGTGGCGTGGCTGTTTTCTGCCTGTTAAATCTTCTCTTTGGTGCTGGTTTTAAATGATTCTAATATAACGTTCCTTGGTGTTTTCTCCATGTTCCTTGTGTTTGTGATTCATTGAGTGTTTTGGATGTGGGGGTCTAGTTTTCGTCCAGTTTGGAAATTTCTCAGCCAGTGTTTCTTCTCCTCATCATTTTTCTGCATCCCCCTTCCCTTGGGGGTCCCAGTTACACGTGCATCAGGCCACTCAAAGTTCCCCATAGCTCACTGCAGCTCTCTGCTCGTTTATGCTTTGTCTCTGTTCTCCCTGTCCGTTTTGGATAGTTTTAATTGGTGGCTTTAAGCCCACTTTTTCTTCTGCAGTATCTGATTTGATGCCAATTCCATCCAGTGTATTTTTTATCTTAGACATTGTAGCCTCTTTAACCTATAGAAATTCGACTCGGTTCTTTTTAACGTCGTCCGTGTTTCTGTTTAATGTGCCCAATTTTCCCTCAAGTGTTTTGAACACGTGGGCAACATTATAATAACTATTTGATGTCTCCTAATTCTATCATCTGTGCCAGTTCTGGGTAAGTTTCAATTGACTGATTTTTCTCTTCACTGTGGATTGTATTTTTCTGCTTCTTTGAACGCCAGGTAATTTTTTCACTGGAGGCCAGACATTGTGAATTTTGCCTTGCTGAGGGCTAGACCCCTATACACAGGAGCGGGGATGAGGACCAGGGCTGCTCGGGCACCATGGACCTGGGGGGCAGCTGGGTCTCTGCTGGCCTGCCCCATGCTGTTTTCTCCTGCGTTGTTGCTCCCGCTTCTGAAGCCCACCTGCTCTGCCTGCCACTGGGCCTTTGCAGGTGCTGGTTCCCCTTTGGGATACTCTTTGCCATTTTCGCCTGATTGTTCTTCAGGTCTCAGTATGCATGTCACTTTTTCAGGTCCACCTCTCCTAGCCGCCAGCCCCCGTGAATACCCTGCACGCTCTCTCCTTATGCCCATCTGTGTCCCCCGACAAAGCTGAAAATAATGCAAAGATAGGGACCCAGAGCAGGAACTGGGTTGCAGTAGGAGTTCAGTGAACGTCTCCTCTTGAGTTGTTGATAAATTATAAATGCCAAGTGCGTAGTGTGGACAGTGAGTGAAACTAGATCCCAAGAGAGGGAGCTATGTGCAGGGATGGGGGTCAGGGAAGGCTTGCTCAAGGAACATGCCAACTGATAGCAAGGGATTTCAGTAAGCAGAGCTGGAAGGGAGTTAAAGGTCCATGGAATAGTACCAACGAAGGCCCAGAGGCAAGCCAGTGCCAAGTCTGTGATTGGGAGGCCTGGGGGACAGACCTGTTAGCCAGACCCATTTAAGGAGCATTGCAGGGATAGCAAATGGAAGGCGAGAAAAGCTTGGAGGGCCCAGGACACCAGATGGTTGGGGCCTAGACCAGGAGAGCCACGCTCAGAGGGGTGTTCCAGAGGGGGCTGCTTGGACAGACTGCTGGGGTGCCCTGCAAAGAAGCATGACTCCATGTGCCAACATGAAAAGGAAAATGGACTGTAGCATAGTCTGCTGGGATGATCTCATTTTGTTACAAAATAATCAGAATAACACCTGTTAGTATACTTACAGAAATGCCCCCACCCAAGACCCCTGTTGGCCTCCCACCCCTCTCCTCAGAGGCTCTCACTGAGCCCCCTGGGCTGGGCGGGCAGAGCTGAGGTGGGCCGTGTCACAGAGCTCACAGCCCGAGAGAAGGGGTGTCACGTACTTCCAAATGGAAATACACAGGAGAGGTCAGTGGGGCCTCCCTCGAGCCCACCAGCATCTCTAGCCTGCAGGCAGTGTTTAAGGCCCTGAGCCAGGGTCCTACTTCCAGAGGGCCAGGGGGAGGCAGCCCAGTGCTGGGCACATTGCTGGTGCCCAGTAGACAGATGCTCATGGAAAGGAGGAGGGGGCTGGAGACAGGCATTAACATCCCGATTAAAGATGAGGAGACCGTGGCCCATGGTCACCCTGACACTAAGGAGGAGAGCCTGGGTTCACATCTAAGTCTTTCTGACTCCCAGGTGGACCTGGGCTGGGAGGAAGAGATGGCACCGACAGGCATGAATGCTGGCTGCCTGGAGGAGGAGGCATTGGAGTCAGACCTCCGGGGGGCAGAAACCCATTAGGGCTGTGCTGAGGGTTCGTGGGAGGATGTGCATAGTAAACCATGGTGGCTCACATAGGTTCACTGAGGGTGGCCTGGGCTGGGGGGTGGTAAAAGGCACGATGGAAGCCGATTCTGGGCTCCAGGGCTCGCAGAGAAACCAACCAGCAGGCTTTGCCGGAAACTAGCTGTGAGGGAGGACACGGAGCCGAGTCGGTGTCGTGCTGAGATGGGGACTTGGGCCCCTGCCAGCTCTGCTTGGACATGCTGCCTCCTGCTGTCTTTTCATCCGCAAAATGGGGACAGCCACACAGGGACCCATGAGCCTTCAGAAGGTGAAGCTTGCATCAGGTCCCAGCACCACCTGGGCTGGATGAGGTCCCACAGGCGGGGCTCTGCTCTGCCGTCAGCCCCGCCGGGAGCACTCTGTGCCCGCGGGTGTCTGTGTTCCCAGCTCAGCAGGGGCCACCAGGAAAAGTCCTGGTTCCGCAGGCCCACCCCTGAGACACTCGCCCGCGTGCTCAGCCTCGGGTGGGGCCAGACCTGGGGGATCTAACTGCTGCCTGGGTGTGTCCTGGTGTGACCTGCAGCCTGGGGAGCCTGCTGCTCACTGGAGCCTTGCTAACGCACAGGTTGCTGGCCCATTCCCCGGATTTCTGACTCGGTGGGTCCGGGTGGGACCTGAACCCTGCCTTTCACCAAGTTCTCAGGTGATGCTGAAGCTCGTGAGCGAAGAAGTCAGAGGTCTGGGAGTGACTGTCTGCATGGCGGCTGGAGTGGGCAGCGGCAGGCCCTGGGGCCAGAGAGGGAGGTACTGGTGCCGTGGTTCGGCCAGGCTCTGGATGGGATTCGCTCCCTCCCCAGGCGTTGGGCACTGTCCCTGAAGCCCCATCTCTTCTCCAGAGCCTGCGCCGACCACACTCACCCTCTGCCCTGAGCTGCTTCTTTGGCGTCACCACTCTGTCCCCTGGAGTGTGGGACAGTGGCCGAGTCGCCCCAGCCCCCTCCCAGGTCCCAGCGCAGTAACTGGCTCTCAGGCATTGACTGGGTGCTGTCTCATCACTGAGATGCCAGGGCTGGCTGACGTTTCTGAAAAATTCCCCTGGCCCCCAGCCCCACCCCACTATTCCTCTGACTGGCCACGTGCCTGTGGGCAAGTGACATCTCCATGGGCTCAGTTTCCTCATCTGTAAAACGGGGTCAGTCAGTCCAATCGCAAGGATTAGGAGGCCGCTTAAGGCGGGGGACGCCCTCGGTCTCCCCACAGTGCTGGGAACATAGATGTCATCACCATCCCGCTCTGACAGACAGGTAAACCGAGGCTCCCTGGGGACAGTGGGGCTTCCCGGTGTCGCAGGCAGGCCAGGAGCAGAAGCAGATTTGGTCAGTCTTCCTGCTCCGGCCCCCAACCTTCTTGCAGAAGTCCTTTCACAGCTGGTCTTCCTCCCATAAATTCTTCTGTGCCTCCCTCTCCCCCAGTGCTCAGCTCCCAGGGGCTCTGCCTTGGCCAGCGACTCGATTCACAGGCATGTACGGAGCTCCCACTGTTTTGCCAGGGCCTGTCCATCAGCAGGAGGCCAGGGGCATGGCCCTCATGGAGCTGACAGCCCACTGGGGAGCCTCGTGAGGTGGATGGTGGTGAAGCTGCAGCGTGTGCACAGCAAAGGGCCGCAGCTCCCTGCAGAGGCCAGGACCTGAGCATGGCTGAAGGCCAGGAGGAGCTAGCCACCCAAGGGGAGGTGGGCAGGGCTCCTGGGCATCCCACTCCCTGGACCGTGGGCCCTGAGACCCACATGTGCAGCCACAGCACGGTCCCCATCCTGGAGCAGAGGTGGGTGCCAGGGCTGGACCCAAGAAGTGTGGGCTTTATTCAAGGGCAGCTGGGAGCCAGTGCTGGTCCAGACTTGCTCTGTGGCCCATCGTTTGGGACAGTGGCCCCTGGCCCGGCAGCATCCACGTTCCCTGGGAGCATTCTGAGCCCACCTGGGTCTCTGAGCAGGAACTTATGGGGGAAGCCCAGCAGTCCAGAGCCCCCCAGGGGGTGCTAATGCAGCCCTGGTGACAGTCTCTGATTTGACAGGGTGGCACTTGTTGGGGAGCCGGCCTGCCCAGGCTCTGGAGGGAGGCAGGGCTGCTGTGTGGGGCCCCTGTGCAGTGGTCTCAGCCACGGTGACCGCCCCCACTACACCCAGGCAGACACACCTGAGGCCCAGCAGGGAGGCCCACTCCCTGGGACCCAAAGTCCTACCTCACCCTGACAGCCTCCTCTGGCTCCAGGCAGCTGTGCTGCTGAGGGGCCCAGAGCCCAGCCCAGCCCTGGACGTTTCCCTGCTGAGTAATCCTGAGCCCATTTGCTCTGCCCAGCCAGGCTCAGAGGCCGCCAGGGTTTTAGTGAACATCATTAGGGTTTCCTAGAGCCAGAGGCGCTGAGCCCCGGGGACGGGCAAAGACCTGGAATCGGATCCTGGCTACGTGTCCTCCTGCAGGCCACCCTCTTTGTGCCTCGGTTTCCTTTTGTTTGCCTGAAGATGCTCATAGCTCCTGCCGTGCGGGCTGAGAGAGGTACAGAGGGTAGAGCGCATGGCTCAGTTCAGTACATAGTATGTGTTTAATAAATGGAAGTTCCCGTCATTCCAGCAAATCCTGGCCCTGTGCTCCCTCCGGCACGCCTTCCAAGCCCTGAATTGGGACCAGGAGCTGCGCTCAGTTCTTGGAAGAGGAAGATGAAAAGAAAAAAATTAAGTCAAGCAGCAGAAAGCATTTTGCAAACCCAACTCTGCACAGTGTTATTTTGAAGAAAGATAAATCCAGTACCGTCTGCAGCTGGGCTGGGGCTCACCCGGGGCGTCAGGGCCTGCCCTCCCTCCCTCATTTCCTGACACACTGCCTGTGGATAGGTACACCACACAGAAGGTTCTTGAATGGTCCATCTCATCTGCCTTTATCCCGACTGGGACCCCCGCCCTGGCCTGGGGGGGTGGGGCAGGTGTCAGAGGTGGGGACCCCAGGGGCAAGACCTGTCCCTCCCCTTCCCGCGCAGGGCTGCTCCATGCCAGCTTGCCCAGATTCAAGCCCACTGTGTTTTGAAGCCCCCCTGCCACCAGGCTTCTGCCCTCCTGGGGAGGAGCGTGCGTTCCTGAGTCCCCCCCACCCCCCCGCTGTAGGCCGGCTGGGGGGCTGGGAGACGGGAAAGACCAAGTTCACCCCCGCCCCCTCACCCCTAACCACAGGACCCTGAGCTCTCTGGCTCTGTCTCCTTGGCTGCAAAATGGGTGATGGAAGGCCTGCTCAAACTCTCCATGGGATTAAAGATGGGGGCTCAGAGGTGGTGCTCAGGGCAGGGCAGAGTTCAAAGATTGCTACAGCACTAAGGAGCCACCCCAGGTGTCAAGGGGAGGCCATGACCTGTCCAGACTTAGGCCTGGGAACCCTGGTGGGGCAGCAGGGACAGGAGGCACGGCAGGAGAGCTAGGTCAGGTCTCAGCCCCCGCTGTGCTGAACAGCGGGCTTCTTTCTGTGTTGCAGTCACCAGAGACTCCGGACAGAGAGATGGGTGGGAACCATGGGCATCGTCACAGACGAGCATGCGTATTTCAGACCACGAGGAGACCACACAGGAGAGGCCCAGGGGCTGCTGGAACCCCAGGGTCAGACACTGCTGAGCTCAACCTCCAGGCCGGGTGCCTCGCCCTCTTTACACCCCCCCCCCACTTTGGAGTCCAGGGACAGTTCAGGGTCACTAGCAGACATCCAGGGTGACCCTGAAAAAGGCTCCTTCTCTCCGGCACACGGCCGTCCACCACCCAGAGAGGGGTAGCAGTCTCGGCCTTCTGCACCACTGAGCCGGGAGATGCAGCCTCACTCGGCCAATGCTTCGGTGCACCCTGAGTGTCCTCGCCTGTGGATAAGCAAGACGGGGCACAGAGGTGGGGACCCAGGCATGAGGACGGCCGCATCACTCTGCCTTCAATCCCGGATCAGGTTCACGGGGCCGTAAACAGTGCGGTGGCTTCATGAAAGGGCCCCACAGGCCGGGCCTTCCATTGGCCTGGCTAGAGCCCTGCCAGGCACTGCTTGCTGCCCCTGAGTACCAGGGGCCCCAGGTAGCTTCAGCACAGCTCCTTGATTGAGGCCAGGAAGGGCTCCTCCTGCCGCTGCCGGCCTTCTCGAAGGCTCCCAAAGTTGGTGACAGTGAAAGCCAGGGGACCGTGCCAGGGGACAGGAGGGCCACCCAATGGGAGTGCCCACTTTCCCCAGGCAGTGGGGAAGTTAAGTCCAGGGAACACAAACGCACTTCAGTTTTCTGTCTACGGCCCCGGGCCTCAGATTACCCAGGCCCCTTGATTCTGCCCTGAGTCCTCTCCTCCCAGTCCATGGACCCCTTCCTCAGCTTCCCACATCTGCAGTGGGCCAGGCAGGGCCACAAAAGCAGGGTGTCCATCCAGTGAAGTTTTATGCTTGCTCAGTGGATTCATTCTCCAGCCTCAGTTTACCCCTAGAATATGTGGGTGGGGCAATCTCGCAGACACATGTCAGAACCCTTGGTTCCCACAAGGCCTGGGGAAGTGGGTGTGACTTAGGGGGTAGCTGCCATCCGCCTATGGGGAAAGCCGGGGAGTGAGGCCAGGCCAACATCCCACAGGGTGGCCACTGCTGCTCTTATTAACCCTGACTTCCTCCATCCGAGGCCCATGGCTCCGGCCACAGCCCCAGCCTCCCTCCCCACCCCACTTCCCGCCCTGCCTGGATGCACCTTAGAAATTCCGGTTCATGCTTCCAGAGCTGCAAGACCCCTGCACGTCAATCATCACAGTTGAGCCGAGCACCTGCTGGGCACCTGGCCCTGTTCCCACTGTCCAGCCCAGCCTGGAACGGCAGCCGAGTCCCTGCTCTCACAGCACGGACCCCTTGGGGCTCTTCAGTGGGGGTCTGGGAGAACTTCTAGAACCATGGGAATGGCCAGCAAAACGGCCCAGCCCTTGTGCTCTTCCTGGTGGTCCCTCAAGGAGTCCAGGCCACAGAGTGGGCCATCCCGGGGGGTCCACAGCGTTTCCTGAATGCTGGCTCCCCAGTGCCACCCCTCCCGGCAGCACCAAGCCCCCTGCTGAGGGCATTCTCTGGCCTCTGAGGCTGGGGTGGGCAAAGGGTTGGCTCACAGGGCCCCGTGCACCTGGTTGGCCGGCCTTTTGGAGGAGCCGAGCACTCTGGGGGCTGAGCTGGTCTGGGCTGAGGACAGAGCAGGGCGGGGGGCCGGGTGGGAAGGGCGGGGAGACAGTCCAGGTGCCGTCGGGAACTGCCTCTCCAGGCCCCCAGGCCCCCTCGCCCGCCACCCCACCCAGCCAGGCTCTGGATAATATCTAAGACCAGCCACAGCGCTGCTGAGCACTTCCCCATCTATTTATTACCAAACACAGGAATCTGGGAGCCCGCGGAGCGTGAAATTAGGAACAAATGTGGAGGAGGTCTAGACAGGAACTCCACAGCCCTCTCACTCGCGGTGGACGGGGCCCTTGGGCTTCCAGGTACAGAAGCACTTTGTAAGCAGACAAATGTGTTTGTGGAAGAAAAGGCGTGCTGGCTCTCCATGAGCCCTTGACGAGACACCAGGATGGGAGAGGCCTGCAGGGAGGGACCCCCAGGGCCGGCCCTCCACTCCTCCAGCCTTGGTTTCCCTCTCTGGGAATGAGCAGCGCCATCCCCACATGGCTGCAAAGTCTGCTTGGTCGGCCGCAGATCCCAGGACTCCGCTAGACCACTGAGGGCTGGCCTCTGCACGTTTACCAGGCGTCCCCACGCTCTGGAGCCTGCTGTGCTCGGAAGTCACTGGACTCGAGGAGCAGTGGCCTGGCCAGTGTGGAGGATGCAGGGCTTGGCTTTTCCTTGGCTCCTAAGGGAGCACCGGGCATCTCAGGAGGACCCGGTGGACAGAGGCCTCCATTAAGCATTGGTGTGTGCCCTGCGCCGCGCAGGGCACTGGGGCCAGGAGCCGGGGGCACACAAGGAACAGACTGCAGAGGCTTGGCCCTCGCGGTCTCAAGGCAAGGAGAGGCGGGGCGGAACAAGAGGAACAGAGGAAACTAGACGTCTCAGACTAAGTGTGGGACATGTGGTCCAGATGGCAGCCACGTGGGGGCCTCTGCCAGGGGAGGTCGTTGTGGGGAGGGGGCTCTGTTGGGGGGAGGCAGGTGGAGGGCCGGCGTCTGGCTCCGCTGCCAGGTGTTTCCTGCTCCCCGGCCCCCGGCACCACCCCCATTTGGTGTTCATGCGGCAGGAGACAACGGCAGCTCATAAGGCGGCTGGCTCCCTGGCCGGCCTACCCTCCAGGAGACGTGGGGCTGTCAGTGGGGAACTGCGGGCCCCCTCCACAGACTGTAGGGGTGGGGGTGGCGTGCACAGAGGGGCCCCATCTCGCAGCCTGTCTCTGTAAAAAGCAGGGGTGGGGACAGGGAAGCAAAGCCATTTATAAAGCTTTAAAACCGTTTATGGTCCCAGGGGGCAGATTAACAATTCAGCGCAATCCTCGCCAAATTGTCTTGGCTGGCAGTGCGGGAGGCTTCGAGGAGAGCCGGAGGAGGCAGGCTGTGCAGCCTCCACCAGGCTGCTGCCGGGCCTGCCGGGCCTCTCCGCTTCCCAGCCTTTGCCTGTGCTGTCCCTCCACCCACCGCCCAGCCCTTCCTCTCCCAGGCCAGCCAGTCCATCCTTCCAGGACAGCTCAGAAGCCTCTTTCTCCAGAAAGCCCCATGTAGTCCCCCCGAGACAATACCCCCATCTCCAGCCCTGAACCCCAAAGCCCTTGGTTGTGCCTCGGGTATGCAGCTGTTCTCAGGACACAGGGGACAGTAGTGTCAGCCCAGGTCCCTCTGAGCTCCCAGGCAAGCATGCTTCCAAGTGTGTGCAATCCCCCTTTAGCACTTTTTGACATTCGTGATCCTTGAAGTTTGTCATGCATTTCAGTCATCTGGGCCCCTGGCAGGCAGGGCTGGTTTGATACAGACCTAGAGCCTTCATACCAGAGCTGGCAGGGGGTGGTTGTCTAAACCCTGCCATGCCCATATCACAGATAAGGAAACTGAGGCCCACGGAGACACCTCTGACCCAGGGTTATCAGCAAGTTTATGGCCGGACCTTCCCCAGCAGTCTCCCATCTTGGGCAGGACGGGGGCCCCTCAGGCTCATCTCTTCCATGTCCAGCTGGGCAGAGTGCCCTGGACACAGGTCTGAAAGGTGACAGTTCAGTGAGGACAACAAGCCGTGTGAGTTGGGCATCTGGCTGAGAACTCCCTGTGTAAGTCATGAGTGAGTCACCCTCCGCCCCCACTCCGCCCTCTGCACTGGCTCAGCCTCCCTGTCCCAGCGCGGCAGTTCAAGGTTAGAGAAATCTGGGAAGTCTTCCTGGAGGAGGACGCACGTTCTGGCCCTGATGGCAGGGCGGGCCCTGGAGGGGCTGAGGGGAGGGTATCCTGCAGGTAGGGCACAGCAAGGCAAAGAGGTGGCAGGAGGGTGGGGCCGAGGAAGGCCATGTTGCTCTTAGAGGCTGTTTGGAGTTGACGTGGACAGATGTCAGGCTGGGGCGTGCGCCGAGCTGCCAGTGGCATGCATGTCTGCTGGCTGGGGCTGGCGCCTCTTGCGGGTGTTGCTGCCCCTCGGCATGTGTGTATCTGCAGAGCAAGGCTGAGACGCTCCAGCTGGACAGGGCCGGGTGTCGGAGCTGTGGCTGCTGACAGCCCAGGGCGCCTGGCCTGCGCCGGCACCCTCCCCGTCACGCCAGCAGGCTGCCTGCTGCTGGAGGGGCCCCAAGAGCTGGGGGAACAGGGGCCGTGTGTGTCTCAGGCCTGAGGGAGAGCTCTGTGGCCAGCATGGCCAATCCCCAGCGCCCTCCGGGACCTGACAGAAGGTCGAGACCAAAGAGGGACACAAATATTAACAATAGCAATCTGTGCGGCATGACTGCTGTCTGGCGGGATCCTCGATGTTCTCTCCATTTTACAGAGGGGGGAACTGAGGCAGAGAGGAGGAGACGACTGAAGCCCAGCTTACAACTAACTGAGGCAGAGCCAGGCTGGCTCTAGGGGTCCAGGTGGGATACTGGGGGCTGGCAGGTGCCAAACTTACTGGCAGAGTCTAACACCTGCACGACCTCACTCGACCTCTCGAGCTTAATGAGCTCCCATTCTGAGGAAGTGGGACTGCATTTCTCTTTTTGGGGTGCAAAGAGCAGGCAGCAGAGCAGACTCCAGGCAGCCCCCCACCCACCCACCTCCAGGGCACTGTGGGAGGGCAAAGCAGGTACAGGAAGTCACTCTGCAGGTCTGGGGAGGGAACTGGACCCTGTGAGGCAGGACCACAGCCTGGTTTTCCCCGGGTGCCTTGTCCTTCCCTCCCACAGACGGGCTCCTCTGGCTCTGCGTGCACATAGCTGAACATGCCTCCTGGGCTGCTTCCTGAACACCCCGTCTCTAAACTTTCAGTCAAGTGGCCAGCAGGGACTGGCCAGTGTCCAGGTCCCAATTCCATTTCTTGGGAGAAAGAAGAGCATCGGCTCAGCCTGTGGTACACATGTACCCTGACCTCAGCAAGCTGTCCCCAGAGGGGGTGGCATCAGGGGTACGAATGTGGCTTTGGTAGCAGGTCCACCTGCACCTTTGGCAGAGCTGGTGGGCCAGCTGGCCTCGACTGCCCCAGGGACCAAGGCAGGTTGGAGCTGCCTGGCAGGGCGCCCAAGAATGTGGGGGTCCCCGGGCTCCTGCTCTACGTGGACTGTGTTGTGTCTTCCCGACACAGGCCCTGTCGGTCAGCTGTCTGGATCTGCCTGTCTGCACCTCTGTCTGAACTTGGAGCTGTCTGTGAGTTTGCGTCTCACTGTCTCGTTGCTCTGGGTCTGCCCAGATCTGCCTTTCTGCCCTCTGTCTGGGGCTGGGTTGCTGTCCCAGCCTTGCCTCTGATACACAGCATTGCCCGGGCAAGACTGTCCATGTCAGTGCACGTCTATGTCTCCCTCCCAGGCCACTTGACCCTCCCCGGTCTGGCTGTAGCATCTACCGGGAATCCACTATGCCTGCAACTTGGCCACATACCTTCCCAGCACCCCTGCTCCCAGAACAGCGGCATAGTAGCCCCTCGCTCCCGACTCACAGACTGCCCAGATCTTGAGTCTCCGAATGCAAATCCTGTCTGTCAGTTATTCACAAACATTCCTGGAAGAGGAAAAATTGGCCTAAATTCCAGCAAGTCTTTGGCAGTGTTTATCAAAAGTTTAGAAACGTGCGTACCACAAAGCCTGTCACTGCACATTCCTGCAACCGCAAAAACTGGAAAGTAACACAGATGCCTACCCACAGGGCCTGCTGAGTAAGCTGGGCTCCCCCGCACCATGGAGCACCATGCAGCTGTGAAAAGGGGTGAGGGGCCTGCTGTCCCTGGCTCTGAGGGGTCCCTGCGGATGTTGGGTGCCTCCAGGGAATATGTGGTACACTCAGGGATAGGCTGCGAGGGGGAAACAAGGAAGGTGCCAAAGGTGCATGGAGAATGCCAGATTTGTTTAAAAGGGGAAGGAAATATATATTTGCTAGATTTTTAGAAAGATGCGATAGAAGGATAAACCGAAAACCGAGTAAAATTGCTCCCTCTGGGGTGGAGGGGATGGGGGTGGGAGTGGAAGCGAGCTCCTCTGGATGCGCCTTGTTTTATGCTTTTGACTTTGGAAATGAATATTTTCTACAATTGAAAAGCAAGAAAAATTTAAATCAAAAACTTTTTAAAGGTAAGAACTAATTGGAATAAATGAACCTGAGTATCAAGCTGGTGGAGAAGTCATACTAAAAATTATTCCATGTGACTTCGGAACAGTCACTTGAAGGGATGAGAACTGAGGGGATATGAACAAAAAGAACAACAAATATCAAATTCCACTCAGTAGACTTGTTAGTAAAAACATTGGTAATGTTACTTAAATTATTATATATAATGGGAAAAAAGTAAATAAGGAATAAAATGTTATTAAAAAGATTTTCACTGTGAATGACATTCAGATTTTAACAAGGAAAACCATGTAATCTCTAATTTTAAGTGGAAATAGCAGTATAAGCTCAGGTCTTTTTTTTTCTCTTCTTAAAAAATTTTTTTTAAGTATTCCAAAGCTCTGGGCACTGGGATAAGTCTAGAGCCAATGGACACCCGGTGGCAGTTAGCGCCCAAGTGCCCAGACTATGTTCTCTACACAAACTACCCACTAAGAGACCTAGGGTGTCCCCGGTCTGGGGCAAGATCCAGGATATCTTGTACCTTAAAGCAAAATGCCATCAGGGATTAGTGGGGGTCTCATCAAAGTGACAGGAGAGCCAACTTGATGGGCCCTCCGATCCCACGTTCCCAGTGGGATCATTTGGACATCAGAAGGAATAATGAGCACATCAAATGTATAAAAGTCAGTGAGGTCACAGTGCCACTCTGAGACAGTCACCAAGCTCATGGAGCACCATCTTATTCTGGAAAGAGGAAAGTGGTAAAGATAAGAACTCAGCATCCACGCCTTTCCTCTGCAGGCTGTATTTTACGATAACCCACAGGGGCAGGGAAGATTCTTTGGAGAAGAACCAGAGCTAATAAATGCAGGAGAAATGAGAGTCATGATAGAAAAGTCGCAATTTGCAACCCCTAATAAAATAATGGATGTAGGTAACTCACAGCTGCTAGAAAGATGGGGTAGAAGGCCGAGGGGGACGTCACAGTGGAAGAACTGGCTGGAAGGAGCCAGCCACTGCTTCGTCTCAGCATCCCAGGCAGCCCCAGGCCCTGAGAGTCACGCTGCGGGGAGCCAGATGAGAGGACACAACAGTGATAGAGAGGAACATGCTCACGCCGCTCAAGGAAGCCAGCCAGCTCTAGTACGTGGAAAATTCTGTAAGATAAATGGCCCAGTCTCTTCTATAAACAACATGGGGTGTGGGGAGAGAAGAGGACCCTCCCCAAGAGTCAGAAGAACCAGACACAATGGAATCCTGATTTGAACAAACCAACTGTAAAAAAACACTTTGGAGATGATTGGGGAAAGCTGAACATAGAGTGGGCATTTTTTAAAAAGTCCTCATCTGTCAGATTTTGCAGTGAAGTATTTATGAGTAAACAGATATGCTCTGGGGTCTCTAATACATGTACTCAATTGCCCCCCACACTATCCCTCTGCAAGATAAAATGAGGCATGGGAAACGGCATCGGGTGGTGTGCCCGCAGCCACCGGTTTGTGAGAGATGGTTCCTAGCCATCCGGGAACTTTGCAAGCCAGTTCTTAGACCTCGGTGACTTGAACCGGGTCATAGTGAGAATATTTACGCCAGGGAATCAGCAAATGCTACAAGTTGGGGTTCTTTTATTCTGAGAACTGGTTTATCAGCACTGGCTGGACAGATGGAAAAGCTAACAAGAACGCAGCTGGGGATGGCTTGGTTCATAGTCCCTACTTCTGTTTGACATATTCTGTAAGAAGGCGTTTACAAAGGGCATGTCCTTAGGCCTAGAAATCCCACTTCTGAGAACTTATCCTGGAAACGTAATTGAAGCACGCCCGAGTGGCTCCAATTACTTAGCTGCGGAAACACTTACTGAAACATCCGCTTAAGATATTTTTTAATGTAAACAACCTAAATATCAAAAAGGAGTTGAGCTTCACTTTTGAAAGATGAAGTTTCGGAAATGGTTGCACCAACAGTGTGACTATGCCTAACACTACCTAGCTGTACACTTAAAAAATGTCTAAGACAGCAACATTTACGCTATGTGTATTTTACCGCAATGAAAATTTTTAGAGAAAAGGGATTGGGGATGCTATACAATGGAATAGGGCTAAAAGTTATGTTGCAGAATAAAATGGAATGATCTGGAAAAATGAAGATGATTTTGGTAAGTGAAAAAGCAGGTTACAGAACCATACATTCAGCTTGATGGCATTTGAGGAGATTTTAAAACACAGGAGCTTGTAGAGCCCAGCTAAACGTGCTGCGCCGAGAGCTGAAGTACACGCTGGTGGAATGGCCACGGAATCCCGTGGGCGAGGTGGGGGGTGTTACTGGCATCACCCTCCACAGATGCGGAAGAGGGTCAGGAGAGGGAGACGCAGGGTGGGCCCGGGTCTCCTCCTGCCGCACCCCGGGGCCCCGCCCTGCCTCCTGTGTGTGCACGTGCTGGGGTGTTCTATTTTCCCTTTGGACTTACTGTCTCCACTTTCTAAACTAGAACAGTTTACTTTGGCAATGAGGAGGCGATGGTGTGGTAAGGCTGGTGGCGTGTGTTGCAGGCTGTTGATGGAGAAGGGGGCGGATGACAGCCGGGACCGTGGTCATCACTGGGGGCATCTTGGCGACAGTGATTCTGCTCTGTATCATTGCTGTTCTGTGCTACTGCCGGCTCCAGGTACACCCAGGGATGGGGCGGCGGGGGGGGGGGGGGCAGGGAGGGAGCCCCCACGAGGCCTGGGGCCCAGTCGGGTCTCCATGAAGGTGCAAAGCCGGCAGCCCTGGCCCAGGCTTCACCTGTGGGGCTGCCTGATGACGGCTTCACGGCTTGCCCACTGGGGCTTGCAGGCGCCCCGCAAGGTACAGCCACTGAGGCTCAGAGAGGGTAGGGCACTTAGCAAATGGCACACAGCTGCCAATCTGGAGAGCAGGGGTGAACACTTGGGCCATGCTACTCCACCACCTGATACTGTCCCTCCCCGACCCACCCTCCATGTCTTCCTGAGAGGGAGGAAGCCATATATGCAGAGTAAGGCTGCACAGTCTAGGACTCATGAACTAGATCGGGGCCAGACTGCTTGGGCTCGTACCCCAGCTCTGCCGCTTCCAGGTTGCCAGACTTCTCTGTGCCTCAGTTTCCCCACCTGCAAAATGGAGGTGACCATTGCACCTGCCTCGGGTCACTGTAGGCACCAAATGAGCAAGTCCCTCCTTGCAGAACGTTTAACAGGGTACCTGGAGGAGCGAGGGCCGTGAGTGGTGGTGAGCACAGGCTGTCTGAGCCGCGCACTCCGCTCCGAGTCCAGCTGACTTCCTGCGCACGCGGTGTGGGGGGTGGGAGCCGGCAGTCACCAGCCCTCTGCCCGCAGTACTACTGCTGCAAGAAGGACGAGTCAGAGGAGGACGAGGAGGAGCCCGACTTCGCGGTGCACTCTCACCTGCCGCCGCTGCCCTCCAGCCGCAGCCTCGTGCTGACCAACGGGCCCGCCCTCTACCCTGCCGCCTCCACCTCCTTCAGCCGGAGGTCCCCGCAGGCCCGCACCCTCTGCCGCAGCTGCTCCCACTACGAGCCCCCAGCCTTCTTCCTGCAGGAGCCCGAGGACGAGGGCGTGCGCAACGGTGGGGAGCGCATCGCCTACAGGAGCATCAGCCAGGAGGAGGTGGAGCTGCCGCCCGGGGACTCTGAGGGCCTGCAGGTGCTCAACCCCAGCCGCCTCTCCGCCCTGCGAGAGGCCTTCTCCCGGAGCCGCAGCATCAGCACGGACGTCTGAGCCGCCTGCTCTGGCTCTGACAAGGCCTGGGACCATGGTGGGGTCTCAGGGACACACCAGCCTGGCCCCAGGCCTGCGCCGGGGCTAAGCCCGGCCTTCCTCGAGTCAATCCCTGTCATCTTGAGGCTCCATCGGGGAGCTCCGGGGCTCACTGCAAGGATAAGGCCCAGGGAACCAAGCGTGGCCACTGGGGGTAGGAGGGTCCGGCCTGGGGCTGGAAGGCCTGCATGGTGCAGGCACAGGTGAACCGTGGCATCCCGGTGGCCGACTGCCTCTTGAGGCAGGGCTCTGGTTAGGGAGGGGGTAGTGGAAAGCAGGCTCCATCTCAGCCCTGGTAAGTCAGGCATCTCGGGTGCATGGCTGACAGCATCACTTCCCCCAGGGCTCAGCCTACCAGCCTGTTCAAGGAAGGGGTAGCGGCCGTGATCCTAGGGACCCTGCAGCACAAGCCTTCCCTGATGGAGGTGTTCTGTCTCTTTCCTCTCCTCTCACACACACACCTCTGGCTTCACGGCCCATTCAGCTGAGACACTGGTTGGGCTGGCCCCCCTGCAGGTCTCTGCAGAAGGGGGAGATTCATGGGTAGCCAGGCCCTTGGGATGTGCGGCCCTGACTGGCTTTTTGGTGAAAGAGGGAAGCCCAGAGGAAGGGAGCAGCCACGTGCTCACCACCTGCCTCAGGAGTGTCCACGCTAAACGCACAGCCCACTCTTCAGGCCTGACAAGTTAGGGCCTCCTGCCCCTGGGCCTTAGCCTCCAGTAGCCCTCCTAGCTCTGGTCCCTAGAAAAGACAGACCTAAGCTCTCCCACCTGCCCCACATTTCTCAGGAGGACCTGGAAGCAAGGCCCCTGGCCACCCCTCCCCTGCTCCAGCTCCGTGTGACAACCCAAGTGCCCAGTGGGGGGTTTTCACTGGGAACCTGATCTCCAGCCCCTTCTCTCCAGCCAGGGAATTGGTGCCCAATGGCCACTGCAGAGAAATGCCCCAAGCCGAGGGGCACCAGCCATGGGAATTCAGCTCCCACATGCAATCAGAGGCATGATTTCCTGCCTGCAGGCCCCAGGGCCCCTGTCCTCCCTGGGACCCCTCTGCCCTGGGCCAGCTGGGGAGCGCCCCCAGGTTAGGTAGCCCCTCTCTGCCCAGGGCATCGGACCAAGCTCCCCCAGCTAAGCCAGCTTCCTTGCAAAGAAACCAGTGCGGAGCCCTGAGCCACACAGCCTGAGCGCCGGCTTCCTGCTGAAAGCGCCAATGAGTTGAGCCACGTGGCTGTGAGCAGAGTCAGCAAAGACTGACTATGTTTATGAAGACTGACTATGTTTACCATCTCAGTTGTTCTCTCTGCCCCTGTCTCAGTTCCACCTGCTAATGGGCTTCACCCCAGCTTCCCAAAGCCCCGCCTCCCCTTCCTTTGTGAAGCCCTGAGTTTGTTTCTTATGCTTATCTTGTGGGGTGGGCTGGGGAGGGGGGCGGGGGTCAAGGGCTGGGAGGTGGCACTTCCTGTGGCTATTCTGTCCCTGTTTCCTATTTCCTCCTCTGATCTCTACCTTCTATATAGATTGATACCAGTTTGAAATGAAATACGCACTCATCCACATGTGATCACGCTGCAGCACTGTGGGGGCTTGCGGGGGGCTCCAGGGCCACCAGGCTGCTGGCTTCAGTGGGCCCAGAATTCCAGGCCAGCCCAGACCCCTCTCTGGAACCTTGGGAGGGGCCGCGTCCAGCCCGGGGTCAGGCACGGAGGGCTGGTCACAGCCAGCATTTGTCTCCAGGTTCCCAGGGTGGCTGTGTCAGTCTCCCAAGGCCTGACCTCTGAGCTCCTGGGGAGCGCTGACAAAGCTCTGGGAGGGAGGGGACTGGGGCACGGTGCTGGGGTGCGCCAGGAAGGCCCCGGGCCTGGGTGACAATGACCATGACTCCCCTCTACTGGTACCGAGAGTGTAAGCCCACCCCACGGGCTCAGTGGACCTGCAGTGTCCCCTCAATGCCATCCTAATACCAGGTGGTGGACCCTTTCTGGTTCTGGTTCTGGGCTGCGCATCCCAGGGAAGCAGCCTGCTACCTGTCCCCACAGAAGACCATCCTGCAGGCTCGCTGTCCCACGGCAGGGGGACACCCGTGTCCTGTCCCCTCCCCTGCAACCAGACCAGCCTGCTTCTGCGTCCTCCACAGCCCCGCTGTCTCCTCTCCTACACTGGCCCCCACTTCACCCAGGAGAAGCACTCCTGCTGCTGTACAGCCTAGACGTCACCTCTCCCAGGAAGCCCTCCTGTGTCCCTGCACCCACAAATCTACATTAAGTAGCTCTTAATGAGGTCCAGAAACAGTAGTTCCTGATGCTAGTTCCCGAGTGCGCAGTGTGTGACCCCCAGCCTGCCGCTGCCCCACCTGCCTTATCTCCTCTCTTCTTCCCAGCATCCTGAGGTGGGTGCCTTTCTCCTGAGGTTCGGGTTACAGAGTTCCCACCAGGGCCCCCGTGTCCTGCAGGCCCCTGTGTTCTGGGTGTGAGACCCACTCAGTTCTGACGCCAGTCCGCCCGACCCCCTCCCTGCAGGCTCCCCTGCCTTCTGTCTGCTTTCTCCTGGCCTCATTTCCTCAGGCAGAATCTGCAGCCTGTGCCCCCGGCCCAGCCCCCGGCCCAGCCCGAGGCCACAGCAGATCTCCCTGAGTGTGCGCACTGGACACCTGGCTCTGGAAGCCTCACGGCCGGTCCTCCCACCAGAGCCACGGGGAGTCCACAATGCCGCCATAAACACGACCACTTTATTGACATACAGAGGAGTACTGACGGCCACAGTACATCCGAGCGTATCGTGAGAAAGAGCGCCTCTCCTCCGGACATAAAGTGCAGTGGGTCCCTCCGTGGGCCAGCTCCGTGTAAGGGAGGCGAGCAGACGCTAAGTCGTGACATGCACATTGCTCTGAAAGGGGCGCATCCAGAGAGGGCCAGGGCCCGAGGCAGCACCCAAGTCTCCCTGGCTGCCCCCTCGCCCGTCCCCCTGGTGGCAGAGCCCTGGAACCGGAGGCATCCAGGGCCCCAAACAGGCCAGTGCAGCCAGGCGCTGGGGCTGGAACCACAGACACGCCTTCCTCACGGCTCTGAGAACCAGTTTCCAGGCAGGGCCGACGGAGGCTCACGGGGGCTCTCCCTCCCAGGGAGAGCCGAGGCTCAGTGTCACGTCTTCACAGCCTGGGCACCCTGCAGAAAGGGCGTGCGTGGCAGGGCCCAGAGGCTGCGGTGGGTCTCTGAGGGACGTCCGCTCAGGCCTAGGAGTGGGGGGGCCTGCAGGAACGGCAGCACGCCTTGCTGTAGTACCAGTGGCCACAGAGGTTCACCTTGATGGCCAGGGCGCAGTTGGTGCCTGGCTGGTCCTGGCAGCTGTCGTCTGGGGAAAGGACACGGTGGGCACATGGGGCATCGGCAGGCAGCCAAGGGGCGAAAACTCGACAGGACAGGATCCCCACCTCACCCCACCCCCTGCCTCCTCTCCTCGACTGCAGGAGCTTGGTCTGCACAAGGGTGGCCCTGGGAGACAGAGCCCCTGAGGACAGGTGACCCCTACATCCCCATCCCAGGTGCAGGGACAGTGGGCCTCCCACCCCACTACAGCCACTTGCACCCCATTTCTCTGCCTCCCCTTTCCTGCCCCTGATCCTGCCCCAGGAATAGCACCATCCCACCCAGGGGTTTCATCTGTGTAAGGGGAGGGTGATGCCCCGGGCCAGGGTTTGGAGGAGCCCCCAAGGAGCCCGGACATCTCTGGGAAGCCCACAGGTGCCCCTCAGTAGATCCAAGACAGTTCATCCCCTGCCTCTGGTGCCCCTTCAGAGCCCAGCACCCTCATCCATCTTCCAGGTGCCCGATGCCCAGACGCTGCACCAGCCCCTCACTCCCCATCTCCTGTGTGCCCGGCGCTGGACTGCCCAGGCTGCGGCCTCCTCGGGTCCCAGCCCCGCCCACAGGGGCCCTCCCATCTTCTGAAGCCAGATGCCCTTCCCAACGTGCAGGTCTCGGCATGGGGACCCAAGTGCCAGGCAGGCCTCACATGCCGCCTTCCCACCCTCGCCTCGCACACAGGCCCAGCCATTCCGGGGTGGACTTTCGCCGGGACGTGCCTCGGGAGCCACAGACCCTCCTGGTTCCCCGGCTGACGCCTGCTCATTCTTCCACACCTCCACAGGAAGCCCCTGCCCGGCCCTCAGCTCCTCCTCCTCACCTGGGGGCTCTGTGGGGCAGGGCTGCAGGTCACAGGCCTGCCTGACAACAGGCCTCACCAGTGGGTCACAGCCTCGGACGATGTCGGTCCCCTGGTAGCATTTCACATCTCGCATCCGGACGCCCACCCCGCAGGTCTTGGTGCACTGATGGGGAGACACAGCACGGCCAAGGGCCCCATGGTGGGGTGGGGCTTTCAGACCCGAAGGGGGGCCCTCAGCCCTCTTGCCGACCTGCTGAGTCTCAACTGACACGGGACACAGAGAAGCTCGAGGTGATGAGGGAGGAATGGGCCCTGCCCGGCACTCAGGATGCCAGGATGCTCATGCCGCCATGGCGCCCCATTTCCCCACCTGTGCAGTGAAGGGTGCCCCCCTCCTCTCTCCACTGGGTCCCTGGTGGGTCCTTTGGTTCCAGCCCTCCTGAGGCCTGTGCTGCAGAACTCTCAGGACACGGGGTAGCCGTGCGGGGGCAGTGGCTGGGGGGAGCACTGGTTTCCCTCTCCAGTAAAAAGCTGCATTTATTGTGGGCCAATTCAACGCACCTTCCAAAGCTACACCCGCCACCCGAGACACTCCATCCAGATGTTCCCCGCGGAAAACCCCACTGAGCTGCCAGGGGCTGCTGCTGACCCCAGTTACCCACTGTCCTCCTGCCAAGATCCTGCAGGTGGTGGCTGCCTCTCCCTCCCTCTGGTGTGGGTGATCCCACGTCACCCAGGCACATCAGGACCTGGGCCCTCGGTTCCCTGAGGTGGGCAGGGTGGGAGGCCCGGCCTCAGACTCTGTGCAGAGACGTGATGCAGACGGCAGGGGGAGTCCCCACACTCCCAGCCTTGGGGACCCAGACCGGAGGGAGTGACAGGCCAGCTTGGTACCGAGCACAGAGGACAATCAGCCTTGGGTGGACGCCTAGGAGCTCTGGCTGTGCCCCTGGAGGGAACCCACTGCCCTGTTCCCGGGGCTGGGTGGGCAGCTGGGAAGAGTGAACTCTTACTGAGCCTGCACCCTGTGGAGGGGCAGCCGGGAGACGACAAGGTGTTGCTTCAACAGGGACAGAACGACGGAGGGCGACACGCAGCCCACCTGTGCTAGCCCCCTCGCCCACTCGCCATCATCGGGGCGGCACGGGCCTCCCTCCTGATGCTCCAGGCTGTTCTTCTGGGGCCAGCTCCTGCTTTGCAGCTCCCCTCCCTCCCACAGCTCCCCGGCCAGCACAAAACCTGCCCCTAGAAAGTCCTGGGCCTGCCCACGGTGGCCCTCCCACATTCTGAGGCTGGAGGCACTTTCCAAGGTGCAGGTCTCAGCCTGGCTCCTGGGCGCCTAGAGCCCCAGCCAGGCCTCCCCTGCCACCCTGCCCACCCCCGGCTCCCAGCCGAGGCCCCGGACAGTCCAGCTCATGCAGCCTGGCCACAGCGGCACTGGCCCCGACCCCTGTCCTCCACCCCTACCCACCCAGTGATGCTCAAAGACCACTGTGGGACCCCCACTTTCCCCCTCCTGAAAGCCGATGGCGTCGCTGGGAGGGCAGGAGTGGCGCTGCTACTAAGGCATCTCGGGAGAGGGTGCAGACCACGAGCGTGGAAGTCTGCCTGTGGCTGCCTCGGTGCTGCCGGGGGCCTCAGGGACGCCTACAAGCCCCCAGGGCCTGGAATCACACCCCTCCACGGAGGGGGATGGAAGAGAAAACAGCAGAAGTGAAACAGCCTGCTTTGCTGTGCCAGAGAACTGGGGTGGGGGTGGGGGCTGCCCGCCCTGCCTCCCCATCTGTGAAACGGGAGCTGCCCCATCGTTGGCAGGCCAGCCCCAAGCACCCTGGGGGCCCTCTGCTGTGGTCTGTTGGGGTGGCAGGGCTCAGGGGCTCCCTTCATTTTACAGACTCCTCAGCCTGCCTGGGACAAGGGACAGACTTGGGCCCCAATGTCTGCCACACCCCAATAACTGCAAGACCCCAGGTGGGTCAGATACATCTCTGAACTTTAGTTTCCACTGCGAAATGGGAAGGAGAGCACCCCACCCCCATGCCACCGTTGGAAGGAGGAAAGGGGACCCCTGCGGCAAAGTGCCTGGTCCCTGCCTGCGCCCATGGGCCCCTGGGGTGAGGGCTCTGCTCCTGGCTGCACAGGCAAGACCCCAGCTCTGTGCCACCCAAACCCTGAGGCCGAGGAGCCCGCAGACCCGTGGAGGGGCCAGGCCTGTGTCAGGAGAGTGGCTGCCATTCCTCTGGTTCCCTCTGTCACCAGTGTGTGCATCCGCCATCCCTCTGCATCCCTACTCCTGTGTCCCTGCTGTGACTCTGGCCCTCAGGGCCAGGGCCCTGTCTGATGTAGCCCTGCACACTCCCAGTACCCACCTGGGATCGGTCTGCCCTGTGGTGGATGTCAGGCACACATGCTGTGAAACACATGACTGGAAGGCTATATTGCAAAATCGGAAGTGATCCGGTCAAAAAAGGCCCAGTACGAGCCCTACAGGGGTCCCAGAGGTGAGATCTGAGAAGGCTTCCTGGAGGAGGTGGCTCACTAGCTGATTTGGTAGAGGTGAGGAGCTCTCCCAGAACAGGAAGCCCTGGTGGAGGCCGAGACAGGGGACACGAGGGGCCCAAGGGGCAGGAGGGGAAGTGCCGTGGCCTTGGGCAACCTCAGAGGGGGCCAGCGGGGCACTCACCTCGGACCACGGGCTGGTGTACCACTTGAAGCAGGGCCTCTCGAAGCAGGTGCTTTCCTCAGGGGGCTTCTTGGCCAGGCCGCACTCGGGGCCGCTGCGGGTCTGTGGCTTCCCGTTGGCCAGCTCCATGCACAGGACCAGCCTCTTCTTCACCCCGCGGCCACATGTGGTATTGCACTGAGGCCAGAGGACAGATGGAGCCGGGTCAGCCGTCCGAGGCCCCGAGGACCAGAACGCGGGGCACACAGCAACGCCAGTGATAACAACGGCTTAGTCACTAGCAACTGGGCGAAAACGCTCACATCAATGGCAGATTGGCTGAGAACTCTGGGTCGATAACCATTTGGCCCAAAACAGATTTGATTAAAAGCAATTTAACAGAAAACCATCTGTATCAGAACAAAATGGTCAATGACAATTTGGTCCCAGATGATTCGGCCTAATAGTGATCTGCCTGAAACGACTGATTGAAAGCAATGTGGTCGAGAACAATTCGTCTGAAAGGGCGAGTTGGTGACCGTGACACGGTGGGGAGGACAAGGTGGTCTTGAGAACGAACAGCTGGGCAGGACCATGGGCCAAAGCACGTGCAGCCGGGTGACCCCCGTCCCCGACTTCCCACAGACCAGGACATGGGAAGGCTGGGGCTGCAGCTGGGGGAGCATCAGCTCTGCATCTCTGAGCATTTGCCCCTTTACATTTGGGAAGTTCTAAGGGGTTTGCATACTTTTTGGCCTTTTCTAGTTCAAATTAATTTTTAGTGAATTGTGCCATCAACATTCACAATGATTTCTCACTTGACCCATCTGTCACTCAGGACCCTTGGCTGTCAGCCAAATGCTCTCCCTGCAGAGGGAGACCTGCCAGGTTTGCTGGGCACACTCACCCGCTCCCAGTCCTGGGCCAGCCAGTGGGCGGGGCAGTTCTTGTCCCCACAGGGGTGGATGGCCAGAGGCTTGGCGTCGGTCTGGCACTGAGACTCGGGCACCACCCGTCCGTCACTGGTCTTGCAGTAGACGTGTCTGATGGTGCGGCCCTGACCGCAGCTGCCACTGCACTGCAGGGGGATGCCGGGGTTAGCGCCCCTCCCAGGCCCCCGCCGGCATCTTCTGGGGCAGTGTGGGGAGGGGTTGCCATGGTGACCCCTTTTAAAATAACATTTTCTGTTCTAATTACAGAAATATTTCACGCTTGGTGAAAAACACAGAGAAGCCGGCCCAAAACACCTGCCAAGGGCCTCTGTGCACACAGCACCCAGGGGCCTGCTGAGTGTCTCCTCGACACCAGAGTCAGAGACGGGAGACAGACAGGGACGGGATTAATGGGGATTGTGATGTGGCTGTTTGTTTCTGGATAAAGGCTTTGATTCCTCATAGTAATGGGAAGAACGCCAGTTAGCTTTCCTTCCCCCACACCCTCCTTCCAGGAGAACGGGGAAACCGAGGCGCAGCAAGGTGCATCGCCAGGACCCTCTCTCACTAGCCTTCAGCCCTGGCCCCACTACGACACACCCCAGGCCTGCCTCACCGGCCCCCAGTCGGAGACGGTCCACTGGCGGTCGCAGGGGGGCCCCGTGCAGTCCTTCTCCCCCACGGGCCTGGTGTTGGGGTCACACAGCTTCTCATCCTCTGAGCAGCGGATATCCCTGGTCACCACGCTGTGCTCCCCGCACTTGGCCGTGCACTGTAAGGAAGCCGGGGCAGGGGCTCAGGACCGCCCCAGGTGCGCAGACCCTGAGTCCCCCACGGGGGCAGGCCGCGCGCGCGCTCACCTCCGACCATGCGGACATCTCCCACTGCGGCCCGCAGGCCGGGCTGTGGCATGTCTTGCGCTCCTCAGGCCGCACGGCCTCGGCCGCCTCGCACAGGTCGCTGTACACGGAGCTGTCGAAGCCAGGCGACAGCATCTTCCAGCAGCGCACGATGCGGGACTGGTAGCCCTCGCCACAGGTGCGCGAGCACTCACTCCAGCTGCTGGTCTCCCACCTGCCTCGGGAGGGGTCTGCCGTCAGCCACCCCACCTCCCTTCTGGCCAGGGTCCCAGGCAACCCACACCACTCCCCGTGGTCCAGATGTCCAACAGGCCAAGCCAGACAGGAAGCTGGGGAGGCCCCCAGTGAGGCTACTGCCATGGTGACCACGCTTTTAGGGAACACCTAGGCAGGGGGCAGGGGGACGCCCACGCCTGGCTGGCACCCAGAGTGTGCACTCAGCCTGCCTGCCCAGGAGCCAGCGCAGCCTCCACCCTCTCTCACTGCCAGACCCACCCGCCGGGCCTTCCCTGGAGCCGCTGGAATTCAGGGAGCTAGTCACCGCCTTGCTGCTCTTGCTGTCCCCACCGCCGCGGGGGCTTGGAGGGGAAGGGCAGGCCCCAGGGTCGCTCGCCCAGCTTCTCAGAAAGAGGCAGGGGGGTGGAGGAGGCCAGAAGGAAAGAGGTGCTTAGCTGCATCACAGAGCAGGACCCCTCCTTCCTGAGTAACGGGAGGTCCCGCAACCTCCCTCGGGCTCATCTGCGGAAGCCCCACTGGCTCCAGCCCTGATGGTGCTGGAAGGAGGATACACTTAGGGCACCGTCTCTGGCCATCTGTGAGGCAGGATAGGAGGCTGGGGGGTCTAGAAAGATGGGGCCTCCTCTACGTCCCAGGGATAGTTGGTCAGCTTGGAATTTCAGGAATAATCCCTTCTGGCCTATAAAATTCTAAGATGAGCCAAGTAGGCCTGGGGAGCTAAGGCACGGCTACAGTGCAGAGCAATGCTCAGGGCGGTTTCTGGATCTGCAGAAGGAGGCATGGATGGAGCGCCCACGGTGTGAGTGCCGTGACGGAGTGTACTTACTGCAAAGCATGAAAAGTCGTGGGAGGACGGACTCTGGCCCCACCCATGAAGCCCCACTGGAGGAGCAGGATGCTACCCCATGTTGTCCCTCCAGGCAGAGGCAAAGCAGAGCCCGTCACCCCCACACATCCCTCCCTGGTGCACGGGGAGGCCAGTACCTGGGCTGGCACTCCCTCCCAGCACAGAACTCCTGGACAGGTTCAGGACGGGTCAGGACATCACAGTAGCTGTCATCCACCTCGATGCCATCATAGCGAACACACAGGGCAAAGGTTGACATAACCCCTGCATTCAGGACAAGGGAAAGGCCTGTGAGCCACGGCTGAGTGCCTTGGAGACCAGAAGACAAGACATGTGACCATGGGCAAGTCACCTGCCCTCTCAGAGCTTCCTGGTTTAAAACAGGGATCATGACAGTAACCAGCTTACAGACTGTATGCAGGACTCACTGAGGACCGCTCTGGGGATCTGAATCTCCCTACCTGTGTCCCAGGGTCTGACCTCCTCTCTTGGCATGCCCCCACCAGCCCCATCCAGGCTGGGCACCCAGTTCATATGTCACAAACCCTGAGCTTTGAATAAATTCAAATTGGCCCTTACAGAGTCTCTGAGACAAATACAGGCAGGTGTCATTAATTTTCTTCATTCAGCAACTACTCATCCGAGGGTGGGTAGATGGGAAGGGAGGCAGGTGGAGGGATGGGCAGCTGGATGGTTGGGTAGACATGGATGGATATGGATGGATGGGTGGGCAGATGGACAGGTTGGTGGGTGGGTAGCTGGATATGGATGGAAAAGCTAACCATTACAGCCCTTCGAGCCCCCCAGATGCTATATGAGATCTTCAGACCCTCCCTGCCTTCCCATGGCCCCAGCCCATATCAAACTCCTTCAACTTGCCTTAATGATTCCTGTGCATGTTCACATCTCCTGGCTCCCAAGTACTCCATAAATCCCATCAGACGGACAGCGTGCAAATGGCCAGCCCTCCCCTGATACTGTGAATTTCTTGACTCTGCCTCTACCTCCTACCCCTCTGGTCTTCCTGCCCAGGCACCCCTGTGCCTGGCCCTGAGCTGGCACGTGGACCAAACTCACTGAGCGGTGGTGGGTCCCTGCCAACAAGCCGGGACAAGTTGTTAGCACTGGGGAAGCACGGGGTAGGTTCTGTTCTTGCTGGGTGTGTGTGTGTGTGTGTGTGTGTGTGTGTGTGTGTGTGTGTGTGTGAGAGAGAGAGAGAGAGAGAGAGAGAGAGAGTAGGGGGGGAGACTCAGGCTTCCTGAACGATGGAGATGAACCCACCTTGCGAGGTGGCCAGACCCCCAGGAGAAAATCACCTTCCTCCTGAATGGAGAGCCCCTCCCACACACTCTCCCTCCCCAGCAGCCGCTGCCTCTCCAAGCCCAGCCTTGGACAGAATGAAGCAGCCAGGGAAGCAGCCCACAGGGGGACTTTTCTTTTTTCGCAAAGGACGAGGCTGGCCATGGTTACTGGTTTCTTCCTGCCAGTGTGGGGCTGTGTGGCCTGCAGCCCTCTCTGAGGGGGAGGCTGGCTTCCTGGCCAGGTCTGCCCGGAAGGTTCCAGGCCTCAGAGACACCAGGGAGGTCCAGGGCTGGGGACTGGCAGACCCCCGCCAAGTGCCTGATTATGCGTTCACTCCTTGTCATCCAGAGGAAACCCTGAAGGTCCTGATCAAGAGGGACTCGAACTCAAGTCTCAGCCCAGTCTGTCCCCGGTGGGGTGACAGGGACACTCACCAGGACTCAGCTAGCTCATCCCCAAAGCGGGAGCCTCCCAGACACACCGGGAGAGCCGCAGTGCCAGCTCTCCGGACACGCTGTTACACAGCTGTGAACACAGCACCCTGCAACCTCCTTAGACACGGAGCCCTTCCTCCGAACAAAAGCGAGGAGGGAGCCCAGTGCATGGCGCAGATGGGGTCAGCCTGCTCCGCTCTCGGGACAAGGCTCACGGCCTGCTGCCCCACTCCCCTCGCCACTGCGCCCTGGAGGGGCCCAGGGACAGTTTGAGACTGTGCTGGGGACTCAAGCTCTGAGTCCAAATCGATTCATCCACACTCCTGCTGCTCCAAAGGGTGACTTTAAGGAAAAGAAAGAAAACAGCCCAGTGTAGCTGGGGCTCAGGAGACAGGGGATTTGCTGCATTGACCTTACAGCCACTTCACACAGGTTCTCCCCACAGCTCAGGGCAGGGAGGGGCCCCTGCCATGTGCCTGTGACCCTGCTGGACGCCTGCACACACACATGTGCCACAGGGTTGTGACAGCTACCGCACCCTGGCTTAGCCTTGGTGCCCTGAAAAATGGAATTTTGAGAGTCCTGGCCACAGGGGAAAGCCAAGTGGAAGTGCAGAGCACGTGGGCGGTGGTAGCAGGGGTACGGGCGGTGGTAGCGGTTCAGCGGGGCCTGACCATTTCTGCCAAGCGCCACTTGGGCCCACCTTGTCGAGCTGTGGCCATGACAGCCCACTTCTCAGTTCATGGCTATCCCCACCACCACCTGGATAGATGCACATCCCAGCTGACAGGTAGAAAATTGAGGTTTGGAGAGATGAGGTGATTTTCTGAGGGCACATGGTGTGGTCAATCAGGGCGACTCAGATGCTCCCCACACACCCACAGGGCTTCCCAGGGGGCAAACTCAGTCTGTGCCATGTCCTGCTCAGGAGGCTTCTATAACAAGAGGAGGGGTCCTAGCCCCCAGCCCCAGAGGGAGAGCTGGTGTGAGCAGGACATAAGGACCTGTGGTCATTCAGAGCCCTGCAGGCCCGCCTCCCCATACAACATTGGCCATGGTTCCAGTCCTGGGTCTGACATCTGACCTCGCAGCAGCCCCCGGGGAGGGGGCCAGAGCTGGCATCAGATGGAGCCCCAGTCCCTGGTGGCCGTGGTCTGCGGCTCAGTGTGGTGGTTGCTGGCCACGTGGGAACATAGACACAGGGTCAATCCCAGCTCGATACTTTCTAACCACATGTATCTATCCAGACACCGCCACAGGATTTCTGTTCCCATCCAGCCTCCCCTGACAAGGTCCTGGAATCTGACCCATTCCCTCCACCACAGATCTCAGGGTCTGTTTCCTCCCTCCTATGTTGCTGTAAACAGAAGTCAGATCCTCACCACGGGAGATTTCTCACTTTTAGCCAAAAGAACATTTGTTCTAACAAGACATGATATGAAGAACAGCAGATGAGGGTGCATCCAGGGGGCCGCGTAGACCCCAGAGGCCGGCCTCACCGCGGTCCAGCAGCTGTGAGCACGAGGACACCGAGAGCCTGGCCATGTCACACTGCGTCCCGCTCAGGCCGGCCCCAGACAAGCGCCCTGCAGACGTCTGGGGCTGCAGCCGCCCGCAGCCCAGCCTGCGCCAGAGTGGAGGAGGGCTCGGCAGGCGCCGCCATTGGCCACCCTCCAGTACCTGTGGTACACGTGGCGCTGCAGGGCTCATGGGACGAGAGCTTCCACCGGTACATGTCCGCTGGACTCACGCCTTGCTTCCGCGCCTTGGGCCTGCTCCTGAAAGCAGAGCAGAGACCAGGATGAGAAACCGGGGCGCTCGCTGTGGGCTCCACGTGGGCTTCCGTGGGACGGTGTGTTCCCACCGACAGCGTCCCTGTGCTCAGCCCCCAGTTTTAACCCTCCTGTCACAGTCAGGGCACCCACTGTCTAGAGCAGAGAGGAGGGAGCCCCCCGGGAGGCACAGCTCAGGATGGAGCACACGTTCGCACTCCCCCCGCTCCAGGACTCAGTGCCGGCACACTGTGCTGTGGCTGCCAGAGCTCCTTCGGGTGTGAGGGTGGCTGGAGAACCTGGGGCTCACCGACGTCTAATCCCCTCCCTCTGCACACACAGGCTTCTGTTGCTACTACTGAGCACAAGCAAGTAGACACCCACCCACCACCCCCAGAGAGGACCTCAGAAGTGCTGAGAATGTGCCAGAACTCTCTTCTGCGGCCCCCCTCAGCTGGGATTCTGCTTGAATGGGGCCACTAACCATTCAGCCTCCAATTATCAAAAATAGAAAAGCTCGGCTGCAGACGGGGGCGTGGCCGCATCCCCTCCAGACGCCTCTGCCCAGGTCTGCGAGGGCTGCTGTGCAGGGGAGAGGCAGGCTGGGTGCCCGCCAGCCACCAGCTATGATTCTTGGCCGGAACTCGGGCAGCCGAAGCCAACTATTGTTAGGACTGTTTGCTTCTTTGAACCAGTTGGTGTGCTGGGGCCCCACCTCAGTATCCAATGTGCAGGCTTGTTTTGGACTCAGACTCCGCAGGGGAGGGGAGCGAGGGTCGGGGGGGCACATCTGCTCTGCAGTGCCGCCTGCCTGCGCGTGCCTGTGGCCCATGGAGTCCTGTGGCCCCAGAGCCAGAGAAGGGGACGTGTGCCTGGCCTGGCTGGCAGCACATCCCGCAGGCCTCAACGCCCCTCTTACTCCAGACACTGCAGCAGGCCCCGAGCAGAGGGGCTGCATGAAAACCACCTGAGCTAATACCCTTTCACAGGGCTTAATTTGGGGTTCATTCACAGGTCCTTGCCTTGAGCCCTACCGTCACCTTGGTGATGGTGATGGGTTAGACAAGGGTACCAGGCACACATTCTAAAAGCTTTCCAATCAATCCTGTGATAGAGACATGGGTGTGGATTCAATGGGGAGGCCACCGTTGGTCACGCTTCCAACCTCTGGAATTTCACGAGTGGACAAGGGCTGCTCTCACATTTCACTTCTGCACAAATGTTGGCCCGAAGGCACAGCACACTCTGAGAAGCAGGAAATAATCTACCCACAGACCGGAGTAATGAATTTACTGATGTGGCTACATAAAGCCAGGGAGTGGGGACAGAGGAGCACAGACAGGGAGAAGCAAGCCGAGGGAGGCCAGCGGGGAGGGCAGTGAGCTGGTGGCAAGTTTCAGGGCTGTTCAAAGGGGCTGGGGCCCCTCACCTGGTGGCTTTACAACCGGGAGCCTGTCCTTTCACCAGTTCAGAAGGGAAAGGGAAGGTCCCCCGTCCTTCCTCCTCAAAAAGCCAGAGGAAACCTTAAAATGGGTCCCCTAACCACCCAAGACCTGTCATCCCAGAACAAAGGGCCCCTAGAAACCTGGGGCAGCATCCAGGGCCCACGGGCAATGCCTTTTGGGGAGGAAAACTCTGGAAGCCCACTGCCTAATGCTTGATTTGGAAACCAGTGGATTGTGCTGAGTGGGTCCCCCCGCCCTCCTTTCAACAGCTTTAAATTCTCCCCAAGCGCAAAACTAGAAGGAAGGATCCAACCCATGCCCAGGGAGAGGCTGCACCGTCTTTATGTAATTACACCCTCCTGCAGCCAGCGGGCAGCGTGACTCACTCTTGATGCGAGAGCGGGCCCGCCTCAAAATAAGCCCACGGATTTTAAACACAAAAGGTATTTCTGGAGGGGCTGCCTACCCTGCATTCTTACACACCAGCACATGTCCCACACAGCATGTGCAACTCTTGAAAAACCCTGCATATATTTGCACGACAATGCAACCCCTAGTGGGTTCTGTTCTGGAAGTAGCACCCCAAGGAGACAGACACCCAGGACAGGCTGAACCATCAGCCCTCCCCCTGCCTCCATCTGGGAGGAAGGTGGTGCCCCTCGCAGCTGGGAGAGTGGGGACTGCTCCCCTGTAGGGACAGCGCCAGGGCTCCGGGATGCCCAGGTCTGCACAAGCAGGGGTGGAGAGTCTCTGCCGTGGCTGGGCTTAAATATAAATGAACCAGAAAATTCTCTTCGCTTTTCTCCCCCTCCAGGCTGGGCAAGGGACCCTGAGTCCCTGTGTCTCAGATGCTTGTTCCCAGTGTCTGCGTCTGGTGACCGGGGCCTCCCTTGATTGAGGAGATGATGAAAATAACCTTTCCTCTCTGGGCCGCCCCTTTGATTTCACCCTCTCGCCAGCAGACTTCCTGTGTTTGGACAGCTCGCCGTGGCGTGGCTGTTTGGCCGGTGGTTCCCCGTGGCCCCCTTCAGAGCTTTATCTCAGGGGCCATCTCTGGTCTCTGCCAGGCACCATCCTTTGGTGGCAGCCGAGGGAGAGTGGCCCCGTCTCACCATGTGGGGACTGTGAGCGCTGACAATCAATTGGGCTCCTCCCACCTATGGGCAAAGGCGCCGGAGAGCCAATGTCCATGGGGTGCGATTCTGGGATGGAGCTGGAGACGCTCTTCAAAATGTGGCCTAAGGACCCAAAATTGTATGCCACGGCCTGGTCTGGGATCCTTGAAGGCTTTGTGGGTGGGCCCTGAGGCGTCCTCTGACAAGCTCCCCTTAGGCATGGGGAAACCGAGGCCCAGAGCAGGTCGGAGACATGTCCACGTCACATGGGAAGTGGTGGGCAGGGTGGATGGCCACCCACATCTCTGAAGCTCCATCCTGGGCTTCCCCACACTAGCATTTTCCATGAAGGAAGCCAAGTTAAACAGCTGAGCCACCGTGCCACCTGATAAACCCACCCAGAGAGGGACCTGACCGTCAGGCAGCCGGCCTCCCTCAGCACTTAGTCGTGGGTGCTGGGGCCCCTCAGGAGGCTCAAAGTATTACCGATGGCTTCTATTTAGAGACTTCGGGAGTGCTTCCCGTACAGGATAGAACGGGATCCCCTGGGCAGCCCGGTGGGTAGAAGAGCCAGGGTGAACATACAGAAGCCTGGCCCAGGCCTCGGGAAGGGGCCCAGTCACACACACAGGCGCTGGCTGCTTCTGAGCCCCAGGGCTTCATCGTGAAGCCCCTCTGGGACTCGACCTTGCACCCTGAAGCAAAGCCTGTCACCTCCTTCCAGCCCCCGCAAGCCCCACTCCCTTCCAGCTTCTGGGGCTGGGTCAGAGGAGCAGATGGCCCTACGGCCCTGTGGGAGGAAGGGCAGCCGCAGAAGCATCCAGAGTCCCGCTCTGTCCACACGTGCAGAGACAGTCACCCAGAGTTTGTCAGAAGGGCCCCCACTGTGCCCAGGAGCCCCCTTCAGGGTAGCCCATGGGAGCCAGGGCCTCAGGGAACAGCTTGAGAAAGGGGCGGGCACCCTCCTGCAGCTTGGGGGGCCCACTTCACTGCTTCTGGCCCCTCAGGAAGGGTGAGGTCACCCCCAGTCACATCACCTCAGGAGGGGACCCTAAGTGTCTCATCAGACCCAGTCCAGGGCCCCCGAGGACACCAGCCCTGCGTCCTTAGCCCTGGCCAGGGTTCCCATCCGAAGCCAAGGGGTGTGCATGGGTCCTCAAGAAACAAGACAAAGCAGAACCCAGGGGGCCCGTTCCTGCCTCCCATCCCCACCCACCCCGGTGGCTGCTGGGCCTGGTCTGGTCGGTTTAACCCCGTCTTGCTGCCCCGTGAGCTTCTAGGAAGCAGAGCAGGGCACTCCCAGGGGCTTGTCACCAGGGACTGTCCTCTAGTAGTGAGGGTGGCTGGCCCTGACCCACAGAGGCTCCTGGCCTCAGGCCCCTCCAGGTGTCCCCAGCTGTAACTGTCCAGGTGTCCCCAGCCATGACTCCCCAGGAGTCCCCATAACTGCCCAGGTGACCCCATAACTCCCCAGGTGTCCCCATGACTCCCCAGGCATCCCCATGACTCCCCAGGTGTCCCCATGACTGCCCACATGTCCCCAGCTGTGCCTGCCCAGGTGACCCCAGTCGTGCCTGCCCAGGTGTCCCCAGCCTGACTGCCCAGGTGTCCCCAGCTGTGACTGCCCAGGTGACCCCAGCCTGACTGCCCAGGTGTCCCCAGCCATGCCTGCCCAGGTGTCCCCGGCCTGACTGCCCACGTGTCCCCGGCCTGACTGCCCAGGTGACCCCAGCTGTGACTGCCCAGGTGACCCCAGCCTGACTACCCAGGTGACCCCAGCCTGACTGCCCAGGTGTCCCCAGCCTGACTGC
>JAQQAC010002172.1:3252198-3313130 GCA_029783875.1 Phataginus tricuspis
CCCAGGTGACCCCGGCCTGACTGCCCAGGTGTCCCCGGCCTGACTGCCCAGGTGACCCCGGCCTGACTGCCCAGGTGACCCCGGCCTGACTGCCCAGGTGTCCCCGGCCTGACTGCCCAGGTGACCCCGGCCTGACTGCCCAGGTGACCCCGGCCTGACTGCCCAGGTGTCCCCAGGTATGTTCTTGGCTCTGGGGGCCTGGCCCGAGCAGATTCTCACACAGTGCACCCCAGAGGGAGCTCCAGCCTCCACAGCAGAAGGCCCTGTTCCTAATGCCAAGTCTGGGGCCTGGGCCCTGGCTCAGGACCCACCGGACCTTCCCCAATTTCCCCTCTGACCTGCAGTGAAGGGCGCTGCTGAGCCGCCCCACATTCAGGGGCGGCCTGGACGCCTGCCTCGTGCCCTACAATCACACGTGCAATGACTGTCCACACAGAGAATCCAGGGCCCCAAGCCGCCAGGCTCTGTGGCCCTGAGCGTGTTGCTGGCCCCCTCTGAGCCCACATGACCGTCCCTCACCTAAGGGTGGTTGTGATGAGTAAATGTTTCTGCCTGTGTGCAGGGCCTGGCCCCGGGCTTGGCTCAGAAGTGCTCGGAACTGTTAGCTGCCTCCTGCCCTCCTGGCTCAGTCCCATGGGTGGTCACTAGGCACAGGGCCTCAACCCCCGGGCCCAACCTGCATGGGGTGAGGGCGGGGGACCCAGGGCAGGGGTGGGTCTTTCCTGCTTACCTCTGCATCCCTAGCCCTTCCCAGGCAGACCCCCATGGGGAGGCCTCACTTCCCCAGCCGCACTCCTGCAGCCCTGGGACAGGCAGGGGAAGCACCTCCTACCTGGCCCTGTGTGTCCTGTTCCCGGCCGAGCTGGGGAGGCTGGCGCTGGCGTTGGGGAAGGGGGCCTCAGAGGAGGTGTTGGCCACTCTGTCACTGCTCAGCTCCAGGTAGGACCCGTTGAGCAGGTAAGCACCGGCTCCCTCCTTTTCCTCAGAGCCCATGTACAGGCTCTCAGGCAGGGAGCTCCTGCGGGAGCCCTGTGCAAAGATGCCATTGCCGGTCTCATTGAGGGGGCTCTCCCTGGAGTCTGAGCCTGCAGCCAGGAGCCGGCCGGAGATGGCATTGGCCGAGAGGAGCTCCTGGGAGGTGAAACGGGCACCGGCCTCTTGATCATCCTCATCCCCTCCGAGAGCCATCCCGGTGGCATTCCCATCTGTGAGGGAGACAGGGGGCTTGACCTCAATCGCTCCCTTGCACCGGGGACAAGGGCTGCTGGGGCTGGGGGCGGTGGGGCTGGCAGCAAAGACCTGGACCGGGAAGCTCCCACAGGCAGGTTTCTGCCCAGTGAGATGACACGGGCTACCCACAAGCAGGGGTGTGCCAGCCAGGCTGGACAATCCCTTGTAGGGGAATCTGCTTGACCTCTGCAGTGGGTTGAGTAGGGTTCCCCCCAAATTCATGTCTTCCCTGGACCTCAGGATGAAGCTTATTTGGAAATGGGATCTTCGTAGATGTAGTTAAGGATCTAGAGATGAGACCCTCATGGCTTTAAAGTGGACCCCTACATGCAGTGCCTGCCGTCCTTGTAAGAAGGGCAAGGGACACACAGACACGGAGAAAGCGTGCCAGCATGCAGGCAGATGCCACAGAGATGCAGCCACAAGCCAAGGGGTACCTGAAGCCACCAGAAGCTGGGGAAGAAAGACCGTCCCGACAGAGCCCCCAGAGGAAGCACAGCCCCTGGGGTGCCTTGTGTTCTGACTCTGGCCCCAGAACTGGGCAAGGACACAGATCTGTTATTTTAAGTCCCCCATTTGTGGTGCTGTGTTACCAAAGCCCCAGGTAGCTGATACTAGTTCTGAAGTGTCTTCTACCTGAAGACTCCGAGGTTCTTGGAAATTTGCCCCCAAGTTGGTGAGGGGAATCTTCCACCCTCCGTCCCTCAGCAGGTGTGATGCCCAGACCAACCCTGATGGTCCTCAGGAGCTCGGCCACACAGCCAGTGGGCATCTCAGAGTCCCTGACCCACCCCTACATCTTCCCCTGGAACCGCTGGCCCTCCAGCATCCCCAGTCCTCTCCCACACCCTCAGCCTGCCACCTTACTTGTTCCCTAACCCACAGGCTAGGGGCTCCTGTGCCCCCTCGACTGTCCAATATTCCTTTCTAGAGCCCTTGTCACACCTTGCCCTGCTGCCTGTCTGACTGCCTGTCTCCACCGAATGAGCCAGGGCACGGGCCATGGAGTCAGACCACTGTACCTTTGACTCCCAGCTCCTCCATGGTAGAAAACTGTGTGACATGGACAAGTCCTCCCTCTCTCTAAGGCTTAGTCTGCTCTGCACATCTATCAAATCGGAGCAACCCTACCCCCTCAAAGAATGCATGCAAAGGGGCACGCGCCGTCAGCCTAGCACCATGCCTGCCCCCGTAAGCCTGCAAGTGGCCATCCCCACCCATCAACCTCTCTGCAGCCCTGCACCCAAGGTCCCACCCCCAGAAGGCCCCCCGGTTACCTAGGAAACCCTTGCCCCTGGGGTGTCCCTCGCAGGCCCCGCCGTCGGCCTGCTCGCACACCTCATTGGTCTCCTGGCTCAGACTCGGCTGGATCCCCGGGCCTGGGCGGCCAAAGAGCCGGGTGTCCAGGCCCAGCTGCTCCGAGGAGGCCTGGCCATAGAGGGAGCCGTTGTGCTGAAGGAAGCGCATCAGGCTGGCCCTGTCCAGCTCCTGGCTCTCCGCGCTCTCAGAGGTGGCCTCGGAGAAGCTGTAGTAGACCGGCTGGATGCGGTGGGTATGTGGCGGCTGCAGCAGCGTGTACTCAAAGGTGATGGAGGGGCTTTTGCCATTCTGGTTCCACACCTGGGGAGGAGAAGAAGTGGGACCCTGCCCCTTGCTCACTCCAGCCCCTTCCCTGTAAGCCCGGAGGGGCTGGGCAGGCCCATCAGTCACCCACAAGCCCCCGCAGGACAGACACACTCTCGTTCCTGATGCCAGGAGCATCCCTGCTATGGCCCAGAGCTGAGTCTGCCCCAGGGACTCACCCATGACAGTGCCTTGACCACGGCTACACCTGGCTGCAGGGGTAGCCCATGTCCAAAGACTGGTGAACTGGGCACACCCAGAGAGGGTGCCAAGGGAGCCATCTGCCCCAGTACAGGCAGTAAAGGATTCATGTGCATAAAGAGTGTCTCAGAAGTAATAAAGCCAGCTACAATCCAGCCTGCATTCTCTTACCCTGCCCCTGAAATCCTAAGGAATAACACCGCACTCTGCACCCAGACGCCCTGTGCTGGGTGGGAGTGCCAAGGGGCAGGGCCCCAGGGCCACCCCGGCTGCCGAGCTCCCCATCGGGTGGGCTGAGGTGAAGCGCAGCCCAGCTGCTCCTCTGCCTGTCCTGCTCCCCTCCCCGAGTGTTCTCGGGGCCCTTTTAGGAGACGCCAACATGAGTCAGTTGGTGTGACTTCTGGTCCCACAGCTCTCCTGGCCTTCTGCCAGCTCCCACTGGCTGGCCCTGCAGGCCCATGGTGGATTGCCCCTTATCCCCTGAGCGCCCCTGACTGGGTGAGGGTGGGACTTAACCCGAGTCATGGCCCGATGGCCAGGGGAGGAGGAGCGAGCAGGCTCTCGAATGGGAGTCTGGGACAGGCTCACCTGCCAGCAGGGGCGGAGCCAGCCCGCCAGGCGGGGCATGGAGCACGAAGACCCCTCCAGTGGTGACCTGGGGTGGGATACCAGGGGAAGAAAACACGCTGGTGGGTGTCGTGTCTCGAGTGTTTGAGAGCTGGCTAGGGCAGGGTGGGTGTTAAGAAAGGATGAAGGGCCCTAGATGCTGTGCCCTGGGAAAATGGTAACGTCACCACCTAATTGCCAGTGTAAGACCAAGCAGAGGGCCTCCTTGTAATACATAAAGACACTCTGTGTCCTCCAGCCAGGGGCAAAACAGGCGGGGGAATAGAGGAACAGGGCGCCAGAGGTCGGCTTCCGCATCCCACGGTCAGGAGGGAGGAGAGGGCAGGCCTGAAAAGTGGCGGTTTGTCCCTGCCAAGGCTAGCGTCTGTCCCTTTGCCTTCAAGACCCCACAGGCCTCCGGCAGGACTTTGCCCCACCTCCTCTCCTGGCCATCGGGCCATGACTCGGGTTAAGTCCCATCCTCACCCAGTCAGGGGAGCTCAGGGGATAAGGGACAATCCACCATGGGCCTGCAGGGCCTGCCAGTGGGAAGGCCAGGAGAGCTGTGGGACTGGAACCCACTCGGGGCACTGGATGGAGCCCAGGGAAGCTGAATCCCTATGAGTGGGCTGCTCCAATCAGGAGCATGCTCTCACTTTAAAGGGTGTGGCTCACAGGGAGGATGCACAGATGTGCCACCAGGATGGCTCCAGGCAGCCTGAGAAATTGAGGTCAACATTAAGCAGAGGGTTACAGCTGTGGCAGACAATGGAGAAAAGGACCCACCAGGTGACTTTCCTGCAGGAGGTCCTGGAGGACATTCCATTCCGAGTGGCAGGAAAGGCAGTGGTCAGGAGGCGTCCACCCCACTCACAGGGGCAGGCCTGGGTGTCCCAGGGGCAAGGCTGATGGCAGGAGACACCATTCCAGACCCAGACTCCCCACCGCAACCAAACAAGGGTGCTGAAGCAACAGGGTGACACGGTAGCCAGGAGGCCTGGACCACAGAGACTGTGGTTACAGACTCCCAGGAGTCAGGGGCCCACCAAAGGTGCTTCTCCGGTTGCAAAATCAAAGATACCATGGGCGAATGAGCAGGAAGCAGAGGGCGGCTAGTCCCTCAAGTCACAACCCCTGCCCGGTTTCCTGGACCAGCGTCAGACCCAGAATCCATACGACAATGGTAGGCCGGGTCCCCAGGAAGAAGGAGCCACCAGCAGGTCTACACGGTCATGGTTCCCCCACTTTTTCCCAGCCATTTACTTGGTCAGCTGCTCACTGGAGAAATGGGTACACATTCTGGAACCGGGCTCCAAGCTGACATTGATAATCAGGGACCCAAAGCACCATCCTCGTCCCCTGTTCATGTGGGAGCACGGGGGTGACACAGGGTGGCCCAGTTATGGCCCGGGTCTGTCTCCAAGGCTTGCCTGCCCTCAAGCTCAGAACCCTCGCACTGACCCTTTGGCCTGTAGGGTAAGGGCCAGCCTGGTGGGAGAAGCAAAGTGGAGGCCTGTGGACCTGAGCACTGGCCCCAGCAAGAGTAAATCGAAGCCAACATTGCATCCTGGGGGGAAACACAGATTAGCACCATTCTGAGTGACCTAAAGGATGCGGGTTGGTGACCCCATCATATCCCCCATTTAATGCAACAGTCTGGCCCCTATGAAAACACGACACATCAGGAGGATGACAGGGGACTACAGACTCAACAGAGCAGCAGCCCCTATGCAGCCTTGGAAGGATGCGGCGCTTTCCCAGAGCAGGTGGACGTGGCCAGAAGCTCTTCACCGGCAAAGATGCTGTTTTCTATCCCTACTGGGGAGGAAGTAGAAGCAGCTTTCATTCACGTGGGATAGACGACAGTATACATTTACAGTTCTGACCCAGGGCTCCCACCCTGCTATCACACAGTACCAGGGGACTGGACTGTTCTACAGAGCATTCTACCATCCTCTAGATTGGTGACATCACGTTCATCAGACCAGATAAGTGGAAAGTGGCACATGAGGCTTGGTAAAGCATATTCATTCCAGAGGGTCGGGGAACAGGTCCTATGAAGATTCCCTGGCCCCCGGCAAGTGAGAATTTCAGGAACCCCCTAGTCTCGGGCATGCCAGGACATCCCCTTGAAAGTAAAGGGCAAATTGTCATGTTGCATCTCATCCCTTCAGTCAGGAAGAAGGTTTAGGGTGCAGCGTATCCCACATATGGGAGTATTGGTCTAATCCATATAGTACCATAAAAAGCTGCCAGCAAGGAGAGGGGTCCTGAGGGGAGCACGCTCTGCAGCAGGTCCCTGCCTCTTGGGCTGTAAGACCCAGCTGACATGCTACCAAGCCCTACTGGAGACGGAACCCTTTGACCACAGGTCACCACATAACCCACGCAGCCAGAGCTGCATATGATAAGAGGAGGCCTGTCAACTCCACTGGTACATGGTCGGGAGGGCCCGGCAGTGATCTATCGTGAGATGAAGTGTCACATGCAGGGTTAGGCACATCAGGGTCAGAGGGCCAAAAGCTGCTGGCAGCCCGCAACGCCCCTCACCCAGGACCCTCGCACCAGCAGCTCTCTTAGCTCACAGATCATGGCCGCGTGAGGCACCCTTGTGGCCAAGTCAGAGAGGAGAATAGCCAAACTTGACCCACAGATGGGTCAGCCCAGTGTGGATGTGAAAGCTGAGAATGAGACCTGCTTCACTAAGGCCCCACTCAGGGGTGGCCCTGAAAAATCGCCTGGGGGGACATCCTCCAGGCGGGCTTTAGGCAGCACGTGTGATGGGATGACCTGATTTGTGTGGGAAGCGGGTGGCCTGGGGTGAGAATATACACTGACTCGTGGGCACAGCGAATGGCTGGACCGGTCGGTCAGGGTCCTGATTGGAAAAGATCTGAAGTTAGGGGAGATACCTGTGGGTGGATCTCTGGAGCAGACATAAAGTGGGAAGGGCTTTGCAGCACCTGTCAATGCAGGCTAGGGGGCTTCCCCCAGGAGGGGCACTGCACGACCAGGTAATAGAAAGGATGGCGTTTCCAGCTGATGTTACCCAGTCTCTGACAGCGCTCACCCTACTGATGGCACAGTGGGTACCTGATGGAATAGCCATGGTGGCAGGGGTGGAGGCTGAGCACAGGCCCAACAGCCCTGGTTCTCACCCACTGGGCGGCCCTTGCTGCTTCCACTAACCAGAAGCCCAGCCTCCCAGAGTCAACATCAAGCTGGGGGCACAGCTTGGTCCCTGCAGGGGACCATCAGCTGTTGGATGGCAAGAGGACTACATTAGACCCCTTCTATCCTAGAAGGGAAAGTGACTGATCTTATTCTGAATATAAGGCTGCCCTTCCTGCCCCCAGGGTCTCAGCCAGTCTCCAAGCCCAAGGGCTCCCAGAGCATCTGATCCACTGAGACAGGGTCCCACACAGCACTGCCTCGGATAAAGGGACACATTCCCAGCAAAGGAGGCACCACAGTGGGCACCTGGCTCTGAGAGCCACTGGACCTGGCGCTCACTGCAGTGCCCAGAAACCGCCAGCCCCGCAGAATGATGGAAGGGGGAGCCAAGGTGTAGCCTGGAGGCAGCAGTGCCCTAAGAAGACAGGACCTCAGCATCCCCCGAGATGCAAGAAACACCCTCAATCAGTTGCCATAACCTGGGGCTGTGTCCCCAGTGGGCAGACCACAAGGATCTGGGCACCAAGACATGGAAATAGCCATGCTATCATTCCCAGGGACCTCCTTGGGGCTCGGGCTTTCCAGCCCCTATGACTCTACGGTCTGTGGGTCTTAGAGGTCCTGCTTCCCGAAAAGGGAGCACTTCCACCAGGAGACACAGCAAGAGGTCGTTAGACTGTAAGCTGAGACTGCTGCCTGGTCTGTTTGAGCAACAGGAAAGGAGTCGCCATCCTAGTAGGGAAACTGACCCTGACCACCAAGGGCAGGGAGGGGGCCTGCATCCCTGCGCCCCCATCCAGCCGCTGGTCCTTGGCCCCCGTGCAGGTCCTGATGAGCTGCACATCAGGGGACAAATGGACCCACCCAGAGCTGAGCCCAGACACTGCTGGGTACATGCACACTGTGGGGCCCCTGCGTGGTGTCCCGGGCCCAGAGGCCCCCCACCATCCCTGCTGCCCTGAACCCTGAGGCACACCCACCATGACGTTCAGGCCCTGGGTGGTGGGCCCCTGGGCCACGATGTACTCGATGCCTGTCTCATAGATGTCCATGGGCCGCCGGTACTTGACCACCGTGCCGGCGATGTTGAAGTTCTTGGGGCTGTCCACCTTGAAGTTACCATTGAAGAAGTAGGAGCCGTCCTCATCTGCAAGAGCTAAAGCGCCAGGCCAGTGTCACACAGGCTGGGAGGTGGAGAGGGGGCAGGGAGCCGGCATCCCACGCTCAGGGAGCCGTGGCCGGCCTGTCCCCACGGCCGGCCCCTCGCAACCCAAAGACAGGAAACTCCACATCGTGGGGGAGTCAGACGTGCCGGCCAGTGAAGCCAAGGAGATGCGAATGCACTTTCCTATCAGCGTCAAGTAAATAAGTGCATGTCTAGGCACCTTGGGGCCCACTGGTCTGTCATTCCGGCCACCTGTGGAGAGGCTGGGGCTGCCCCGGGAGGCTCAGCACCTGGGGAGCACACACTGGACGGCAGGTGTTAGCCAGGGTGGGCCCCGTGACCCAGAACCACCACGTGACCCTAGGCGAGCAACCACCCCCAGCTTCCCACCTTGGGGAGGGACCACACATCGGGAGGGGAGCTCGGTGTCCCTCCAGGGCTCACACGGAGCATTGCTGCAGCCCTGGCCTGGCTGGCCCCGAGTGCTGTCCCAGCCGCCCCAGCAGGCACTCTGGCCCACCTACGCTGACCAGCTCCTTGCAGTCCCCGGGAACCGTGACATTCTGCTCCCACTTGGTCCCTTCTCCCAGCACCCTGGGCACATTCTCAGCCACCCTCTCCCTGAGGCGGGGTGCAGGTAGACGTGCCAAGCAGACCTCAGCAGTGTGGCCACTCCCAGGGCCTGACTCAAGCCTGGGACACCCAGAGAGCGGGGCCGTGCATGCAGATCCCAGCAGCCTGTCCCCTGCCAGCCCAGAGCTGGTGTGGCCCCGGGGTAGCTTTCCCTTCCTGGGACTGGGGATGCAGAGTAGAGGGCTCAGAGCCTCAGGGCCCAGCAGACAGAGCAAGGAGGCGGCTCCACTCAGGACAGCGCGCCTTCCAGAGGGTGTCCTCAGAGCCAGTTCCTGGAACTGGCCAGAGGGAGGGGAGAGTTCTGCGTCCAAAGAGCCTGATGCAATGCGAGCAGAGGAGGCTGGTGATTAATTTATTATCAGGCAGATGCAGCAACCAGGACACGTCTGTTGGACAAACGCCTCAATGCAGTAACATCAAAAACAACATGAACCCGAGGCCGAGCCATGCGTGGTGGTGCCCATGCCGGGGCCAGCTGTCTTGGCCCGGCTTCCAGGTATGTGTGAAGGGTTACATCTCCAGCCTGCATCCCAACCTGTTTCCTGACAGTAATGACCTTCCTTCCTGTGGTTTTCCCAGTGCTCCAGGCCCTTGGTATTTCCACGCCTCTGTTGCTTCGAGAATGAGTACTTTGCAGCCAGCTCTGAGAACATGGTGCCTCCTGACCTTACCCCACTCACAGTGAGCAGCAGAGCAAGTGGCCTGGCAGAGGCCTGGCTCCCTGAGCTCAAGCATAAGGCCTGGAAGGTGCAGACCCGCAGGGTAGCGGGCTGGAGCCCAGGGGCTGCGGTGCTGACCCCAAAGCCTGAAGCACTGCAAGCCCAGGCAGGCATTCATGCTGAGGACAGTCAGCAAGCCCCACCTACACATCCTCTCAGAAACGTGGGTTCCCCCTGCCAGCCCTGGCTCTCAGGAGGCTGTCCTGAGACAATGGGGGTGCACCAGGCGTGGGAACACCTTCCCTACCTGGGTCCCTGGCCTGCCCCACACCAAGCAAAGCCGAGTGCATCTGCTCACAGGTGTCAGTACCTCCCCACCTCAGCCAGAGGGCCTCAGGCCACCCCCTGAGGGTGCAGACAAGGCATGTTGATGGGCCAGCACTCCACCCACACAGGGGGCCTCTCCAAAGACCATCAGCTGTGGGCCTCACTGCCCCGGCCGCTATGCAAATAACTCCAAGACCCTCTCATTGGGGGACCCTGTCGAGGTCCAGCTTCCCTCCAGAGGCCGAGCAGCGAGAGCACAGCAGCTTGAAGGTTTCCCCCCACGACCTGGCACCCTATTTCCTCCCCAGGCTCAGACTGGCCACCTACCTCCTCTCCCTCACTGCTGATTCTCACTCCTATAGCCCAGCAGGCTGGGCCCCCACCCCCAGCACCTCCAACCTTCGCCTGTGCCAGGCTTTTCAGGGATGGGGAACTCACCCTTTCTGACATCAAGACCCCTCCACCATGAAGCAGTTCTGAGCACAAGGTCCTTCCACACGTAGGGTGAGGTGGCTTCCTTAGGACGCCCCCGACACCTAGGTCGAGTTCTGGCTTTTGGGGGCTGTCTGCTCCCACAGCAAGACATCCAGGATCACGTTCCACTTCTCCACCCATACATACTGCCCCATGTAAAACGGCAAAAGGCCATGCGAGCCGACCACCCAGCTCCCGCCACGTACCCAGGACATCAGCAGACTTCTTCCGTTCCACGATCTGGATGTCTCGGGCGCCGGCCGGGATGTGGGTCACCAGAGAGTAACCTGGGGGAGATCAGGTGACAGTGAGGAGCGGGGCCAGCTGTGGCCACCAGCTGGCGGTTGGAAAGGCAGCTGTGGATGGCAGTCACCGCCCTCCTGCCCTCCTGGTTGGGGAGGGGTGCCATCTGAGGGCAGCCCCACCCTCAACAGCTGCATCCGGGCCAAGGGACAAGTCCAAGGACCTACCGAAAAGCCCTGTGCCACTGGAGGCTGGACCGCCCTCCAGGCATGAGTCCATGTCAGCCCGGGTGCCATGAGCCTTTCATACCAAGGCCGGCCGTGGGTGACGCATTTCGTGCCTGTGGCAGTCCCTCCCAAGGGACACCACAGGCCACACAGACCTTAAATCTGCTGGAGCCAAACGACTTGGGCCCTGCTCGGCCACCTGCCACCAAGGAGGCCCTGAGAAATTCACTGGAGCCCTCAGGCCTCAGTTTCCCCCTCTGCACACAGCAATGCTGGGAGAGCCCGCACGGCAGGTTGGCAGGGGGCAATGGACGTGCTCGCACCACGGGTTCCCGCGTGAGTGAGCAGTGGTGGAGCCGCCACGTGCCCGGGTGCCCAGTGAGCTGCTGCCGTCAGCCCCTGCACCACTCCTCTTCCAGCTGGAGGTCCCTGAAGGATCTCATTCCTCCTGGCCAGCAGGGTGCTGCTAGCTCAACAAGCACCTCTTTTGGTGGCAGGGCAGGAAGAGCTCTGTGCGCAGTATTGGCCAATGTCCATGGCTTAAACACTCCCACGGTGGCCGACTTCAAGCTCCCAGCACAATGTCACCAGGGCAAAGTTAGGAAGAGGTGCACAGTAGCTCACCTGCTGTTAAAGTACTTCCACAATTTCCACAGCCATAGAGGTCGACAATGAATGACTGTTTAAGTATCATTTATTTAAATGTGGGTTTATATACGTTCACTTTTAAGTGAGTGCCTAGCTCACAAGATTCCTCAGCATCTAATCAGCAGCCCTCAGACGCTGCAGGCCTGGCCATGGTTAGCGTGCGCCCCTTTCCAAGGAAATGTGGGGGTCAGAGCTCCAGATCACAGACCCAGGAACCCAGCTGTCTGGGTTCAGACAGCTCTGCCACTTCTGACTGTGTGACCTGAGACGAGTTTCCTCGCCTCTCTCTGCCTGTTTCTGCACGAAGCAGTTAACTTGTGCCGGATGGGCTCGGCGCTTGGGGAACCCTTGGTGGGGTTAGCGGGGATGCTGAAGAGTTGGCCAGCGGTCCCCAAGCTGAGATCCCGGGAGGACATGACCCTTGTCTGTTGAGCCTGAGAGTGGCTGGAGATGCTGGGCGCGTCATAGGTGCTCAGAAAGAGATTCACGACCTGAACCTGGCTCCGCAGCCCCCACACCCCAGGATCTGGCAGGCCTCCAAAGAAAGCAGCCTGTGCCCTCTGTGCCCACCCTGTGGTCCTCAGATCCCCGCCCAGCCGCTCCACCCTGGGCCCTCCCTTGGGGACGCCCCCTCCTGTCCTTATCCTGCCCTGCTCCATCCAGCATGCCCATCTGTGGTCCCGCGGCCAAGCCCCAACACTAACTCTGAAATCACCCCACCTGCAAGGGTGGAGGCAGGTCCCCCCACCTCCGGGACTCAGCCAGAGCCCCGTCAACCTGGTCCGTAGTGGCTGTGCCAGGTTGGGTCTATTTCAGACTCAGCCAGCCTCAGTTTGAGGAACCTGAGCAGGCAATCTCCACTCTGGGCCTCAGTTTCCCCTTGCTGGGTGGGCTTCAAGCTGCCCTGCTTCCCCAGTCTGGTGGCCTCAATAACCCAGACTGACTCCACAAGCATTTACTAAGACCCAGAAATGTATTCGACACTGAGTGCATAAGGGACATCCTTCCAAAAGCACAAAGTCCCCTCACGAGCCCAGACCCCCTGCTCACCCCCAGGCCCATGAGGCCAAATGGACGCGGCTGTGAAAAGTGACACCATTGCCCAGGGAAGTGGGGGCTGGCTCCATGCTGGTGTCAGCTTGCCTCTGGAGGGGGCCTCTGTGCCCCTTTGACCCCCCGAAACTCAGGTTTGGGAGCACAGGATCTGCATGCCCAGACTCAATTCTCGTATCAGCTGTGAGGAGGAGACTTGAGCCTCAGTTTCCCCTTTTAAGTGTGGCCTTTACACCCCCTGCAGGCTGCTGCAAAGATCAGCTTGATCCCCAAGCCACGTGCGCACTACGGCCTCCAGTGCTCAGAGCTGCTCCTGATTCACAGCCAAAGGGGGCCTTCCAGGGCACCTGACCAGCCCACCTGGGCCGGGTGGAGAGTCAAGCTGGAAGGGACTTGCTCAGCAGGCCGGAGCCAGGTCACACCTGGGAGCCCACCCGGAGCAGCGGCTCTTACCGAGGTGCGTGTTCCCCTTGCGGTAGTTGCCTGTCACGTGGGTGCAGCTGCTACCGTCCCCCTGGCAGACGCCACACTTGTCCAGCGTGAGGGTGGAGAAGAGCACCCCGTCACAGCCGATGGGCTGCAGGAAGGGAGGTGGAGAGGGCTGCTGGGGGGCGCCAGGGCCGCCACCGTCACGGGTGGACAGGTGGGCGGTCAGCGTGATGAGACCAGCGGTACTTGTGCTACAATGTTTAACAACCTCACATTTTCCAGACACGCAAACCCCGCGCAGGTCGGTGAGCTTGCAGGACGTGCCGTCGCGGGCAGGGACCATGAGCTGCCGCTGGCCATCCAAGGTGGTACAGTGCAGGTCACACGGCTTGCTGGAGATGTGGACGTAGTCATCTGGGGGCACAGAGGCTCTCAGGGTAGGGCCGGACTCAGGGTCTTCCCCCTTCCTCCCACGGAGTCAGCACACCCGGCCCCCCTTTGCACAGATGGAGAAACCGAGGCCTGGAGGGTAGAAGGGACGTGCCCAGGGTCTCAGTGGCAGAAAGAAACCAGGATGCAGGTGGTCGGGCCCAGCCTGGGCTCCATGGGTTCCAGCCTCTGTGTCCTTGTGGGTGGGGCAGTTCCCCTCTACCAGGGCACCCCAAAACTTATCCCATGAGTGGGAGACACCAACTCTTTAATGATGCTGCCTGAACTAACTGTGACCTTCACCAAGGCCCCTCCCCTGGGCCTCAGTTTCCCCACCTGCCACCCACTGGCCAAGGACAGTCCCTCCCCCGTCGTCCCCGGCAGGTGAGCCCCACCCCCATCCCGCTGGAGGGCCGGGGCCATGGTACCAGGGTACAGGGGCTTCCACCGGTGCGTGCGCCCGTGGTACATGTGGGAGTTGAAGGAGGTGCACTGCTCCTCGCGGAAGCTTCTACCATCCGGCGGGCACTCCTGGGGAGTGAGAGGACGGGGAGGGAGACCCCAGCAGGGCCTCAGCCAACAAAGGCATTTTTGTCCAGGCTGAGCAAGACATGGCCGCCGCCGGGACAGCAGTGTAGTGGCCTCTGGCCCCCTCCGTCCCTCACTCTCACTTGCTCTCTGGAAGGAGCGAGGAAAGGCACAGGGCAGCTGCCCCCCTCAGCCCGCCCACACTGCCTGGCTCGTGTGCACAGGGAACTTTTCCCTGCCTGCTGCCCGACAGGGAAGGGACACCAGCCTCGGCTGTGCTGGAGGCCCACTCAGCCCGTGTCCTCGGGCCAGGCCTGTCTGCCTGCCCGTGGCTGGAGCCACCACACCTGGAACACGGCACGCTGCCTGGAGGTGGGCCTGGCCTCAGGAGAGGGGCCCACAGAACCGGGGGAGAGGCCTGTGCAGGGCCCTGCTGGTCATGCTCGGGTCGGAACCCCAACTTGGGGCGCTCTCCCTCAGGAGCCCAGGGGCATCCCAGAGGGCAGCTGACCGGTGATACCACATGGAAGCTGTGGCCGCTTGCCTCCCTTCAGGCCCTAACTTCCTGTACATGTGAAAATGCAAAGACACATGGACACTGGGTCATGGGAACACACACAGAGACCCAACCACTCGCCATCAGTCTGCCCCAGCCCCAGAGCTTGGGTTCAGGTTAGCTGTGGCCCCACTGGGAGCTGCCAGGAGGCCAAGTTGGAGTTTGCCTCTTGCCCGGCCCGGCCACTGCTGCCTGCACGTGCTTAGCGGGTGCCCGAGGGCAGAGGCGAGCACAGGGCACATGGAGCTGGGCTGCAGTGGGACACTGTGGGGACAGGGATGCCTGGTGATGGTCAGCCTCCCAGCCAGCACCAGGGGCAGGACTTGTGAGTAAAAGGGGTCTGGGTCAGAGAACCAAAACCTGGAGGCCACACTGCAAGCCCATCCCTGCCTGTGGCCAGAGCAGGTGGCAGGAGGGCGAGGCTGGATTTGATGCATGAAGGGGCATCCGGGCACAGGGCTGCTCACTGCTCCTCTTGGACAAGATGGAAGGGGTCGACCCAGGAGACAGTGTCCAGAGGGCCCAGGGGCCACAAGCACACACCCTGAGGCCTGCCTAGGGAGGGGAAGGGGCAGGTCTCACCTGCACTCTGCAGAGCTGGTACCGCTTGGATGTGCCCGTGCACGTCCTGTTTCCGGCACCCATGACGGACGACCTCCTGAGCGGAGACGAGGACTCTGAGCGCTGAGCTACAGGCCCTTCCCAGCCCTGCTCCTGCACTGGATGGCCTCTGGGATGAACCCCGAAGCCTCCCCTGATTCCTCTGACCAAGGGGTCCTTCCTCCGCACTCACCCGCTGCCCCACTGAGGCACTTCCCACCTTTCAAGTGTTCATTGGTTTGATGGTGTCGCCCAGTCTTGCCCAGGGGAGGGGCTGTGTCCAATTCATCCCTGTCTCCCCAGCACATGGTTCAGAGCCTCAGTGCATAGAATTAATCATAACAATAGCACTTGCATGCTCTGAGCCCTGTGCTAAAGGGCATATACACGTGGCCCTTGTAGTCTCAGAAATGGCAGGTGGGCTCTAGCACGATCCCCCCTGCACAGACGAGGAAACTGGTGCTCAAAGGGGTTAAGTGACTTGCCCAAGGTCACACAGCTAAGACGTGGCAGAGGCAACATTTGAATCCAGGTCCCGTGTTTATTCAACGTAGGTCTTCAGAAGAGAAGGCCAGGACAGGCCTCACCCCTCATGGGATAAGCCCTAGGAATGGGTCCTGCTTTCTCATGAAAGGGCTGGCCCCAGCCCCAGAGCCAGATGAACCCCAGAACACCGCTGCCTGTAGGCCACCAGGAGCCATGTCCCTGACAGAGGCCACTGCAAAGGCTGAGTCAGTCACCAGACCAGGGCTGTCTCAAACTGAGACCCCCCCCCCAGCCTGAGACCCCTACCCACCACCCCCCACCTTCCAGACCTCCCTTTTCCTACCCAGGCTGCCAACTCCCGTGCCAGCCCATTGGCCACGGGCCCCGCCCCGTACCTCTGCTGCAGACAATGCCGCTCCTGGGACATTATCCCAGCCCCACAGCTGCGGGAACACGCCGTCCACTTGGTCCACTCCCCCCACCAGTAGGCCGTGGCATCGGCACCCCCTTCCAGGCTGTTGGACGTTGGGCTGTTGTCCTGGGTAATACAGCCCACAGAGAGAGGAAGGCTGGAGCCCTGGCGGGCAGGCCTACCATCCTGTGTCCCAGGCAGAGGACACAGCCCACCGGGTAAGCCAGCTGGTCCCTTGGCAGCCTGGGCTCAGCTCTGCAGGGGGCGGGGACGGTCTCAGAGGAAACTCCCAGGATGTTGTGGGCCCTGGGTTCTCCTGATCTAGGGATCTGGGGCCTCCTGGCTGCCTGGCAAGGTGCAGGTCACTGTCTCCTCCTGACCTTCTCTCTACCACCCCGTTCCAGACCTCCTTGCAGGGGAAGCACTCAGCCTTCTGAGCCCCCAGCCTGCCAGAGCCCCTGGGCAGGGGCTGGGTTGATGGGCTCATAACACACTTTCCTGGGGGCTAGGGAGCTCTGAGAATGTGCCTATGACTCCTGCACACACTCCCCACAGCCCTTCACCATTAGCGCAGCTGGGCAAGGGACCACATTCCCCACTCACCGTGGCCCCCGTGGATGCCGCGCCCCCAGCCACAAGCACCATGGCCATTAGGGACCAGGCCCAGCATGAAAGCCACCGTCTGCTGTCCATCCTAGGAAGCAAGGCCACGGTCACCACCAGGCCAGGCCCAGCTCCTCTGTCAGCTGACCAGGGTCTACTTTAGGGAAGAGCCCTTGGGGCCCGCTCAGCGCTGAGGCCCAGAGGTTATCTGGGATCAGTAGCTAATGGCTGCCCAGCAGCCTTGTTGGAAGGGCTCTCGGTGAGTGATTACAGATGTCTGCCATGGGCTTAAGACAGAAGGGTGATGGTGTGCGAGCTAAACCCATGCTACCCCCAGTCCAAGGGCTTGTGTGAACGTGTGGCACTTTTGCCTCTGAATAGCTGGAGAATGCCTAGGCAGAGAACCACAGACAGCTGGGGAGGCCGCAGGTCCAGTGCACCCACTGGACCAAGGAGCCCAGGGCCAGAACCCAGAGAGCCGCCACCTTGGCCGATAGCACCGGCCTGAGCAAGAGCATCTTGGGATCTTTACCTGCTCAGCCCTTGCTGGCCACATGAGAGAACGACCCTCCCATCAGCTGTGCAGGGCAGCCGGAGGGCTCATGGACGCCAGGGATTCGCCAGGCCCTTCCCCTCCCTGTCCAGCTTCCCCTGCCCCTGAAGGGGCTGGGCCCGGGCCTTCTGGAGTCTGCCCCCCTCCCTCCCAAGAGCAGGCGACAGCTTATGCGCCTGGAGTGTGGCGTGCAAGCAGCCCGGGGCCGCGGTACTGCCTCCTCCGGCAAGTCTGTCCCTCAGCCCCCAACATTACTTGACCTCCCTGTCGCAGGTCACGGGGCACCCCCAGCCTCCTGGGCCCTCAGCACACCCCCATCTCCTCCCTTGGTGTGCGTGCCCTGTCCCCTGGAAGGAAGGAATGGGGCTCTTTAGTGGCCTCTGTCCAGGGTTTGTCTCAGGTCCTGAGTGTCACCTGCCACCAAGTCAGAGAAACGGTTTCAAAAAACATCAAGGCTTTTCCGCCTAAAGCCCGGAACCCAGAGAGGGAAGCCAGCTCAGCCGAAGCCACAGAGCAAGGCGGCCAACTAGACCCCAGAACAAATTCGGGGACGCCTCTGGCTAACTCGAGGGAAAGAAACCCCCTGCGGCCTTCTCCAAACCCGCTCCGCCCTCTCCTCCATCAGTCGCCCACTTCCGCGCAGCTGAAGCACCTGCGGATACTCAGGAGCTGCGCCCACATTTGCGCGCTACAGGTGTGTGTGCCGGGCCCCGGAGCGGGGAGCTGGAGCCCCTGAGACCGCATCTCACCAGCTGTCTGCCGCCCCGCCCCCACAGGCCGCCCCGCCCCCCACCCTACCACGCAGCGTCGCGCGTGCACAGCCCTCCTCCGCAGTCCTATTGGCTGATAGGTGCCCCAGCTCCTGCCTACCGGACTGAGGACAGGTGCTGAGCCGGCCTCACACTTGGTTTGCATTAAGTCTCCCAGACGCTGCTGGCTACAGGCCAGGCTCCGCTCACGTGGGATCCATCTCCCCCTGGGGTCCACAAGCAGCCACCAGCCAGGCCAGTAGGAGAGGCTCGCCGTGCAAAGGAGAACTTCAGGCGCCTCAGCCTGGATGCGGAGGGGCCGCCCTCGCAGTGCTCTGAGGGTCAGGACCCTCCCCGTGAGCCCTTCTCCTGTTACATAACGGCTCCCCAAGGGGGCTGGGGTGCCCTGGTAAGGGCTGCGGTGGGAAACGGGACCCGTCAAGGTGGCCTACCTGGCTTGGGGTCAGCAGGTTGTCCTTCTGGAGAAAGGGGCCCAGCCGCCGTGGGCAGGCGGCGCCAGGTGCGCGGTGCGGGGGGAGGCTCGGAGTGCAGCGAGCTGTGGCCTCTCTCCCTTCCTCCTCCTCCCCCTTGCCGCCGCCCTCCTCCACTTCAAAGAGCGCCCACGAGAGGGGGTTCCCAGGGAGGTGTGCAGCCCAGTGGCGGCTCTGCGGCGCGGCCGCCTTTATAGCTGTCAGGCAGACAGGGAGGAACTCACACTTCCCACCAGGCTGCTCCCCCGCCCGCCGCCGGCCGGCCTGGCGCACACTTTAACCCGCTCCGCGCCTCTGGAGCCTGGCCAGGCCAGCCCAGCTGCCTGCTGACTGCTGCTGCGGCAGCCGCCCAGGAGCAGGGAGGCCGTCTTCCTGGGTCCAGAGCTCCGGACTGTGTGTCAGGGTCTCCAGACCGAGCTGCCCCTCGCCTGGGGTCACAGGGGTTGGTTAGTGGCAAAGCTGAGCCCCAGCACAGCCTGTCTGGTTTCTGCCTCCAGACGGAGCCCCGTGTCTGACGCTGCCCAGAACGGAGTCCCGGATGTCTGAGGCGTCCCGTCTGATGGCTCCACTTTACAGATGGGCAGTGTGAGGTCCAGGGCGGGAGGTGCTCTGAGCTCACCCAGCCGGCCTCAGAGGTGCTCCTGAGAAGCTGAGGCCGTACAGGCAGATGGATGGAGTGAGTGGGGGCTCACGCAAGGGCTCTGGGGAAGTACCAGAAGTGCCCACGGCCTGCTGACCAGACACCCAGAATGGCCAGAGCCAGCGGGGGAAGAGGTGTGGGGAACTCGGTGCAGATGTTCGGCACCAGCTTGGCAGGGCACAGCGGCCTGGCTGGGCCCAGGCCAGATGGGCAGCCCCTGGCAGGCCAGGCGTGGGGCTCCAGGCCCGTGTGCCTGCTGAGTCAGAGCGTGGAGCAGAGCAGACAGACAGCAAGCAGCTCGCACTCCACACCCCGGGAGCCCAGGCAGACCCCAGACTTTACCAGCTGTACCAGAAGCAAGGCCATCAGACTCCCCAGGGCCCGCCCTCCTGGAACACAGAGGCACCTCCAAAGGTGGGCACGGAAGCAGAGCCGTTTCATCCATCCCCCTGCCTCTGTGCCACAGCAGCTCCTGGAAAACCTTCCTCCCGCCTCCGTCCTCCCTGCTGGAGGGGACTCTGGGGGCTCCTTCAGTTGCCCCCTTGGGCAGCTGAGAATCCTCCCACCCTGGCGAAGTTCTGCCCTGCCTCTGGCCACCAAAGGAATGCATGGGAAGGAGTAATAATAGTGACAACAGCAATGCTACTGAACTGGGATCTTCCCACGCGCCAAGAGCTGTGAAGCCAGCGCCTCTGCTGCCCCCCGCTGTACAGATGGGGAGACTGAGGCTCCGAGACTCTCGAGTACCACCCAGTGTCACACCTCTGAGAAGGACACCAGGACCCCCAGCGCTCTTCTGGATCACGTCCTCTCCTCCGGGTCCTCCCACGGCGCGTCCCTCCCCGGGCCCCTCAGGAAGCAGCCTTATTCACCGCACTTCCCCACCGGCCACTGTGATGCTCCCTGGAACCCGGACTCGGACCCGGGTCCACACTGCCCCCTGTGGTCGGCATGCTGAAGCGCAGCACAATGGAACCTGTTGCCGGCGCTATTGCACGCGCACGCACACACGCACACACGCACACACGCACGCATGCGCCAGCCCCTCACAGACACATGGTAGAGCTCACTCAGTGCAGCCTTGCTGCCGTGAGCTACCCCTGCTGAGCGCCGGGGCCGCGCCCCCCCGGCACAGTCCTGGGCTTGGCTCCACACCCAGCCAGGCCAGGGTGACTAACAGTTTCCCTCGGGAGGGACCCCACAGCCAACTGACACAAATAGCCCCAGCTCCCAGGGGCTGGGGCACAGACCTGCCACACCTCTGGCTCTGTGACCTCCTGCAGGTGTGCGCCCCTGGGCCTGCCATGCCTTCCCCCGCCCCGCCCTCTCCCTTCAGGAGCCTGCCACGGCTCCCCAGAGTGGCACCAGTGAGCCCCCAGACTCCAGACCCCCAGCGCGCTGCGAGTACTGCCCGATCACCCAGTCGGAGGGTTGGGGGAGACCCCAAGAGCCAGGAAGGCCTCTGGGGGCCCTGACGACCCTAGGAATCAGGGGGTTGCGAATAAAGCACAGACAGGAGGCACCGCCTGAGGGTCTCGCTGTGTGCTGAGGATGCAGCCGCTGCCAGCCCTGAGGAGCTGCTCAGAATGTGTGCCCCCAAGACCCCCCTCCCGGGGTCCTGGCCAGGCTTCTGGGGCAGGAACCCGAACTGCCTGAGGAGCCTCTGGGGCCACTGCTCTACAAGCAACCAAGCAGTGGCACGGGTCTCGCTCAGAAGGGACCCAGCTGGGGCTAACCCTGTACCGCCACTGGGCTGAATCTTAACCATGTTATTGTTGAACTAAAGTTCTGAAAGCCAAGTCCAATGGGGAGATGGGACCCGCGTCAGGGCTTGGTACCCTGGCTGGAGCATGGTCCCCTCCCTCCACCTCCCAGGACAGGTTCTTGGCCACCCAATACCCCCAGCGCAGCAGTTGCCCTGTGTCCCGGGGATCTGCGGTCAGGCTGAGTCTGGGGATGGGGTCCCGAGCACTTGTGAGGGTGGCATCCACCCAGGAGTATCCTCATGCCCAAAGGCCACGCATTGAACAGCAGATAAAAATACCACCAGAAGAGGCCATGGGGGGGAGGAAAAGCTTTGTCCTGCTTTGTGGACAAGGGGCCCGCGTTTTGCACTGATTACCCCACAAATTACCAGCAGAGTCTTGGCCTCTTGGCCCCATCCCTTCTGTAACTGATACTGTGTGCAGGGCTCCCTGGAGAGCCACTGAAAGAAATAATCCCACGCCCCCATCTTGACCCCTGTTCCCCTTTTTGTGCACCCATGAAGACATGCTCGCCACCCCTGAATGATCCTCCGGGGTTACCTCCTCCAGGAAGCCTGCCAGGGGCCTCCGCACTTCGTTGTGGTTTCTAGCCCTGGGGGGGAATCGCCTTCCCAATCTGTGGTTGGGAGCCCACAGAGAAGGGGCTGCTTCTGCTTCCTGCACCCTCAGCACAGCATACAGTAGATGCCCAATAAATGAAGGGGCGGATTCGTCTGGTGGCCCCTGATGCTGGGGCCTCTGTGTCCTGTGGGGGTGAGGGGGAGGTGTCCACTGCCCCCAGGCAGAGCTCCCTGGAGGCCTTTACCACATGAGGCGGCCCACCCCCTGACGCTGCACGTTGCCACCCATGGCGCCCTGGCTGGGACACTGTTTTTCAGGAGATTATCTTTCCAACAGAGCTTTCTGGGCGTCTGGGGAGGAGCTGGCAAACAAGAAAGCTGGCACATTTCTATGGGAAGTAGGACAGGGCATGGGAAACTAGGCGGACAATGATGAAGCAGCCTGAGGGGAGACGGATGGGGGACCCAAGGGGGTCATGGATGGTCAGTTTGGGAGCCCCAGTGGTTGGACATCACACTGTGAGCAGGCCCTGTCCTGTGCAGTGAAGGGTCCAGAGCACAGCCTACAAGGACAGCTGGCTCAGGCAGAGCCCCTGCAAGGTGATCCTCAGCCCTGGCACACGGCCTGGAGGGTGACCCGGTCCTGCCCTCTCCCCAAGTGCCCTGCCTGCCCTCCTCTATGCTCCCCACACAGGGCCTGGGGCACCCTGGGCACCTCCCAATGGCAGAGCTCTTACACCCAACAGGGACTGGCCACCAAGGACCTACCGGCCAGCTTGGAAGGAGCCAGCCAGGACCAGAGGGGGCCAGGCCCCAGAGGGTGGCCCCAGCAGCTGACACCTCCCCACAAGCTCCCTGCCCAGCTTTCTCCTCCCACGCTGGGGCCAGTGGGAGCTGTGTCCGCTTGGGGGTCCTGGACTTCACAGCCCGGCCAGGTGGTCAGGGTGAGCCAGGCCATTCGGGAGAGCTCCAGCGGACCAGCAGAGGTCGGCGTCCTCCCAGCAGATCCCCGGAAACCAGCAAGGAAGAGCCTCTGCCCAGTACGGCTCCCAGACCAGACCAGTGGCCGCCGGCCTCTCTCCTGCCACGGGGCCCATCCCCCCAGGCCTCACTCTCTCCTCCGCACACCAAGGACACGGGTGCAGGGAATGGCAGCGCTCAGCAGCCCATGACGGGGAGTGGGAGGTGGCCTGGCCGTGCGAAGCAGGTGAGCCTGGGTCGGTCCCGTCCCTGCCATGAGCTCCCAGGTCCCCTGGGGGTGGGCGAGGAGGCCCATCTTTGGGAGAATGAGAGCTCCCACCAATGCTGCGATTACTGGTTTACTGAACAGACACTCGGGGTGTTTCCTGGGGTCAGCACCACCTGGAGCTCTGAACACTCCTCAGGGCTCACAGCAACCTGTGAGGCAGGGACACTGAGCTCCACTTTGAAGATGAGGACACTGAGGCACACGGGGACAAAGAGCACGCCAAAGGCCCTGAGCTAGGAAGGGGCAGAGCCCTCTGCTGTGCTCCCCTGGCAGGTGCACGGGAGCCAGAGGTGGCTCCAGTTGCTAATTTTCAGCCATTCACATGAGTGCCCTCACAAGCCCAGTTGCAGGCGCAGGACATGTGCTCAGAGCAGAGCCCTGGATGGCAGTCGAGGCTGGGGACCCCGAGGCAGGAGATGGGGAGCATCACAGCTCAGTCCCCTCCCACCAGGTGCAGGGACGCCTCAGTGGGCCACTCCATGGAAAGCTGAGGCACCAGGGCCGCTGAGCTCTGGGATGACCAGAGCAGAGGTCGGGATGTTTGACATCAAAGGAGCAGTGCAGAGGCTGGCCCAGCTCTCCCGGGTGGGCAGAGCAGACAGACAGCAGTCCGGAGGCGGAGCTCTGCGGCATTCCAGGCATTTCAGCACCTCTATAAAACTGGCCTGCTCTGGGACAAGGGGGGAGCGAAGGGAGCCTGTGCAGGTCGGCTCCCTGCCCCAGGCCAACCCGTGGGGACCAGCCCCGTAGGGTCCCATTGGGACTGGCGCCATCTGCTGGGCAGAAGAGGGATGCCGCGCAGGCTGGGTCAGGAGGCAGAGCAGTTGTGAGACCGGATTACTCTGCAAGGGCACCTGTGGCTGCAGCCAGTGTCTACTCCTCCCTGGGCCTCGGTCTCCTCGCTGTAAAACGGGCTGAACAGAGGCATCTCCCCTGCTGGCAGGACCTAACAGGACAAAGAAGGAAGAGGGCTTGGTACAGAGCCCTGCTCATGGCCGGCATGGAATAAATGTCTGCATGTAAGTGGTTTTCGAGACACACAGTGCAGTGGGGGTCATGAGGGGGAGGCCGCCCCCACTGGGGTCAGAAAGGCTAAGGGCTACAGTATGAACTGGGGAGATGAGCGCTGTGAGGGCGTCCTGGCAGGCTGATGGGGTGAAGCTCCAACAGGGGAGGGGTGGGTGGGGCAAGGTGGGTGATGGAGGGCTGGCAGGTGGAGGCCAGAGGAGGGTGGGAGGGACGGGGTGCCAACATGCTCTCCGCTGGCTCAGGGCCTGTCCAGGTCCAGTGGGCTCCCAGAGCAGCCAGCCCCCCTCTTTCACTCTGCCTCCCCTTCCCAGCTCCCCAGGCCAACCGCTTTCCCTGCTCCAGGGAGAACCGAGGGTCATCTCAGTCCTGTTCAGAGCTGGCCGTCTTCCCCCAAGCCAGCTGGTCTGTCTCCAGGCGGCCAGGTCTGGGACGGCTGCCACACGCAGGCTGCCCCCACCTCCATTCTGCGCTTGGCGGGTTCAGCCTCTCTGCAAGGGCCCCTGGGGCTGCCCCAGGCCCAGCCACCTGGGGGCAGTCCCCCTCGGCCCCCTTCTGCCTTAATTGCTGCAACACGTGTGCCTCCCTTCACCCCTTCCCCCCCTTCTCTTTCCCCTTTCCCAAGCTTGCAGCCCTGGCCCTGGAGTTTACAGCTACAAAGAAAACACACACACACTCATGCACAGAACCAACTATGGAATGTTTTCCTGCTTCTCCAAGGTTATGGCTCCAGAGAGTTCTCTCCTAGCACCTGACATCTAATCGCATTTCCTCGCCACACACTTTCTCCTCCTACTGGAAGCTCGGGCTGGGGGCTGGGGGCTGGGGGCCAGGGGGCTGCGTCTGAGCAGGCACCTCCAAGGGGGGGAGAGGTGAACAGGGATCACCAGGGACTCTGTGAGGGGCCCACAGTGGGTTGCCTGCCTCTTACCCAAATCTGCACATACAGCAGGATCTGGTTTTCCCATTTGGGGAGGGAGCTGGGCTCCCACGTGCCAGAATGAAATGTGCAGCGGCCACGCCTCCTTGGACTTTCATTCATTCTTTAACAAAGTCATTCATTCAGCCAGTGTTTGTTGAACACTGGGCCCAGGCTTGGGCCCAGCTTAGGAGCACCTCAGCCTGCCCAGGGGGCCAGGGCACGGAGGAAGACTTCCCACAGATGTGCTATTCAGGCAGCAGCCCGGAGTGAGCCAGGCATTGACCAGAACAAAGGAGGAAGGAAGTTCTTGCAGGGGCAGGGAGGCTAGGAGGAAAGATGGGATCTGGGCATGTGGTGGAGACTGGGGTGTGCTCTAGGGGGAGCAGGGCTGGGCCTTAGGTGGACTGGTGGTCTCCTTGAGCTTAGGCCTCACCCTGAAGACTGCAGGTGCCCTGGAAAGCATTTCAGCAGAAGAACGACATGATCAGATGTATCGTGCAAACAGCAGAAATGGGCTCGGGAAACTTAAGACAAATACAAGATTTCTGGCAAGGTGTGTGTGAGCTCCCAGATGGCAGGAGAGGCACTCAGAGGCGACTGCACCACTCAGTCACTCCTGCAGATGCCAGGTCCCAGGAACAAAAGCAAGGCGTGCCCTTGGGGCGGAATACTTCCCACCAGCAACCGAAGGAATGAGCCACTTGACACAATGCGGGGCCATCTCTGGAATGTTCTGTGGCTGAAACAAAAGAAGCCAGACCCAAAGAAAGCATCCTGCCCAATTCCATGGAGTTCTAAAGCAGGAAAAGTCCAGTGTGTGGTGGAAATCCACACAGCGGCTGGGGACACTCACTGCATATGGCACCAGGGCACGCCCTGGGGCCAGGGGGACACTGTGGTGGTCATGCGGTGTGTGCGTTTTTCCAAACCCATCAAACTGTCCTTTACATCTGTGCATTTTGCCATATGTGAGTTATATTATGAGAAAATAAAATGGAAGTAAAGGCTGTTCTTTTGGAGACAGTAAATCAATTCATCTCTCGGTTAATCACACTATCAGTCCAGGGAGAGAGGCTGCCAGCATTCCTTGGCCAGAGGATGAGGGGGCACCCCGCCAGACAGCTCCCCGAGACCTCCTGCAGCCAGGGAAGCCGTTTCCTGAAGCCCGGCCAAGGAATGCTGAGAGGCGAGCATCCGCCTTGTACGGGAACGCTAATAGATCGTCCTGGCCGGTCTACTTCAGGTGGGAAAGTGTGACCAGGCGGAAGAACTGTTTCCGTCTAGCTGCCAAGCAGACCTGGGTGGGGAGAGAGCGGCCCGGCGAGCAGTGCTTGTGGGCTGGTGACCTGTGAGACTTACCCACAGGGCCCTTCTAGCGGTTAGAAATGGCTAAACCTCGGCTTCTCTCATCTCCAGCCACCCGCGGACATGTCTCAGGAGCAGAGCCCAGGGTCCTCTCATTCTGGGCTCCTGAGTGCTCTGTGGAGAGGCCAGGAGGAAAGGTGGATTACACTCATGGGACTTTCCTCCAAGGTTGGTGCCTCAGAGGAAAGAAGCATGGTCTTTGAATCAACAACTCAGGCCTCTCCAAAAAAAATCAGGGACAAGTGCCGATCACGTGGCACATCAGCTGTTGGACCCTCTTGTGCTGCTCGACATGTGGGTTCCAATCCCTGCCTCTCTCCAGGGCATTTAAACCGCAGCTGCTGTCAGAGCCCCACTGAAGGGGAGCAGCCTCTGCCTCTCTGCCCTGGGGACCCGGAAGGCCCGCACTCTCCCCTCCGTCCCGGGCAGCGCCTTGCCCCCCAGCCCATGGGGACGCTTGTGGCCAAACTGCTCCTGCCCACCCTCAGCAGCCTGGCCTTCCTCCCCACCGTCAGCATTGCGGCCAAGAGGCGGTTCCACATGGAGGCCATGGTCTACCTCTTCACCATGTTCTTCGTGGCGGTGAGTCTGGGGCCCCAGGGCGTGGGGGGACCCACACAGGGCACGCTCCCAGAGACAGAAGACAGGATGACTTTCTACCGTTTTCCTGTATTGGCTGATGAAGAAAAGTGATTTGGAGCTGAAAGACGGAGCCCAGTGACCAGGAGACAGGGATGGGGGGCCCCTTCCTCCTCTCTGGACCTCCGTGTCTCCGTCTGTGCCAGGCAGCTTCTCTGGGATGGTGTCAGTGAGACCAAGCCCCCAATGGGCCAGGCTCAATCCGTCGAGGACAAGCCCTTCCAGGGTTCCCTTTCCTTGCCACTGGCCAACCGCCCGAGGTCACCATGCACCCCAGCCCCCAACCCCACCGTACACATAGGGCGGCTGAGCTGGGAGGAACAGGGTGAGCTGGGCCCAGCAGGGGGGTCATGGGGTTCAGGGAATATGCAGGGCCCGGGCAAGTCTGGGTCCAGGATTCCAGGGCCGGCCTCACCGCCGAGGGCCTGCTGACGTTCTGTTGCTTCCATTTCTGGGGCCTTTCTTCTCTTTCTATTTATATCTGAGTGACTTTCCCTTAGTGTTCCTTCTCTCTCCCCCTCACCCATCCCCTGTGGGTCTCTTTCCCTCTAAGTTTCTCTTGCTGGTTTTCTCTGTGTCTTTTTTTTCTCTTTTTCTCTGTCTGCGTTGAGTTCTTTTGATTTCTGGAGCTATATCCCCACAGAATTTGCCCTCTTTCTAAATCTCTTGGTTTCTCCATCTCTGTCTTTGTTCCCCTGGCCCTCCATGTGTCTCTCGGGCTCTGTCTGTCCATCCCCTAGCTTCCATCTGTCTACCTTCGTAACTATCTAAGCAATTACCCACGCATCAGCTGTCTATGTTGCTGTGCCATCCCGACTCTGCCTCTCAAGCCTCTCCCCACCCACCCTCACGGCTGGACCCCCAAAGTGGCCCCACTCCCTCTTCTTTGCTCCTCTGAAGCTTCCTCTGTCATCTCTGCCCCGACTCGTCCTTCATTTGAGCCCAGTTTGCTGAGAGAAGCATGCGCTGGGGAGTCAGGCGTTCCCCCAGACTCTTGTGGCACTGCCAGGCGTGAGACAGAGTGTGCCACCCGCCCTGGGCTGGCCTCGCTCCCACAGCAGGGCCTCCGTGCGCAAGCAACAGGGGCCTCAGAGCAGCCCTGGGCAGCGAGGTCTTTGCAGACACACACGGTTTGCCAGATGTATGTGTCCATGCATAGTGACTGCAGCCTCACCGGCCGGACCCAAGCTGGCGGTGGGAGAAGTTGTGTGTGCATGTGAGTCAGTTTTCTCCACGGGCAGCAGTGACCTAGGGCAGGCTGGGCCTTGAGGAGCCGCACTCCGCACAGCTTTGGTTCTCTCCTCCGGGTGGGAGAGACGCTAGCCTCAGTGGTGCTGGCCGCGAGACAACGTCCAGACTGGGCGACTTCCGGGGACCCTATACGCATCTGATTTCGTCTCGGCTCCCATGAGCCTGAGACTGTGACAGATCCATTTGAAAGATGAAGAAACTGAGTCCTAGAGAAGCCGAGTCACTGGTGTCGCTAAGCAGTAACACATTCTTGAGCTCCCGGCTCATTCAAGGCACTTTGCCCCACGCCATTCCACCTGCTCCTCGTGGGACACCCCCCTTGGTGGAGGCCAGGAAGTCAGTTGTGGCAGAAGAGACACTGAGGCTTCTACGCAGGTCCCAGGGCCTGAGTGCTGGGCAGCGGAGCCTGGGCTCTTGGCCCCCAGCCCATCGTGGACCCCGCCCAGGAAGCCACAGGCACTCTAGGCCGCCTAGCCCTGCCAGGCTAGGCCGGCCCCACAGCCGCCTCCGTGGCCAGCCTCAGAGGCCCACCCTGTCCTGAGTGGCAGGGCCAGCTGCCTCCTGTGACAAGTGTCCTCCGGCCTCAGAACCACACTGCCCTTTCTCCCAGTGCCCCAGGCGGCACCATCACACATTCTGCCTCCCACACAGCTTCTTCTGTGTTCCCAGGACTCTCCTAGGATGAGCACTGCCCCGTACACTTTGTCGCATAGTCCCCGGGCCCGCCCCACAGAGTGGGGGTTCTCATCCCCACCTGACAGAGGGACCCCAAGCACCAGCCACTTGCCTGAGCTCACACAGAGAGGCCTGCTGGTGGTCCTCAGAGGCTGTGCCGTCCCCCACCCCAGGCCCCCAGCTGCCCCTGCATCAGGAGCTGGGGGGAGGCCCTGCGGGAGAGAAGGCCAGACACCTGTGTCGCTCCGCCATCCCCTGCCTCCTGGGCGGGTGGCGCTGTCCTGACTCTCCCCTTCTCCACCTGCCCAACGGAGCTGAGCCAAGGGCCTGGTAGGAGACGCCCCCCTCGGCCAGCTCTCCTTCAAGCTGCTCTGAACCCTGCCCCCTGCTCCTGCATTCACATAGCAAATGGTGATTAAGCCTCCACTGTGAGCCAGCTTTACACGGGGAGCCAGGGCCACAGATGGAATGAGACAGGGAGGATTCCTGCTCCTGATGGGGGCAGGGCACAGACACTCCCCGAACCTCGTAGTGAGTAAGTCTGCAATTACATGTGGTGCTAACAAAGGAGAAGCAGAGGCAGATGATGGGGCTGGGCTGCGGGTGGGGAGGTGGAGTTCTGGAAGGAGCAGGAGGGCAGGAAAACATCCACGGCTCACAGGGCGTGGCTCTGACTGCCAGCGCCATGGGGAGCAAGTGTCCTCCCTCCTCTATCCCACAGATTTGAACACCTTGATCAGCCCCCACCTGAAGCTTTATTTTACCAAACTAAACAGTCATGTCCACAGCCTGGTTGCTCTCCTCTAGCCTCCTTTTTGCCAACATCACTCTAAAGGGTGCAGCAGCCAGACTTCAACATAGTTCTCTAGGTGGGTCTGACCAGAACACAAAGAAGTGGGACCATCTCCTCCCTTGTTCTGGAAACTACACCTCTGTTAATGCCTCTGAGGTGCGTCTTAGCTTTAGGTCACCTACAGTCGTAACCAGCAGGGGCTCTGAATCGACCCCAGCTTGTTTGACTCATCAGGTGACCCAGGGCACCCGCTCCCCGGTCACGTCCCTGGCGCCCCCAGGCTCCGGGCTGCTCTCCTGCACGCATCCTCCCTCCTGCTGAACTGGGCTCACCAAGAGTTGATTGTGCTGGTTCCTGAGCTTGTTTGTGCCCGCGGGACTTGTCAAAATAATTACGTCACATAATTAAATATTACTTCAAATGATGAAATGTGTAGGCAAAAAGACAGAGTTGTTTTCTGTATGAAACAAGTTGACTGCTCTAAAAATACTCCATATAGGCACTCTGCTTTAAAAATTGCTATTAAATTGGGTGTCGGGGAGCGTTGGGGAGATGGGCGGGCCTAGCGCACTGCTCTCAGCACCTGCACAGGGGTCTCTGTGGCCTTCCTGGACTGTAAAGAAGAGGGCAGAAAGCCTCAGGTGGTGGTTCTGAAAGCCACGTGGCATCTGCCTGAGACCCTCTTAAAAGCACAGACCTCAGACCCACCCTAGACCTGCCGAGTCAGCGCCTGATGGACTCAGCCACCAGGGTCTCCAAAACCCCCCAGGGGATCTGAGGCCCACTCAAGTCGGAGGATTTCCACTGTGGTGCAGCCCGGTGGTCAGAGGGTGCGTTGTGAAGGAGACTGGCCCCCAGAGAAGAGGCTCTGGCCTCCCATCCAATGGTGGGTGAAGGAATGGCCAGGTGCGCTTTCGGCAGCCCCAAGTGCTGGATGCCCCGAGGGATGCGTTCATCACGTCAGGGCTCCCCACCTTTGCATGCCACCAAGCTTCCACCCAGTCATGTCAGAGAAAATGAGAGACATGACTGGGCCCCTTGCACATTCCAGGCCACTCGCCCCATGAGGGGAGCAGTCAGCAATACCCTCATTTGCCAGACAGGGAAACTGAGGCATAGAGTCCTTAAGTGACTTGCCCAAGGGCTCACAGCTGGTGAGTGGCCTGGCTCCCTGGGGCCACGGCTCCATGCTGTCCACCTGCTGACCGCTTGTGTGTCTTTCCGCAGCTCTACCACGCCTGCAACGGGCCCGGCCTGTCAGTGCTGTGCCTCGTGCGCCAGGACATCCTGGAGTACTTCAGTGTCTACGGGACAGCCCTGAGCATGTGGGTGTCACTGATGGGTGAGTGGCCGCCCCTTGTAGCCCAGCCCTGCAGTTGGGGTCCAGCTCCCCAGCCAACCACTGGCCAAAAGAGCGGAGACCTGTGACTGCACCCAGCTCCCCACCTCTGAAAACCTCCTCCGCTCTCCGGGGGCTCAGAGCCACGCTTAATCCATGAGAAAGCAGACACAGCTCTTAAATGCCCTGACTGCCATTTTTTGTGTCCTTTTAAAAGTACACATTTAATAAAGGCTTGTTGTGACAAACAAACCTCGAACAGCAGACAAAGGAAACAAGGCAAGTATGTCCGCCCTCCGCTGCCCTCGGAGAACCACCGCCCGCAGTGCATGGTCTGCCCCCGAGGCTTTTCTTCAGGCCCACACAGACGTCCACACGAAATCTTTGGCTGGGTTTTTAAGGAAGATGGGATCTCTCAGAAGCATCCTTCTGGGCACTTACCACTGCCTCGTGGCACTGTCAGTACACCCAGTCCCCGTTATATGGGGGCTCCCTGCTACTTGGCCAGGTCCTTTCTCCAGTCTGAGCGTGTCTTTGTGTCTCCATCCTAGAATTCTGGGATTCACCCTCGTCCTTGCACATCGATCTGCTTATTAAAGCAGCTTCCCACTAGCATAATCGAAGTCGCTCTGTCCATGGGAGAGCAGTGCCTCCCTTCCCTTTAAAGCCAGCTGGAATTCAGAGCTCTGGGTGGCCAGGTGGGCAGAGGGGGCGCTCTACTTGGGCCTCTAAGGGATGCTTCTTGGGGGGGCAGTGGCCAGTGGGGGAGAGAGAGGCATTCACCCTCCCGGTCTCTCTGCCCGGTCCCTCCAGCACTGGCCGACTTCGATGAACCCAAGAGGTCAACTTGCATGATGTTTGGCGTCCTGACCATCGCGGTGCGCATCTACCATGACCGCCGGGGCTACGGGGTGTACTCAGGCCCCATTGGCACGGCCGTCCTCATCACTGCAGCAAAGTGGGTGCGTACCTCTGATCCTTGGCAGACAGGGAGGCCCTCCCCGGACCCCGCCTCGGGTCTCTCTTCCTTCTGCCTCCTGGGCGGGTGGGTCAGAGACAGGGCTTGAGGTCATACACATGGAGAAGGGCCCGTGGGTGCCCCCACCATGGTCTGTACCATGCCTGAACTCGCTGACCCAACCCAAGGTACCTGACCTCAGTTTCCACACCTGTAAAGTGGGTATTGCAGTAACAGTCCAGCAGCTGCTACCTCCTAGGGCTGGTTCCACAACTGACAGACATCATGCCTCTAAAGTGCATGCTTGGCTTCTGATGTGCTCAAGTAGGAGTCATTTTATTATTGAAGAGAGTGACTGCTTTAGAGATGCAGAATCCATTGGGAACGGCCTGGGTTAATCTGGGAAGACTTAATGGAGGGGGTGACCCCTGAGCCTGGTTCTCATGAAGAGAGAGGATGCGGGGTGCAGTCAACGGGAAGATGCGACTTCTCTTGAGCGTCAAAGCACGGAGTCAGGGTTCCCGACACTGACGGCTCTTCGCCGGGCCCTGGTGGCCTGGGCCGGCCCGGGGGGGCCCTTCAGAGCTGTCTGAGAGAGGAGGGCTGAAGTGGGCCCCTGAGGGAGGGCCGTGCTGGTGAGCGTGCAGGAATGGGGCAGCTCAGGGCCGGGTCTGCTGCTGCGCTCAGCCCTGCAAGAAGGATGGAGGCCCCGGGTTCTGCTCCCCCTGCAGATCTTGGCCAGGTTCAAATCTAGGCTGGATTTTAATTAGCCAGAAAAGAAGTCACTTGCTAGTGTCCCCACAAAGCCCCATGGGGACGTCCATGGCCCTTGGGCTGTGGTTCCAGCCACAGGAACCCAGTGGGCTGCCTGGCTTCCTACATCTGGGGCTCCAATTGTGTTTTCTAGACCATTTAACATGCAGTTTATTTTGGGTTTTCAAGGGCAGTTGTTTCCTGGAATGAGGGTGGATTTGGGTCCCAGAGGCCGTCCCTCCTGGAGCTGGGGCTGCAGACAGCGAGCCTGTAAGGGGGAGGAAGCAGGGAGTGGGGGAAGATGGGCAGCCAGGCAGGGCCAGGCCGGGGGCCACTAGGGTCTGCGGGTGTGGGAGTGGCTGGATGGGGCTTCCCGGCACCCCCGGGGTGACACGGGCTGAACCACAGAGTGCTGCCTGCACTGGGGCAGGTGCTGATTCCTCACCAGCAAATTCTGGAAAACTGAAACCAGGCTTTCTTTCCCGCTTCCTGTGGTGCTTCACAGAAGCTGCCCTGAGGCTTCTCACAGTCCTTATGTGCTCCCCTGGCAGGGTTTGTGCTGACCATGGGGTGCACACACCGTCTCTCTCTCGCTGAAACCCAAACACCCTGCCCACCAATGGCCCCGAGGTGTGCAGCCACATTCACTTCCTTTTTCCAGTGTGAACCATCTTTTCAGGCATAAATTCCCACCTGAACTTTACAGGTTTAACGTGCTGGTCGGGCTTGTCTAATAAGTACTACGACAAGTCCATTACCTATTGAAGCAGCTAAAGGGTCTCTCAGGCCACCATCCAGGCAGCCTGTGGGTCACACTGGAGGCCACGTCCAGTGACTCCCCTTGGCTGTAAATAATCACTGTGTCTAATCTCCTCGGGGCTCCCACTGGCTGGGAGAGGGACACGAGCAGGGTCGGCTTTGTTACAGCACAAAGACGCAGGCAGGGCAGGGGTGTCATCCAGGCTGGGGTCCCTCTGGTCCTGCAGCCGCAGAGCTGAGCACAGTGGGACCCCCCCGCCGAGTCCATCTCCCACACAGGGAAGACCGGGGTGCGGGTGCGCAGGCCTGCTTCCCAGCCGGCTCGGGGCGGCTGACCCCACACGGTGACCTGAGAGCTGTCCTGCCGCCATGTCCCCACAGCTGCAGCAGATGAAGGAGAAGAAGGGTCTGTACCCGGACAAGAGTGTCTACACCCAGCAGATAGGCCCTGGCCTCTGTTTTGGGGCCTTGGCCCTAATGCTTCGTTTCTTCTTCGAGGTACCAGCCGGGCCCCGGGCATGCAGGCCCACTTCAGCGCTTGCTCAGGGTGGGCGAACGGCCTTTTTGGGGGGGGAGGTGGGGGCTTCGGCATGTCACCCTCCCCTCATTCTTTGCCTCCCAGGCAGGAGTTGGGGTACCTCCCTCTAGTCAGAGCATCACCCAGCCCCTGCCCCACGGGGACTTGCTGTGTGGCTTTGAGGTCATGCGGCCCAGAAGGGGTTGGGGAAGGAGTGGTGAAGGAGAACAGGAATGGGGAGAGGGTGTGGGGGCGTGGGAGGAAACGGCCCAGCCTCATTGTAAAGGCCCAGATCTTCATGCTCTGGAGGTTTACTGGTAGGAAAGATCCAAACAGTGGGCTAGACGGTGAGGGTGGCTCTTGGAGGAGGGCACCTGGCCAGGCTCCCGAGGACAGGAGCAGAGTCCAGGAGGGGGTCTGTGTACCTGGCAGGTGTCCCGCTCACCAGGCCTGGGGCAGGGGGTGGGGCTTGGAGGGGACATGAGCTTCGGGAGGGGGCGGCTGAGGCCTCAGACCGAGCCCTCCCCCCCGCAGGATTGGGATTACACCTACGTCCACAGCTTCTACCACTGTGCTCTGGCCATATCCTTCACCCTGCTGCTGCCCAAGGTCAACCGGAAGGCTGGAAGTGCAGGGCCCCCGGCCAAGCTGGACTGTTCCAGCCTCTGCTGTGCTTGTATCTGACTTTGCACCCGCGTCAACCCTCCCTGCCACTCCAAGCCCCTGGTCCCCAACCCTGTCCCGTGCCTGGTTGGAGTCCTCCCCCACCCTAGGGGATCTGCATCCCAAGAAGTCCCAGATTTGGGAAGCACCCGGCTGAGTGCTTCTTGAGAACCCACCCAGTAGGTTTGTGCTGGGAGCTAAGCACCACGCTGGAAGGAAGGGCTTCCTTCCCTGTCCCCCAAGGCCAAGGCCATGACAGACAGGTGTGTCTGCCAGCCCTGGAGCCGGTGTCTGTCCCCTTACCTACCCTCCCTCATTACCCAGAGTCCCAGGCAAGTCCCAGCCACAGAGAGGCTCTGCCCGCCTCCCTGGTCCGTGTCCTCACCCATCTGTTTTCTCTTGGAAACAGTTATCACCACTTGGGTCCTGTGCCCTCAGACTCTGAATACACCCATTTAGGGAGCTGGGCCAGTGCGGTCAGCTCTGCCCCTGGCCCAGGCCTGCCTACCCTCTGGCTATCCCTCCAGCAGGGTCCCTGAATCAAGCCATTTCAATAGTAACAGCTGATCGGAAAATCCCCAACACTCTGGCCTTCCTGTGCACCAACCACTTCGTGTTGGCCACTTCATCTAATTCTTAAAGCAGGTCTGCAGTGAGGCGTGGCCATCCCCACAGCACAGACAGAAGCCCGAGGCTCCAGGTGTGCAGTGTGCTCAAGGCCCAGAGTGGGAGCGCAGAGCTGGGCCTCAGCTCACCATCCACCCCCACCTCCCGCCCTGCCTCTGGCCCCCAGCGTGGACCTTGAGCAGAGGCCACAGGGCTCACTGCAGTGGCGGAAGGTCAGTCTGCTCCTGTCCAGAGCCTGTCTGTGCCCGGCCCCAGGGGGTAGCAGGAGGGGGCCTCCCAGACATCACCTCACAAACCCCAGCCTGGCCCCAGCCCGGGCTCACGTGGGCTCCCCGGATCTGTCACAGAGGAAGTTACCCACACCCACTCCTACCACACGGGTGGCCTGCTGTGTCCTAACATCACCGCTACACTCTCAGGGGGCCAGGAGGCAGCCGGCTCCCACACTCCAGGGCTGGGGACAAGGTGGACCCCTTGGCCAGGTGGCCCCCTCTGTTGGCCTCACTGACTGTCCGAGGTCCCCATCTAGGGGCCTGCACGCCCACAGCCTCACCCTGGCTCAGCCTCTTGCTGCCCCGAGAGCCCGTTAATGACAGAGCAGCCTCTCAGCTCCTTGGGCCAGCTCAGGGCCCTCGCCAGGACCTGGGGGGGGTGCATCGTCCCCCCCCATGTGGAAGTGGAGACCCCACGTGTCGTGTCCCTCTGTAGGGAAGGGGCATGGACACAGGGCCTCTGTGCCCCGGCAGAGGGCAGGGCAGGTGCTGCCCCATTGGCTTCTGGTCTGGCTGAGGGGTGCACACCCCCCCGCAGGCACACACACACACACGTACCACACGCACACTGTGCAGAGAGAGCGCCTCCCAGGCCCAGTGTCCCTCTCCAGCCCTGTCTCCATCCCCACCAGGAGAGGGGAAGACTCTGGGGGCCAGAGGGATGGCCTGAGGCACTGCTCCGGAAACAGCCACCTGCAAGCGGCCCCTCACTACCTCCCCTCCGCCCCACCAGGCCCTCCTCTCCTCCCGCTCCCCACAGCATGCCGCAGCTCCCGGCTCTGCAACAGCACATGGAAAACTGGAGGCGGTGGGGTGCTCCCGACCAGGGAGGAGGCGGGGGGCCTGCCAAGCATGTAAGGGCTACTCAGTGTGGCCGCGCTGACTTATGAGGCTGTCTGGGAGCACAGCCGAGTCTGTAAGTCATGGACAATCAGGAGTGGCGCTCCAGCCCTCAGCCCTGTCCACCGCTCGGGCTCCAGGCCCACTGTGCCCCTCCTTAGAGGCATCAGACCCACAGAGACCCCACTGTGCAGGTGAGGACACCGAGGGCCCTCGCCCCTTGGACACTGGCAGCTGAGTTGGTGGTGGTGCCAGATCCTGCCCCTCATCCCAGAGACCTCTTCCTCTGCCTGGAAGACCCATTTTATCATCCTGGGAGCTCTACCCCAGAGGCGGGAGGGAAGTGCCCAGGAGGGGACAGAAAGGGAACAGGGCACCCAGCATGGCCACCCAAACACCTCAAGACTAACAGGGAAGAAGTATGATGGCCTCCGGATCAAACGTCTCCGAATCCCCATGTCCTTGAGCCCCGGGGCCATGCAGCAAAGGCCTCCAAGGCCACCCCGGTCACCTTGGGCTCCAGAGGGATCCCCGACCCAGCCCTGGGGCCCTAGGGACGTGAGTCCTGAGATTTCCTCCAGTGAGAATACTGTCCTCGATGTCACCAGAAGCCCCCGCCTAGCTCTCTGCCATGGAGAGGTCTTTGGTGATGGAGGTGCTAGGGCCACCCGGTGTGGCAGCCGCCTGCTGCCCCTGGCCACTGAGCACATGCTGTGTGACTGGTGCAAGAGAGGCACTAAATCTTTAAATGGCAGTTGATTTTAGTTCATTTAAATTTAAGCAGCTATAGGTCACAGATAACATACAGGAGGCCTGGTTGCATTTGAATGTCAACGAAACAATAAATAACTATTTCACCCACAAATGACCCATGCAATAATATATGGGGCATATTCACTTGAGACATACTTACACCAAATAATGACTCACTGTTGATCTGAAATTCCAGTTTGACTCGGTACCCTGGATTTTAGCAGGCAAACCTGCCCCAACGGTTAACAGCGACTGCAGGGGCCTGCACATCTGCAGGAAACAAGAGGAATGGCCCAGCTCCCTGGACATGCGGGTCTGGGGGTCCTGGGTCAAACCAACACACAGGTAGAGGGGCCGCAGCACCCGGTACCCAGGGCATGGGGGTAGGGGTGGGGTGTCTTCCCCATGCGGGACCCCTCCTGAACCAGGCGTAGGGGTGGACACAGGCTCCACTGCAGCCTCCCCAGACCCTGGCCTGGCTTGCAGACCCTGCAGAGCAAGAAGCAGATGCAGCCGACACCAGCCGGCCCACACATGCGCCCCAGGCCACACTCCCTCCCCGCACACATGCCCTTGGAACCCAGCTGGTACCTCCAGTGGCCCAAACGGAGAAGTGTTATAAACATTTACAGAAACGTAGACAAAACAGTCTATCGCGGATGCCCCTACCCCTCCTTGGAGCTGGGGTGAGGCTGGCACAGCCCCAGGAGGCCCTGGGCCCCTGGCAAGACATCCTCTGTTTGTGCAGAAGAGTCTTTGCCCTGCTGTCTCTGTGTGAGGCCTCCGGCGCATCTGCTACTGAAATTTCCTGCCTCTGTTCTCTTCCCCCGTAAGCCCATCTGAAACCCAAGACTTTTATTGCCCCTTTTAAAAAGGCCTAACAGCTCCCCATCTACTTCATGCCGACTCGCTCTGGGAGCCATGGTTGTACTCAGGGCAGGCCCGCGGGTGCTGCTGCAGGGCTCCTGGCCGCAGGGGCTTGGCGGGAGGGCCCGCAGGGAGGAGGGCCAGGTAGGTGGGCGAGCCCTGCGGAGGAGGCGGCTGGAAGCCCCAGGCCTGCGTCTAGGCTCCCGGGCAGCCAGCCGCTGGTTAGGAAGCTTGCTGAGCAGCATGGTTAACGGCCGCACAGGGCACGTGCTGCCCAGGCACCCAGCCGGCTGCCATCCCGGCTCCCCCCACGGCCCCTGGGCTGGGCCCAGACTTCCCGCCTCTGCACCTGGCTTCTTCCCCTTTGATGGGGGGGCAGCCTCACATGCTGCCCCTGTCCGGCCTGTTAGGGAGAATCAGGTCAGAGGCTGGCTGGACTGGAAAGGTCCTGAGAAAGTAAACAAGGCAGAGGAGGCCAGAGACCAGGGACGGGGAGGCAGGCACCAGGGGCCCAGGTGAGGAAACGCCTGGGCAGCAGCTGGCCCTCTACGACCCACGGCCAGCTCCCCGTGCTCTGTTCTGTCAGCCTCAGTTTCCCACGTGTAACAGTGCCCACTTCCTATGGGTGTCGCCAGGACTGCATGAGATAATTGAATACAAAGCACTTAGCACGGTATTCTTAAACAGCATTTTAAAAACGGCGTCATTATTACTTTCATTACCAGTGGTCATGGGCAAGCGAAGTAGACTCTAGAATGTAGTGGAGGGTCCTTGCGGTCAGGGGGCCTCCACCCCAGTCACAGCACCAAACACCCCCATCTGCCAAAGAGACAGAATGCTTCAGACCAAGCGTATCTGATGGATTAAGAATGATGGATCAAGGAAGTAACCAAGGAAGGCTGCCTGGAAGAGGCAGGTTTGAGACTGAAACCAGAAAAGCAAAGCAGACCGAGCCGTGTGAGCCGGCAGGTGCCCTGTCTGTGACAGTTCAGATTCCACGGTTCGGAGTCTGATGGCCCTCTGTGCCCTGAACCTCCCTGCAGCCTCTGGCAACCTTCCCATCAGAGAGACCACCGCTCCGCCCCAGTGGAGAGGAGACACCGACAGACGACTGCCCTTGCCTGCGCCACTGGCGTGTGTTCCAGGACAAGGGAGAGATGGGTGTGCCTGGTGCGTCCCAGGTCTGAGGGTGGAGGAAGGGGGAGGCTGCCTGGGCTTTTCTCCCACCTCCCTCAGAGAGGGGGATTCGAGGTCACCTGAACATGTGAACAGGACCTCAGAGGCAGACGTGTGCTGGCCTCCGGGTTGCAGCGTGCATGTTACAGGGCCTGGGGACGTCCCCACCTTGGCGTCAGGGCACCTGCTCTTCTCTGGGGCTTTCTGTCTTCCCCTAAGGCTGACCTGGCATAGGAGGAAGCAAGGGGCCCCGGCCCCTTCAGGGTCCAGCTTAAGCACCACCTCCTTCCTGAGTGGTCACTACGTGCCAAGCAGCTTTCCCAACCCCAAGGATTCACAAGGAGCCAGCCATACCTGGGTTCTGCCTCCAGCCTCGTATAGTCCAGTGGGGGTAGCAGAGACAAAGGAAGGAGAGAGGGGATGGGGTCGGGAAAGGCAGCCCTGACTCAGAAAGGCTGGCTGAGATGCCCGGGACCTCAGTCCACCCGCAAATTGGCACCATATAGTCAAGCGACCATCTCGAGCAGGAGAGGGCCCCTGCATTCCCCACCCTCATGCGCAGTGAACAGGCAGGATGACAGCTCCACCCAGCAGCCCCAGGGAGCCCCTGTAGGCAGGGAGACTGAACCCCCCAGGAGGCAGCCAGCAGATGGCTGTGACCACCCCAAGCTCAGGGCCAGGCTGGGCAGGCCTGGCTCTCTGGGCCTGGGACCGCGCACCAGTCCAGCCACTCCTTTCTCTGTCTTCCGAGAAGTTGGGCCTCTCATGCCATCGCTGGGTTTTGTTTTCCTAAACAGCTCAGCTAACAGGAGCCCGCTGGCTGCAGGCCCCAGCCAGAGCCAGGCTATCGGGTAGCTGTGGCCACATCTGGAAGATGTTTGCCAGAGCCCCCACCCCCTGCACCGCAGAAGCCGGCCTCAAAGCAGCAGCCGATAAGCGCCTGCTGCTGGCTCGGGTTCCAGCAAGCTGTGGGCCTCCAATCAACAGTCCTGGCTTCCAGCAGGAGGAGAGGAGGGCCAAGGGACAGGGCAGTCTCCAGCCAGCTGCAGAAATCACAGAAGAGCAGAGCCCCAGACGTCGGCACAAAAGGCATCTTAAGGGGGCAGCAAGGGCTGGTGCACCCCTTCTCGCATGTGTGCTCTTCTCTGCTGAACCCCAGGACGCCCCTGCCCTACAATCGCCAAGATCACCTGCAATGGACTCTACAGCCTGGGCAGGGTTCTCACACCTGTGATCACTTCCTCATCCTAATGAATCGTGGCCAGCGTGGCTGTCCCCACTGCACAGGCTGGAAAACGAAGCTCGAGGAAGAGCCGGTGTGCCGGAGACCTTGTGCTGGCAGAGCTGAGATTCAACCCCGTTTGCTTTGGGGTTTCCTGGTCCTGAGTGCGGTCCGCTGCCCCCCACAGCCCGCTTGTCCTTCTGTCTGATGGCACGGTGGACAACTTCACTGCAGACCATCCAAGCCACCAGGCACTGCATGCTCCGTGGGCATCGGGGTCTTGGCTGTGGGGTCCATAGGCTCCAACGCAGTGGTGTCCCTCACACTCCCCTGGGATTCTGGCAGACCCCCCCAAGCCTGGTGTGTGACAGACTGCAGGCAGCACTCAGAAAATAAGCCAGAGTATGACCCAGGAAAGGCGCACAAAGGAGGGGAGAAGGGAAAGAAAAGACTTACCCCCGGCTTTCTCAAGCCTTTGGGCTTCCCCACACGGCTTCATTCAGCCACCATCTCAGACACACACTGGCCCACTGTGGATAAAACGAGAGTCCCCGTGGCCAGGATTCTCACCCAGCCCTGGTTGACTAGCTCACTGCACACCTGTGGGCAATACATGGCTGTTGCCTCTATATAAAGAGCCCCACCCAGTGCTCTGGGTGACACGGTGGCATGGCTGCAGGGCTGCAGGAGAGCAGAGCAGAGGCTGGAGTGGTGGCAGCGTCGGGACAGAGGCCCAGAGGACAGCTGTGCAGGATGACTGTGCAGACAGAGGGGCCCAGAGGACGGCTGTGCGGACAGAGGGGCCCAGAGGCAGAGACCGGCTTGCTGCATACAGACTCGCTCTGAGTGAACGGGATTTTAGTGACTGACCTGCCACCTGGAAATAAAGTTGGGTATAACCCTTTCACCCCAAGAACGTTTTGCTGTCAATTTCTTTGGTCACATTGATTCCATAGCGAACTTGCCCAGGGCTGAAACCCATTGGCAAGACAGTCACCATTGTTCTGGTTTCCATTTTCTTCTTTCTTAATTTGCAGATAAGGGAGGTTCCAAGTTTTTCCATCAGCCACTATCACTGATTTCTCCCTGGTACTGAGGTCAGTCGAGAGATCCCCATGCTTTGAAATCGGCTAAGGTTCACCTTATGCCCTGGTATGTGGCCAGTTGTCATAAATGTCCTGTGGGAACCTGAAAAAAGCATGTTCATGCCCCACACTGTGTATGAGCCCATCAGACTGACCTTGCTGGAGGCTTGCTTACCCGTCTACAGCCTTACTAAGTCAGTGCTGTCAATTCCTGAGGCCTCCCGCTTGGCAAAGAACAGCCTTTAAAACAAAGGACGCTGAACAACAACAAATGTTGGCGAGGATGTGGAGAGAGGGGAACCCTCCTACACTGCTGGTGGGAGTGCAAATTAGTTCAACCATTGTGGAAAGCAGTATGGAGGCTCCTCAAAAAACTCAAAATAGAAATATGACCGGGGAATTCCACTCCTAGGAATTTACCCCAAGAATGCAGCAGCCCACTTTCAAAAAGACAGATGCACCCCTATGTTTATTGCAGCACTATTTACAATAGCCAAGAAATGGAAGCAACCTAAGTGCCCATCAGTAGATGAATGGATTAAGAAGATGTGGTACATATACACAATGGAATATTATGCAGCCATAAGAAAAAAACAAATCCTACCATTTGCAACAACATGGATGGAGCTGGAGGGTATTATGCTCAGTGAAATAAGCCAGGCCGAAAAAGACAAGTACCAAATGATCTCACTCATATGTGGAGTATAAGAACAAAGAACAACAACAACAATAACAAAAAAAAATAAAGCTGAAGGAACACAACAGCAGCAGACTCACAGAACCCAAGAATGGACTAACAGTTACCAAAGGGAAAGGGACTGGGGAGATGGGTGGGAAGGGAGGGATAAGAGGGTAAAAGGGGCATTACGATTAGCAGACATAGGGTGGGGGGGCACAGGGGGACTGTACAGCTCAGAGAAGACAAGTAGTGATTCTCATCTCACTACGCTGATGGACAGTGACTGTAATAGGGTTGGTGGGGGGGACCTGATGAAGGGGTAGTTTAATCATCACAATATTGCTCATGTAATTGTAGGTTAATGATACTAAAATAAAATAAATTGTAAAAAAAAAAAACACAAAGGACGCTGGAACAAATGGGAGCCCACATGCAAAAAGTGAACTTGACCCGTACCTCACAACATACCCCAGAATTAACTCCAAAAATCCAGAGAGCTTCTAGCAGAAAATACAAGAGAAAATCCTTGTGATCCTGGGTTAGGCAGACATCTCTTAGCTTCCACACCAAAAGTGAGATCCATTGAAGAAAAAAATAATAAACTAGACTTCATCAAAACTGAGAACTTCTGCCCTTTGGAAGACGTCATTAGGAAAATTAACAAGATGAGAAGCAGGCTGCTTCTTGACAAGAAAAAAAGTATTTTCAAAATAGCCATATGATACAGGGCTTGTATGCAGAGTATATAAGTAAACTTTCAAAACTCAGTGATAAGAAGATAAACAACTGAAAGAAAAATGAGTGAAGGATTTCAACAGACACTTCACTGAAGATTTATGAGAGGCCAGTGCATCCAGGAAGAGAAGCCAATGTCATTAGCCAATGTCAAAACCCCAAATGAGATACCACTTCACACCCACCAGGATGGCTGGAGTCAAAAAGGCAACATATCACATCAATAGTATCACCTAATTCCTAGAGGAGGTAAAACTGTACAGACAGAAATACAGGGCCGGCTGCCAAGGACAGTGGGTGGGGATCAGGGCTCTGCCACCAGGGGCCCAGGTGAGCTGCTGGGGTCATAGAAGCGCCTTAAAACTGGATTGGAGTGAGGGTTGCGTAACAGTGTAAATTTACAAAAACTCATTAAGCTTAATATGGGTAGATTTATAGTCTTTAAATTATATGTGTAGAAACCTGTTTCTTAAAACATTTCCACTCTCACAGAAAATCTGTCATTTTTTCTTGTAGGTGGCACATTTTGCTTTATGTATCTTGACATTTTGTCGTTAGGTACATTCAAGCCACATTATAGCTTTCTGATAAATCAAACTTTTTATCATTAGTCAGTGAACTATTTCTAGTAGTTCTTTTTGACTTACAGTATGTTTTTACGATGTGAATAGTCTTTCCAATTCTCTCTGGCTTCATATTTGCATAATTTTTTCTTTCAATCTCTTTGTATCTTTATATTTTAGATGTGTTTCTTACAAACATGAGCTAGATTTTTGTCCTTTATATCTGGCCTGAAATCATCTTCTAACTGTGACATTCTATTAGTTTCTATATATTGGAATTGCCAATACATTTGGACTAATTTTTACTATCTCGGTTTGTCTTTTCTATAGATTCTGCCTTTTCTCTGTGTGCTTTTCTCCCTTTTCTTGCCATCTTTTGGGTTACTGAGATTTTCCATGCCACTTTTCTCTCTGCCCCTGGAATTTACAAACTCTATTTCTATCCTTTCAGTGGTTGCTTATCAAAGTCTATACTAAATTACTCCTTGTCTTCCTCTTGAATATCACGAGGATTTAGACTTTTTGATTTCCATTGCGCCTTCCCTCACTTTAAGGGCATTACCTTGTATTTTTGCTCTGTCTTCATTTAAACCTCACATGGCATTTTCACCGTCTTTACTGACTCCAATTTGCCCACCTGTATGTCTCTTTGATTTCATCCTGTCTGGAGCTTCCGTGGTTCCATCTGGGGTCACTCTCCTTGTACCTCAGTGTGTCCTTTAAACCATCCTCCAGGGTTCGGGTTGTTCATGGGACCTTGTCTGGTTATGTCCTTGTAACTGTCTTTATTTTACCCTTCCCACTGGGTATGAACTTCTGGGTTGACAGTCATTTGCTCTCAGCATCTTGATACCGCTTCTCTTTTCTCAAGTTCCCATTGTTGCTACTGAAATGTAAGCTCTTGGGGTAATTATCTTTGAAGGTCATCTATACTTTATCTCTCTCCCTTGGTCTTCGGTGTTCTGCATTTTTACTCTGAAGTGACTAGGTATGGATCCCTTATTCTTTCTCTTTCTTGACACTCACTGGGCTTCTTGTGTTAGTGGGTGGCTGTCTTTCATTAGATCTGGAACAGTTTCAGCATAAAACCTCTTCAAACAGACCCCCGTTCCTATTCTGCCCCTCCTCATTTTCTGGAACTCCAACCAGCATGTGTTTATCTCCACACTCTATTCTCCCTATTCTTTCCTGTTTCCCAGATCTTTGTCTCTCAGTGGTACATTTCTCCTAATTTCTTTTGCCTCATCCTTCAGTTCACTAATGCCCTCTTTAGTTGTGTCTAAGCTGTTGTTAAACCATGCTTTGGTTTTTAATTCAAGTGTTATGTTTTTTATTTCTAGCAGTAGGCATGTCCTTTGTCAATGTATTCAACCTCCTTTTATTTCTTGCATAAACACACCTGTTTTATCTTTGGGACATGATATTTCTAACATTTGAATTTTCTGCCAGTGTGATTCTACCACCTACTGTTTGCTCATGGTGACTTGTCTCCTTGTTCTTTAATCAGTGTTTACCATGAACTATTCATTTGCTGTGGAACTTTGTAGAAATTTCCTGAGGCCTGAGACACAGGCAGATGCCATTAGAAAGTGTTTGTCTTTGCCTCTGCCTTACCTGGGGTGCTGGCAGTCTGAGAATCCTTTAAATAAAACCCCTTGCTTGAGGTTTGGGGGTAATTGAGGGAATGTGAACTCAGGCTGCATACACGTGAGGACCAGCTTATGGTTATGAATTCTTACAGAATCTTTCCTCCTCAAGTCAGCACCACGGCTTGAGAGAGGCAGTGCTGATACAATCCCTGGAAGACAGAGAGTTTTCTAGTTTACCTGGAGGGGAGGTGGAGCCCTTGGGAACCCAGGGGAGGAGGTCTTCTGCTGGCCCCCCAACATGGCCAGGCTCTGAGCTTTGTCTTCTGTCCTCAAGCCCCAAAGAGAGCCAAACAATGATGCTGTGGTTTACCTAAGAGAATAGAGAAGTTTCAGTTCTCCAAATTCAAAAGGAAAAGACAGTGTTCTTTGGCCATCATAACCCAGGCATGCCAGAACCAGTTTCAAATCCATCCTGATCTATTGGTGACAACACACTTCCGTTAGCCTGTCAGCAGCAGCCACACTGAAGGAACAACACTCCCTCAGCTGAAGACCACCGCCCCCAAACACTCCCTTCTGAGCGTCTTCTCAGGCCTGACTTCATGCTTGCTGAGTGTGCCCGGCTCGCCGTGCGCCTGGCTCAGCAGCCGCTTGGGAGTCTGCGCATGATGACGGCTCTCCCCGGCTTAACAAACAATAAATTCAGCTTTCTGTTTCAGACGTGTTGTAGCAGCCCTCTTGCACACCTCAGAGCAAAGCCAGCGTTTTTTTTAACGTGCCGCCTTCTGCGCCGGGTCCCCCTTGCCCCATCCTGGCCTGAGGACCCCACGTCTCCTAGCCAGCTGAAGACGCTGCTCAGGATGGGCATCTGTTATTCTGTCCAGAACTGTCGAGCTGCTGTTAGTGGGAGGGTTGGAAGAGGTCCTTAACTGGCCATATCGATAGGAATAGATCTCTTTTACCCTTATTGTACAGATGAGGAAACTGAAGCAAAGAGATGTTGAATAACTCACTAAATGTCACATAGCCAATAAAGGTCACACAGACTCCAACCACAGAACCCGGACAGCCTGGCTATAGGATTTATGCTCTTGACCTATGCCTCTCTCAACAGATGAGTCAGTAATTGGTGAAGTCATCCATCCACCCATCCACCCATCCGTCCAATATTTACTGGGCTTCTCCAAGCCAGGTACTGGTCGAGTCTAGGGACCAGCTGTGAATAAGCCTGATGACTTCACCGCCCTCAGATAGTGGGCATCCCAGTGGGAGTGGGCACAGGAGGGAGGGGAGGGTGCTACGGGGCCCCCTTCACAGAGGCCAGTGGCAGCAGTCAGGTGCTTGGCACCTCCAGGGGCATACTGGTCATTCAGGCTGGATCTCAAGGCCTCTGGGAAGCACTGCAGCAAGGAGCCCAAAACTGTGGGAACCCCAGCGCACCAAGAAGCTGTGCAACTTGCCCAAGACAGTAGCCAAGCCAACATCTGAACACAAACCCAGTTTTCCCTCCTTCCGTTGACACTCAGGAATAGCTTCTGGGCGGTATTCCTCCGAGTTCACAGCGGGAGGCTGGTTTGACAGCCCTGGCAGTCGTGATGAGGGAGTTTTGAGCTGTTGCTGGAAGCCAGTGCCTCCTCTGACTTCTCAAGCCTGAGCAAAGCGCATCCCGTAGGCTGGGATGTAGACAAAACTTCTTAGTCCCACAGTGTACCCGGGAGGCCTTAGGAAGTCAACGCTTTTCCTAAACTCTGCAGGCCAAGCAGATCTCAGCCTCTGTCCTGTTACCCCGAGGGTCAAAGGTCCCCAAAGGGCCTGACCCCTGTGTCAGCGGAGCTGCTGCAGAAGAAGTGGACTTTCTGGATAATGCCATTCGGGCAACAGCTGGGCACAGCTGTGTCCTGAGGACACTGCCCCAGCCCCTCCTGGAACACAGGGTCAGGCACCATTCCCAGCACAGGCCCCACTCCAGGAGGCCAGGCCAGGGGACGGCGTGTCCTGGGGCTCAGCTGGCCCGCATCCCAGCCTGACAAAGCAGTCCCACACCCCTCCGGCCCTGTGGGTGGGAGGACACCTCCAGCCTGAAAGCCGAGGAATGCATAAGCTTCCCCTCTGGAGACCTTCCAGGCTGGGTGCCTTCTGTCGGTAGGGCCGTGTGCTGACCTCCCAGAGTGGCTGGGAAGAAGGCTGGAGAGGGTTTTGCAGCTTCTGGAACCCTGCACTGTGGTTCTCATCAACCTACTCAGGAGCCACCACGGAGCTCTGAGGACTTGGTGAAAGCTGCCCCCAGAAGCCTGCCCACAGGCCACTGTGGCTGAGACGTCCCTTGGTTAAGGGCTGCTGCCCTCCCAGCCCGGACCCAGCAAGTTGCTGGGGTGAGTCATGTCCCCTCGGCCTGAGTTCCAGTTTCAGAGCACCCCAAGCATTGCCCGGCAGCTGTGTCGTGCCCCCAGAGGCTGGCCTCACTTGTTCCCCCAGCTTGCCTCCCCTTAGATTCCAAACCTACTACAGCATGTAGTTTATGCCTCCCTGAATGTGCACATGCATGTGTTATGGGGTGAGTGTGGTGCACACGCGCACACTGCCTCCTACCTGATAAATCATCTTGTCCTCTAAGCCCTGGCCCTTCCATAGTTCCCCCCCCACCCCTGCGACCCTCCCAAACTGCCCCTTCCATGAGCATCCCACAGTTCACCACCCGCTGCCGAGGAGTGTCTTGAGTCCACAGGTGCATGTCGCCGACTGATGGAGCCGCCCTGGGACCCCATCCTGCTGACTCAAGTCTTCCCTGCATCTCCCCAGCCCTGCGGTCGGTCAGCTGCCACGCTGTCAGCATGTGACGGATGGGCAGCTTTGCGATGTTTCCATTCGTTTTTTGTTGGCTTTTTACCTTGTAAGCGACACACAGGTGACAGTTTTATGCTCAAAACAACCATTTAGCTTTTCAAAAATGAAAATTCAAATGTGCAGATGAGCAAAAGGAAGAATATTCAAACCACCTGAAATCGTGGGCCTTTTCCCCTGCAGACACTTCTGCAAGGCTGCGGGTCTGAGCTCGCACTGTGCATGAACTCACTTAATCCTCAGACAGCCCGAGTGGGAGGCGCTATTATCATCCCAGCTGAGGGAACATGCAGAGAAATTGGGCAGCATGCCCAAGGTCAAGGTCAACTGAAAGTGACAAGGCAGGACTTGGACCCTGGCAGTGGGCTGCAGAGCCCGTGGTCTTGACCCCCCATGCCCTCCGCGTGCGCACCAATACCCCTCTCTCAGCAGGACTGGGACACTCAATCCCAGCCCGTGTCTCACCTTGAAATCTCTCTCAGACAGCTTCCGAGGTCAGGGGGCCGTGTTCTTCCTCCAGTCTGTCACACCCCAGACCACCAAGTCAGCCCCAGTCAACAGGGTGGACAGGAGCTCCAGGAGGGGGCCTGCTCTGCAGGGCTGCACGCCCAGTCCATGGCTGGGCCCCAGGAACCCTTCCCGGAGGCCAGGCTGGCTGCTCCGCCCCCAGCCCGCTGGCGGAGACAAGCATTTCAGCTCCCGACGGAGGAAAGGCCAAGTCTGCAGCAACTCAGCTTCCCAGAGGCCAGGGGCCCATTCCAGGTCGTCAAGCCTGCAATTCAGGCCAGCCGGCTTCAGGGGGGAGCATCGGGGGGGCCCCAAACAGTGAGGACGCTGCTCTGGACTTTATGTAGAGGCAGCAGAGGATTCTCATCACACGACACCTCCCTTTGCCCTCCCTGAGAGTAGTGTGAGCTGAAGCAGGAGGTACCCAGGGTAGATCGAGGGCTTGCCCAGTGGTTCCCAGGGAGTCTCACATATCAGGCAGCCCCCTCAATTCCACAAGCTGTTGCCGGACAGGAGCCTGCTCCCTGCGCCACTGAGGGGCTCCTCGGCCACCCCCTGGGAGCAGCCCAGAGAGACGTGTTGGGCTGGCTCCGGGGGCCGCTTCACGGGAGCCCCGGCTCCAAGTGTGTCTGGGAGAGTTTTCAAAGCCAGAGCATCTCTGAACTGAAGACCGCCCGCCTGGACCTCCAAGGGCCAGACCCATGCTTGGAGTTCCTGACTCAGACACATTATGTCTGGGTTTGCAGAAGAAAGGGAAATAGCTGAGGCTGCAGGGGGCAGTGTGGGGAGGGGGCCTATTTCTCAGCAACGGCGGAGGGGCCTGATGGGCACTCAGCCTTCATTCTGGTAAGTAAGAGTTTGAGGACAGAGGAAGATGACGAGGCAGGAGAGGGTGCTCCCCACCCAGGAGTGCTCAAGTGCAGCTCTATGTGCACAGACGGCAGCCAGGCGGACCTCCGAGAGCCCCCTGCACCCATGAGCTCCAGCTTCACCCGCAGGCAGCGCATGAGCCTGAGCAGTTCCCGGCTGTGGGGTCCCAGGGCTGCATGTATGCACACACGCACACGCACACGCACACGCACACGCACACGCCTGACCCTGAACACTGGCGCTTCTCACTTGGCAGGGTCCATCCAGCAAACATACAAGGTGGCAGGTGGTTGTTACCCCAACAGAGCAGGAACTTGGAGGTTTAGGGCACGGAGAAAGCGGGGGGGCATCCTCAGATAGAGGCATTTGCTCTTAGCCCTGAAGAGCGTCGCATCAATGTGCTGACAGGCTACAGGGCGATAGCTGGATTTTCCCCCACCCACCATGTAATGGGATCTGGTTAGAGCCTCTCCACCTAGGCCTGTGAAAGGCAGTAGGGCCCCCCACCCTGGGCTGGGGCACCAGGCGTCCGTCCAGGAGGTGAGGGGTATGGCTCACAGCGGCAATCCTGGAGAGAGCATGTTTTTCCTGTCTAGGTACGTTCACATGGCCCACCACTCATATCACCCCAGGAGATGCTGTCCAGGAGCCCTGGTGAGCCGAAACAGAGAAAGGCCAGGCACCGTGGTGTGTAGGCTACCACGTGGTGGACACAGGCCTGGTGGCCTCATGGTTAGGGCTCCAAGTCCCAGCCAGGAGCACTGCGGCCCACTCCCAACCCCACCCAGAGCCAGGCCCGCACCTGGGACCAGGACTCAATGCTCCAGTCAGAGGGATGCCCTGACCCCAAGCACCCACAGCCCCTGCCCCCGTGCTACTCCCTGGTGTCCCCGTCCTCCACTGCATCCCAGCCCCCAGCCAGTCCCTTTAAGGACAGGGGGGACCTGGTGTCCGTCCTCTAGACCCACAGACCCTCTGCTCTTTATCAGCCAACGGAGCTGGGCTGCTCAGAAGAGCCCCTTCCTTGGGTGGCTAATCTTTAGGCCCCGAGACGCCTCACAGTTGTCCCACGGAGGACAGCCCATGAGCCCCCAGGCCTCTGTTGGCCTCCCGGTCACAGACGTGTTGTGGCCCCGCTCCTCAGACAGACACACTGCCTGCTTCCCTAGACGGGGCCTTCCAAGGCTGGGGCTGCTTCTGTCCCTGAAATTGAAGCCGTAATCCCAAACACGTGTGGCCATTCAGGGCGGCAGGGCCAGCTGGAAGCCAGGCCCAGGCCATGTAGACACAGGGACACAGATACACACATGGGCACACGTGGCATCTATGAGAGTCACCAAGCCCAACCATTAAGGCTGGGCTCCCCAGCTCACCCCCAACCTGACTGCTCCCCACAGACACCCTGTTCAGACTCAGGCTCCAGCCACACCTGCTGGTTAGAGCCCCTGCCCCTCCACTTCCCGCCCTGGGGCTTCCAGAACCTCGCCCGCCCCCAAGCCCCATGCCAGCGGCGGGCTCCGGCTCACCCGAGTCTGCGCTTAGCTCAGGCGCACTCTGCCACGGGGAGGCTGGGTGGTCCCAGCCGCAGCTGGGTCTGGAGCCCTCTCCTATGCACCAAGGTAGCCTGTGCACATGTCTGCCCCTGCCCCGGTCTGCGGGTAGTTTTAGGTCTGGGAGGGAGGACCACTGCTGGTCACCCTGACCACCAGATCTGGGCACTGGGCGTAGGTGAGAAGCATTGGAGGATCGCATAGACACCATAACAAAGCTCGTCAGGACTAAGCCAACCTGTCAAACAGGAAGAGGGAGCATTTTGCTAAGCACATGAGTGCACACACACGTACATGCATGTGCTTCTACACACACATGCTCATGTGCACCACACTTGCACACATGTCCTCAAGCCTGTGCGTGTAGAGTGGGCTCAGCCTCCCGGCTCCTTCCTGGGCCAGGCCCTGGTGGGGCAGCACTCTGCACCCTGAGAAGAGCTGCCGGGAAAAGAGACCAGCTCTGCAAAGGACAGGGCACCCCTCCCCCTGAGGGTGCTGCCCAGGGTGTGCAAATAGCTGGGGTTCAAAGCCTTCAGGCATGACTCAACTCCCAGCCCAATTCCTCTCCCCAGTGGCTCTCATCCCCTCCCTCCTCCCCCTTTAGGAAACTCCTCTGTGGTGGACTTTGAGGCCAGCAGAGGGGCTAGGGGTCTGAAGCTCTCCACCTCCCAGCAGTGGCTCAAGTCCTGGTCTCCCTCTGGATCAGGGTCAGGAGCCACCCAGAGCCATGGCAGCTGGGTCCTAGGACTGCGGCCTGTGGCTAGGGCTGTAGGCCTGGCCCCCTTTCCACCACCCTCTGCCTATGGCCACTGGACACTCCCAAGGGCTCTACGGGGGTGTGGAGGGTGGCCTGGGTCCTGGTCAAAGCCCACCAGGCAGAATCCAGCCTGCCCAGTGTGAGCCTAAATGCTAAGCCTGCCCCTGCCTGCAGGCTCAGGAGACCCAGGGGCCTTCGCCAGCATGGTCCTTCGCGGGCATCTCATTCCCAGCAGAGGTGCTAGACTCCAGGTCCAGGGCACAAATCCCCTAGTGCAGACATTTAAAAGGGGGCAGCCAGGCCTGGTTTGCTTTCCAGTTACTCTGGGCACGCCCAAAGGCCAGGATGGCTGCTCAGGGCTCACCCCACCTTGCTCCTCTGGCCGCTGGGCCCCAGCCTCAGCCCTGCTTACCACAGAACAGGGTGAGCCCTCCTCAGCTGGGAAGGTGGTGGCCCACAGCAGGGCACTTCCTGGGCACAGCCCCCCAGTGTGGCCACTTTCCAGGGCGGGTTGTCAGCAACAGGCAGCACAGCTCTGAGCCTCAGTTTCTTCTTCTATTAAATGGGAGGAAGAGCGTGCAGTGAGTGGCAGGACGAGGGGAGTGGGGGCCGGTGTCTGCACCCTGACCGGAGTTCTGGAAGCACTGACAGACGACAGCTGCAAACAGCCCTCACTTGCCCCCATCCCTCCGTCTCGCCAGGAACCCCAAAGGCCTACCCCTCTGGGGGAATCCGGTCACAGCTGGACTCCCCACCCGCCAAGGTGCCCTCGGGTCTCCCAGTGGAACATTTTTGACATATTCTAAACCGTCAGCAAAGCAAGATGAAAATTCAGTAATTGCTTTTGGCGGGGAGTCCACAGGCCAGCCTAAGGCCAAAAATAACCGAGGGAAGGCTTTCCGGGCCACCTGCAGCCCTGGGGCTCTGTGCCGGCTCTGTCCAAGCCTGGGGCTGGAGTGCTCTCGGCCTGACCCTGCCACCAGCCACCAGGACAGAAGGGGGAGCCTGGAGGGACACAGGGGAACGGCTGGACAGAGCGAGACTGCCGCTTCCACACAGCGAGCCGGGAATGTCCGGCCGGCCGAAAAATGTAACGTCATCCTTGAGCAAGGGTGGCTGCTGTGCCATTTAGCCGCCTGCAGACTGGCTGAGACCTGGGGGAGGGTGTTGGCTGAGGCTGTGAAAAGGCAGAGACAGCAGGCTGCGCAGGTCGTTCTCACCCCCAGAGCCCCTGCCCCACTCTCTCCCCAAGCCTGGCCAGCGCCACTAGCAGGCAAGGGGCTGTGAACCCCAGGGTTGTTAGAACCGGGGTCATCACACACCTGGCCAGGGCGGGGGACCTGGGTCTGACCCTTCCCAGCACAAAGGTCCAGAGAAGCAAGAACTGACTCCACCCAGTCAGATCAGACCCCATGTCCACATCCCAGCCAGCTGCCTCCCCTCCTCCCAGCCTCGGATCCCCGTCTGTCAAACAGGTGGAAGCGGAGAGTCAAGGTAAGAAGCATCCAAGACAAGGGGCATCCAGCTCAGCTCCGCCTACACCGCCCCGCACACCGCCCTGCCCAGCTCTCCCCGCACGGCCCGCACAGCCCCGCACAGCTTTGCAGATGAGGGACTGGAGACGGTTTGTCAAGCTTGCACAGCAAGGACTCAACCCCAGGTCAGCTGCCCTCCAGGACCCTAGGAGCACAGCGGGCGGGGGCTGCAGCAGGGCCCGAGGAGGGGGCTGACAGGCAGCAGGGGGCAGGTCAGCCTTACCCCGGCCTTCCCTTGCTCCCTCTTTGTGCCCCAAACAGGATGCACCTGTTGAAACCCCAAGAGGGCCCCCAGGAGCATCCACTGGGGGAAGCCGGCCAGGTCTCTGGTGGGAAGGAGAAGAGAGGGGTCCTGCCGGGGCCTGGCTCTCTGGACAGGCTGCCCAAGCCATGAAGAATGTTGTTCCCTCTGCACCCTGCCCGCCCGCCCACCGGCCTACCTGCCGTCTACTTGAGCTGAGAAGAGAGCTGTCCACCCTGCCCCTTGTTCTTGTCTGCGCATAGCCCGGACCTGGTGTTCCTGTCACCTTATGGAGCACTTGACTGGGGAGGAGAGGCAATGTCGTCAGCTGTGCTTGGTCTCAGACGAGCGCCCTGCTCCATGGGACGGAGAGCCACCCACCTGTCAACAGGGAGCCAGGCCAGGCTGCTCTCCTCCTCTGAGTGGACACCTGGCTTCTCTTGACAGGCAGCTGTGTGATAGGCAGGGTCCTGACCATCTTGAGAGCCCGCACGCCTCCGAGGGCAATTCCCTGGTGACCATCTCAGAGGGCAGTGGGGAGGGCCTCTAGCCCCCTTCATCCCCAGGCGAAGAGGGCCTTGGTGCCCCGTGTCAGCTCAGAGCGCACGAGGCTGCGGCACACGGGGGGCCAGCCCTCACGACCAGATGACCAGGCTCCATGAGGTTCCTGCCTTGTCCCTGCCTGCCATCCCTAGCCTGGGCTCTCCGCTTCTGGTGGCAAGAGGGCTGCTGCACCCCCAGGCAACATGACTGGATTCCAGGCAGAAAGAAGAGGGTAGGATCCCAAACCTCTCTAATCAGGAAGCGTGGCCCTTCCTGGACACTCCGGTCTACACCTCCTGGCCAGAACGGACTCACACGGCCAGCTGGCTGCAAGGACAGCAGGAAGGTCTGTGTTTTCAGTTAGGCACATTGCCACCTGAGACAAAACTGGGGCCCTTTTAGGAAGGAAACAGAAAGGAAGAAGACAGCAGGGTCAACACTCCGTCCAGGAGGCTGATGATGGGTAGCCCTGCAAAGGACACACAGTGGGAGGGCGCCAGACGCGAGAGTGGGAGGTGTTTCCGTGCGCCTCCCCCACCTGCTCGCCTCAAGAGCAAATGCTTCTTCCCCAAAGGAGAGACCCATTGCCCCCCCGGGGCCACTTAACTTGGCAAATGCCCCCCAGCCTGCCGCCAGGCTGATAGGAAGGATACCAGCTTCCCCCATCCCCAGCCTCCTCCAGGGAGGCCACACATATTAACCACATGAACACATATGCACATGCACACACACATGTACCCAGGCATACCTATGCATGCACACGCACATGTACACGCACTTATGCACACACACGTTCACAGCTTGCACGTGTAGTCACATATACACGGGCACACAGTATACGCACATGCACACGCATGTATACATGCAAAGCACATATGTACACAGACAGGTTCGTGGCCGGTATGTGTGCACACATGGTTGCTGCATGTGGGCACTTGTGTACACACATGTATCTGTGTGCATGCACACTGATATATACACAGCCACATGCACACATGTATGCACATTCACACACACACACGCTAGTGAGCTGGCTGCTCCCAGTAACTCTTCACCAACCAGCTCGAGGAGTGATCTGCTAGCCCCATGCCAGGACACTCTGCTTGCCCCAATCCCCAGGCCCATCCTGTTACCCTTTGCAATGTCCAACCCACTGAAAGCACACATTTTCCTAACCTCAGGCATCCCCTGGAAGAGGGAGAAAGAGTCAGGAGCCCAAGGGGGAACCACAATGTTTATAAAACAGGCCACTGAATTACACAGAACAAAATTTTCCTTGCAGGTGCGATTCCTCCCTGGACGAGTTGCACATGGATGCCTGCCCACACTGGCCTCGGGCACTGGAGCAGGGGCTCAGTGGCCTGCGAGAACCACAGGGGCTGGGCCAGATGCAATGCATTGGCCCCTGGAGCTGCATCGGAAACCACGTGGGCTTTTCATGGGCACTGGCAGAAATGCACACAAGCATAGCCGGCACACTGGCCCTTGCCTGACCGCGTTTCTCTATAGCTCTTTGCCAATGGGCAGGGATGAGGCCTCGAGCAAGGTCCAGAGGGGCTAATCCCTCAGCCCAGACTGCTGGGCTTCCCTACACCCCCAGCAGGAAGCCGTCTCTCAGGGTGTAGGGGGGAGTGCCTGGAATCTGTGCATCAGTCTTACACGTGGAGGGAAGGAGCTAAGGGTTTGGCTCTGACTGGCAGCCTCTGAAAAGATGTGAGGAGGGGCATGGGGCTGGCGCTACCCAGAGGCCACCAGCCCAGCCCAGCCCCCCTTGGAGGAATCTAGCAGTCAGCGCCTGAGTTACAAAGGCCACCCCTGACCTCAGAAGTTAGGTCTCACGGTCTTTGTCTGACGAGATGCATGGAGGGTGGGCAAAAGTGGAGACGTAGAGGAATGGGTGAGGCGTGGGAGGAGCCATGTCCTGCCCACTGCCTCGCTCCCCCTCAGGCAGGGAGGGGATGTGACAGAGGAGCAGGGGAGAGCCCCCCAGGGGCCCTTGCTCCACATCTGGGCAGAGGACCAGATGGGGGAGGAGCCACACCCCTCCTCCACGCCCTGATTCTGCTTGTCTCGTGCTGGGCCTGCAGGATAGGCAAGCGGCTCAGGAGAGGAGGGAGAAGGAGGCGGGGAGGGACAGCCTCAAACTGTCTGAGCCTAATGAGGCCTCTGTCTTCCCATATCAGGAGGAGGGGCAGCTGAGAGGGGCTCCCATCCCCATCACACTGGCGGCAGGAAAAGCCGCTGTCCAGCCACCAGGTCTCTGCTCTCTCAGTTGCCCATCTGAAATGCCCATCCCCATGTCTTCAGGACGTTTCCCAGAACCTCCAAAAAGTCTCTGAGGCTCCCCGTCTACCTCCCCACCGTGGACAGGCCAACACGTTGGACTGAGTCCACCATGGCGGAGACAGGATAGGGACAGCTCCCCGGCCACTGCAGCCCAGACACACAGGGGTGCACCTCAGCTTCGGGAAGCAAAGGAGAAGGGAGAGAAGCCCCACTCCTGGAGCCATGGGATGGGCAGCTCATGGTGGGGTCCCCTACCCCCGAGGCTTCAGCTGGCTGAGGGGCAGCTGGCAGGCAAGGACAAGAGCATGCAGCTCCCTGAGTCCCCGGGGCCCCGCCACCCGCCTCCCGTGGGGCCTGGCACTTGGCAGGGGTCTTGAGGGGCACTTATTTGTTCAATGAGAGACAAGGGCGCCAGAGCCACCAGTCCCAACCTGAAGGTCTCCACGCCACTCCCACCCCCGGGGAAGTGTGCCTTCCTTTGTCAGGGTCGGAGGGGTGGCTGGGAGGCAGGAAGGCCCCAGTGACCCTGGGCAGAGTCCCCATGCCCGCCCCCTGCCACCCGCTCCTCCTCCTTCCTGATGAGTTCTTTCGTAAGGAGAGTATAAGTACAGAAATGGAGAAAAAGGAGATAAATAAAAAATGGTAACGGGATTTGTGCTTATCCACAATCTCGAATTTTTCCACTTTAAACGATGAAAAACTTCACCTCCTCTACCCGGACAGCCGCCGCAGGGCCGGGGGATCCCACGGCTGGTAGTGCAATTCTCACTTTAGACACCAGGTGGCGGTCAAGACCTGGGCCTCCCAGCTTTCTCCAAGGTTTTTTTGGTCCCGCCCAGGAGGAGGGACAGGGAGGGCCCAGGGGATAGTCGGCTGTGGAGGTGACCACAGGGTACCACCCACTGGTCCTCACAGCAATGCCCAGAAGTAGGTATTGCCGTCCTCCTTGGATAGCTGCCCAGAATGGTCAAAGGCCTTGGACACCATCCCCCAGCCCAGCGAGGACAGGGCCCGGACTGAAACGCTCACTTCCTGACTCACTTTGACTCATTCCACAGATGCCCAGGGGTCACCTGCCTTTATTTCCAACACCCAAGATGGTCAAACAGGGTCTCCCCCACCCTGCCACAAGCCAGGATGAGGTGGATTTGAGCCCAGCAGCCCCGCCCCTGAGCACCCCCATCGGTGGGGTCCCAAGACAGGAGGCCCAACAGCAAAGTCCAGGCTTACCCGGGTTCCTGCCCTCGAGCTGGGGAGGGTAGGAGGCCTTGTGGGCCACCTGGGGTCCCACCAGGGCTGCTATGGGCAAGGGGTGAGTGGCTGGCCCCAGGATTTGGGCCACCACTCCACCCCCACTGCATCCCTGGCTGTGCTCCCCTGCGCCCCTCCTGACTCTGCCAGGCCCAACCCAGAGACACCCTCTGCTCTGCCCAGGAACCCGTGTTAGCAGGAGCCTCGGAGGGGCCTGTCCCACACCATCCACGCCAAGAGCAGGAGGAAGAGCCAGGTCAGGGCTGCAGCCAGGGTCACGGAGGGCACTAGATCCGAGTCCTCTGGGTCAGGGGTGGCATCACCAGGGGCATGGCGGGGTGTGGCAGGGGCGCTGGAGAGCTGGGTGTCAGAGACCGTCTCCCCTGGCAGCCCTGGCCGGCCCATCTGTAGGAAGGAGAGGGTGAGGGGCAGGACTTCTCCTGGGAAGGTCCCTGCGGCCCACCCTCTGCCTGTCCTTCCCACCCCTCTCCCTCAGGAGGGCCTCCAGCAAGAGGCCAGGAGGAACCCCAGAGGTGACTCCTGAGCCTCAGTTTCTTCTTCTGTAAAATGGGGATGCTAAAGGCCACAGGGGAGGGTGAAGGACCACTTGAGGCAGCATTAGGGCTCCTGGCATCCCCCCCCCCACCTCCTTACCGTCTCCCTTGAGATGACCAGGGCTGGAAAGTCAGGTTCAGCCCCACTGCTCCCTCAGAGACCTTTGTCCCTGCGCCAGGGCTTAAGGAATGAAGTTCAGCTAGTTCCTGGGCACTTAGAAGCCACAGACTCATCTGGAGGAACTCTTCACACTGCAGGGGAAACCATGTCAAGGCCACCAGCAGCCTGCTGCCTTCGCAGCAGCATGGGAGGTAAGCACCAGGCTACACCCATCTTACAGATGAGAAAAAAGAGGCTCCGAGAAGGATGTAACTCCCTGGGGCAGGGCTCCTGAGATGCCCCAGAGGTTGGCAGAGGTGGTCATGGCAACCTGAGACCCATCCCCAGGCTCCTCCTCTGTCCGGGGCAGAGTTTGGACAGCTCATCTGTTAAGTTCCAATGCCCTGGGTCGGCCAGGGGTGGAGACAATCCAGAAGTCAGGGATGGTCTCCACCCAGCGCCCCCCCTACCCCACCCCCCCGGGCAGGTCTACAGGATGTTTACCTCTAGCGCTGTGGTCTCCTGCGTCCCGGGAGGGACCCCCCAGTGCAGGCACCGGCCAGTGGCAGCCTGAGTGGATCAACTAGCGGCCCTTCCTCTAAAGAACCCACCCTCCTTGGGGCCTCCCTTGGGGAGGGACAGGAGCTGGGGCGGGGAAGTGAGGGACCCAGCCTCCACTGTGGGTGTATCCAGACTCCAGAGCAGAAGCAGTTCTCCTAATCCACCCACCAGGCCAGGTTCCCGTACTCCCAGAGCAATGCTTTCTGCTGCCTCCAAGCTGAGGCTCCCCACATGGGGGCTGGGGTAAGATAAGGAAGGGGGATCACTCTGAATTCAAGACCGGGAGCTTCCTGGCACCCATGTTAAATTCCTGTGTGCCCGTGTTGTGCTAGGCACGGGGTGGGCGGAGGAGGCAAGGACAGTCCCACCCCACTCCCCAGAGGTCAAGTCCCTGAGCAGCCAGTCTGGGGCAGCCCCAGGGGAAAGAGAACAGGAGAGATGGGGCAAGCCCAGTGTGGGAGTCCTGACCCACTGCAGGATGGGGCGAGGCCAAAGGCCAACAGAAATGATCCCTGCTGAAGGAAATTATCCCTTAAGGACAAACACGTTTATCACACTGCAAATTTAAAAAGCAAAGGTGTTTGTAATGGCCTGAATGCCCATGACAGAAGAATCCTGAGCAAACCCAGGTTTGTCCACTCAAGAGCATCAAGGCGCCATTAAGACAGGGCTGTGCACAAGGAGAGGCCCACCAGCTTTCTTCTGGGAGAAATAACCAAAGCGCCCAGCAAAGGGTAGGTAAACAAACTCGGTACACCCACACACAGCCTTGAAAGGACAACAACCCACTGCAACACCGCATAGGTGAGTCTCAGGGTACCCCGGCTGAGTGCAAGGGCCCAAAGAGCGCTTCGCCTGTGGTTCCTTTACTGTGAAACTCGAGGAAAGATCACTCTAATCTACAGTCACAGAAAGATAATCAGCAGTTTTCTGGGTGTAGGAGAGAGGGGTTGACAGGAAAGAGCACAAAGGAACCTTCTAGGAGGATGGAGACACCTATATTCTCTGTCCTGATGAAGGTGGAGTCCGGGTTATACAGTCGTCCACACTCATCAACCTTTACACTTAAAAGTGGTCATGCTACTGTCTGCAAGTTGCATCTTAAGAAAGTTGATTTTTAAAATGCATTTTAAAAAAGAGCCATACTGGAATAGTGGAGCAATAGCGCCACCTACAGCATTCACACAGAAACCACCCCCGGTGGGGGTTTTGGTGGTTTTTTGTTTTTTTGTTTTTTTGGTTTTTTTTTTGTTGTTGTTGTTGTTGCTGTTTTCTTTTACGTGTTGCTGCCTTCTCTTTTTCTTTCTTTTCTTTTCCTTTCTCTCTCCTTTTACTTTTTTATTATTAGTAGAAATTTCTTTTTTTTCTTTTCTCTCCTTTCTTATCTCTCCTTGCTACCAACAACCAATTCTATAGTCATGAGAAGACAGAAGAATATGATACAGACAAAGCTTCAGACAAACACCACCCCAGAGAAAGAAGCTGAAGGAATGGACATGCACAGTCTTCCAGAAAAAGAATTCAGAATAAAAGTCATAGCCATGCTGACGGATCTACAGAAAAATGTGCAAGAGCTGAGGGAGGAAGTGAGGGAAGTGAGGAAAGATAATGCAGAAATGAGACAAGCCATCGACGGACTCAACAGCAGATCGAATCAGGTTCAAGACACGATCAAGGAATTACAAGACAGGGACCAGGAATACAAAGAAGCTGAGGCAGAGAGAGATAAAAGGATCTCTAAGAATGAAAGAATATTAAGAGAACTGTGTGACCAATCGAAACGGAGCAATATTCGCATTATAGGAGTACCAGAGGAAGAAGAGAGAGAAAAAGGGATAGAAAGTGTCTTTGAAGAAATAATTCCTGAAAACTTCCCCACGCTGGGGAAGGAAATAGTCTCACAGTCCACGGAAGCCCACAGATCTCCCAACACAAGGGACCCAAGGAAGACAACACCAAGACACATAATAATCAAGATGGCAAAGATCAAAGACAAGGACAGAGTATTAAAGGCAGCTAGAGAGAGAAGAAAGATCACCTACAAAGGAAAACCCATCAGACTGTCATCAGACTTCTCAACAGAAACCTTACCGGCCAGAAGAGAATGGCATGATATATTTAACGTAATGAAACAGAAGGACCTCGAACCAAGAATATTGTATCCAGCACGATTATCATTTAAATATGACGGAGGGATTAAACAATTTCAAGACAAAAGAAAGTTGAGAGAGTTTGCCACCCATAAACCACCACTACAGGATATCTTAAACGGACTGCTCTAGAGGGAAACACCCCTAAGGCTAAAAAGATGTCACCAAAGAAAATAAAAGCATAGCAAAGAAAGCAGACCATCCAAATACCAACTAAAGGCAAAGAATAAAACACCTAATATATAAAGAAAGGAGGAGGAAGAATAGGAAGGGAGAGATAAAGAAACATCAGACGGCGTTCACAATAACTTAACAAGAAAGTTAAGTTAGATTCTCCGATAGTAAAGAAGCAACCCTTGAACCTTTGGTAACCACGAATCTAAAGCCTGCAATGGCAATAAGTACATATCTATCAATAATCACCCTAAATGTAAATGGACTGAATGCACCAATCAAAAGACACAGAGTAAAAGAGTGGATAAAAAAGCAAGACCCATCTATATGCTGCTTACAAGAGACTCACCTCAAACCCAAAGATATACACAGACTAAAAGTGAAGGGATGGAAAAAAATATTTCAAGCAAACAACAAAGAGAAAAAAGCAGGTGTTGCAGTACTTGTATCAGATAAAATAGACTTCAAAACGAAGAAAGTAGCAAGAGATAAAGACGGACATTACATAATGATAAAGGGGTCAGTCCAACAAGAAGATATAACCATTATAAATATATATGCACCCAACACAGGAGCATCAGCATATGTGAAACAAATACTAACAGAAGTGAAGGAGGAAATAGACAGCAA
>JAQQAC010002172.1:3314639-3425818 GCA_029783875.1 Phataginus tricuspis
GGTGGGGGGGGCACGGGGGGACTGTACAGCTCAGAGAAGACAAGTAGTGATTCTCATCTCACTACACTGATGGACAGTGACTGTAATAGGGTTGGTGGGGGGGACCTGATGAAGGGGGTAGTTTAATCATCACAATATTGCTCATGTAATTGTAGGTTAATGATACTAAAATAAAATAAATTGTAAAAAAAAACCCAAAAAACAGAAACTTCACTGAAAAAAAAAAAAAAGAGCCATAAACATGAGCATGATTCCATTCATATGAGGTTCAAGAGCATGGCAATGAAGCCCACAGCAGTAGAAATCAGTGGTGGACCTCAGCCATGGAAGTGTGATGGGAGGGTGTGTTCCGACTTGCTGGGGTGATCGGAAGCTTCCGTTTCTTGATTTGAACGGGGTGCACACAAGTTTTATTCATTGAGCTACATGTTCAAGATGTGTTATATCTCAAATTTTAAAATATGGTTATGAGGACAGTGCAAAATTATCAATAGGATTCACCATCTATTGGGTTAGGGTGAGGCAAGATAATGCTTAAAACAGGATGTAAAGTGGTCACATACACACTCATTGGACAACTATGAAAAAAAAAAGACGCCTGGGTAAAAAGACTGAGGGAAGGATGCATGTGCGGCAGGGTGAGGCTTTACTGTGTGTTTTCTCTATTTTTCTGCTATACTTGTATTTCCATGATAGCAAAAGGGAATCATAACAACATTTTTAAACCCTTTACTATTTTAACAACTAAAATTTGGAAATAACCCAGATGTTCAACAACAAAGTATCAGTTAAAAAATATCTGTGGCGCATCCATCCAGCAGAATAGGGTGTGAAGCCGCCCCCTCACTCTGCCCATGTCCAGAGGGAGAGCTGGGACTAGTACCCGTATTATTTTTTTAAGGGTGGGCTTCTAGGGAATTTTCAGTTTCTGCTTATTTTAAAATGTTACCTCATTACCTCGATGATTCACAATAAGCCCAAGTTATTTCTGCAACCAGAAAAGTCCAGAGAAGCAGAAAATATAGGCCTTGCCCACTGGAACGCCACCGTTCTGCCCTCTGCAAAGAACAGGCCAGGGCTCTCCCATCACTAAGTCACGCGAGAAGAGGGAGCGGGGGTCGGGGTGACTCGGGGATGCCACGTGGCAGAAGTCCAGCCAAGGCCGTCCTTTGGAGGGAGACAAACCGCTGTGTGACCTTGGAGAGTGGCCTCGCCTCTCTGTGCTTCAGTTTCCTGCTACGGGCCCAGGGGTGGTACCCGGCTCTGAACCCCACGTGGACAAGCACGAATCCGCAGAGGCTCCGCACGACTGACCAGCCGCTTCCCTCAAGGAGGCACAGACCGAGCCCCGGGAAAGACCGACCGCACCCCGCACCCCGGGGGAGCCTGCGCCCAGCCGCGGCGTTGCGCCCGCCGCTGAGCATCCGTGCCGCTCGCGGCCGCCCCATTGGCCGGCGCCAGCTCTGCAGGGCCGCCCCGTAGCCAATCGCGACCTGGGGGCGGAGCTGCGGGCTCGCCGGATGCTCCGAGCTGCTGCCATACCGGGCCTCCTGTCCTAGCTGCCCGCCTCCCGGCGGGCACCCTGAGAGGCGAGGCTGGCCATGCAGGAGCCGCTGCTGGGGGCTGAGGGCCCGGACTATGACACCTTCCCCGAGAGGCCGTCTCCATCGCCAGGGGAGAGGAAGCGGGTCGGGTGAGAGTCGCTGGGCGTGGGGGTGGCCGGTGGGGACTGGTCTTCTCTGGCCACCTTGGGCCTTCTAGTGAGTGGCACTAGGGGCCATCTGTTCTCCCAGACATCTGCCCCAGACACACTAGTCCTATTAAAGGAGCTCATCCACCCCAGTACCGGCCAGTCCCCAAAAGGCACAGACAGGGAGACTGAGGCCTAGAGAGGGTGAGGGGCTTGCCTAAGGTCACACAGCAAACGTTGGGTGGCAAAGCTAGAAACAGAAACCAAGCCTCTTCTGTCGGTCACGGGGATGGGCTTTGGGGAGGGCCTCATGCCCTGGGGATTTCCCAAGGCAACTGGCCCTCAGGCTCTAGGGAGATGCCAGTCTGACTGGGCCTCCACCCAGCCTGCCCCAGGGCTGCCCTCTGAGCCTGACAGGGCAGCCCTTTTGCTCAGGATGGGCAGCAGCTCAAGGAGGGTCTCAAAGACTCCCATCGCTCAACCCGCCAACCTACCAGGGCCCTGCAGAACAAGAGGGTGTTCCTGGCTACCTTTGCTGCGGTGCTGGGCAACTTCAGCTTCGGATATGCCCTGGTCTACACGTCCCCTGTCATCCCAGCTCTGGAGCACTCCTTGGATCCCGACCTGAGTCTGACCCAACCCCAGGCATCATGGTTCGGGGTAAGGGCCTGTGCTCTGCGCTGGGGAGGGGCAAGGCACTGGGAACAGGGGCCCGCAGCTCTGTGCCCAAGCTGAGACACCTCCAGGGCCCTGGTCTGCCTCCTCCCTCCCTCACTGCGGGCTCCAGGAGGGAGAGGGGGGTAGCGAGGCCAGATGATGGCTCCGAAACGAGAGAAGGAAGTATGAGCTGGTGGAGGACGCGTGGGAAGCAGCAGGTGGGGAGACGCCCCTCTGCCTCCCAGAGCTGGTTGTCACAGAGCAGATACCTCCCTGGATGAGGGGGGGCACCGGGGGGCAGATGCCAGTGGAAGGAGGCACTGGCTGGGGCATGGAGGGTCCCAGCGCTGATGGGGGCTACATGGAGAGGCAGAGCACAGGCCCCAAGAGTCCCAGGATTCTGGAGTTACAACACAGGAGCTAGGCTAATAGCCAGTGTGTGCTGGGCATGTGCCTGACATGGGCTGGCCCCTTTCCATGAGAGCTGGTTAACTCCAATGCCAACCCCAAGGGCTGGGTACTATTGCGCTCTGCATAATACAGCTGAAGAAACTGAGGTTTGGGCAGGCTAAGCTACTGACTGATTCTGCTTACTGCACCTACAGGGAATCCAAGAACCCCCACATCTTAAAATCTAGGGGCTTCCAGTCACAATTCCCCTGCCTGCTCTGTTATAATATTAGACATTTACACATGAGGCTGGACAGAACCGCTGTGCACAGGTGTCCCCCCTCCTCCCCACTGCGTCACTCCTCTAACAAATGGTTGTCTGTGTGCTGCTCATATGCCCCTGGAAACAGAAAGCTCCCTGGACCAGAGTCCTGTTGTGCAGCCTCCCAGGGCCAGCCTGGAAAAGCAGCCATCTCTAGGCTCTGATCAGGGATAGGGATGCTGAGTACCCAGACCGCTCTGTCCTGCACCCCTTCTCTGCAGTCTGTGTTCACCCTGGGCGCAGCAGCTGGGGGCCTCAGTGCCATGGTCCTCAACGACCTCCTGGGCCGGAAGCTCAGTATCATGTTCTCGGCGGTGCCCTCGGCAGCTGGCTACGCACTCATGGCGGGTGCCCACAGCTTCTGGATGCTGCTGCTGGGGAGGACCCTGACAGGCTTCGCCGGGGGGCTCACAGCTGCCTGCATCCCGGTAAGGCCAGGACTGCCCACCCCGGGCCTCTCACGGCCTTAGCGCTGTGTTCACCACCATTTAGCTAAGGCCTCCTGGCCTCCATACCCACTGGTCAGCAGAGAGTTAAGCCGGGGAGCCTCAGCCCACTCTGACCAGAGCAGCTAATTACAGGGAAATCTGTCCCCACATCTCCAGCTGCCCCACCCTGGACTCCCCAGACTTCCTACCCCTGTCCCTGACAGGCAGACACATTGCTCAATTGGAAAAAAACACATTGGGCAATGGGGAGGAAAGGGAAGTCCCTGCGCTGTCCCCAGGCCCCTCCGTCTGCACCACACACACCCGGGCAGGAGCTGGGGCAAGCCCGGCAGGGGACAAAGCCACCTGGGGGGACATGGACCACGGTCTGGGTGTTCTTGGGCCTCCTGATTCCCAGCCTCACGCTACCCATTTCAAAGCTGAGTGCTTCTCCCCACGTGACAGGGCAGCTGAGGCCCGAGGGAGGTCACATAATGGGTCTTGATCAGAACCTGCACCTCTTCTCTGCCTGGTCAGGAAGCCCTGACCTCTGCCCTTCCCTAGGTCCACCAGGGCCACCTGTCTCCTCTCAGCCAGGCCTGGAAATCTGCCCTCTCACCAAAGGCCTGGGGTGGGGTGATGTGTCTTGTAGGTGTACGTGTCTGAGATCGCCCCCCCAAACGTCCGTGGGGCCCTGGGAGCCACACCCCAGCTCATGGCGGTGTTTGGATCACTGTCCCTCTACGCCTTTGGCAAGTATTGCCCAGCTGAGCACTGAGCACCTCGGGGGTGACAGGGTGCCGCTGAGCAGACTTGGGTGGACAAGGAATGAACATGCCCCTAAACAAGTCAGGCCACTCTGCCACCACCATGCTGTGTACCTCCAGGCAACTTTCTGCCTCTCTCTGGTCACAAGCTCCCCCCACCATCCCTAACTGGGCAGTGAGAGTTTCTCCTGGGGCAGCAGTCTTCAAACTCTCTTAAGAGCAAAATGTTTCCATCAAATAGTCTTAGGTGAGAAGTCCATATGGAGAAGAGATCTAGGGCTGGTTGAGGTGGGTGGGGGTTTGGCTACACTTGTCACCCTGTAATGGCCCTTGAGACCCTCCAAGGACGTCCTATGTGCTGGGTCCTGTGCTAGGGGCCAGGCAATCCCTGCAGCTCCTCCCAGTCTAGGTCATGGATGCCCAGGGCAATTCGGGTAGGCTTCCTATAGGAGGTAGCCTTGGGACTAGCGCTTGAGGACAGATGAGGTTGCTTGGAGGCCCTAGTGGGAGGGGGCTCCGTTGTCCAGCCTGGACCCTAGTTCCTCATCCCCTCCTGTCCCCTAGGCCTCTTGCTGCCGTGGCGCTGGTTGGCTGTGGCTGGGGAGGGTCCTGTGCTCGTCATGGTCCTGCTGCTCAGCTTCATGCCCAACTCACCTCGCTTCCTGCTCTCAAGAGGCAGGGACTCAGAGGCGCTTCGGGCACTAGCCTGGCTGCGCGAGGCCGACACCGACATCCGCTGGGAGTTTGAGCAGATCCAGGACAATGTCCAGAGACAGGTGCGGGAAGGGCGGGTGCCCAGCCCAGCCTGGCCCAGCCCGGCCCACCCTCCTATGGCATCCACAGCTCTGTGTCCACATCGGTCCCCGGGCCTGTCTGAGCCGTAGCCGCTTTTCCTGGAAAATGGGGGTAGCAGCAGCTCCCACCTCCAGGAACTGGGGCAGTATCTTAGCACATGCTCAGTGTGATGGATGCCTGGGGACCCAGAGATACTGACCAGCAGGAATCTGCCTTGGCCCACCCACTAATCCAGGAGCCTGGGTCTGGGCCTGGGTTCTGTTCCCTGGCCTGGACTACCTCAGCTCAGGGGTTCTTCCCTGGAGGGGGGAAGAAGGGAGTCTCCTCCCCAGCCCCACGCAGTCCAGGACAGTGCAGCACCTGCCAGGGGTGCCAGCACAGCCCCATCAGCTGCAGGCTCATGTCTCCAGAGCAGCCAGATGTCGTGGGCTGAGGCCCGGGACCCCCACATGTACCGGCCTATCACCATCGCCCTGCTGATGCGCTTCCTGCAGCAACTGACAGGCGTCACGCCCATCCTTGTCTACCTGCAGCCCATCTTTGAAAGCACGGCCATCCTGCTGGTGAGAGCCTGGCCCCATGACGCCCCCTGGCTCTGCCCCAAGTCTTCCCTCACGGAGCACCTGCTCTGTGCAATGTGTCAGGACTTCACACTCCACTGGGAGACCGCCAGGGTCTCAACTGTGTACCATGCACCTGTTCTCAGAATAACATTGTAAGGAAAGTTGACATGTTTTAAATACACAGGATTACAGAGGAAACCAGTTTTACAGAAGCACAGACCCCTTGGAGATCAGGGACCCCAGGTTCAGAACATCTGCCACTCACTGAGGGAAGTCACTTCCCCTCCAAACCTCAGCTTCCTCCTCTGCAAAATGGAGATAAGACAGAGCTGGCTTCCCTGGCCTGTCTGGGGCTCACAGGGAGATGAGATTTGAAGACTAGTGACACCACAGTTTCACAAGTCATTGTCATGCCTGATTCTGTGCTGGCCCTGGTCCCAGTGGTGGGCACAGCAGTGGTGCCCTTGCCCTAGAGGCCCTGCAGGCCAGACCAGGTGACCAGAGAAAGCACCTGGCACTGAGTAGGCGCCCAGTGGCTCAGTGCTCCCAAGAATGAACATGCCTGGGGGGATGAGTGGGCCAGGGCAGCAGTCAGGGGTCCCTCAGCCCCGGCGGCTTCCTTCCTGCAGCCCCCTGAGGATGATGCGGCCATTGTGGGGGCAGTGAGGCTCCTGTCCGTACTGATGGCTGCCCTTACAATGGACCTGGCTGGCCGCAAGGTTCTGCTCTTCATCTCAGGTGAGCGCCAGCTCGTCTCCTGCGCTTGCTCGCTTAACCCCTCAGCCCTCAGCAGCTGCCGCCCTCGCGGTGGGCGCTATGTGGCTGAGCTGGTTCACGGCCCTGCCTCCCCGGCGCCTGGGACGGGGCCTGGCATACACTGGCTGCCCCAGAAAGGCCTGCTGGGCTTGTGTGAACAAAACCCAAGACGTACCATGCGTGCAGTGTGATGGAAGCACAAATGTGCGTGGCTCAGAGCTTGCCGCTCCGTGGCAGGTGCGTGGCCACAAAGCTGAGCCACACAGGCACGGGGTGCTGAGGGAGGAGCCCCCGTGGGGGAAGCTTCTGGAGAGTGGCTGGCTCAGGGGTCCTGGCCCCCGAGGGCCACCTGTCCGTCCACAGCAGCCATCATGTTTGCTGCCAACCTGACGCTGGGGCTGTATGTCCACTTCAGTCCGAAGCCCCTGACCCCTAACAGCACTGTGGGCCTGGAGAGTGTGCTCTTGGGGGGGCACAGAGCAGCCCCTGGCCACACCCACCAGCTACCTCACCCTGGTGCCCCTGCTGGCCACCATGCTCTTCATCATGGGTAGGTGTGGCCGTGACTCCCTGGGGGCAGTGGGGAGGGGCCGGGCAGGCCACCTTGTGCGAACGGTGTGTGGCCGCGGCTGTCCTGGGCGGCACACTGCTGTTCCAGTTTGGCTGGGTGGTTGGCGGGCTCCCTCAGCAGCTCAGCAGAGGTGGTTGGGAACCCCCCCTCCCCTCCCTGCAGGCTATGCCATGGGCTGGGGGCCCATCACCTGGCTCCTCATGTCGGAGATCCTGCCCCTTCGAGCCCGCGGCGTGGCTTCAGGGCTGTGCGTGCTCATCAGCTGGCTCACCGCCTTCGCCCTCACCAAGTCCTTCCTGCTGGTGGTGGTGAGTGCTCGGCCCCAGGACCCTCCCTGGCCACGTCCGGGGTTCCTCCATCATGTCCTCTGAGCCTCACAGCTGTGCACCCCCTTCATACCAAGGCCGAGAGCCAGCAAGGGACAATGCAGCTGAACCTCCCCCTCCATTACAACAAACAGATGCCAGCTAGGTGGCGCTCCTGAGGAATCAGGTGGCCTCCCAGGACCACAGCCGCACAGCACCCTCAAGCTGGGCCTTCTGTCTGGGGGCAGCTGGGGTCTCTCAGCAGTGCGCCCTGCATATGCATGCCTCCCCTGGCCTACAGACACACAGCTCCTCCTGCCTTTACCCAACCTCTTGGTCCAGAAACTCCCAGCAGGCCCCACAGCCAACCAGAGTCTCTGAGTCCCAGTTTCCAAGTCCCGCCAGGGCAGGTGGCTACCCTGGAGCAGTCAGTGGATCGGGGAGGGCATTGGGGGGTGCCAGTGGGCTGGGAGGGGGAGCACGCACAGGCCCAGCAGAGGCACAGATGGGCATGGGGTGGGGAGGGGGGAAAGACACGGTAGGGAGTGGGGAGGTGGTCCCAGAAGAGCGCTGAGCACTCTCCCAGGCAGGCTATGGAAGCCGCCTCCTGCAGGGGGAGTGTGGAACAGATGAAACTTAGAAGATGGGCACCAGAGAAGGGAGGCTCTGAGCCAAGGCTGAGGCCAGAGGGCCCAGCATCAGAGGGGGCTGCGTGTACTCCCGGGCCACGTGGACCATGCTGAGTGATTGGATGGTGTGCTGGAAGCAGTAGGGAGCCTGGGGGGACTCTGGGCTGGGAAAGGAGCAGCCAAGGACCTCCATGACTGGCTACTGCTAGCGGGGCCCACAAACTCATGCTGGGGTGGAGGCCCTCGGGTTCCCCTGCGTGACCCCGCCCCCTTCTGCATCCCCAGAACGCCTTTGGCCTCCAGGTACCTTTCTTCTTCTTTGCCGCCATCTGCTTGGCAAACTTGGTGTTCACCGGCTGCTGCGTGCCTGAGACCAAGGGCCGGTCACTGGAGCAGATTGAGTCCTTCTTCCGCACTGGGAGGAGGTCCTTCCTACACTAGGTCAGGGTGCCCACTGGGGAGGAGCCGACCACTGGGCAGCCGGGCCTCTGCACTAGCCACAAACTGCACCCAAGTCCAGGAGGCAGCAGCAATATGCCGTCTGCCGAGCACAGGACAGGCCCCCCAGGACAACATGCAGGCTCTGGGCAGGCAGCACTGCTGACCAGCCCTGGCCTCAGCCGTGGCATCATACTCATCAGCCAAGACCCACCGGCATGGGCTGCAGGAAGCATGCAGCCTGGCGTCCCACACAAGGCTCTGCCAGGCAACCTTGGGTCTAGTCCCTTGCTCACATACAGAGGATGTCTCCTCAGAGGACTGTGATGAGCAGACAGGGCTGGGCGGGGGAGTGGCTCTGCACAGGGTCGCCATCATGTCATCCTTTTCTGATCACTCAGCCACCGTGGAGCACCTGGGCTATGGGGAGGAAGGGGTGCACCTGAGAGGGCTTGTGCGTGCCACAGGGAACAGTCTGGACTCCCACAGACCAGGACCCAGGACCCAACAGACTTGCTGTCTGCAAACCATGTTCACCCTACTTGTAAAAATAAAGAAATTGGGCCCCTGGCCCTGGAGAAGAAGGAGTGAGGCCTATTCCAGGTGGGGGAGTGCCCCCCAGAAGCCAAGCTAGAGCAAACTCTCAGCCAAGGTCATCAGAGCCTGCTGCCCCAGGCAGGGTCCCCTTTCTGGCCACCCGACTTGTCTACAGTGAGGCGGAGAGAAAGCAAAGCCCAGCCATGGGGTCAGCCCTGCCCAACAGGCTCCAGCTGTCCTTGCTGTGTGACCTCAGGCAAGTCACTTTCCTCAGCTGATGCTCTGAGCAAGTGCTTGGTAAAACGGCAGTTACTTCCATGCTCAGCTAGCTTGGGGTCGGAGCGTCCCCACCACTTACTTAGGGCACCAGAGAAGAAGGTAACCGGCAGGTAGCATGGGCAAGCATACAAACTACCACCAGGCTTTATTGCTCAGAAATGCAAGCTGAACACTGAGAGGAAACCAAGGCCATTACAACAGTCCAGATCCAGTCAGCAGCCCCTTGGCCACCTGTACAGATGGTCCTTGCAAGACGGGACCCCCACTGGGAGGCAGGCGCAAGGGCTCCAGGGCTGCTACTCTTACTGGGTACCTGCTCACTCTGGCCTGTGGACAAGGGGCTGGAGGGTCCTCCCACCTCTGCGCCCAACTCTTGGGCCTGCCCAGCACACACCCAGCTTCCTCAGAGGGGAGAGGGCAACCTTCCTAGACACACAGCCAAGCCCTCTCTGGCACCAAGGACCCCTGTGGCAGGGGCAGCAGGGCTGGGCAGAAGTGACCCCACAGTCCCACTTTCTAGATAAGAATGAACCAAGAGGGGCAGGCAGCACCCTTGCTCCTCCCGGGAGGTAGACAGGTCTCATTCACAGCACACGGAGAAGACACGCATGCACGTACACACACACACACACAGTCCCCACCGGCCTGAAGAGGCCTGGAACCCACAGCCCTTTGAACCCAGCACTGGCCTAAGGAAGGTGGCCCCAGAGGACCCTTGAGGCACATGTCCCATCATGCATGCCATGCTAGAGGACTGCCCACTGACACGTCCCAAGGCAGTACCCGCTGCTCCTGGCCTCAAATGCTAACAAACCCAAAAGGTGAAAAGTACGTCTGGGAAGCAGACCCAAGCACAGTCCCAGGGCTGGTTTCAACAAAGCAAGACTGGACCCAGAGCTCTGGGAGCCCAGAGCAGACCCACCGTGGGGTCCTGGGAGGAAGAACAGGAGCTGGGCCCCAGATGGAGCATTTTCCACCCCAGCCCATTTCTGCCCAGGCCCAGCCAGGCCCTATCAGACATGCCTAACAGCTGAAGGCCAGCCTGCCAATCAGAGAAACCAGTGGGCTGAGGCAGAAAAGAGTTGATGGGGCAGGAGGAACAGACGGCAGCACAGAGGGAGGCTGGGAAAGACGATGCACATGCCAGGCTGCTTCCACACCGGTGGCCTGCCACCAGAGCAGTGGGGACAGCTCACAGTGGGGAAGAAGCTCCCTGAGGGCAGGCTGGCAGGAATGCCGGAGGTGAGTCAAGCTCAGACCCTGTAAACTGTGCTTAGGCCACTGTTTACATGCAGGGCCACCCCAGAGAGGTGGATGGGCAGCCCCATGGAGCACGGGCAGCTGGCCCTCCACACTTCCTTAGCACCAGGGCTGGGCGGGTGATGGGAGGAAACCTGGGGGCCCAGGCTAGGCCTGTGGGCAGATCCTAGAATGGCTTATCCAAGTTCCAGGGGGTTAGGGCAGGGAGCACTTCCACCTAGCAGTCCGGCGGCTGCCAAGACTGCTGTTCCAGGCACTTGAGGAACAGCAGGCAGCAGCCCGCTCTGGCCAGCTGCCAGGCCCCCACTGACACGCCTCCCCCCTGGACACAGGACCAGTGTCTCCAGGAGAAGTTCTCCTCCACCTTCAGCAAGTCCCCAGCGGCAAGTCCCCAGTGGCTCCGTCAGCTCGGTACATCTGGAAATCTGCCCAGTGGGTGTTTGCAGCTTAGCGAGGGCAGCTGGGAGGAGTGGAGCCATGTGCGTGGTCTGTGCAGAGCTGCCTCAGGCTCTACCTCAAGCCGTCCAGCCTGGGCCATCCCTGAGGCTCACACTGCTTGCCACTACCGCCGACCCTGCTGCTGGCCGAGACCCCCGGAGGCCTTGCCCAGCCCCTCAGCATCTGGCTCAAGGCACAGAGGAGGTCTCCAGGTGTAGGGACATGCAGAGGAAGGCATCCCTCAGGGCCGACGCTCCAGGTCTCACCCCTCCACGACGTGTTCACACACAACCAGGGGGTGGGCAGGGAGGGTCGGGTCACCCTGACCGCATCACAGCCCCCCCTCCAGGGTGTCTGCGAGCTTCTCCTCATCTGCCTGCTGTTTCTGCTGCTGGATCCTGGCATAGGAGATTGCGTTGCCCCTGTAAAGGCAGTGAGTCACTGTCACATGGGGATGGACCCCAGGCACACAGCCCTCCCAGCCACCACCCGCCTCCTGGCCTGTGACCAGGCATGACCAGGCAGGGTCTGCTGGGCCCCCTCCTTTCCCCAGACACAGCATAGCCAGTCTTAGAGACATGTGTCACCTCTAAGACTGGCACAGGCTGGGATGCCTAGGCTCTGCAAGAGAGGGTGGCAACTGACTGGGACACCAGCACGGCCCTGGAAGGGAGGAGGCTCTCACAAGCCATGTATGGGCCATCCCTGCTACAGGCTGTGACAAGGCTCAGCTGGGCCACCAGAAAGCCCATAAATTCTCCTGCTCTCCTTCCCTACAGCAGAACACGCTGAAGCACTGACAGCCGCTGGGCCTGTTTCCCCAACTGGCTAGACTTGGGAGGCAGGAAGTACAGATCCGCCCTCCAGGATTACTTTTTGCCCAGAGCAGAGAGTCCATACAGCACTCCTGTGGCAAAGGCGATGGCGTTGCCGAGCAGCGTGGTCAGGGTCAGGCTGATGATGATGGGGATGATGGCCATCCTGGGGGAGAAGCAGCGGTCACCAGGGCGCTCCCGGCCCAGGGCCTCGCGCCACTTCCAGGCTTCCCAGGAGCCCCACAGCCCCTTCCCAGCCAGCCAGGTACAGAGAGGACCTCCAGCAATCAGCAGCCAGGCTTTAGGAAGTCCTCAAACACCCATGAACTTGACGTAAAATTCTGTGCCTTTTCTGGGGAGAGGACCCAAAGCTTTCATCTGATTTTTGAAAGCGACTGAGCTCCAAAAAAGGTTAAACAGCCTAAGGTGGTCCAGGACCTGCCACCCTTTATAGTGACAGGCAGATCGGAGAATCAAATGTCAGTCCAGTCTCTTACTAGCTTTGTGGGCAAGTCACTTCACTTTTCTGAGGCTCAGGCTCTCTACTGAGAAGTGGGGCTCAAACCTCAAAGGTTTTGAGATTGAATGAGGTAAGGCATGTTAACGACTTAACACAATGCCTAGAACAGCATAAACACCATATAAACGTCGGCTCTTATTAGCTCAGTAAACCAGCCACAGCTGAACAAGAAAGCTCCCAAAGATTAATACGCACAAGACCAGGGGTTTCCATATTGCGGTTTCCTGCTGGAAGCAGCTAACGGGTAGCCCCATGGTCTGTTCCCAACTCCACTTTGGCGCCACCTGGCGGCAAGTGTCTATTCTGGCTTAGGCATCCATGGGACTCTTAACCCAGGTTGGGATTTCCAGACCTGTGGCAATGATTTGGGGCTAGCCAGGGCCAGGAAAATACTCGCAAGTTGAGGACCAGCGCTCTACCCTGTCACTTCCCTGTGCGCCCCCACCGGCCAGACCCTACCCACACACACCCTGCACAAAAAGATCGGCCTGCAGCCACCTGGCTGCCAGATGAGGAGCAGAATGGGACTTGACTGAGTTCCACCTGAAGTTCTGCTCTGGTGGGACATGTGACCATGAGGTTTTACTGTAGTTATAAAACTTCTAAGTAATAAAAGAATAATAGAAATTACCAAGGATAAAAAAAGACCATGGAGAAAAATCTGTCGGAGCAAAATGAAAGGCAAACAACAGGGTGGCAAAATATTTGCAGGAAATATAACAAAGAAGTAAGAAATCTTTAACATAAAAACACATAAACGTGCTGAGTTAAACATTGAAATACCAATAGGTAAAAAGTAAATGCCTATTTTCATTAGGAAAATGCAATTAGTAAAAAACAGGAACAAATGTTTCACCTTTTACATAACAAACGTGAAAATAGCACATGCTGCACTCGTTGGGCGGAGAGGTGGGAGACACTCAGATAACCTCTTTCGGGAGCAATTTAGACCCATATTGGAATCTTTTAAATGATTGTTATCTTTGATCTAGTAATTCCATACCTGGAAATATATCCTAAAGGAATCATCACAAATACAGAAGAAGGTCTAGCATGCAGATGTTCATATCATGATGTTAACAGTGAATAAAAGCAGGATACAAGCATACTTAGAATGCCTGTAACTGTGTAAGAAACAGGTTCTAAAAATGCCTGCAGACAGACTGAAAGGAGACACATCAAAATGGTAACAGGCGTGGGGCTTTGATGATTTTTTTTCTATTTTCCAAGTTATTTTTAATGAATATATATTCCTCTTAGCATTTTAAAAACACATTAAAGAAATGAAGATCAAGGGCAAGGCCACAATGCACCCTGGTGTGTGATCCTGTGTACGCACTGACCCAGACACTGCGGGAAACGGCTCTAGAACAGAACATGCATCCTATGCTCCGACTGTCAAACCTAGCGGGTCCCCATGAAGGGAAGAAGCCTCTGAAATAAAAGCCCTGGTACTTATTTCTGCAGATCATCTAGATGGTAACAATTACTGCTGCTGCCGCCGAGCCTCTGAGAGCCTACTGTGCACCGGGTGCTCTTCTGGAAGCTTCCATGTATTAAACACATCCTGAAGTTAGTTCAGTCTCACAACTCAGAGGCAAAGTACTACATATTTCACTTGTTAGAAATAGGAGAATAAGAGAGGAGAGTATTTGGAAGGCTGTATTTTCTGTTCTGCAACTTGCTTTTCCCTTCGTGTCAGGACACTAGATTGATCACACTCTTGGCAGGGTGTACAGAAACATACTGTATGGATCTGCCAGAATCTGTTTAACGACCCCAGCTGATGGGCCACAATTCCAGGCATCTCGCATGTTCTCCATTACATGCAATGCTGAAAGGCATACACGTCTCACGGCTGCATCTTGTATGACTGCACCTGTGGGCTGAACTCTAAATGTACAGTCCCGGGGTCAGCGATCAGTGACCGCACCAGCTCTCCAAGCTTGAACCTCTGCCGAGAGGTGACAGAGAGACCTGTTCCCTCTCTCACCCGGCCAGCGCCATCATCTGTCCTCTGGGCCACTGAGTGTGCAGGGTTTTGAGGAACCATGTCAGGAGCCCTGGAGGGTTAAGCCTCCCCCCTGCAGCCCCTCACCCGCAGTAGAAGACAGCCTTCTGCCAGGAGTGCAGTCGGTCTACCTTCTCCGCCACAGTGTTCGCGAACTCAATGAACTGGCAGCAGAAGGGCGCCTCACAGAGCAGCAGGACGAAGGCATTCATGCTGGAGGAGCAAGGGAGACAAGAGAGGCAGGCTGGCCACCTGGGGGAACGGGACAGTTCCCGGCACCAGCGTCCGTGGAACACCGCCCCATCCCTCCATTCCCCGCCTCCTCTCCAAGGCACCCATCTTTCCCTCTCGGAGCCTCTGCTGAATGCTTCACCCCTCCGTGACTGCTGCCCACAGGCCATTCTCACTAACTGAACAAGGGCTCCTTGAGGGAAGAATCTGGGTCTTCTTTTTCTCCTTCTCATCTGTGAAGGAGAAAACAAGAGCCCCCTGCATCTGGCATTGTTGTAAGCTGCAGCCAGTTCCTCCATGTGGAGCACTTTGCAGAGAGCTGGCATCACCACTGGGAAAACTGTGCCCAGCAGCAACTCCTCCAGCAGGAGAGCCAGAAGCAGGTCAGCCAGTTCGCAGACAGTCACTGAGGCCTGACACGGCCCTGCCCTCAGGAAGTCCATGCTGGGAGAAGGGGACTTAACAAGTCCTTTTGTACATCCCGTGTTCAGCTGGGGACAGCTAAGCCACAGGGGACTGCTCCAGTCTGTGTTCTCTGTGGGTGGGTCACAGTCACAAACGCTGACCCTTACAGTGTGCCAGACCCTTCCCCCCCCAGCCTGGGAGGAAAGCCTTCATCACCCCAGTCTGCAGAAATGCAGGCTCACGTTGCTCCAAGAGCCCAGCTGAGCCCCAGAGCAAGAACTCTGTACAGCTACTGCTCCCCCGGCCCTGGAGCCTGCCTCCCTTCCACGGGGATCAAGCTACGGCAGCAAGAGGTAGGCAGGGGACTCATCTAGGGCATTCCAACCACCTGATTCTGTGCCAACTCTGATCGGCCCTATGGTGGCCAGCACTGCTTGCCCACCGCTGAGCTGGATCTCCTGATCCCAGCCCCTGATGCCAGCCCTGTCAAACACTCAGTCCTGGCAGGCCTTCCTGGCTGTGAGCTCCCAGAAGCAAAGCCTGTGGTAGTGGACCTGGTGCCTGCAGATCTGACTCAGGAGACACTCAGGATATGTCTGTGACCTCAGCCATACACCCACTAAAAGCCAAGGTGGGTGTTCCCCTGGCCCTGGCCCTGATGAGGATTAGGAAGACTGAACATGGTGAATATCTGCACAGTGGCCACAAATGACATGCCCCAAACCCCACCAAGCACAACAGTCTTGGAGCTACTCACATCATCCACACGCCAGCAGCGATGTTCAGAGGGTGGATGGTGATGCAGCTGAAGAGGCCGGAGACGGCACAAGCTTGAAAGCAACAGACACAGGCAGGAATCAGGGAGGAAAGGGCGGAGCCTGCCAGGAAGGCCACCTGGAAGATGGCTTGCAAAATCATGGGAATGCCTTTGACAGCCAGCACCTTCTCTCAGCACCTAGGAGTCTCCCTCTGCCACCTGAGGCAAGTGAGTAACTGCTGTGTGTCACAAGTAAGGAAGCAGGCTCAGAGAGGTCCGGCAGCTCAGACCAGGCCCACAGTGAGGGTCGCAGCTTCGAGCTCCGCAAGGCTGCAGATATCTTACCCTCTCTCGAGTCACAGGCTTGGAGAAGCCCGACCCTCCTCTGCACACAGGCAAGTCCCACAGCTCAGCCCTCCCACAACAAGAGGGGTGAACCCTCTTCTACCCCAGAGAGTGGCTTCTCCAACGTCCCAAACGTGGAGCCTTGCCCACCCTCCCAACTGTACCCCTTGGGCAGGGACTGCCACACTTGCCTCCCTCCTCTATACACGGCCTGCAGCCTGGCTTCACCAAGAACTCCAGAGGCCTGCCAGGCAGTTCCAGGCAGCGGGTTGCTGGGCAAGGAACAGCCCAGGCCATAGCTGGGACAAGGCAGGCGTGGCAGCAATTAGCAGTCAGTTCATTAAACTTGCAGCAGCTACTCTGCACCTGATCCCTGACTCAGGCCTGGAATTCTGCTGTTTACCATGTAACCCTATGCAGACAGCAGGCGGTGGAGACGGACACCAGAGGAAGCGAGCCCAAACTGCAGTGGGACTGCCCTCATGTACCCACAAGGTCTCCTAGAACAGCAGTCATACTGTCTACCTGCTAAAGGTGGCACCTGTCCTGGACACATCACATATGCATTCAGGCAGCAGTGCTCCCGAGGGCCACCAATGGGAATGCCCATGAGGCACACTGCTTCTTCCCTGTCAGCTATATCTGGTCTCACCTTGCGGTTGGCCTACACTCCCTGCTGCAGTTGGCATTTCACCTCCAGCTCTGCCCCTACCCCTGCTGTTCTACCAACAGCCATCCTGTAGGGAGGACCAAGTTTAACCCCAAACAAGCTCCAGCCAGAAGTTCCTCGACAATCTAGAGCTAGAGCTTGTCCCCTCAGTTTCCAATGCTCTTGCTAAGTGAGGACTGCACACCTGTGCAATCCTCCCCCCCAAGCTATTGCCTCCAGATAACTGTTAAAACCCAGATAAATGCCTCTCCAAGGCCCCCCGCTGCAGCAGAAGGTGACTCTGCCCCAAAGCGACCAGCCAGAAGCACAACCCTTATTTGAATCACATTTCACCTCCAAAATTCCTGCGTGCTTTGCATTCTACCCTGTACTAGACTGTTTTGTATTTGCATAACAATCACCTCAAAACTGCCAGTGAAAGTGACATTTCAGGATGATGCCACAAGTTTCCGGATGCTTCATCCGCAGCCCCAACAAAATGAACTACGGGGGCAGCGCAGATACCCTGCTCTGAGAATCACAGAACTGGATGGGGTGTCACGGTTAACCAGGAGTCAGCAGGGCCACTGACTCCTGAGATGAAGGGAGGGTGAGGGCCCCCAGGCTACGGGCAGGGCCTTGCCTTCCACCCCACTGCTGATCTGACAGGGAAAGAGCTGGCCAAACAAGAGAGAATCGTATCTCAAGGCCTGACCTTAGGCCACCAGTCTCCTACAAATTCAAAAACAAGCTTGCTCTGAACAGCAGGGACTGGGGGATATTTTGTGATTTGGGAGAGGGCCTGTCCCATTATCACTTCTGGATAAGGGCATACCCTGTCAGAGCAGCACACTCCTAACCCTGTACGCCTGAGCCACCCACCAGGGACTGGAAGGGGACCCTAAAAAGGCGTTCCTTCCAGCAGATCTGATCAGGGTCACTGTTAAGTCCTTCGGACTTCTCTGACAGACACCCCCTATCTAAGACCTCCCGCTGTGTCCTCCCCTGCTCCACCAATTCCCAAAGTTGAGGGCAGGAGGAAGAGAGAAGACCGTTCAAACAAACTTTTATTTGCCTCCAGAAAACTTGCCATATCATCTTTATTTTACTTCTGTAACAGATCTGCCTTCCTATCTACGTTCTCTGGAGGCGTGTGCTAAAAGAGCCAGGCTTCCGGGGAAACTTGTCCGGGTGTGTGTCCGGGATGGGGTTGGGGAGAAGGAGAGATGAGAAATGGCCGAGGCAGAGGTGACAGCAGGAGAGAGATGACAGCCCAGGGAACGCATTGGCCTCCAGGTGGACCGTGAGCACCCAGAGTGGGGGGCCGCCTCGCTCAGCTCAGTGCCCGGCCCTCCCTCGGGGCCCACCTGACCCTCAGGAAATCTGGCCGGACTGCAGCCGCCCCACTTACAACCTCAGCCCAAAGGTTAGGAAGGCTGCCTTCCCCACCCACGCCCGAGTCAACAGGCGAGGCTGCCTCAGGCGTGCTGAGCGCGCTTTATCAGCAGCAACCGGGAGATCCCGGGAGCGCGGAGTAGGTGCCGCACGGTTCTGTCGCCCAGGAGGGCGCAGGGACGGTGACAGCCGAGACCAGCGCCCCCGCGGGAGTTCATGTTCCCGCCTGGGACGTCCCGGGGGCCGCCAGCCCAGCTCCGGACCGAGGAGCCCAGGCACAGGCGCCCCCACCCCGCGGGTCCCGTCCGGGGGGGGGGAAGGGGGCGTGCGGGAGGGGTGGGGCCGGGGCGCACGCGCGGTGGGAGGCAGAGGGCCGGCCCCTCCCCCGGGCCGGGTACTCACAGACGGCCCCCAGCACTCCCGACAGGCGACACAGCCAGCGGTACCACCACGTCATGCCCTCCTCCTGTGCAGACGACGCGGAGCTGACGGACGCCGCCGCCGCCCCGCCTGGGCCGCTCATGGTGCCGCCGTCGGTAGCAGTCCACCACCCTCACAAAGAGCTCGGAGCCGGCCGTGTCGGCCCAGCGCGCTGCCTTGTGGGAGAGGCGGCCTCATTAGCATAGAGGGCGGAGCTGGAGGGGGCGCCCAAGGAGCTCGCGCTCATCAGCATAGGGGGCGGGTCCTGGCTGTGCAGGCCTCCCAGGTGGTTAAATCTTCCCACCCCACGGGCGTCGGGGCGGGGCTTCGCAGAGAACAGGTGCACCGGCATGAGGGCCCAACGGTGACTCCACACTCCCTTTCCTCTCCCTCTCCGGGGGTAGGGGGTAAGAAGACCGCTGGGGGTGGCGAGGGGCTTGCTCAGGTCAGGACTGGGTCTGGCGCCTGACCGCTGCCAGGGAACCCCGCAATGTTGTGGAGTAGGTTTTCACGCCGTTCGGACAGGTTATGAGAAGAAAACGCCACACAGGCTGCACGTTCCATTTATTTATAGAGGGTCTGGGGGCTGCCTTTCTGGAGTCCTTGCCTACCACCGCCTGGCCTTCTGCATGTTGCAGAGGCCCTAAAGGAGATACTTAAGATTGGAAGGAATTCAAATTGGAAAGTACTGAGACCAGAGTCAGCTCTCTGGGGCTGCTCAGGCACCTAAGAGGCACTCATAAAGGTCAGGTTCCTTCCTCCGCCTTCCAGGGTGTAAGGAGACAAGGGCTTGGAGAGGAAGCTAGGGCAGGGCCCAGCCCGGCTCCGGCGTTCTAGATCCGAGGGTCCAGTACTGGCCCCACAGTCTGGAATGAGCTTCCAGGAAGCCCTGGCTAAACTCCATCTCAGCCTGGCTATCCTCTGACTCCCAGTAGAGTGCCTGCTGTCCACGGAATGTTGTCGTCCTCAGGCTGTGGATGTCCCGGATCTGAGGGGAGAAGGACCAGGCACAACTGATGCTTAGCACTCAATGGAGCCCTTACTACCTTTAGGGTCATATTGACCCCTCATACAACAGCCCTGTCAGGGGAACACTATCTTCTACCCAGGAAACAGGCTCAGAGAAGTTGTGCCATTTCCCCAAGGACACACAGCCAGTGTGCCAAAGCTGGGTTTTGAGCCCAGGTCTATGTGATTCCAGAGGCCAGGCAGCCTCTGCCAGGAGAGCTGATACTTTGCAGAGGCCAGTTCTCCCAGAACACAAGAAACCTCATGGTGGGGGACAGAATTAGCCCACTCTTCTGAAAAAGTTATATCAGGGTCTAAAATTATGCTTCAGTCCTAGACTAAGTGACAGTCTGCATCAGAAAAGGTCTTTCCTATTTCACTCTTCTGGAGAGCATACTAAATATTTATGGGTGAATAAGCAGAGGAAAATTTTCTCCCATCTTTTTCCTAATGATTTTGAGGGTTTTGGTCCACAGTAAACCCAGGGGACCCTCTAGCCCGGCATCTCCGATCCCCAGCTCTAGGGATAGCTGTCCAGAATCAGCAAAAAATCAGCCCATTCCTTTCCCCATCCTGAAAGCCTTACCAGGATATAGGTGGCATCATTTCCTATGCTCATGTTGGTAGCCAAGGCACGGATGGCGATCCGGGCCCTTGGAGCCACATTGATGAAGACACGGCAGCCCCCTGTGTTCCTCCTGCCTGGACTCACTGAGGGGCTCGTGATTTCACCTCGAGGTCCAAACAGCTGCACATCACATTCTGCAGAGAACAGGTGGATGGGCTGGGTATGACCATTGTGGAGTCATAGAACCACCCACAGGAAGACCGCTAATGCCAGCGGCCAGGGCAGCTCACAGCAGGGAGCTGTGAGGGGCAATATGATGCTGTGGTCAAGGTGAAGACTCCCAGCCAAGAAGCCCCCACCAAGCCCCACCTCTACTACTTCCCACTGTGACCCTAAGGCAAATGCTTTAACAAAGCCACACGTCAACGAAGTTGCATGTGCAGAAGTGTTTAACACTCAGACTGTCACAAAGGCCATTGCCACTGTTAGGAGCCCAGTGGAGCTCTGCCTGTCTGGGCCTGCTGGGTCCCCCACAAGGCAAGCACCCAGGCATGGCGAGGCCAGGAGGTGAGAATGCAAAAGAAGGAAGGCGGCAGGCCCTTGGCTCAGAAACACCAGTGCTCTCAGGCACCAGTGCAAAACTGGAGGCAGAGGAGGCGGTGCCACATCTGTGGAGGCAAAGCCTCCCACTGCTCCTCTTTTCACTGAGGCCTGGGGGACCCAGAAACCTCTGGAACCGACTGGAAAGCCACCTTCAGTCAGTTTGGGCTGTTGGGAGAGGGCAAAGTCCCTCAGGCCACCATGAGAGCAACTGGAGGACACCGGTGGGGTGCTGTCCTCTGCAGATGTGCGTGTGCACACGCCAGGCGAGCGTGCATGAACACGGGAATGAGCCAAGAGCAGAGCGCACCTGCACAGAGCTGGGGAGAGCTCGCCCCGGGCCTTGAAGGGTCCTGAAGGAACTGAGTGCTGGGGCAGGGCTTGGGGCCGCGGTGGCTTGAGAGACAGGGTGAGGATGTGGCCAGAGTCCCATGTCCACCCTTGTCGCTAAAGGCCCCAGAGAGGAAGGGACACAGCGCACAGACCAGGACCTCATCCTGGGGCTAGGGGTATCAGGAAAGGTTCTCCACCTCGCCGTCACCCTCTGCCTTGCCCACCGCCCCGTCGGGACTGGCCTGGGAACAGCAGCCCCCATCCAACCACCCTGAGGGAGGTGGGAGGGCCCTGGCGCCTCCTACCTCTGTGGGAGGTTCCTGGAGCAGGCTGGCTCCAGTACCGCAGCACAACCCCACGGCCCGGCTGCAGGCGGCGCTGCCTCACCACTAGCGTGTTGGCTTTGGAGCTGAAAGTCATGCCGGTCAGCCTCCTGCACATCTTCCTCCATGTGAGCCTGCCCCAAAGCAGCAGCATCTCCCCTAGGAAGCAGCAGCCGTGAGGCACAGCGCCCCCACTCCAGGTCAGCAGCACCATGGGGCTCTGGGGTAGACTGAGCTGAGCTCTGGTCCCAACTCTCCCACTTAGTAGCGATGTGACTCTAGGTAACCAGACACATTACTTAACCTCTCCTAGCCTGAGTTTCTTCATCTGTAAATTGGGAACCATCACACCGCAGTCATGGATGGCCATGTGAACACGAGTGGGATGCACGTGAAGCATCCTGCCAGGAACCGGGCATGCTCGAGTCATGCTCCTGGCACCTGGCTGCCCCATTGCCCGCACAGCTGTGTGTGTGGCCCTTAGACGTACCAGCGCTGCAATTGAGGGAACTCTCAAGGACCTGGAGGGTCACAACCTCACCCAGGGGCCGCCCAATGGCCACTGCACAGTCAGCCTGCACTGGGCCTCGCATGTCAATGGTTCCCGTTGGCTCGAGGTGCTGCTGGCCACAGGCACCTGGAAAGGGAGCAGCAAGCACAGGTGAACAGAGCTTCCTGGCAGGGCGTCTGCTGGGGAAGGGGAGTGGGAGGCAGGGGTGGCTGGCATCCTCCTGGGCCCAGCTGGGAGCCTTCTCGGGTCAGAGCACCAGCATCCAAGGCATGAAGCTGCTGCCAGGTGCTCCAGTGGGAGGGAGGCAGTACATACTATATGGCTTTGGGTCACACTATGAAACCTGCAGGTAACCTTCCCTTGATGATGACAAAAGTGAGCTTGCACTTCACCAGGGAGGAAGAGGCCATCCTTGAGCCCAGCAATCCCAGGCCCATCCTTTCAGCCCAGCAGCACACATGCCAGTGTCCCAATTGCTACAGCCACAGGACAACCCCAGGACATCGCCACCAGCAGTTTGGCCAAACTCTCCCAGCTGGAGATGCCCTCGACCACCCCTTCTGCCACCAGCCAGCCACCCGCGTAGAAAGGTTAAAGGAACGTAACTGAACTCCGCTGGGCTTTCTTGGGGCCCAGGCAGGAGTCTCTGTGGCTGGGAAGCTGTGGACAGGCTGTGGGCCCAGGGCTGGGGCCATGCCGGGAGAGCACCAGCAGGGGCAGCTGTAGTCTGGCCTGGAGCAGTGGCTTCTTCATGGGGCACTGGACTGGGGGTCCCCTGCCCAGCACAGGGTCCAGCCCAGCAGCCCCGCACTGTCGTTGGCTTGGGCAAGTGCTGGCAGAAGTCGGCTGGCACAGGCACCTGGGCCTGGGGCCCAAGGCAGGCATCATGCCGGCGCTGGATGCCGTCCCCACAGGAGACAGAGCACTGCCAGGAAAGAGAACAAGCTGGGCTGACGCTGCCGGAGAGAGATGAGGACAACAGTGACCCCCAGCCAGAAGCAATCTGATAGAAGCTGGGCACAGCCTAAGAATTTTCATTCTATAGATGAGGAGACTGAGGCTCAGAGAGATCCCCTGCCATGGGTCATATAGAAAGGAGGAGCCGGGTTTCAAGCCCAGATCTCTGTCATCCCCCAGGCCTCTCTGCCTCTCCAAACCCCAGAGCAGGACCAGGCGGTGTGGCCTTGTCCTATATTCCATCAGTCACTGCAGCCCGGCACACGCTCTTGTCCGAGCTCTCCAACGCCCCACCCAGAGCCAGGATCCTCTGGCCAAAGTAGGCGGTGGCTGTCCGGTTTGCCTCTTCAGCCCCTCCACACCGTGAGTGAGCTCCTCCACCATGGAACCCAGCCCTGTTTACCTTTGTCTTTCCCATGCCTTGCAAGGTGCTGAGCACGGGATGGCATTTGCTTACCTGTGTGGAATTAAGTCATCTGCCCTTGATAGTCTGGTATCTCCAAGCCTCAGGACCTCTCAAGGCCCAGCTGCCTCCAGGTCTCCAGGCCTTGCTAGGCCTTCTGTCTCTGGGTGCCCTGACAGCCCCTCACCAACAGACCCCACTTCCCCGCCTTTCAGGGGACCACAATGAATCAAAGCCCTGCAGGGTCCCCATGTGTCCAGCCCCCTGGCTGATGCACTCCCTAGCCCAGCCATGGTACTTACCTCTGTCCAGGTGCTGACATGCCACCGGTAGGTGCAGTCAGCAATGACACAAGGGATGCTGGCCTGTGGCCGCACCAGAGCTGCACAGACCACCCCGTCCACCTCTATATCCTGGCCTTGGTCAAGCTGCACACAGGCCACCAAGCGTGTGGCAGTGCCGAGGCCACAGCTGGCTGAGCATGGACCAAGGGACATGATTTTCCACCTGCAGGAAAAGAAGACCTCACAGAGAGGCTGGGCCTCCCCCAAAGGCAGCGCTGCCCAGTGTTCAGCCCAGTTTCCGAGGCCTTGGGACCTGGGAGTGCAGCCTTGAACTCTTCCTGTCCAGGCAAGGGCTCATGGCAGGGGAAGGCTGTCCAGGTTCTTTTTCCCTTAACAAGGTGCTATAAGGCTCATCCAAGTAACAGGCAGGGGAAAGATGCCCCAGGATAAGTGAAATAGACTCGCTATCAGTCAGTCCTGCCCATGATAATTTATAATCATTCAACAAATGATAGCGGTGGGCCTTTCAGAGCCAGGACTGAACCCAGGCAGCCTGTGCTGGAACCAGGGATTCTGATCGTGACACTGTGCCACCCCAGCGTCTCAGGCACATGCCTTCCATGGGCCTGGCACTGTTCCAGATGCTGGGGAAATGGCAGGGTATCTGTGCTTCTCCGCCTCGGCACCACTGACATTTGGGGCAGGGTGGCTCTGTCACGGGGGCCATCTGTGCAGTGTGGGGTGTTATGCAGCTCTCCTGACCTCCACCCATTAGCTGCCAGAAGCATCTCCCCCTCCCCAGGCTTGACATTAAAATGTCTCCAGGCATTGCCCCTGGGAGGCAGAATCAACCCTGGTTTAGAAACCACTGCCTTAGAAGGAAGACAAAGCAATAAACAGAGAAATTAATAAATGTGAGATGGCAGCAGATGCTGTGAGGAATACAGCAGAGCCAAGGGCCACAGGGTGGAGCAGGTATGCCCGTCTGGACCAGTGTTCAGGGAGGACTCCCCACCTCTCTGTCTCAGTGCATTGAGCAGACCCTGGGTGACAGGCAACCCAAAGAAGACACACTCAGTGTCTGGGAAGGCAGGTGCAGAAGCCCTGAGCAGGAGCCCCTGGAATGTCCCAGAGCATCAAGGATGGGCTACAGTGACATCCTAGGGTAGCCAGAGCTCGTGTCGGAGGAAAATTCCCATAAAGATGCTAGATCATCCTTAAATGTGATGTGGAAACTTAAATGGGTGTGTAGCCCAGGGACTTCAGCAAAAGCAAAGAAATCAAGAGACACTTTGGATGGTGACTGGATCATAAAGCTACGATATTTAAAACAATCTGACATGGGAATGGGACTAGGTGGGGAAAAAAAAACAACGGAACCGAGCAGAAAGCCTCAAAGTAAATTTCAGTGTACACAAGAACTTAAGATGTGATAAAGGAGCCAGAGTACAGACTTGGCTGCTGGTCAATGATTTGGAAAAATAAAGCCGGCTCCCTACTTTGCAACATACCCCAAATAAATCACAGATGAGTAAGGGTTTTAATTTAAGTGGAAATCTTATCTGTAATAGTGTATTTCTTTAAAACCAAACAGACAGATAGGAAGGAAACATGGCAATAGGGTAACACCTATTAAATCTGGTGGTGAGATGTAGGTGTCTGTGAGCTTCTTTTCTGAATGTTTCTGTATGATGGAAAAGCATTTCATTATTAAAAATGCAAAATCACACAGAAAACCATGGAAGCGCTGTGAAGAAGGTGGGTGGTATTTGCCCTTCCCCATCAGGCTCCAAACCCCACCTCTGGACCCCACTGTCCTGTGCCGGGTGATACCACCCTCAGGTTCTGCTCAAAACCGCCTCCTCCCTGCGAAGCCCCAGGCCTCCCCACACCCTATCAGAACCCAAGTGCCCACTGCATTTTGCTGGAATGTCATCTGACACCAATGTGGCCAGCCTGGTAGTCCAGTTTCCTGAGGACTGTCCCCTGTGCCACTGAGTGGCCTTTAACCCCCATGGCACTTGGCCTGGTGTCACCCCAGGAGCTCAGGCTGCCTACTGGGCCTCAGGGGGCTGCTGACCTGGGTGGGCAGGGCTCCGGGCTGCAGGCCTCCTGCTGCTGTGGGCGAGGCAGCCCCTGGCACTGGGTATCTGGCAGGATCTCCTCGTCTCTGTCCACCCCGTGGGCCCGGGCACAGTACAGGATCCTCTGCACGACCCCTCCCCCACAGCTCACACTGCAGGCCGCCAGCTTGTACTGCCACCTGGGGCAAACCAGTGTCAGGGGGACACCCAGGGGAGCGGGCTTCCCCTCATTTCCCCACACCCAGGGCCTGGAGAGGGTCTCTCACTGGGTGTCACAGATCATTCAGAAGAGCCCATTTTACAGAAGGGGAAGCTGAGGGCAAACAGATGTGTCCAAAAGGCATTGGGGGGAAGAGGGGGTACTCAGGGCCTGCAAAGATGTCTTTAACAGGAATCTCAGCACCTCACCTGCCCCTGCCTGGCAGCCCAAACTTCCTCCCTGCAGTGTTTGCCACACAGCACCAATCATGTCCATCAAAATGTGTGTCTTCCTGTGTGTCTGGTTTACGGCTCATCTCCCCCTCACCCCACTGTCTGCTCCAAGAGGGCAGGGGTGCGTATCTGTCTTGCTCATTACTGTGTCCCCCAGAGCTGCGACTAGGTAGTGGTACTCAGTAAAAAGCAAGCGATAAACTCCAACCATGTGCCTCAGCCCAGATCCTGCATGGTGCCTCACTCTCTTGAAGCCCCCCTCAGCCTTCTGGGGCACAAACATGACCTGATCCTGCAGGCAAGGATGCCGGAGTCAGCAGCCTACTGGGAGCCTACTCTGAGGAAGCACCTGAGGATGACCTGTCTGCTTGAGAAGGGGCTCACCTGGCAGGGCAGGGCTCCAGGCTGCAGTCTTCAAGGGGGCCAGGCCGGGGCATCGGCCAGCATTTGGAGTGAGGCAGGGGGATGGGGCGGCCATGGTCTTGCCTCACACAGCGAACAGCCAGTGGCACCTGACCCCCTCCACAAGTCACTGGGCATGGTGCCAAGGCTTGGGTCTCCCACCTGCGGGAAGAAGGCCCATGCTCTGGAGGAAGCCACACCCAGGGTAAGACTCCTTCCTCCCTGGGTCCAAGGCTGCTGCCCCTGCACAGTCTCCTTCCCCACTCACCGAGCTGGGCACAGGGCAGCCTGGCAGACCTCTTGCCGGCTTCCAGGCTTGCTTGCCTGGTCACACAGCTCTTCCTGAACAGGCGTCCTGAGGGCGGAGTCCATGCATGCAAAATGCAGCTCCATCAGACCTGCAGGGAGGAGGCAGTGGCCCCACAGTCTGAGAGGAGGGCTCAGCAAGGACCACAGGTGCCCAGCTCTCTGGAGGGCCCTGGCAGATAAGCAAGACACATGTGGAGGCTTGGCTCTGCCACTTACCAGCTGTGTGACCTTAGACAAGTGACTCAACCTCTCTGAGCCTCAGGTTTTTCATCTAATGGCACCTAACTTGCAGTGTTTAAAGGGGACTCACAAAGAGACTGGCAGATAGCGGGTGACAGCTGCTATTGATCACTGAGAGGCATTGTAAGGATTTCTGTATGAAAATCTCTCACCGTGTCTATCATAAAGCTGCTGTTAAGGCCAGACTCCTCCCACTTCTCCGCTAGGGTCAGCCTCAAAAGGTCTGCTGCCAATTCTAAACATGCTGAAGTTTTATGGCACAAGCGATTGGGGTTTTAGTTTTAGAACAGTTATCTTGAAATTGGTTTTGTTTTTCTGGTTTAGCCACCAGGAAGCTCGGAGCTAAGTTTGGGGCTCATCTCCCAAAGATTTTCTGGACCTTAAGAAACATGCACTTGGGTGACAATATGGCCAGGTTTTATGGTCTTTCCCATCTTGCAGCCAATCGATGAACACATGTATGTGGCTGTCGGGACATTGCCCCAATCTCCTTGTATAGTACATCATGCTCTTGTGTAGTTTGGGTGTCTTGCAAGCCAACTCAAATGTTTTTCAGGACTAAGAAAATGTAGGCTTAAAGAGTTACTAATGAGCACCGGTCCTCACCTCGACCACAGGAGACAGAGCAGGGCCCCGCCAGGGGAGTCCACACGTGTGTCACACGAGCCCCCGGTCTGGCACTGTCCAAGGGGGGTGCAGCCTCCTCCCCTGCAGACTGGGGGTCCAGCTGCAAGAGGCAAGCAACAAGCTGGTGGGTCTGGGCTTCAGACCCCTGCACAGCTGGCCCTCCCCCCCCAGTCCATTCAGGAGAGAGCAGAAGTGGTGACCAGCAGCCCAAAGGCTGCCCCTCCCTGCTGCTCCTTTTGGGGGACTTGCTTCCTGGCCCCCAGCAGATGCCTTCACCACACCTATCCATGACCTTGACCTCCGCAGCAACAAGAGTGTTCACTGTGGAGCAGATCTGCATACATGCTTAGCCCTGCAGTCCCCACAGCTGTGAGGGGACAGGAATGGCCAGCACCCTTGTCTGAAAGCAACACCACCCAGTCTCCAGCCCCTGACATCAGGCAGGAGCGTGGCAGTGTTTCTCTGCAAAGCAGAGAAGTGCCCATATTCTAACAGGGTCTGGATTCCATCAGCCTGGTTTCCCAGCAGGAGTGGGCTTCCCAACAGGCCCTGAGCTGTTTCTACGTTTGTGCCCTGACCAGGGGATCCTACCCACAGCAGCCCTATAGGACAGTCTTCCCACTCCACTCTGGCCAGGAGGTAGCCTTTGCTCCCCATCCTCCTGGCCAGGTAAGGACCCAAAGCCCAGCCACCTTCATGCCCACGACTCACATGGCCCCAGCCCAGGGCACAGGCCCCAGCCATACAGGGCTTGAGGGCAGCCAGCCTGCCATCTGTGGAGCGGGGCCCCGCAGTCACTGGTGCCTCCAGGCCATCTGCCCCCTGCACGCATGTCACGTTCTGTGCAGCCAGGTCTGCTCCACAGGCAGATGAGCATGCGTCTGACACCTCCTGCCTGAGACGACACAGAACAGACATCAGCCCTGCCTCTGCCATCTGGCTGTAGCCCAGCCCAGCCACAGGAGGCAGTGCACCTGCTCCCCAGCACCCAAGAGCCCAAAGGGGCAAGCCCAGGGGCTTCTCCTGAAGTGCTGTTAACTGTTGCCAGCACTCAGTCCAGTGACACAAGCCTGCCCCTCCTGGCTTCCAGAGGTGAGGCTGGGCCTCCATCCAGATGACGTCATTCCATGCATGGCAGGTGTCAAGAAGCAGGTGCCAGATGGAATCGGATCAGCCGGGTCAGGGGTGGCAAGTGGTCTCCTGCGGGAGCCAACCCCGCGAGGTGGTGGCTGCCTGGGGGCTGTGTTGAGGACTCCGAGGTGGGATCAAGCCTCAGCAGGGAAGCATGGTGATACCTGTCTGCCATGGACAGGAGCGGGGAGAGGAGCCCAGAGCCATGTGTGGCCCACCATGACCCACCAGATAACAAAGCTGGGGCTCCAAGAGGGAGGGGAGGGGCCCTGGTCACCCACACAGTTAGCAGCAAATCAGAATGGTAAGCCACTGTCAGCTGGGCACCGAAGGGACGAGAGACCCAGTGGAAATGGCAAGAATGATGGAGTGACAGGCACTGTCACTCGTGGCTTCACCTGGTCCTCCTGACCCCTCCAGGAGCAGGGCCTTGGAAGGCCAGAGAGGGAAATGGCCCTGGGTCTCTTGGATAGTAAGTCTGAAGCTAGCAACCATAACCCTGGGTCGCCACTGCCTGTCACCCAGGATGCTGGGGCCCAGCCAGAGGCCTTGGGAAGAGGGGACACTCAGAAGGGGCAGGGTTCAGCACAGGGACAAGCCCTGAGGGTGGACTCTGCCTGGTCCCAGCCCCGTCCCGCCCCACCCTCCACACGCTCACCTGCCAGGGCAGGGCTGCGAGTTGCAGGTTTCCACCTCAGCTGGCTGCTGGGCCAGTGCTCTGCACCGGGCCAGAGGCAGCATCCTCGGGAGGCCGCCCTGGGCCTCCATGCAGTGCACCTCCCGCTCCCGCAGGCCACCCCCGCACGAGGCGCTGCACTGGCCAAAGTCTCCAGCCGCCCAGCTGAGGGGAGAGGGACAGAGCGTGGGGGCCCTGGCCCGGGTCCACAGGCTGGCTCCGGGGATGGCATAGGAGGCAGGTAATCCATCTCGCTGACTCACTTCCCTGGGCTAGGCCAGGTCCTGTGTCCTTTTTGGTGCCTAGACACCACACGGGCATGGCCAGCCCAGCCCACTAGCTCTCCAGGTGTCCCCAGGCTTCACCTGAGCCTGAGGACCCCTGTATGAAAGTGCTGCTGGTGGCCACCCCCGCCATGCACCCAAAAGGGGCGGCCTGGCCCTAGCATGATGTTCCTACCAACCACATCTGCCATGGGTCAGGGACAGACAGGCGCTTTCCATCGCCGCCTCCTTGAGTCCCCAGCACGGCCCTCTGGGGGAGGGCAGCCTCTCTCCATCTTGCAGAGAGCACCTGAGCCCAGAGAGGGCACAGGCTGCCCACAGACAAGGTACAACAGGTGCGGGATTATGAGGCACAATGCACTGGGATGACTGCCAACCATGTCTGCCTGAGTCTCGGTATACCCTCACCTTCAAATAGGGGACACTAACATCCATGGCACAGGACAGTGTCCAGGACTAAGCAAGAGCATGCCCAGAAACCGCCCCACCAGCTAGCCCAACCCCATGAGCTGCAGAGGCCAGCGGCCACAGCTGACCGCCCGGAGCCGCACACGGCACTCACTAGGCAGGGCAGGGCTCGCGGACGCAGGACTCCTGCCAGGCTGCTGGCTGCGGGCTCCCTCTGCACTGGGCAGCCTCCACCCACTGGCCCCTGGCCCAGTCCAGACAGCTGTAGGTCACCCAGCGCAGTCCTGGGAGGGAAGGAGGAGGTTAGGTCACTTCTGAGCAGGGGCCTGGGTGGGGAGTCGGGCGCAAACCATGCTTTGGGTGAGCCCTGCCCCAGGCCTCACCTGACCCACAGCTCACGGAGCAGGACCTCCGCACGGCAGCCCACGCCCAGGCCTGCTGCTGCCTAGGCTGGAAGTAGGTGAAGGTGATGTCTGGGCGGGTGAGGTCCCCGTACTCCTCGCCATAGCGCCTGTAAACCTGCAGGGGACAGACGGAAGCTGGGGGCCTTGTCCACTGGGCTCTCTGAGGGGGTTCAGAGGATCACTGGGTCCCATGCCCAAGGCCACCTGGAGCACAGAGCCCAGGACGACGCCCCAGGGTCCCAGCACTAGCCCCTCACGGTGCCTCATCCCACCACCCACTGTAGGGCTCTGACTGTCCCAGTGGTGATTCTTGGCTGTTCTGGCAGGTCCTGACGTGGTGGTAACAGGTGGGGCCCGGAAATCTGCATTTCGATACATCATAAAAAATGCCACCAACATTGCTCCTTGGAAGCCAGCAAGTGGGAACAAAAACTGGGTGGGGGTAACTGGGACACACGGGCAGCTGGGCAAGGGGGGGCCCCTCATCAGGGAGTCGCTCTGACCTTGACTTCTGGGGGAGCCCCCGCTGGCTCCTGCAGGGGGCAGCAAGGACTACCAGACCAGAGTCAGAGGCTGCTGGAGTGGTGACACGCCAGCCATCAGAGGTGGAGCGGGGACAGAGCCGGGCGGCCTGAACCCTTGCCAGAGAGCAAAACCTGGGAGGAGGCCCTCACAGCGCCCAGCCCTCTGCCCCTGAACTTCTGGGTGTCTCACTTTCCCGCCATTAGGATGGGACATCCCTAGCCCTCTGGGCACTCTGGGATCCAAGCCACCATGCACTTTTGCAGCAAAGGCCACCTTTCATGGTGCACGTATGGAGCGCCAGACACTCTGCCACATGCTTAACAGATGCTATTTTTAAAAATGAGTCTGCACAATAACTTTATGCCATAGGTATATTTAGTTCCATTTAGCAGATAGGGAAACCAAGGCTTGGAACAGTTAAGTCCCTTGCCCAAGTTCCTCAGAGCCAGAATTCAAACTCCAGTCCATCTGAGTCCCAGGCCTGGGCTCTTGACCCCGTGTCACCCTGCTTCCCGCCTGGCTGACACTGCTCCAGAGGGACAGCCCTACAGTGGGTCTCCAGTCTGGGCACTGGCCCAGTCGGCCTCCACACCGCCTCATTCCCACACCCTACTGCAGCTAGGCCTGCACAGGCCCCATGCTGACTCCACCGTACACAGAGCCCCTCAGCAGCCCCGGCCCCAACTCCTCACACGGCCAGCAGGGCCCCTCGAGATCTGCCCAGCCTCCCAGCCTCCTCGCCTGGGGGACCTCCTCGTTCACTCCTCCAGTCACGCCTCCTGCGCACGCACAGCTCCCTCAAGACATTTCCTGCCCTGCGTGGCCTGGAAGCACTCACTCACCTCTGCGGCGTGGCCCCTCACTACCCAAGCACCTGCCCCACACAGGGCCCTCCCTTGTGTCCTGCTCAGAGCCCCAGGGACTCTCTGGTCTTTGAGCTCGAGGACCGTCAGGCCCCAAAGACTGCTGGGCTAGAGCGAGTGGGCGCAGGGACAGACGGACAGACGGACACCAGGAGGGGCCCTCCTGTCACCTGGATCTCCATGTCTTCCTGGGTGGGTCCCTGGATGCGGATCTCTTCCAGGCGGGGCAGCCGGTCTTCAGCAAGGGCCACCTTGTACTCCACACGGCTGTCCTCCAGGAGGGAGGGATAGGTGGTGCTGCGGGAGATACTCGAATTCCCAGCCACAACATAATGCCCTCGGATCCTCACTGCTGTGGGGGACAAAGTCAATCAGCGTACAGGGCGCCAGCCTTCTTCACATCCATGCGAGGTTGTGCCACCCTTTCACAGGCCACTCCTGGTTTAGGGAACGAGGTGACAGCTGGGCCACTGGGATGTAAGTTCCATAGCCACACCTGCCACTCCTGTCCCTGGGGAGCAGGTCCTCCTGCAGCTCAGCCTGGGGGCGTCTTCAGTAACAAGACACACACTCTGAGATGCACACCCGCCCCTGACCACAGAAGGCTTCCCCACCGCGGCGCCTCTGCACCTCTTTCCAGAACTAGAGCACCGCGGGCCTGCTTCCCTCACCAAGGGCACTCACACCGAGCTGAACAGGCAGGTTCAAAGGCTCAAGGGCCCCAGGATAAGCACCCCGACTCCAGATTCAAAGGACAGGTGCAGGCGCCCTCTGGGAATAAAGATCCACTGTGCCCTTGAGTAAGGACGTTGGCCTTTTCCAAAGACAGGTCTGGGCCTTTGCCCTCAGCTTTGGGAGGGAATGTACGTCACACCTGGTAGAAGTGTTTTTGTTTAGGGTTGGGGTGGCCATGCGCAGAAAGGCCAAACATGGGATCTGGGGTGGGGGCTTTTGAGTCACACGGCCTCAGTCGGCCTGGAGACTGAGACCATCCACGGGAGCTATCAATCATGCCTGCACGATGAAGCCCCAATAAAAAATGGACACTGAACTGAGCTCCCTTGGCTGGCAATACTCTGTGCACATGGGCACACTTCAGTGCTGGATATGGGTGCTCCCAGACTCTGCTCCTGGCGTCTCTTCTTCTGACTGGTTTTACTCTGTCTCCTTCCCTGTAATAAGCTGGAACTATGGCTGCAACAGCAACCAGAGGTCTAGCGAGTTATCCAAACTGCTGGTGGTTTGGGGGACCCCTGAACTTGCGGATGCCATCAGAAGTGAGGGGCAGCTTGGAAGCTGTGCCCCCAGCCTTTGTGGTCTGGCCAGCTCCAGGTGAGCGTCCTCTGGCCCACTTACCCAAGTGCGTGAAAAGAGGCCTCTGGTTGATGATGTATATACTGGTCAGGTTGGGGGTGACTGTCAGGAAGGTGACATACTCTAGGAGGAAGCAGAGGAGTGTGGGTGATCTCGGGTCACTCAGGTCAAAGGGAACAGACTTCAGAGGTACAGAAAAAGGGGCCTCAACACCAAAAGCTAACAATGCAACGGGGCTGCCTTGGGCAGTAGTGAGTCCCCTGTCATGGGGGGCAACCGAAGCTGGGCTGGAGGGCCATGTGTAGGGTGCTGCACTAGCCAGGAGAAGGGACTGGGTCCTAGGTTCTAGGCACAGCATGTGGCCCAAGGAAAGAGGCAGATTCAACTCCGATGGACCCTCTAAGCACCGACTTTGCATGTGACTTGACTACTTTTATAAAAAGATCAAAGTTGTGGATTTTGCAAGTGTAACAGCCCCTGTGATAGGATCCCTTGAGCCAGAGAAGGAAGCCAGGCTGCCACAGGTTGCCCAGCGTCAGTATTTTGCATTGTGGTGGCATGATCAGCTGCTACCCAAGCACCAGAATCCCAGTGATGGCCCCCCAAGCTGTGTAGGGGGCCAGGCAAAGTGGAGGCCCAAGGCAGGGGCCTGTCAGGAGGGCACAGGGCTGCGCACCAAGGCTCTGCACTGCCGGTGTGTGTTGGAGGCTGGGGGAAGCGGACCCTCCACCCCGAGGGAGGCCCCTACCTCTGGCCCTTCCGCCTGTGAACGAGCCTTTCTGGAGGCTGCATGTGCTGTTGTCCCCTCCACACACCTGGCACACGTCCCGCACCTGCTGGGAGTCCATCCTGCCATCACAGCCGAATGTCTGTGCAAAGGAGAGAGACCAGTGAGAGCCAGGCAGGTGTTGGAAGCGTGCTGGCCCACTAACATGCACAGCTCTGAGGCTCTGAAGACCACACGACACACTGGGGCATTTCTGCAGCATCTGACATCTACGCAGGAAGCAAGCTCGCCTGAGGTCACCGCCAGGCTCGAAACCCTCACTGACTCCAAGGCTGCCTCAGTGTCCCCGCACTACCTGGACTGGTGCTCCTGCAGAGCTGGAGGGCCAGCACGCAGACCTGACCCCAGGGAGGCCCCCTCTCCACTTGACTTCCGGTGGGACAGCCTCAGGGCCACGGTGGGCAGAAGGGCACCTCCACTGCCCATACATGCTCACCCTGCAGCTGCCCGACACACACAGGCTCAGGGCCCCGTCCTCCCGCCGGCCACTTGGCACACACCGGGTCCCGTCCAGGAACCTGTCTCCACGCCTCACAATGAAGCTCTCGCCAATGGCCCAGCACATGTGTCTGCACAGAGTGTCCCCTGTGAAGGCAGAGGGACAAGGAACCTTTATGCAGGATAGCAGGCAGTAGGGAGGGCAGTGACCCTGCAAAGCATGACCCAATCAGGCCCCCATCGCATCAGCGCCATCTAGCTTCGCCCTTTGCGTGACAAGAGCTCCTATTTTCCTCCTGTCCTGCCTCCCGAGGCAGCGACCTAACGGGACATAGTGAATGTTACTGAAGGACGAGCCAAGGCACACCGCCAGTGCTTCCCTGCCTCAGCTCCCTGACTCCTCCTCACACCCAAGCAGGGAGATGCTGCTGTTCCCTCCATTTTACAGAAGGGAACACTGAGGCTCAGGACCTGCTAGCAAGACAGGTTCCTCAGTCAGCCCTGAGCCTGAGCCTGAGCTGGCCCCTCCCCAGCGCTGGAGTAATGGGGCTGGCCCCCAACGCCCCCAAGCCCCACCTTGGCTGTACTGCACAGCAGCGCCCCAGCGGTAGAAGGGGGTGCTGCCTGGGGAGAGCTGCAGCGGTTTCTGGTTGGTCTGGGTGCACTGCTCCGACATGAACTCCAACTGGGTCCTCTCGCAGGCCTGGCAGGGAGGAGGCAGGGCACAGGCACAGGAGGGGCCTGGGGCAGGGGCCGGGCAGGGGAGCAGGACAGGGGCCTTTGCTGCTGAGGACCTCGAGGCACCTGCTCTGCGAGAGTCACCACGGGGGTTGGAACCCAGCTCCTGCTGCACCTCAGCTCCCTGTACTGTAAATTGGGAGCACAAAAGCCTTTCCCTCCTCATGGGAGAAGACCAGGAGAAGCTGTAAGGACACATGGCAGAGCCTACCACCTAACAGCAGGGAGGAAAACAAGGCAAAGAGCAGGGCTCATGAACCAGAAGACTAGGACTTCCATGCAGGCATGCCTACCCCGAGGCCCCAGCCCCAGGTGAGGACTCTGCCCTTCGGGTCTGGGGAGGCCTCCTGTGTCTGCCTGGAGAAGGCGGGAAGGAAGGCCTCACCAAGTGCAGACCTGAACTCAATCCTGAAAGAAGCAATCTGCTACTTCATGTCTACTGATGGCTGTGATAAAAACAGAGGCGGCAGGTCCTGGAGAGGCTGGAGAAATGGGAGCCTAGCACAGTGCTGGGGAAATGCAAAACGGCTCAGCTGCTGTAGAAAATGGTTTGGAGGTTCCTCTAAGAGTTTCCATAGAACTACATGTGACCCAGCAATTCCATGTTTAGGTGCATACTCCAGAGAATTAAAAACTGGCACTCAAGTCCACGCACGTACACACGTGCTCACAGTAACCACCAAAAGGTGGAGATGGCCCAAACATCCATCGGTGGATGCCTGGATAAACATGTGGTCCATCCGGACAAGGGAATGTTACTCAGCTATGGCGAGGGGTGATATTCTGACAGGCCACAACATGGATGGGCCCAAAAACACCGTGCTGAGTGAAGGAGCCAGATGCCAGAGGCCACCTAGTGTGTGATTCCACTTCTGTGAGATGTCCAGAACAGGCAAATCCAGAGACAGAAAGCATGTGGGGGGTTGCCTGGGGGTGAGGGGTGAAGTGGCTGCCTAATGGGTCTGAGGTCTTATTTTGGGGCGATGGAAGTGTTTTGGAATTCTAGAGAGATGGTGGCTGCACAATATTATGAGTATCCTAAATGCCACTGAGTCACACACTTTAACATGGCACAGCCCCGGTGGGATGGCACAGCCTTGGAATGTGCACTGCGACCCAGGGCAGGTGTTGAGCACCCCATTCACTCTCCAAAGGGCCCTGTGTGAACCGCGACCAGGCTGCCCTGGTCCCTGGCTCCTCCGGGGCTGGCGCTGCTGCCCTGACCCTCACCCTGCCCGGGGAAGCAGGCCTACCTGGGTGTTGCACATTTCAGCCTGGAGATCAGCACCTGTGCACGCACGCCCCCCAAAGGCAGGTCTGAAAATGCCCACAAGACAGTGAGGGGAACTCACTGTCCCCCAACCACAGAATGTGGAGCAGGCCACCCTCCCTGACCAGGAGAGCTTTGCCCCCTCCGTGTGGTACCTGGGGTTGTTGCACTGCCGCCTCCTGGTGACCACACCCCCTCCGCAGGAGCGGGAGCATGCACTGGGGGAGCCCCAGCTGGACCAGTGCCCATGTACTGCCCCCACAGGCGCCAGCTCCTCCAGGGAGCGGCAGTGACCCTTGGAACACCACTGCAAGACAAGGACAGCACCATGTCCCACCCAGGGCACCCCCACATCCAGGGCACCCCCACCCAGCGCATGCACACCCAGGGCACCCACACCCAGAGCACACACACCCAGGGCACCCACACCCAGGGCATCCACACCCAGAGCACACACCCAGGGTGCCCCCACACCCAGGGCACCCACACCCAGGGCACCCCCATCCAGAGCATGCACACCCAGGATGGCCCCACACCCAGGGCACCCCCATCCAGAGCATGCACACCCGGGGCACCTCCGCACCCAGGGCACCCACACCCACAGGCACCTACACCCATAGGCACCCCCCACATGCACACATGCCTGCACCTCCCCATCCTGCTCAGGGCCAGTGCTGAATGGTAGAGGGCAGACCTACCATGGGACCCCCATGTGGACAGAGGAAAAGTCTGGCCCCATGGGCAGAGGGAAAGGGCAGAGGTGCCGAGATTAGGAGGCTAGTGGGAAGAGGTGACTCTGGCAGGCCAGAGGGGGACTGGGTAAGGGAGCTCAGCTGCATGGTCACTTCTTGTGGACACAGGCTGATAGCCCCACCCCAAGGGCCAGGCCTGGGGCAGCAGCTCACTGGCAGTGGGCACTCATAACTGCTGCTCTCTCTGGAACAGTGTGGGGGCCAGGAGTGGGACTCTGGATCCCCACCGCTTCAGCAATGTTATTGCTGGTCCTGGGAATCTGGAAAACCCACACTGTCTCCTGTGCCCTGTAGAGGAGCCGGGCGAGCCACTGGGCACCTGAGGCATCTTGCTGCCCACCTCTCCTGACGGGGTGACCAAGGGCAGCTCCAGGGCCCTCTGCCCTCGCTCACTGATGCCCTCCTGTTGCCCACCCCAGCAATGAAGGCTGCTGGACTGCAGGTGCCCGTGTGAGCACATGTGCACACACACACACACACACACACACACATATACACACACAAACTTCACTCCCTGCTCTGACCTTCTCCACACCACACTCCGTTCCGTCCAGCAGAGGAATGAGGAGGCGGCTACAGCTGCTTTGGTCCAGGGGGTCTGTGTGGCAGGAGAGAGCCTGGCACATGTCCTAAGAGGGAAGAGAGGTGGCTATCTCAGAGGCCACCAGGGCCTGTTGGGTCATCGCCCAGCCTTAACTGTCCCTCCCAGACCACAGGACACAGAGACACAGCCAGTACACTGCTCTGTGGGCACTGCTGGCCAGGGAGGATGGACATGACCAACTTCTCCATAGAGACAGGGACAGCGACCAGGGCCTACAATCCTCTGGGGGGCCCAGGAAAATGTTCTCATTTCTTTTAAAATCAAAAGAAAGAAATGATCATTTAGGTCAAAGGGAATGTTCCAATGTGTAAATATTAATATATTTCTAACACATAAAAATATACATATTTTATAAAAACACTACGATGTAACTATGTTTTGCAAGCAAAAAGAGGCCGGTGCAGCCCTGGGAGGAAGCCATCTTTGGGGTGCCGACCCACTTCAGCCCTCCCGCCCCAAGCCAGCCTACACGCCTGCTGTAGGTAGGGTTCAGTTTGGAGGTCACTTCCTCTGGGAAGTCGTCCGGCTCCCATTGTATTGGAAGCCCTTGGTAAATGCCTATCGCGGATCAACGTTTGTTGGCTCAGGGGCCAGGCCCAGGTCAGCTCTACGTAATTTATGGAGCCAATCAAAACGAAATCGAGGAAGGCCCTTGTTAAAAATTAAGAATTTTGAAGCTCGATTGATGGTCTGGAACAATGGGTGCTTAAAGCCCACAGCGGGGCCTGCGCTGGGCATGAGGGCCCTTGGGCTCTGGCAGAGGGCGCCCTGGCTGTGGAGAGGCGTGGCGGTCGGTGCGCGCCACCTTCGGCCCGACTCACGAGGTGCTCCCTGGTGAAAGTGCAGGCGACCGCTGCAGGGCCAAAGGCGACGCGGCACTGCTCGTCGGCGCCGTAGCGCAGGCCCGGGTGTGCCTCAGGAGGACGCCCCGCGGGATCGGACTGCGGCCCCGGCGGGTCCCGCACACAACGCGCCCGTCCTGCGCTGCGACAAGGCCCCGGCTCAGGCCCCAGCTGGACACCGAGTGGGGACCCGATGGGGGCGTGGGCTCGGGTGGGGAAGGGGTGGGAGCTCTCAGCCCGTGCTCCCGCCAAGGACAGACCCGAGGCTGGGCCACGGCTGCAGCCCTGGCCTGCGCGGGGCGGAGCTGGTGCCGAGCAGACTGAGCCGACGGAGGGGCGCCGGCGGGGCTGGGCGGGATGGAGCAGACGGAGATCGGATTCGGGGAGGAGCTGAGAGGGAGGGGTAGGGGCAAGAGGCGGAGGAGGCGGGAGAGGTGGGTCTGCGGAGGGGTGGGAGTCTCGGCTGGGGAAAACTGAAGGTGAGCGCAGAAACGGGCTGGGGTGGAGGAGCGGGTGCAGGGCGGCGCGGGGGAAGGAGGGAGTTGGCGCGGGGGCGGGATGGGAGCGGATGGAGAGATGGACAGGCGCGGGGAGGCGGCAGGATGCCTGGCTGGAGGCAGGTAGGTAGGTGGAGCGTGGATGGGTGGGTCGGGGACAGGGGTGGAGAGGCGCGCCCGTAGAGGTGAGCGTGCGGCCGGGCACAGTGGGGAGCTGGATGGGGTGCGGCAGACGGAGGGGTGGGTCCGGGGAACCGGGAGCAAGGGCGCGCCCCTAGTGGGATGGGCGCGCTGGGAGGGCTGAGCAGGGTGAGGAAGGCGGCTACCCGAGCAGGTGCAGCAGCTGCCGGCGGCTGCAGACAGACCACGCGAGACCCCCGCGGACGGGCGCGCCGTCGGACGCCATCACGTGGCCGCTGGGCCCGCAGCCACTGCCCGGCGCGCCGTCGTGCTCCAGGCCGAAGCTGCACGAAGGAGGCAGCGCTCAGGGAGACAGCGGCGCGGTCCCCTCGCGTTCGGACCTGGCCGCCCTGGGCCACCGAGCGCGGCGGGTATGCAGACCCGGGTCGCACCCTGGTCCCAACACTAGCGAACCCAGTTAGTGGGTGGAGCGGGTCCCCCCACCACCCTACCTCAGTTTCCCGCCTGAGGGAGCCCTGGGGGACCAAGTGGCTCCCGCCACTTGTGGCTACTAAGTATCAAAAGCTTTTAAAATGTTCAGGCCAAACTAATCTGGGGTGTTATAAATCTGGGGAAGATGGGACTCGAGGGCCCTTGCCGGGCACAGTAATCACTTTCTCCATCTGGTGGATAATAATCGCTTTCTCATCTGGGGGCTGGCTGGCTCAGTATGTGGAAATTCAACCACTGCATGTATAATACGGTTTTTAAAAGGTGGAGAAAATGTGGCCTTTGGCCATGGTTTCCACTCCCAACTTTTTTCCCTCCAAAGAAGATAGATGGAGAATTGTGATGAGGATGGAGGAAGAGGCCAAGCCCAGGTGCAGCAGCTGGAGTAAAAGTGGAGCTGTTGGGGGGGGATGGGGAAGCCCCAGCCTTGGCCACCCACGGAGATGGGGGGACCTGGAATCACACTGCAGCATTCACATGTGGAAAACTGCATGGTGGTAGGAGTGGGGGCTGTTGGAGAAGGAAGAGGCTCACTCGTATTTCAGGAGTATCTGTACTATTTGAAGTTTTTAGCAAGCAGGTGTTACGTTCATAGGAGACTAAAAATCAAAAAGAAACTCACCACTTTAGGTAAATGATAATAAATGGGAGCAAAGATATGCCCACAAAATGCATAATTTTCATAACAAGAAAAATTGGAAACAACCTAAAATCCAACAATAGGGGATTTATTGATGCCCACAAAAAAATATTCTAAAAGACTTGGGAACATGTTTGGGATATATTATTCCATAAAAAAGCAGGTAACAAACCAATATATGGTATAATCACAATATTGCAAATAAAAAATTGTGTGTGTGTGTGTGTGTGTGTGTAAAGAAGAGACTAAAATTAAATACAAAATGTAAATAGATATTATCTCTAAGTGGTGAGATTTGGGATAATTTTTAGAACCTGCTTTTTCTGTATCTAAATTTCCTATAGAGCTTATTTTCTAATTGCTAAGCTTGTTTTGCTTTTTTTTAAGTTTCTTTTATAATTACTTGGTACCAGATTTCCCAGCCCTTGCCTCCCCACCCTCCCTAGTCCATTGGGGTCAAGGGCACAGGCTCCTTCCAGGGCTCACTGCCAGCTGTGACCTCCCCTCCTCGGGGCCCAAGTCAGCTCCTTGGCCTGAGCTTGGGGACAGGATGCCTACCTGTGCCCAATCTCATGGGCAATGGTGACCCCCAGGTCAAAGCCAGTATCCTCAGTGATGAGGCAGCTCCAGGAAGAGGAGCAGGCACCCCCCAGCTGGGTGACCCCCCGAACCTGCCGGTTACCATCAGGCAACTCCAGGTCAAACCTTGGGAATAGAAAACAGTGCTGAGGTGCCTGCCTGCCTCCAGGCCACCTTTGTAGAAAGCAGAAGTGGCTCCCAGGCAGGCCAGCACACCATCAGGGAACTCAGCTACCTGGTGATGTAGAGGACCAGGTCGGCATGCCCGGGATCCATGTCATCCAGGGGGTTGACTGTCCTGCTCCACTCACAGACCCTTAGCAGTGATGCAGTGATGTTGGTCGTGATAGTCGGAGCATCCTGGGGATCAATAAAACAGCCTGAATTTATGGAACTTGCACCAAGAAGGTGCTGAGTGCTGCTGGCATCTGTCCTAATAATAACCGTATTAGATCCCATGTTACAGATGGGCAGACAGGCTCAGCAATGCTCACTGCCTGGGCAGAGCTGGGATCTGGGTCCCAGTCTGGGTGGCTGGATGCTCTGCTGTCACCCCCACTGCTCCGTGGACATCCACAGGAAGAAATTAAAAGAGGACAGAAATGAATTTCCCAATGACTCTGGGCTTCCAGCTCGGTGCCTACCTCAGGCTGGGTCAGGATGACCATCTTCACCAGATGCACTCGGAACTGAGCCCCCAGGGATGGGTCCCTCAGCAGTTCCGACCCCTGTGGAAGGGCAGGCGGGAGAAGTGATACATATGGGTGGGTAGGGCCAGCCCCCAGCAGCTGCTGAATCCTGGGTTGGGGCCGGGGAGCATCCCGAGAGGATGCCCCATCAGCAGGTGGGGCCCCCAGATGCTGGTCCTTGGGCTGGAAGCCCACCATATAGATGTGGTCCCTTTGCTTATGGCTCAGAAGGGCCAACTCACACATTAGGAAAGAGACCCTGAGACAAAGGGATGCAATTGTCATTAGTCCAGAACATTCTGTTCAAACACTGCTCCTCTTGCACAGATTCACCCTGTCCTTTCTCATCTCCATCCATCTGCCTGAAATACCTCTCTCTCCACCTCTACTTGCTTAATCTGCCCCTCTCCATGAGGAGGCACAACATCATCCCGCTCTCCCTGGAACCCTTTTCCGGACACCCCAGTGAGATGGCTCCCCCACAGCCAGGCTCCAGGCTCTGCCCAGATTGTGGCCGAACTGGGCTGCAGCTGCTTGTACCAGTTGTCCTCTGAAGAGCATGGCACTCAGGAGAGAAAACCTGGCTCTCACTGGCCTCAGCTGACCTGAGTCTGAACCCAAGACCCCGTCTTGCTACCTGTCTGTTTAGAATCCTGTTAGCTAACCTCGGAGCCTCAGTTTCCTCATCTATAACACGGAGGTAAAGCCTGCCATGGTTGCTGGCAGACTTAGGAACATGTGGCTGGCAACAGGCGGGCACCAACCACGACAGTGGCCATGACCACGACTAGCACCGTCTGGGCAGGAGCCAGTCTGGTATCTACCACTGTCTTAGGTTCTTGAAAAACATGTCAAATGATTATGGCATTTCAGCATATTAGAGGTGGGGGACCCCAAAAACTTGAAAACAATAGCTTTCAAGTGATGGAGGAAATATTTTCCACCTCTGAGGCTTCCAGGTGGAAACCTAAGCAGGCTTACTCTGGACTTGGACCAGGTCTGCAAGGGGGCAGGAGTACATGGGAGGAGCCCTGGGCCCATGGGGACCGGGAGGGGTCAGATGACCCGGCTCCGAGACTGGGCAAACTTTTTCTTTTGACCAAAATGGGTGTACCTGAGGCTAGGGACAAAATGGCGCTGAGCACTCTGCACTCCTGGGGAGCTGCCCCCACTCCAGGGCCGATTTACAGGGGGACAATGCTGGTCCTGCTGCCACCAGTGTGGTATTAATCTCCTTATGTTGTGGAAACTTACCCAGCAGCCTAGAACAAAGTCATTTTGTGTGTATTCCATCTGTGAATTCTCCAGTTGATGGGCACAGGGTTTCGTATGGTCCATTAGATTGAATGTAATCATTAAGTTGTTGAAACACCCGCTGATTCTCCTTCTGAGCTGATTAATGGGAGTCATGCTTTCTGCCCCACCTTTACCACTAGAAGCCAAGGGGGAGGCCAGCAGAGCTGGGGGCCACCTGCAGGGAAGGCAGCTGAGGGAGACCAGTGTGCGGCAACCCTGTGGGTGGCTGAGGTTCTGCTGCCCAGTTCCCATGATGGATCGAATGGACTCTGGGGCAGAGGCCAGATGTAAGGGTCCCCCAAGAGAAGGGACTAAAGCAGTAAGAGGCTGTGAGGTGCACTAAGGAGCCAAAGAGGTGTCCTTGGACTTCACCACCCCCACTCCACGTGGAGGAGACAGAGGTCAGACCATGCCCCTTCCCTCCCCTAGGACCCTGAGCCCCAAGCATTACCCCGGCCTCAGGTTTACACTAAGTTCAATGCACTGAGTTCAAACTACGACATAACTCAGCACTCTGACGTTGCATCACAAGTCCAGGGTGTGGGGCATTGTATCCAGAGGCTCCCGGGACAGCAGAGCTGCGTGGATCCTGGAGCCCTGTTTGTGGTCGGCACTGTCCGGAGCCCGTTTCCCCAGGAGTACTCACCATGTTAAGATTGGTGAGTACATAGCGCTCCGTGTCCTCCTGGTGGGCCTGGTAGACATCGGGGCCCACGGCCACCAGCAGCTCCAGATGCAGGATGCTTCCCACAGCCTGTCTGCGGAGTCGAGGGGGAGGAGAATGTCCTGGAGAGGGAGGAGGCAGGGCTGAGAGTAAAGGTTCTAAAAAGTAAGGGAAATGTGGCTTTGGCTACCTGGTCAGCTGTCCCCACAGCCCACTACAGCCAGGCCTTTATGTCATCCCATGCTCCTGGGCTTGGAGACACCACGGCCACCTTGGGGCCTGGATCCTGCTACTGACTGGGGATTTCAGGACATGGGAAAGGGCAAGCTGGCAGTGCAGAACCAGGCAGGGAGCACTGTGTGGCTCTAATGTGCTTTGGGTCACCCCCAAAGCCCCAAGCACCTGCTCTGCCTCCTGGATGCCCCTCTGCTAACATGCTGGAGAATGGGGGCACCCCAAGGCAGCACCACCCTGGTTGCACCCAGATGCAGCCTGGGGACTGCACGGGTGGCAGCAGAGCCAGCTCCAATCCTGGCAGGGCCCTGGAGCTGCATGTACGCCTGGAGCAGCCACTTCCTGTCTTTGTGCCTCTGGATTCCCATCTGCAGCATGGGAAATTAGTAGCTCTTATCTTGCCAGTCCCAGAGCTGTGAGACTCCAAAGGTGCACGTCTGTGAATGTGCTCTGTAAATTGTGAAGGGCTGTTCTTAGGTGGGCAGTCTACCTGTCCACCAAGCAGTCTGGGGGCTTGGTGGACACATACTCCCCTGTAGGCTGGACTCCCCTGCATGCTAGAGAAGACGGCTGTTGAGTTGGGCATTTTGACAGCCATCTGGGCATTGGGGAGAGCTTGTCCCTCCCCCAGAGTTGTCCCTGAGGGTGCCTCCACTGTCTGCCTCTACCTTGGATGACCCCTGGGGCTGTGTGGGTTGTCTTGTGGATCAGGTGGGGCTGGGCACTGCCCCAGTGAGGCACCAGCTCCTGGTGCTGCCTCCTCCCCGGCTGGACGCAGAGCCTGTCCGCACCCACCAGGATGTCGCCCTCCTGGAGAACAGAAAGCAGCCTGACACACTGCCCCCGTGGCCTCCTGCCTCTCTGGGCTGTCACAGCACTGGGCATGGGCTTGCCCTGAGCGCCCTCCAAAGAATGTTCTCCAAGCCCATCTCTGCAGGACAGCTAGGGCCCCACACGCTTCTGGGGCTGCGCTCACTGCTGCCAGTGCCCACGGCCCGTGCTCCAGTCCTCCCTCAGGCACGTGGCGCTGAGGTCCTCTGCAGGGCCTGGACAGACCCTGGTGGGTCCCACATGCACAGGAATGGAGGGAAGTCTCAAGCGACTATGCTAATGAACAGCACTGTCGGTCACCAGATCAGCCCTGAGTGGCATCTGTCCCAGCCCAGGCTGGGCCTCCCAACCCAGAGGTCCAGGTGGGCTGTCATGCATCATGTGTAAGGACATAAAGGGCTCTGGCTTGTCAGTGATGTGCAGGACAAACTTTGCATGGACACATGACACCACTCCTCACAACAACCCCCGAGACTGACTGTTAACCACCATTCCTCAGTTGAAGACACGGAGATGGGGGTCGAGTGACTGCTCTAAGGTCGTCTGTGTTAAGTGGCAGAGCTGAATCTGACTGCAAAGCCCTCGTCCTTTCCATCCCCTGGTTCTCTGGGTTTGCACCTGGCTCAGCCACCTGCCAGCTGGGTGGCCTTGGGAAACTCGGATGGCTTTTCCGAACCCCCGTGGGACATGCCCGTGGGTCCAATACTAGGCATTAGGGGTCTTACGTCTGACTGTGTGGTGGGGGTGGGACGTATCTTCACACCAGCGGGACCCATCAGCTACACCCTCAGCACGACTTCTCCCTGACGCTGGCTGAGCTTCCACTCACCAAATGGCCTGAGCAGTATGTGACCCTGGCCACCGTGCCTGGGGGTAGCAGGGCGCGGCCTCCCTGAAGCAGTGGTGGGGTGGCCCCCTCAGCAGCTGGAGGGAGGCGTTCACCAGGAGTTCGCTAGGGAAGGAGGCAGTGAAGAGGCCCAACCCTGGCCAGAAGGAGAAGGTGAAGAGCTGTCCCAGGGCACACAGGGAGGGCAGCCCTCCAAGCCCATCCTCACAGATGCAGGTGAGCAGGGCCACGTGGCAGTGGGGTGCTGCTGGAGACAGGAGGCTGCCTCACTCACCACGCTTGGCCCTCTGGGTCCTCCTGCCTGGAGAAGGGGCCTGAGGTTCCCTTCAGTGAGAATTAGAGGGGAGGGGCGCTGGCTTGGAGCCTGGGGAGCAGGATTCAGTCCAGCTCCTCCCAGCTCTACGTCCTGGGCCTGACCTTGGAATAGAGTTTCATGAGTGGAGCCCCAAACCCCCCACAGGCAAAGCAGGTGCAAGCACAGCTTCTGTGGCCTCGGTGGAAAGTGGGAGTTCAAAGCCGGCCTCACCATCCTCCATCCAGACATCTCACTCCAAAGTAGCTCCCAAGGGGCTTGGGGCTCCCAGACAATTGATCTAACCCTCCAGGAGGGCAGAGCTGAGGGGACCTGGGTATGTGATACACAAGTTCGGGGCCCCCCACTCCATGGTTGGCCCCCACCGGCCATCCAGCAGGCTCCAAGGAGTGAGCAGCATGCATCTGACCTGACCCGAGCACAGAGAAGTCCATCACTGGTGGGGCACCCCCTAATTCTCTCCACCCTGACAACTGGCCTACCCTGCCTCTGATCCCCACCAGCCTTTTGATCAAAGTCACCAATGGCCCAACATGGAAAGGCGGCCTGTACCTCGGAAAAGTCCGGGCACAGCCTGTGAGCAATCGGGGAAAAGGCTTTGGCTGAGCTGGACCCGGAGTCTTGTTTCTCATGGAATAGCTAAATATTTACATCCGTGGCCAGAAACCACAGGAGTTCCTGAGAATCAGTCAGCCCAAGGGAGGCCCAGGGACAGAAGAGACAGCTAATTAGTAAGCATTCCCTTGAGATACTGAGCAGAATCCAGGGGTCAGAACCCTGGCTTAGTCCAGATCACTCAGACCAGCATTTACCAACTTGGCAGACTAATGGGGTTAATTAATGGGGGTGAGATCAGACCTCCTCCCAGCAGAGTCAGGGAAAATCCCAGCCTCCTGACAAGATGGTGAGAAAACCCCTCGGTTGCTGAGAAACTCCCCTCACGAAGAAGGCTCCAGGACAAGTACCTTTTAAGGAACCATCAGGGCCAGAGTAGGAAGTCACTTCCTCCGGCTTCAAAGCCCGAAGAAACAGCTGTGAGACAAAAAGGACAAGAGGGAAGCGGGGAGTGGGGAGGGCAAAGCAGAGCTGCTTGTGGGTTTCGACAAACAGATGCGCCCTTTACCAGATGTGCAGCCAATGTTTTCTTCAACCCCCGAAAGCCCAAGCTCAGATTCCTCCATCCAGTGCACCCGGGGCCAAAAGAACACCCTACTCTACCCAAAGGCTGTTTGGCAGCCCCCTCCCAGGGGATACGCCCGCTCCCGGAGATTCACCCACCTGCTGGAAATCGGAGTGTCCCCAGCAGCCCAGGAGAAAGAAGGCAGAAGTGAGAAATCCACACACACACCTCCCCTGGGGGTGAAGCACGCTCATCCTGCGGAAAGCCGCCTGCGGCAGAGGGAGAGAGCCTGGGAGGCTGGGAATCAGTTGGTGTGGGATGTGACAGACTCGGCTGGGCGGGTGGGTAGGCTGTGTTTACTCTAGGGAGCTTCCTCCCGGGGCAGGGGTGTCAGGGTGGGCGGCCTGCAGGCTCCGCCCACTGCAACCTGGGTCTTACTCTGAGCCGGTCTTTTGTCCAGAGCACCCACAGCCGGTTCTGCACCCTGGGATGGGGCCGGGCCAAGCAGCCCAGGCTGGAGGAAGGAGCACCAGACCAAGGATTCAGAGATGTGGATTCACGTGGGAGTCGGTAACTACAGGTGGGCTCTGACCACCCCTCTCCTCTGCGGACAGCCGTTTCCCTGGTCTTTGCCTGCTCTCCTGTCCTCGTTTTCCCCCTTACCCAGGGCCTCCTCTGCACTCACACCTGCAAACACTCCCCTGACTCAGCTCTCTCTTCGGCGCCTGCATGTACCTGGTGGACAGAGCCACAGAACCATGCTGAGGGGCACCGGGTTGCACTCGGCATCACAGGCCACCGGGCAGCCCAGGCCACTTCCCAAAGGTTCTCAGTCACACTCCCCAAAGCACTATTTTACATTCCCTCACACCCCCAGGGCACCTCCCAACAGCTCGGCTGATGGATAGCAGACACTCACCTGCCTCAGCCCTTCTGGCCCTCTGTAGGGGAGGGGGTACCTATGCCTCCATTCAGGCCAGTCCTTTCCCAGTGTCGGGTCTGCACAAGGGTGTGGCTCTCCCTGCCCACCTTGTGTCTTTCCCAGCATGCCACCCCAGTTAATGTTTGCACTCCTGACTCGCTCTCTGCTTCCTGGAGGTCCAGACAGACCCCCTGCCCTAATCCAAGCTGCAGCCCCGCCAGCCTGGGCATCTGCAACGGGCCTCTAACAGGCCCCCCTGCCTTCTCTCTCATGCCCCTCCCCATCCCGTTTCTCACCCGGAACATAGTGATCTTTTAACTCGACCTAGACTGTGTCACTCCCCAGCTTTAAAGCCATCGATGGTTTCCTTTTGCACTTGGAATACAGTGTCCAAAGCACAGCCCTGTATAATCCCAACCTGGCCCCTGCCTGCTCCTCGGCCTGCGTCTCCAACCCTCTCTGCTTGGCTCACAGGGCCTTGGCCACACCATTCCCCAAACACATCAAATGCTTTGTTATCCCCTCTGGCCCCTCGCCTTCAAGGTTCAGCTCAAATATCACCTCCTCAAAGAGGCCTTCCCTCATGACCCCTCCTAAGTGGCTCCCAGTTAGGGTCACATTTAGAAAATAAAAATCAGGAGACCCAGTTAAATTTGAATTTCAGATAATGCTTTTTTTTTTCAGTATAAGTATGCCCCAACTATTGCATGGGACTTATTTGTATTATAAATAATTCTTTATCTGAAAATTCCTTTTGAGACAGGGACCATGGGTGTAGTCAGAGTGGGGGGAGGGCCTCCGGAAAATGCAAGGCAGGATATTTGCAGTCAGAGCAATGTAACTACATGCAAGGGAACCCCCGACCAAAACCCTGTGTTAAACATTAAGCTCCAGGGTCATTCTTCAGTAAAATCAGTGGGTGTTCCCCAGATAAAGAAGAGTACCCCATGTTGTTATTATGCTAATCATTTGTAAGATTCACTTTAGCATGCTAAAAGGCCCAGGCCTCTGTGCTGTCTTTACTCTTTCAAATATGATAAAGTGATTTTACAAACTAGGCAACTAATTTAGCATGCAGACCCAGCTGTAAACCACATAGTGAAAGGCAGCAAAGATTCCACCTTAAAGATAAGATTGCATTTTAACACCCAGGAAGTTTGGGAAGCAGGATTCTTAACTTACTCTTTAGCAAACAAACAATACCTCAGCCCACCTTGGGGGCTGGGCAGACCGCCTTTTGATAAGCTCCCAGACCAGGATGCCAGTATCCCAGAGAGAGATGGGCGAGAAATTTCTTGTGTTAAGTTAATTCTGGGTGTTCAGATACCACTTAGCAGGTCTACAGCCCTAAACTTTTTTTTCATGTTCTCGAAAAATCCTCATCTGCCTATGAAACCCCCTAGACAACACACCACACCGGACTCTCTTGTCCCCTCCTGGCGTGAGCTGGGAGCTCTGTCCTATCACTTTATTTCTAAATAAAAGCCTGTCCCTTGCTCTCCTACCTTGCCTGTTTGCTAAGCTCATTCTTCGGCTTCGTGAACAAGAACCCCGGCATCAGTTTCTTTGGGCTCCTGCATTTTGCTTGGCAACCTTTTCCCTCGCCATCTCTACCACCATTTCACCATCTCATTTCATCATCTTCAGGGCTATTTCTTTTTTTTCTTTGTTTTTTTTATTTTTATTTCCCACCTCTTAGGGTTCACTGTCCTTTGTTGACTGATGTTAGAGGCTTGAAAAACATTGTTTCATCTATTTTTTCAGTTTTTTCTTGTCTCTGGTGGGGAAAAAAAATATTGTTCCCTTTACTCCATCTTGAGTAGAAACAGAAATCTATAACTTTTTGTAAATGGAAAATATATTCACAGTTTCAACAACTGACTAGGAAACAAATTTTGAAACAGTAATTGCTATGAAATCAGGTATTGGCTGTATGGTTCTTTCATTCAGAATCAGAAGATAAAGATAAGTTCACTGTATAGTACAATAAGAATTGTTGTTCTTAATGAGAACTTAAGGTACTTTTAAAAAAGTTGAAATACCTTTTGAGACACAAAAAAATGGATTATTTTGCAGAGCTTTATGGTTTCAACTTATCTTATATTCTAATGTATAACTCTTACATGTATGGTAGCTCTTACCTGAAGAGAATACTCGTATCATTTTTCTGTTATTTAGGATAAAGCCCAGGACTTAATGTCCAAAAGGACTTAATCATTTTATACCTTTTCTAACAGGTTTATTTTCTCGTTAGTCTCTGTCTCTCCTAAGTGGTTATTATTAGCATTGATAGTTAAAGCAAAGATCATAACACTGAGATTTCGATTTTCAGTTTCTTGCCCTCTTCGTTTCTTAAAACTTATTTTGCTAGAGTATATTTTTAATGTACTAATTGTTCTTAAGTGTTTTTAAAGAACATTAATAAAATCATGTGATGCAATGTTAATATCAGTATGCAAAGAGATATTTTGTGTTTGGAAACCAGAAAGTAGTTCACTAAATGGTATTCATTTTTAAAATGTTTTATATATGCATACATATAATTTCCTTTTGTCCCGGCTCTCTATAGGAAGGGTCACTGTGTTGCTAAGCAACAATTACTGTATAGCAATAGATATATAAAATCCTGGTGGGCATTAATTTTTTACTATGTTTTAGCTTTTGAAGGCAAGATCATTTCTCCTCATTAAAGAATTCCAGCTTGGAGTAACAGCATAAAAAAGTCAACGAGAGATGCGATTGGTAACAATAATATCTAAAACAACCAAATTTAACACTCAAAATATAAAAAAAAATTTAAGTGGCCTCTACATAAGTCAGTGATGAATAGTCCATAGCCACTTTTGTGCAAAGAGAGCCCTTGGTTGAACTTTAAATTGAATATTTAGAGAACCCTCCCTATGTGGCTACCTCTCAAATATGACCAAAGGTGGACATTTATCACTAAACAGCAATGACAACTTTCACATTGTTCTATTTCATCCTTTTTGGAAGTAAATCATAAAAAATACATATTGTCCTCCAGATTGTTATAAGGCTATATTCACATTGAATGAAAAGAAATTGATCATGTTAACATTAAACATTTTTGGGGGGGTAAATTAGTCTTTATGTAAGAAAGGTTGCTTAGTATTGATATTTGTGTTTTAACACCACAGATGTCACCTAATCATCTCAAACCTTGTTGTACAGCATACAATTTCATATTCTACAATTTCTGCCTTCGTTAACACTGTCAACACAAGTTCAGACCATTCAGATGTTTGTGAATTTGTAGATTTTAGTCATATTATCCTTAAATGCTCTTTTTATTTGCTTCATTTTGATTTAAATTTTGGTAACATATTTATAGGATATATTATAATTTACAGAGGGTTATTACCTAAATTATTTCATATGAGACTGTGAAGCAGGTACTATGCTTACCTTTTTTTTTTTTTTGGTATCATTAACCTACAATTACCTGTGTAACATTATGGTTACTAAGCTCCCCATTTCATCTAGTCCCCCCCACCAACCCCATTACAGTCACTGTCCATCAGCGTAGTGAGATGCAATAGAATCACTACTTGTCTTCTCTGAGTTGTACAGCCCTCCCCGTGCCCCCCCAACATTACGTCTGCTAATCGTAAGGCCCTTTTTTCCCTTTTGTCCCCCTTTGTCCCTCCCTTCCCACCCATCCTCCCCAGTTCCTTTCCCTTTGGTACCTTTTAGTCAGTTCTTGGGTTCTGTGAGTCTGCTGCTGTTTTGTTCCTTCAGTTTTTTTCTTTGCTCTTATACTCCACATATGAGTGAAATCATTTGATACTTGTCTTTTTCCGCCTGGATTATTTCACAGAGCATAATACCCTCCAGCTCCATCCATGTTGTTGCAAATGGTAGGATTTGTTTTCTTCTTATGGCTGAATAATATTCCATTGTGTATATGTACCACATCTTCTTTATCCATTCATCTACTGATGGACACTTAGGTTGCTTCCATTTCTTGGCTGTTGTAAATAGTGCTGCGATAAACATAGGGGTGCATATGTCTTTTTCAAACTGGGCTGCTGCATTCTTGGGGTAAATTCCTAGGAGTGGGATTCCTGGGTCAAATGGTATTTCTATTTTGAGTTTTTTGAGGAACCTCCATACTGCTTTCCACAATGGTTGAACTAATTTGCATTCCCACCAGCAGTGTAGGAGGGTTCCCTTTTCACCACATCCTCGCCAACATTTGTTGTTGTTTGTGTTTTGGATGTTGGCCATCCTCACTGGTGTGAGGTGATATCTCATTGCGGTTTTAATCTGCATTTCTCTGATGATTAGCGATGTGGAGCATCTTTTCATGTGCCTGTTGGTTATTTGAATTTCTTCTTTGGAGAAGTGTCTGTTCATATCCTCTGCCCATTTTTTAATTGGATCAGGGCTATTTCTATACAAAGACTCAAATGGAAGCTTTAGGGAAGTGGAATCCTCTGTTTAACAAGTCATTGTCAGCGCCGGCAAGGTGTGCGATTCTGTTAGTTATATAAATAACATGCAACACTTGCTACAATGTTTTGTCATTATTTACAGATGTTGCTGAAGTGCCCCTACAGCCCTATGGCCCTGATAAACCAGTTTGTGCGAGGCCTGCGGGTCCTCGTTCAGCCCCAGGCCTCAGTTTTCCCTGAGCGTGCGGCCGCTGTGGGCGTGGCCCGACTCAGGCCTTCGTCGCTCCGTCCCCGGCTCACCCAGGTCTGGTCGCTCAGCGCCCCCTAGCGGCCACCTGCACTCCCCGCGCTCGGCGGGCCTGCCCACGGTGCTACACTGACAGCAGGCCCCCAGCCCCCTTCCGGCGCATGTGCCTCTCATCCCCATCCAGGACTTCGGCAAAACCGCGGGCTTACCCCAACCAGGTTCTAGGTCGCTGATCCCGGAGCCGCTGTCTGGTGGTGGCCCTTTCCCCATTTGGGCGAGGAGCCCCTCCCTGCACTCTGCCTTGCGGAACCTGAGGGGAAGGCCCGGTTTCCTGCCAGTCGGGGGAAAACGAGCATTTCCGGCGATTGGGGGGCACGTGCCGAGATGGGCTCGGGGTTGCTTCCGGGATCGCTTCCGGGCCTCACAGACCAGTGTATCCGCCGCGGGGGAGTCGGGGGCTGGTCTGGGCTTGCGCTTGGCTGGTAGGCCGCGACTGCGGGGCGGGCGGCGGCGCCCTGGGCAGGGCCGGGAGCCCCAGGACCCGGGGCGGTGCCGGGATGGCGAAGGCGAAGGCGCTGACCCCTAAGCGCGCCCCGGGCTCCCCCGGCGCCGAGCCCGCGCTTGTCAAGAAGCTGGTTCGAAAAAAAGATAATAAGAGATCCGGGGGGAGAAGAGGGCGGAACGTAAGCCAGAAGCCGGAAAACGACCCCAGACTCGTCGTGGTGCGACCTCCAAAGGCACCAGAAGACTTTTCCCAAAACTGGAAGGCGCTGCAGGAGGTGAGACCTGGGGGGGCCCTGCGGACCTCCCGCTTGTCACGCCCCCCTTCGCTGCAGGGGGGACACGGGAGGACTCGCTCCGTGTGCCTCATTCCCATTCTCTCTACTTCTCTGGGCGTTAGCTGCTGTCACCACTTTCTTCTAGACGAGGAAACCGAGAGCTTGAGGAGGTTGGCCCCAGGGCACACCGTTAGTGAATGGCAGGCTGGGGTGCAGATTCACACATCCTGCGTGATGTGTCTGTGACTTTTGCTACTACCGAATTTAAGAGTCTCTTCTGCAATTTTCTGGAGTCCTTTGCGGTTCTCGCAGAGAGGAGCTTTTTGAAAGAGCCTCCTACGCGGCCTCTGTCTTAGGGTGGGAAACCCTGATTAAGTCTCCTGTCCTGACAAACAGCACCGGTGAACTTGCACTGGGCAACCCGGGGTTCTGTACGATTTCTTGAGCTTGACCTCTCTTTCTCTTTCTCAAGAAAGTGAAACAAGATTGAGTGGAAGGGATGTTTACCACGGGGAAAACATTGAGTTTTCTCTATTTCTTTCAAAAAAGTAAATCATTTTGTTTTCCAAATGTTGTGGGAACAGATAAGTAGAAACCACCTCTTCATCTCTCAGCTGGTTTCCAAATACCAGGTCTTAACTGTGCTTGTGAACAGCCTGGCTGGGGACTTGAGCACAAGCAGGCCTCAGGGATCCCTTCCTGCATGAGAATAGAGGTATGGCTGCCAGCAGTTCTCCAGCCACTTCCAGCTTCACAAAAACTTTTCATTGAACACACCCCTCTCTCTTGCTGAGACCCTCACAGCTACGGCAAACCAAGAAATCATGTGAATGCAGTGGTTTCCATGCACCAGCTTGTTGACCTGAGCTGTGAGGGAAATAACTCTAAAGGGAACTTTTAACTATAAACACGAGAGTAGATTGCTTACCATCCCCTGTGCTTAGAGTAATGTTGCTTCAGTTCAGCCATTCTGCAGGTACTGAAGATGTAGAACATGAGTTTGAAATTTGTAGGGACGAGGAAGCAGTTGTCAAATTACACATTATAATGAGATAAAGAAAATCCTTGCACCACAAGTGACTTACATAGGAAAATGAGAAAGGGCTTTTCCCCATTTGAAAAAATATTTCAACAATGCCCATAGGAAGTATATACACATGCAATTGTGTGTGTGTGTGCAACCACACCTTTAAGTTTTTTCAGTCTCATGCCTGATTTCCAATTTAAAATGTGTCATGTACTTTATTTTGGTTTCCATTAGCTGCTGAAACAAAAATCACAGGCCCCGGAAAAGCATGTTGTTCTCTCTCAGATGGATTCCAAAAAGCGGCCCAATGTTACCCAACAAAACGGAAAAGTGACACCAGGTAAAGCACAGAGAGAGGAGGTCAGGACGGGGAAAATAGACCGCAAGGCCCCGAGACGCTCCGCTCCCTCAGGATCTCTGGTGGACAGGAAGGGGCCAGCGCCTCCCACAAAGGCCATCAGCGCGGAGCACAGTGGCCCAGGAGCCATGGAAAGGATGCACGGTGACGTGGCTCCGCGGCGAGGAGCCCTCAAGCACAAGACGCGGAAAGCTGAGGAGGCGGCCGCAGCCCTGGTGCCAGCCCTGCCCACCGAGTAAGTGCCAATGGGCTCTGCCCAAGCTGCCGTGTGCCCGTGGTGACTGGGTGCCTGCCGGCCCAGGCCGCAGCCACCTTGAGCATCGCGTCCCTGAGAACAAAGTCACAAACGAAGGCCTGTCTCCTGAAGGAGCCGAGGCGGGTGGGCCCTCCTGCAGTCCCTCATCACCTAGCCTGGTGGTGTGATTCTTGCTCTGTTGTTTGGGTCCTCGGGAAAGTAGGCATGAGGGACGCGGGCCTGCATCACAGCCGCTGTGTCTCCTTGGCCTAGAGCAGAACTGGGCCCTGGGGGGCCCCCAGCAGAGATCTGTGGAATGGATGCATGCTGAAGCCAGAAAGGCAGTTCGGCACCAATTCCTGCATCTTGCCAGTGGGGCGGTTTGGGGCAAGTTTCTGACGTCCCCTGAGCCTCGGTGTGGTCCTCGGTGTCATGGGGGGTCTGTGAGGTGCAACATGCTGGCTCAGCCCCTGGTGGTTACTCAATAAGCCCAGTGGTGGCTTCCCCGGGGGAGGGCCAGGAGCCAGGGCTGCCTCCGAGTGGCCCGGCTGGAGGAGCCTGTGTTAAGTCAGGCTTGCTGCAAGTCGCCCACTCGACGCAGTTGCTTCAGTGGCAGGAAGGAACAACTTGAGTGCCTGCCTGTGTCGTGGTGCCAGGCGTGCCCTCCAGAGACAATCACCACAGGCCCCTCCCTCTTGTAATTATAGTCAAGTAGGGGACCCAGCCAATAAACTGAAATTATTTCAGTAATTCTGGAAGTGTTGTCGGGGTAAGTCCAACAAGGGAGAAGCTAGTGGGTGCAGTCGGCCAGAGGAGCATGTCCATTCAGTAGGGTCAGGAAGGGTGACGTCTGTGCTAAGCCCGAAAGTCGTAATTCACCAGGCAGAGGTACACAAGCAGGTTGGGCATCTGGGTTTGGAGTCCAGAGAGTTTGACATGAAGCTAGCAGCTGGGTGGGGGCTTCAGTGTTTGCATTTTTTAGTTACTGTGTTTATCTGCATTTCCTAAATGTTCAGTAATGAATGTACTTTGTAAGTGAAAATGTTAGCAGTTGTCATATGTAGTCTATATGTTTTTGTTTTATGATTTCCGTGTTTATCTGTAGTTCCTAAATTTTGTATAGTGAACATGTATTTCAATTAAAAAGGAAAGTAGTATAGTTAAGCATCAAAATTTTCAAAATAGCAGCAGCAGCCAGTCCGGTGGGTGTCTGGGCCCAGCTGCTGCATGAGCAGCCCCCACTAACCCGCATGCTTGGCCTGTTCTCGCTGCCTTTTAGAGAAGACATCTGGTTTGATGATGTTGACCCGGAGGATATCGAAGCGGCCCTAGGCCCAGAAGCAGCCAATATAGCAAGAAAACGCCTGGGTCAGAGCAAGAGCAGCGTCACGCTGGTGAAGGAACAGGCCTTCAGCGGGTACGCTGGGCTGGGCTGAGCTGGGCTGGGCCGCTGGCTGCTCTCAGCCTTGCAGGGGGGCTGTTCAGGAAGAAGCTGCTCCCCCCCCAGGTGAACCGGGTGCCCTGCTGGGTGCCAGGATGCATAGAGCTTGGCCTAAGGGGAGCAGCGTGGTGGCGGGAGCCTTAGGTGCTGCTGGCTGGGCCCACAGCATCCCTTACACTGGTACCTTTGGCTCCCCTGCAGCCTGACAAAAGCCTTAGCCATGGATTGTGAGATGGTGGGCGTGGGCCCCAAGGGAGAAGAGAGCATCGCTGCCCGCGTGTCCATCGTGAACCAGTATGGGAAGTGTGTTTATGACAAGTTCGTCAAGCCCAGCCAGCCCGTGACAGACTACAGGACAGCGGTCAGCGGGGTGCGGCCAGAGCTGCTCAAGAAGGGTGGGTCACTCGCAGGTAGTCGGTATGAAGGCCAAGCAGGCCGGGTTCCTGCTCCCTGGTCCCCTTCCTGTTCGGGAGCTTAGCTGCCGTGAGTTCTGGCAGTCTTGCATCCCCTGGTGGCTGGTTTCCAGCTGGCCTTTGTGCCTACGGTGTCTTCCCCTCTGTGCCTCTCAGCCAGCCGACCTGTGGCAGGTCGGTGTTCCTGAATCGCTCCATATCACTTAGCGGAGTGAGTATGTCAGTGAAGAGGCTGGATGTGTGTGGGGAGGGGGCACAGATCGGCACTTTGTGAGGACTTCTGTTCTCCCTGGCACAGTCCAGAAAGATGCCAGGGCCACCATGAGGTTGTAGGTAGCTGAGTTATGTACTGGTGGTGACCTGGTCAAGGACGTGGCTGTGAGAGGTGACAAGTTGGCCCACCTCCAGATAGACCCCGAAGACTGCAGCTATAGGGTTTGCTGATGGACTGGCTGTGTGGGAGGAAGAGCAGAAAGGCATCCAGGGTGACTGCAAGGTTAGGGCCCTGGAGAGATCATAGAAGCTTGAAGAACTGAGGCCCCTGGGCTCTCTCTGGCCCACATGATCTGTCTGCATCTTAGCGTCTCTGCACACAGGCAGTACACACCTAGGACCCCAGCCCGAGCGGTCCCCCGGTTCCAGGCTCTGGCGAGGCCGCTTGGGTCGGCACCCTTGGTCTGATCCCTGGACTGTGGGGTGAGCATCCTGGTGCAGGCACGGCTGCTGCCGCGCAGCCCTTTGGGGCTGCTGGCCCTGAGCGCGCCCACTGTGAGGAAGCAGGCAGAGCTGTGTCTGGAGCCCAAGGTCCAGACCCGCACTTCTCACTCTCTGTGGGAAGGACCACTCTTGGTTTATATCTCTAGTTGGAAGTCATAAAACACAGGCCTCAGTCTTACTAGATTCTGCGGTCAGGATTATTCTGCCAAACGGGGGTAAGTGCTTGCGAATGCCCTCCTGATGGTGCCCCTCTCCTGACCGGAGTCAGAGCCGCTCTGCAGGATGGAGGAGCAGTGGATGGAGTCCCCCCACTCCCCATGCCTGCAGCCTGGCACCGCGGCCAGCAGAGCTGACCCCACTTCCTGCGTCCACCTCCACCCAGCCTGAGGTGGGAGGGGCCCTCTCTAAGACTAATCGGAACTTACAGGCTGAAAAGCAGTTCTTTGGTTGGTTTTCAGGAGAACACTTTGAAGTTGTTCAGAAGGAAGTGGCAGACATACTGAAGGGCCGAATTCTAGTTGGACACGCACTACATAACGATTTAAAGGTACTGCTTACACACACCCTTGTGCCGGCTGCACACACGCTCTCGTGGGAGTTGTATTTGATCTGTGCCTTCTGTTGTGAACACCCTAGTAACAATACCAGTCGCTGCTTACTGAGTCCTTACTGTGCTCTAGGGGCAGTGCCAGGCATTTTATAAAACCGATCTCATTAAATTCTTTTAAAAAGAGCCTGAGCTGTTCATGCTCATTATACAAATGACGCTTCGTGAGCTGTGACACATCCACGGCATCCACGTGGCAGAGCTGATTGTGAACCCAGACCCGATGCCAGGGCCCCTGCTCACTGCACAGACACGTTCTGCAGAGACAGGCCGCTGCCCCTGCAGCTCTGAGCCAGTGAGGCAGGGATGCATGCTCCTGCAAGGCCCATGCCGCCGGCTGTTGGGAAGCACTCTCCAGCAGCCCTGGGCTCCTCTCGTCTCCCTCCTGCCGGCCTATGATGGCCAGCACGGTGGGCGGGTGGGCAGGCAGGCTCAGAGCATCTGCTTCTGCTGCCCCAGAGGCTATGGCTTCCAATCTCTGCTCCTGGATGGTCTGTGCTGTACGCCTGCTCTGATGAGGGCCATGGGGCGGAAGAAGGGAGACTGACTTGTCCTTGTGCGTGGGGCTTTTCCGACTGTTCCATGGAACCCCAGAGTCCTCAGATGTTTCAGGGACCACTAAATGTGGGCCACCTCATTGCCTTTTAAGATAGGTTTTGAACGGCTAAGACTAACAAGTCCTCTGCCCACTGAAATGCGTTGTGTCACAATCTCACTTCGGTCTACTTTGCGGCTCGTGCTCCCTCCTGACGCGGACTGTACTTGGGCAGACTCATGTTTACTCTCTCCTGAGATCATGGGATGAGCCATTAAAATGTGTTACCGTTCATAAAAGTGTCAGCTTTCTGCATGTGCGGTGCTACCTCAGAATACAGGAAGAAAGTGGTTGCAGGTTGGCTGGTGAGTTTTAGGCTCCTACCTCCTCAGTCTCAAGACCGTGTTTTTATTAGCATGCTTCGTATTGTTGAGCCTCACGTTTAGTTACTGATAATTTTCTTGCAGAATTTCAGATTCATATCAGTACCTTTTATTTGTGTGTGTGTGTGTTACAGATTAAATTCCTTGTAAGAGATTATTTGAAGAAGAGTTCCATTGCTACAAACAAAAAATCAAAGTAACCATCGCTGTTTTCTTCTTCTAGGTACTGTTTCTCGATCACCCAAAAAAGAAGATTCGGGACACCCAGAAATACAAACCTTTCAAGAGTCAAGTGAAGGTACTTAACCCGTGTGGTTCCGAACATCCTGGTTCTGTTCGACTGGTTCCTGTGATTGTTGGTTCTAGTACCTGGTCGCTGACTTACTGGTTAGAGGTGTTTGGTTTTGGTTTTTTAACCTTTAAAACTAAAAAGAATTTTGTAAGGTAGAGTTCTTAAAAGTTAAACACCTCAGAAGTTCCTGAGACTGAGGGCAGGCTGCCATCTCCGTTCCCTGGTCTCTGGGACGAGAGCCCCACATGTGGGTAAGAAGCTGCTGTTGCTCCTGCCCAGGGTTGGGCTGTGGCCTGGAGGCCAAGATGCAGCCTCCCCCTGACCCTCCCCATGGGCTGAGAAGGGGTGTCCCCAGTCCTGAGTGCTGTGGGCACTTCCAGTGAAAGGCACCTGAAGGTCATTTGGGTGGGGGCTCGGTAGGAGGCCCTGGCTGGGGCAGAGCCTACAGAGGCCTCCACCGCAGCGTGGCTGTGTGCTGTCCCCTCTCCTGGCAGAGTGGGCGGCCGTCCCTGAAGCTGCTTGCAGAGCGAATCCTGGGGATCAGGGTGCAGCAGGCAGAGCACTGTTCGGTGAGTGTGCCTGAGGGGCTGTCCTCAGGGTTGGGGACGTCCCAGACTGCACAGCTAGGTGCTCTATCACCTGGTGGCAGACACCGTGGGGCCTGGGTGACTTTTAAGGAGGCTGCTGGTCCATACAAAGTAGAGTGGCGCTGCAGGCTTAGAGAGTGTTAAGTTCTAAATGTTTATATTTAACTCATCAATACTTAATACAAGAAAACTACTAGATTGTATTTGGAGGAAAAGTCCCATGAAGGCCCTTTAGCACCCTGCAGTCCAGGCCGGTCGGCCCCCTGGCCCCATGAAAGACCCATGTGACAGGGCCAGGCGTGCACTGGGCCTTCGGTCTCTGGGCTCTTTGCCTGTGTCTGGGGCTCCGGCTCAGGGTCCACCGTCCCTCTGCAGTCGTGGTGTGCCTCACAAGGCAGTGCCTTTGTCCCAGCCCTTCCTTGGGGCCCTCTCCTCCTGTAAGGGGGCCCAGGTCACCAGATGCAGTGAGGATGGCATGACTGAGCTACGGCTTTGCTGGGTTTTCTCACACCCCAGGGTCTGGCACAAGAGCTCAGTAACTGTGGGACTGGCTGGCACGTCGCCACGCCTGTCACCTGCTGGGCAGTCACGGTGGTGGTCTGGTCCCCTAGATCCAGGACGCCCAGGCAGCAATGAGACTGTACATCACGGTGAAGAAGGAGTGGGAAAGCATGGCTCCGGATCGGCGCGCCAGACTTCAAGCTACGGCGGTGTCAGAGCTCACGGCCCCCGCTCCAAATGATGGCGGTGTCTCCGTCCACAGGCAGTTGTGAATGAATCACGGGGCAGCTCGACTCTCCCCGGTGGCCTCTGGGAGATGTCCCCACCATCAGGCAGTGAGGCCATGCATGCTGCTGGGAAGAACTTCTTCCCTCTGATTTTATGATGTAAGACCTTGTTCCCCCCATTGAGGGGTCAGCACTGGCAGGTGCAGCTGTGGTCAGGGCTGGGCAGTGGGGACTGGTGGGGGTGCCTGGTGACTGTAGGCTTGGCCAGACCTGGGTGTCAGGACGGGCATTCAGGGCCATCCGGGCTGCTGCGGTTACCAAGCCCGAGAGGTCCCTGGCGCCTCCTCTGAGGAGCCCTCTCGCATTGCCTTGGGAGATGCGATGAATTGTCCTGCGGCCCTAGGCAGTTTTCGGCAGGTGGCTCAGCCACAGCTTTGTGGAGGGATTTTCTGTGGCTGCCTTTGGACTTGGAGGGACCTTCCGAGGGCAGGTGTCCCTTCCACTGTCCCTGGCCCACCCAGTTCAGACCCAAGGTCAGAGCCCACAGCGTTACATGAAGCTCTGGGACAAGTTATTCCTGGAGGTGGGTGCCCCCCCACCACCTAGGACAGACATGCTGATCTGCGGTGCTTTTGATGAAAAAGCACATGGGTCCCCTGGGTGGCCTGAGCTCTCTCCCCCTGGCCCAGGGTGAGGGTCTTGCTGAGAACCTGCCACACGGAGTGGCATGCGGAAGCTCAGGGCTGTCCAAGAAAGGCCCAAACCCACTGCGGATGTTACATATTTATAAACAGGTTTTTACTTGAGATGGAGCTTGTGGACCTTCACTGTCCCTCCCCTCATTCAGAACAGTCAGGCCCCCTGTCTGACAGCTGCACCTGTTCGGGCCAGGGGTGCAGTTTGTACAAAGACTGCAGCGTCGAGCACCGCTGGTCAGTTGTGCACCCCGCCAGGGACAGCTTGCGTGCCCCTTTGATCATGTAGAGTGTGAGATGCGCATACACGTACCCTGACCCTAAGAAAAAGGCACTTTCCCTGGGAAGTTCCAGTGAAGTCCAAGTAGAAGGGACGGACAGAGGGGTCAGAGGAAAGAAGGCAGGCAAGCAGGAGGCCGGGGCAGGCAACCGCCAGCCTCAGGGTGGAGCTGACTGCCCTGCAGCAGAGCTGGATGGTGTGGCCGCCTCCAGCCCCAGGAGCACCTTCTCTGCGTAAGAAACCACCCCCTGCAAGGGTGACATGCGGGTCACTGGCCTCCAGGGCAGTGCTAGAGCCCGGGAGGGGGATTTCATGACTCAGCAGCATTTCTTTGCCGAGGTCTGATCGCCACCCTGCCTCCCACACATCCCCACCCCTAACCTGGGGTGTTTTTTGGCTGGTTGAGGACATAGAGTCACAGAAAGAGTCATTAAAAATAACCGCAACCCATGTCTGCTCTGTAGGAACCTCTTGGTCTGGGCCCCTGGACTCAGTACCATCCAGGCCTGGCTTAGAGGGGGTGGGAGGCCTTGTTTGTGGAAGCTCTGCGCATACTTACAAGGCTGGAAGTGAAGCGCCCCTTGATCTCCTGGACCAGTGGCTGGATGCCGCTCGACACCAGCTCGAACAGGATCTCCTCTGTGGGCAAAGCACAGGGTCCTGAGGCTGGGGATCCTGTGTGTCTCTGGGAGCCCGCACTCAGCCCAGCCGGGGCACCCCTGAGGCCAGCAGAACAAGGTTGGGCCCCTCTCCCAGTCAGGCCTGGCACATGACAGGCACCTGTCATGTGAGTGGGGCGCCATTCTCCCCAGCAGTTAGAGCTGGCTCCAGGGCGGGGTGATGAGGGGGTTCTCACTGTAGGAAACGAGGTGGTCCAGCAGCATGCACACATTCTCCAACACCTCCGGGTCGTCCTTGTAGAACTGGTACGTCTCCTTGAGGAGGGTGAGGCCGCTGCTGCCCTCCTCCGGCACCACTATGTGCAGCGCTGCCAGCTCTGAGCGGGGATAGGCAGGTGTGGGTTCCCTCCCTGGGGCTGCCCGTGTCTTGGTGTCCTCTGGGAAATGGGTGATGGTACGAAGTTCTTAGGGTTATGAGTCCCGAGTGCTTGGGACAGCAGACAGCAAGGGCCTCAGCTGCTGGTGAGACAGCCATGGTGCCCACAGCCGCCTCAGGTCAGGTTTCCCACTCCTGTTCAACTAGTCTGCAAAGGCATCTATCTGCTGGCTTCATTTCCTGGTGGGAAACACATCCCACCTCTGTCTCCCAACAAAAGGAGTCTGCTGGAGGGGCGGTCCCCACCTGTGGGCATGACAGAAACAACTGGACGTGCTCCAGAGGGCCTGTGGGGAGCCCCAGGGCACCTGCGTCACGGGTTAGGCCTGTGTGCACGTGACCTGTGTTGCAGGCAGATTTTACTTGTCTCACACTTGACTGTTGGAGATGGCAGAGCCGATTCTCACCCAGACTCTGGCTCTGGGGTCCTGTTCAGATGACCTGGCTCCTCAGGAGCTCAGTCACCCCTCCTGCCCATGAGGGTTGGTAGCTGACGTTGGGCACAGACCTGTTGTGGGTGGGACCTCAGGAGGCAGACCTGGAGCCCAGGGTGTTTCCATCTGAGAAGACAGACCCTGCCATGCTCTCTGTGGCCTCCCAGGAGTGAAGGTGGCACCACTCCCTTGGGGCTGAGTAGCAGGCAGAGGCCTGCCCGGCTTTGCTCTCCCATCCAGGTTTGTGGCCCCCAGCCCAGCCTGCACACCTGCTCTGGAGTGCTGAGCTGGGACTGGACCTCACTGGCAGCTTTGGCCAGTCTCCATCCCAAGTGTCTGTAAAGGGTTACTGTGTCGTGACTCAGGGACAGGGCCTGGCATGGCCTGCTGTGTGACAGCCAGTCTGTGCTGCAGAGGTGGGAATTTGGAAACAGACCTGTCTCCTGGGCTGCTTTAATAAGCTATACCTGTAGGAAAATCTGTGTGGACCTAAAATGTGTATGTGGACAGGGAAAGATGGTCACAACATAGCCTTAAGCAAAAAAATGTTATCAAGTGTGTGAGGCCCCCAGGCAACTTCTGGATGGCGGGACTATAGTTCTGTTTCCACTTTGCTTCTGTTTTTGGCTGGTGGGCCGCTGGAAGACAGTACTTGCTGAGTTTTGCCCCCACCTCCTAGCGGCAGCCCAGTTGGTCCCCATGCTCACCGGACACCTTTGCGAGGCTGGCTAGTCCCCGGTAGGCGTTCTTCACCAGCAGGACTCTGTCCTGGCTAAGGCGGATGCTCTTCAGGAATAGTGCGACTACCCCTTCAAACTGCTGCTCCTTTAGGCAGCCTGCACAGGCGCTGGTTTAGGCCCCATAGCCTCACAGGTCCAGGGTCCACCGCTCCCAGTTCCCAGAGCCCCCGCCTGCTCACCTAGCAGGGACAGCAGCCAGAGGACCGCGCAGCCAGCTTCAGCCATCTCCACGTCCGTGGGGTAGGTGGCTAGCACCTTGGCAACAAGGACCGGGGCTTTCTCCAAGGCGGCCTTGTTCACAATGTTGTCTGGAACTAGGACAGGACGGAGGAGGGACGTCTAGCCCTTAGGAGTGCCTGCTGTATACGTGACCCCTCCAGCCTCCTGCCTACTCCCAAGGACAACAGAGCAGCAGCTATGGGGGAAGAGGTCAGACGTCCTCAAAGATGTGGCCTGGAGAAGGGTGGTCAGGGCACCGCAGAGGATGCCAGCCCCAAACTGGAGAACGGGAGCAGGGCCCCTCACCATCCGCCAGGAGGGCCCAGAGCAGGCCCAGGCCATTGATGCAGACGTCCCTGTTCCTGGAGAAGGCGTCCAGGTGCTCCAGGACATGCTTGAACAGCCCAGCCTTCTGCAGCTCCTCTGAGACCGATTCTGTGGGCAGGCCCCAGAAGTACTGCCACAGAGAGCCCCTCCTCCAGGAAGCCTTCCCAGAGCATCGGCCCCTTCCTCTTGTCCTCAGACACTGTAGTGCTATGTGTCCTGAGTCACCGGAAACCTGCTCGGCCACTCATGCCCACCATGGGTTCCAGATTCAACAGGATGTGGTCCGTCCCTGGACCACCAGCCCCAGTATCTCCCAAACCCTTTCTGGTCCGGGACCTCTAGCTCTTTCCTTCTAAGGGTCCTGGTCCTGTCTCCCAGGGCCGCAGAGCAGGCCTGAGCCTTCTGAGATGGAGCAAGATTGTGTTCTCAGTGGGATGACCTGATAATCCAGTTTGCCTGCTGGTTCTGATTGACGCCCGCTGTGCCAACATGCCTACTCATAGCACCCCTTTCACTCCCAAAAGTGGGGCCAGTGGTGTGTAGTAAACTGTCAGTATAGCAAAGGGCACGGTGCGAACCCCCAGCCCTACCCCTGGCCAGCCATGGGACTCTAGGAGAGTGCCCTTGGGCTATGGGTCCCCAGCTTCTCACTCGAGGGCACAATGCTGACCTGATGGCCTGGGTGGGAGGAGGGTGAAGGTGTATGAGGCCCTCGGCAGTGACCCTCTCAACATCGCTGCATCTGCCCCTCCCCCCACGTGCCTGCCCGGCAGCCTCAGAAGCCCAGGTGCTCCATGACATGGTATGGTCAGGGCGGAAGGGGTCAGTGTGAATCCTGTGGTGGTGCCTGGCACGTGGTCAGCCCGCGCACCTTTGTGGAGGGATTATAAACCAGGCTATAAATGGAAGCTTTCCATCAATAGAAGAAAAAGGACGGGCTGGGGAGCAGACCACACAAAGGCGGTGCAGCTGTGCCATCTCAGGGCCAGGGGCCAGCCCGGCTCTGCCCAGCATCCGCCCGAGCGAGGGCCAGCGACCCACCCTGGCTGGAAATGATGGTGAGCAGGCTGTAGACCAGGACGAGGAGCTGCTCTGACTCAGGGTGGCTCTGCAGGATCCTCAGCAGGATGGAGGGGTCCCTCGGCGCCTTGGCTTCTGGGTCCTGTACCAGCGCTGCTCAGGCCAATGGAAGCTTGGGGTTAACCCCCAAAGCCAGGGGCCACGGGGGTGGGCAGCATGCGGGCACGCTCCCTCCCAGTACCCCCACTTTGTGTGGAGGAAGCTGAGGTCGGCCTTGTTCTCCTGTCAGAGAGGAAGTCCCCAGGGCGGGGAGGACGGGTGGGGGACCTGCCTGCCCCTCAGAGCCGCGAGGGAGTGGCACTGCAGCCAGCGCTGGGCCTGAGACCATGTGCCGGAATAAAGGGATCCCATGCTGGGCTCGTGCTCACCTAGGCCCAGAGTACGCAGCAGCAGGGAGCAGCCGCACAGCTGGATGTCAAGGATCCCCTCGTGCTGCTTCATGGTGACCATCAACACCTCTACCCGCTCCATCGGCCATGGCAGACCTGGCAGGGCAGGGTGGCCAGGTGAGACCGGGCACAGGAGCGGGGTGGGAGGGAGCATGGGCCTGACCCGGGAAGCAGACGCTGCTGGCAGTCTATGGAGCATCGCGCACAGGCCCCAAGGTGGGAGGCAGTGGTGAGCAGCGCGGGTCCCCCCAGCCCTGTCTTTTCCCCATGCTGCCTTGCGCCTCCCCACCGGTTCCCTCATCGGAAGAGGCAGGTGACAGGCGCTCCATCTCAGGGGCATGGTGAGAACGACAAGGACCGAGCGCTGGCGTGGAAGCCAGCCACAGTCAGCTGATCACACAGGGCTGAAGAGGCAGCGGCTCTGGGGCAGCAGGCAAGGCCACCTTGGGGAAGGGGTCCTGGAGCCTCCCTGTTTCTCCAGGAGGGCAAACTCTCCCTCCCGGTGGACTCTATCCCGGCCATGGGCTAGCACAGAAGGGGTCAAGGGGAAGGAGGAGGGGGAGAGAAAGGCGGGTGGCCAGAGTAAGGCCTCTGCTGCCTCATCAGAGGGCTGGGGCAGGGCCTCTGTAATCCCCGGTGCCCCAGCCACTGGCACTGACCTTTTGTGGAAGGACAAGTGAAGAGTGATTGAATGTAATAGGATGATGAGACAGGCTGAGTGGAGAGGTTTTACGATACCGTGTTTCGGCAAAATTAGATTATTACCCAAGAGTGTTGGGGAAGAGGTGTGCTCATGCACTCTTGGTAAGTGGGTAAGTTGGCATATCTGTGGAGGGCAGTTTGAAGTATCTCTGAGAATGCGAAGTATTCACACCCAAGCACATGCACACACATGCTTGGGGGTGTTCAGTACAGTGTTGTTTATGATACTAGAAAACTAGCAACAACTCAGATACCCACCAGTAGGGATGGTGGATGAGATGTGATGTCTTACTAAGCATATGTGAAAACGGGAAGGGAGGTTACCAGAAACAGTCCGGCTCCCTAACACCCCCACCCTGCCATCTGCTCCGTGAAAGTGGCAAACTGGGAGGAATTTCAGGCTGCCTGTTCCAGGCAGATGGTGGCGCCACAGAGCCTTACACTGGCCCCCAAGGTGTAGGCACTGCTGGAGGAGCATGGGATGAGGGCAGGGCTCCCCAGAGGCCCATGCTGTGGGGTATCTCTTGAGGGGTGGGGCAGGGAGAAGGTGGGCTCTCTACCTAGCTGATGTTCAGGCATTTGCAGGAGCCTCTTCATGGCCCTGAGCTGGACTTCGGGTCGGCTGGAGAAGTTCTGCATGACCTCTGCAGGGAACAGGAGAGCCTGGGAGGCGTCTGCCTGTCGGTTTGTCCTGCTCAGCCACCCTTCTGCAGGGAGGGCACCTGGGACCGGTGTGGGCCCCACGCCCACCTGGCTACCTGATGTGCACCACCTCGTAGATCCGAGATTGGGCACGGGGTTATACTCTTATCCCCACTTTACAGACCCAGTGGTCTGCCCAACATGAACGAACTTGTATCTCAGAGCCCACCTCGGCCACGCTGCTGGTCATGTGGCTCCGTGTGGCCAGAGCTCTGCCCCAAGCCCAGGATTCTTTCCTGGCCCCCATGGGCCTCCCCTCCTGGCAGGCTTCTTTGCCTCTGGTTCATAACAAACAACCCCAGTCCCCAAAACGAGCTGCAGCCTCAGGCTGTGCCCTTTTAGACCCCCATCCTAGGGCTAACTCAGAACTTCTCCCCCACAGGAGCCCCCTGCAGGGCTGGGGCAGAGGATCCTGTCGTGAGTCCAGCTTTCCATTAGGAATCAGTCTCAGAGTGGGTGCCTCACTCAAGACCACTCAACTAGTGTGTGACAGGCTTCAACTAGACCCAGCCATCTGCCTCCAAAGCCCGTGACCACGCAACGTGGAGAACTGAGCAGCTAGGGCCTCATGGATGCCCTTCCCCACAATGGGGGCAGAGGCAGCAGACGGGGTACAGGACCCCTTGTCACAAGCAGCCCACCCACACTGGGAACACAGAAGCATGGGGGGGTGGAGCTGACCTCGAACTTGAGGGTGACGTCAAGACCCATCCTTTACCCAAGACCTTTGGATGTAACTATGGTGCACCAGTCACTGGGCTGGGGCACCAAGGAGCTCCCAGCCTGGCACATGTGGTAGAAGCTATTGCCACACCAGCAGTGCTGTTTGGCAAGTAAGCTCCATGCCACATAACCAGCGACAACCTTCAACTGAGGCCTGCACATGTCAAATTGCAGACAGAGCCACTTCATCTCCCTGCAGGGACACACCTGCCAGTCCAGGGTCCTTGCTGTGCCCATCCCAATGTCCAGCACCTCTCTACCCACTGGCCACCCATTAGGAGCTGTCCAGGGCACTGGGTGTGGGGGAGGCCCGGACCCTCTGGAGCTAAGACAGTGGGGTGCCAAGGTGCTCCATTTGGGTGCCCTCGTCACCTAGGATCCTGGCGATGTTGCCTTCTAACAACAGGTCGGTGATAAATGCTGGCGCCACCTGCCCGTGCAGCGACACAGCGATGCTCGAGGACCTGAAGTTGCTGCTCACGAAGGCGATGTGTATCACATCCCTGGACAGAAGCAGAGTCAGAGGGACTCACCTGAGGGGCTGCCCAACAGGCTCGGGGTGGCCCTCAGCTGGCAGGTGCTAGACTCCACCTTCCGGTTTCAGAATCCATCTGGGAGCACCTCCCACAGCATCGCAAACAGGTCTGGCTGGCACCCCAGCCGTTCCACCTCCAGGAGGGCCAGGGAGGATGGGCTGGGCTCAGGCACTTTCACATGGATGGACCCCTTCCTCCATGCAAATACACAGAAAATCTGATTCTACCACTGTGTTGGTATAAAGGTGAATATAATCCAGGCTGGATGCATTACTACATAGTCTCTTTTTTTCTGATTTAAAATAAATTAGAATTAAAACATTTTCCTGGTCTTTGGGGCCGTGCGTCCTGCACCTGATGGAGAAGTTGGCCCTGCTGGCTTCCGTGCTCCAAGATGAACGTATAGGGTCACTCGTTGCCATGGTTTGGGACAGCCATGCCCGGAGAAGCCCGACGGCCCTCAGGTGAGTCAGGGTGTGTGTGAGGGTGTCCAACACACCCAGTGGCCTTGTACATATTACGGTGAAAAGATGCTGGATCCTGAGCTCACCTGACTGTTACTCGCTCCGAGGGGTTGATCTGGAGCATCAAAGGCAAAAGGGAGCTATAGGTTTCTGTGTCGGGGACCTTCTTCTCCTCCATGGTCTTCAGGACCCCCTGCAGGCCATCTGGGAGATTCCGGATGGACCTGCGCAAACTCATGGCTTCTGCTGTCTGAGAGGAGACAGTAGCACTTTGTGGATTTCCTCAACTAAATGAGGACCAATCTGGGCACCAGGGAGAGCTGGCAGGGACCAGAGGGGAGAAGACGTAGCTGCACCTTCTGGAATGCCTGGAGACCACCAGAGCCCCAGAGTTCTATGAGAAATGGAGGTTCGCAGAGAAGTGAGTGGGTCGCCCCACTGCAAGGAGGCAGGGGAACCTTTCTGTCAAGGCCGTGGGCCTCATCTCTGATCCAGACTCAGCCAGTGAGAGTCTGGAGGATCCGGGTGATACCGGGGAAGGGAGGGCCCCCTCCTGCTTCCCGGGAGCCCGGGTGCTTGCGTGTGGGCTGGCAGGCACTGAGGCCTGGCCGCCGCACGTCTCCCTGCTCTCTTCTGTACACAGAGGGTCTGGAGCCACAAGGCTCAGCCTCCGGCCTCCCTGCAGCCAGGGGACCAGAAAGCCCTGGAGGGGCCAGTAGGGCCCTTTGCTCTTCCCTTCTCCCTCCTGCCCACAGGTGGTATCCCTGGTGCAGGGGCCTCCAGCCCGGCAGAGAGACAAGGCCCCACACTGGGGAAGAACAGAAGTTGCCTGCACCCAGCCTGGGGCCCATGGGAGACAAACAGCCCCGTGTTCAGGTCTGGTCCAGTTTCACGTTGCTTGCTGCTAAGTGCATCCCCAGCCCAAGCAGGGACAGACCTCCGGTGGTTAGGGCACCTGAACTCCAGATTTATCCATAGCGGGCAGTGATGCCCCTGGTAGGTGTGAGTGTGGCCGTCCTTATCACCTTCCCATGCCCAGCAGGGCACACGCCAAGCGTGGGCTCCTCCAGCTGCTGGGGCAGGGGCTCCACACGGCCCCTGGAGGCACAGAGTGAGGGTGGGAGCATGTAGGTGGGAAGAGGGTGCCCTCCTGGGGGAGGGGGAAGGGACACGGCTCCCTGGGGACATGGGGTGTGGCAGGGAGGGACAGGCAGGTGACTCACGTCCATGAAGGAGCAGCTGACCATGTCGAGGATGACGCAGCCCAAAGACCAGATGTCAGATTTCTGACTGAAGGAGAAGGTGAGGGCCTCAGGGGCCATCCAGGACTTGTGTAAAGGGTCTGTTGGCGGGAGAAGGCGGGATGCATGAGTCCTATGCTCCCTTAAAAAAAGGAGCCCTCCAGTCACCCATCTCAGGGCAGGGGGAAAGCACTATCTGTGGAGGGCAAGGAGGACCTAGTCAGCAAGATCTGGTCCTTGGTCTTCAGCCAGTCAGGCCGCCTCTCTCGGCGGGTGCTTCCCGGCTGGCAGGGTACGCACGCAGCTTCCTGCACCCCGTGGCCGCAGAAGCAGGAGGGAGAGGCATGTGCCAAGAGGGCTAAAATTTGTACTCTCTTTTAAACATTCTGTCCTCTCTGGCGTCAGGACTTGGAAGCAAAGTTCCAGCTAACCCCACGTTCGTTTCTAGACCTGAACCCCAGGACAGGAGCCAAAAGAGAAGGGTGCACAGTTCAGCTCTGTCAGTACTTAACAGATCTCAGACAACACCTCCCTCTCCGGACCTCCATTCCCCAGCCACACAGCGAAGGGGCAGACTCCAAGGACCCCTACCATCTGTATTTTCTGTAGATCCTAGCCACCCATCTGTGTGCCTGCATATCCACCCACCCTCTGTGCACCGAGCACAGTGCCACCAGCCTGCCAGCCCAGTACTCGAGTCCTCCCCGGGGCTGCTCTGTCTAGCCTGATGGCTGCTACAGGCCATAAAGCCCGGCTCCCTTCACCCATAGTCTTTTCAAAGGAAGGCAAACCCATCTTCCTGTGTGCCCCACCTCCACCATTGCCTGGCGTATTTTAAGACTCACTAACGTCATCCAGCTCTAGCCAGCGCCCGACACCCAGCAGCCCTCTGGCCTACATGTCAGTTTCCTCCTTCTGATGCCTTTCTTCTCCCTCCAGACATTTTCTGGGTGCCTTTTGGACCCGGTATGCACCCCTGTGGTGGTAATTCCTGCTCAGTTACAACCTTGGCCAGGAGGTCTCTTTGGAGCCCACATAAACCCAGGGGTCTGTGGGGACCTTCCAAGCGAGAAGAGGTTTGATGCTGCCTTGTTCCGGTGCCCGCCACTGCCCTCTGGACCCTAGGAGTGCCCCTCCGGTGAACCCGGCCCCTGCTCCCCGGCCACCGCTGTCCCACGCCCAGGAGGCCCCAGCCACCTTCCTCTGCGCGGATGTTCCACTTGGCCCTGTCGGTCATGAGCGTGCTGCAGCTCAGGTCCTGCAGTTTGCAGTGGCTGCTGCCAACCAGGGCGATGTTGGAGGGCTTGAGGTTCCTGAAACCAAGAGGCAGGGCCTCCCTCTGGGTACCGTAACCCTTACCCTGGTCCACCCCGTTTTGCTCGCTCATCAGCCCTCTTTGCAGCCCCCTTTTTAAATACTGTTTCCTGTAAATATAAAATATGCTCAGTTATTCTACATTGGAAAAGGGAGCCGGCTACAAGCAGAAAACACCCAATCCTTCTGCTGCCCCTGCTGACATCTCCCCCCAGATCTTAGCTACACTTGTTTAGGGATTGGTTTTTGACCATCTCACCATGTCCAGTGACAACACTGACTCAGGAGCATTTCTTCACACATGTGGTCCACATGGGTTTTCTCTCCTTTAAATTCAGTACTGATCTGCGCTGAAGCCGCTCCCAGACCCTGCATTCTATGGATTCCAGAGCATGAAGCTGTACCATTGGCGAGTCGAAAGCTCAGACTGGGGGCGCTGGCCCTGCCAGAGGCCAGGCAAGTGGCTTAATCTCCTTTCCTAGGGCTGCTGCTATCTGGTTTCTTTCCGTGCACTTTAGAACCAACCTGTCGAGTCAGCTCACGCTCCACGCGGTGAGGATGAATCACTGGCGGCTACGTGGAGGGGGTGACCCTCCCTTTAAGCCTGGGAGGTGCTCTGGAAAGACGCCTTCCCTTATCCGGGCCCTGCTGACCCTGCCACACCCCCCACCCGCATCCTGCCGAGGGGACTAGGTGCCTTTTCTCCTGCAGCAGCCTGGCTACCCCACTCACCTGTGGACAATGTCCGATTGGTGCAAATAGTCCAGAGCATCCAACACCTGGCCCAGCATGTTTTGCATCCACTGGGGGGAAAGCAAGAGATGCCAGGATGGGAGGGGGCCGGAAAGGTCCCAGAGTAGAGCTCCCTGTGGCTGTTTTCAGGCAGATCAGTGACTACTCAGAGCAGCTAGTGGGATGGTGGCATCATCTCTCTCTTTGCGTGTTGGGATGGGCGGAAGTGAGCCAAAAGGTCAGAGCCAGCGCGAGAGGGCTGGACGTCAGGCTCCTTCCAGGCTGGAGCTTGCGCGCCTCTCCAGACAGAAACCATGTCAGCTGAGGCAATGCCCCAGGCTCCGGACCCTGCAAGCCTGACCCCATACATCACAGACGCTGGGGGCCCTGGGGCTCCAGACCCCCACCCTACCCTTTGTGGCCTGGAAGCTATGGGGGTATCAGAGATAGTCTTCAGTGTCTACTTTGGTGTGCCTCGCTGTCATCAGAATGAAAAGAGTCCTGAGAGACTGTTCTGGAAGCATTTCGTGTCAGAAACAAGGCCCAGCTAGTTTCCAGGACAGTGATTTTCTAGCCATGTCCTTAGGAACCTTGGATTCTGCCCAGGGGTGTCTGAGAGGGGCTGAGTGGGCAGGACCCCAGGCTTCCTCTGCCTTCCACCAGCCCCACTCCCTAACTAGAGAAGCCTTGCTCTCTTTTCCGGGTTTCTAAGAAGACTGTACTCGAAAGGCTTCCACCACCAGCAAAGCGCTGCAGAGCCTGCCTCCGAGGCCATGCTCGGCGAGGAGCGGCAAGTCCCCAGAGGCCCGAGAAGCCCATCCCGGCCCAGCGCTCGGAGCAAAGGCAGGCAGGGTCCTTTGGCGTGAATCATAGGCCCAAAAGGTGAATGCGGAAAGACCTTGCTCAGAAGACAACAGGAAATCTCTTCATGCCTCGGAGCAGGGAAGGCTTCTCAGGACTCAAAAGGCACTAACTGCAAAGGAAACATTGAATTCGGAACTTCTGTTCCTCAAAAGATACTGTTAAGAAAGTGAGGCGGCAAGCCACAGACTGGGAGAAGGCACTCTGCATCCCTGCATACAGAATATACAGAGAACTCCCCCGAATCAATCAGGGGAGACAGACAATCCCACTATTTAAGGGGAGACAGATAATAATCCCACTATTATAAAAGAAGATACCCAAGTGGCTGCAAGTGCCCACTATGATTGTGTATCATGGCTAAAATTAAACTGTAGCTTATAATTAAAAAGACTGACGTTGGAGTGTTGGCCAGGAGGTAGAACTGAAACGCTCCCAACCTGTGGTGAGAGTTAAGCTCGGGGTCAACCGAACTGCCGTGGATAACTGTTCACTAAATGTGACGTCTGCTACAGCTGTACACGTACCTGCTCCATGGCCCAACAATTCCACCCTGGGTATTTATCTGGGGAAATGAATGGGTCCAGCAAAAACATGCCCAGCAATGTTCATGGCAACCTTATTCATGACAGCTGCAAACCACCATTTCAACCAAATGCACACAATGCTAGGCTGGCTACACAGATGCACAGCAACACACCAGAGCAGCACCTCACCACAGGGAGTTTCCTGATACATTCCCGGAGTGGATGAATCTCAAAAGACACAAACGATGAGAGCCTGGACGAGTTCACCTGTGTGAACTTAGAGGACTGGCAGGACCTTACGGCACAAGTAGAGCCATGTGTGCTGACTGGGGACTCCTGGAGTTCCAGGAATGCTCTGCGTCCTGGTCCAGGGGCAAGGGGAACACAGCCCCCTGTGTGAAACGTGCCAAGCTGGACACTTGAGTCTGGACGGTACAGTATGCAAACACCCCCCCGCAGATGAGAGGGAAATAAGGCCGACTCCAGGGGCACGTGCCCTGTGGATGCTGTGACATCCCAAGGCTCCAGTGGCCCCAGGCCTGGCGTCCTAGAGTCTGTCTTACCTCGGAGTCAATGACCGTCCGAGTCTCCCTCTTCTTCTCAATGACCATCTGAAAGCTTCCCCTGTTGTACTCCATCACCAGGCAGAGGAACATAGAGGAAACCTGTGGAGGACAAGAGGCCCCGTCACCAGGTGCTGCAGCCAGGCCCCCTGCTCCCACCCCACCCTGCCCAGGCTGGCCTGGCGCTGCTGCATGGTCACCTGCTCCAAGGGTCACTGCTCCTCCACTGGGCCAGTGAACACAGTGGCTGTGGGAGCACTGCCCGTAGCCCCTGCTCACACCCCCATCCCAACAATTCATTTTCCTGGGTAAATATCCAGGGTGCAGTTGTTGGGTGGTGGAGCAGGTACATTCTCTCCCCACCCCCAGCTCCATCTACACTGAACCCCTTGGGCTTTTCTGGAGGCTGCACAGGCCTCTGGGCCACTGCACACACACACATACACGTGCTGGGGGCCTGGCCTTTCCGGGGATATCTACTCATTCTTCAGGGCTCAGCGGTGATCCACTTCTGCCCTCTGAGGGACCTGCCCTGGACAGACCCCAGCAGACCGAGTCAGGGGCTGCAACTTGGAGCTCTCAGAGGACCCTGCGCTCCCTCCTACAGCAATATGTCCTCTCGGTTTCCTGTGTCTTCTTGAGAGCATGAGTGGCTACTCAGAGAATACTTGGGGGTACACACAGTGACTGCCTCTCCCTAAGGCTCTCCTCAGGGCCCAGCCACAGGGGAGGGAATGCGGATGAGGGGGACCCTCCACTTTTGCTCAAACCCCTGGTTGTCAGCCCCAGCTAGGGACAGTAATGTGGAGACCTGATTACTGTCTGACATCAGGTAAGAGGCCTCACAGCTTGACATCCCCCCTCCACCTCAGTCCCATCTGGAGTACTTCAAACGCTTTGTGGCTCCTAGTAAAGGTAAGAAGTCACATAACCTACATGCCAAAGCACAGGGTTTGGGGCTACGAGACCCAGTTTGAATCCTGCTCAACTGTTACTAGCTGTGTGATCTTGAAGAGCTCCACAGCCTCTCTGAGCCCCCTGGGAAGTGAGAATAGAACTTCCCACACTGCAAACATCCTAGATCTGAGGACGGATGTGCGGCAACACAGTACACTGTGCAAAAGCTGCAAAAGTCAGGGGTCCAGAATCTTGGGACAGTTTAATGCCAAGTAAGGTAGGACAGCAGGGACCAGATTCCTAACTCCAGCACCACCCATGAAAGTCAGAACTCCACCTTCAGAGGCACAGATGCAGTAAAGCTTTGGCTGCAGCATGAGCTTGGTAGCTGGATGCACAGGGTGCTGGAGTCAGGCCTGCCAGGCCTCACCTCCTGGCTGGGCCACATGCAAGGTGGGTACCCGGGGATCTTGTTTCTCCTAGCCTCTATTTCTTCTTCTATAAAGTGGAAGAAATGTTTATTTCTCGTACACTGAAGCTGTTGGGGGCTCATAAGAGATGATGCCTAGGGAGTCCCTGGAGTGCCCCCAGTGGGTGTTGAGTCAGGAGTAGCCATGTTTAGAGTTACTGCCGTTGCCCTGTGGTGTGTGGTGCCCTGTGCTCAGTCCACTTGTTCCTGCACTCGCTGAGTGCCAGCTGGGCCCTAGGTGTGGGCTCTGACGCACCTTGCTATCCCACATCACGAACAGCTCCTGGTACGTGGAGACGTGGGCATGCTGAAGCTTCAGCAGCGGCATCAGCTGCAGTGGCGAGAGCAGAGGAAGTCATTTGGGGAAGCGCCGCTTCTCAGCTACTGCCTCTGTCTCACATCCTGACAAAAATGCAAGCTCATAGCTCCGGGCAGGGCAGGGGGTGTGCGGCCTGGTGGTCGGGAGTCCAGAGCCAGTGTGGGTCATGTCCCCAGCATGTGCTGGCTGTGCTGGGTGACTGAGGGGAAGCTCCTTGCCTCTCTGAGCCTCTTAGCCTCATCTAAAAATGGTGGCAACAGTGGCACCTGCCTCACAGGGGTGTCATGGGACAACTGAGATGATACAGACAAGTGCCTGGTGAACAGGAAATATAGGACAGTCTGAGCTGGCTGGAGAAGGTGGTGTGGTCAGAGGAGGTGGGACACTGACATCCTCAGACCCACGTGGCCTCCTGGGTCATGCACACTAGAGGTCCCAGTGCCCTCACCCCAGCTGACAGGGCTTTGAGCCCTAATGCAATTAGGCGGCAGAAGTGGCCTCCCTGGTGACTAAGGGCCAGAGGGACAGCTGCTTATCACAGAAGGCTGGGTGTGAAAGCAGGGGCCTGGTGGGTGCAGGGCGCAGTGGGGACTGTGGAAAGTGGTGACGGTCGGGGCACCACGAGAGGCCTCCCTGCTCTCTCTCACTTGTTGGAATGTGGTCTGAGTCCACCTCAGTCATACTGTGGGCCGAATAGCTGCTGGCTGGCAAAGCTCAAAAGCCAGTGACTCCAGAAAGATGACAAACAAGTGACACTGGACAGGAGGGGGACTGCTCCAGCACATGGAAGTGAGTGAAGCTGGTATTGCTATTGGTATAAACTAGGATCACCGTCAGCTCTGACTGGTAGACTTAAGTCATGTCAAAGAGTTTACATTTTCTTTGTTAAACAATTCTTTATTTTCCAAATTTTCCATTGTAACTATAATGTATCTACAATTGAAGACAACAATCTTTTAAAAGATGGTTGTTGGAAGATCAGCCTGAGGACCTGGCCAACATTTGGACTTTATCTTCCCTTAGAATGTATATTGTAAGTTGTCCTCGGCTGGATTTAGAAATGAGTGTTTGGAGCCCAGACACCCTTCGTGACCTGGGGGTTTCTGGCTTGGGGCAAGAACTGGTTCTGATCCTCCCTGCCTCCACCTGGGTTCCACCCAGTCACCCCACAGGAGGGCACAGAGCCTGTGTGTTCCACATCACACACTCCAGAGGGGGAAGCACCCAGAGAGTTCGGTACCTCTTTCAGGGCCTTGTTGGCATGATACTCGTCAATGCATTGTGCCTGCAGGAGGACAGGAGCATTGCTCACCAGACATGCAGTTACCTGTCACCACCCCCCACCCCGCCTTGCCACCCCCCCACCCCACCCCCACTGACACCACCATCAGCCCCCACCCCGACCTCCACCACCATCAACACCACCCGCCAGCAAGGCTCTCCCATCTACATAGTCAACCCCCAACCCGTGAGGTCCCAGCCATCAGCACGTACCTCGAGGGTCAAGCAGCTCTCTTCCCCCAGACCCTCCATTCATCTAGACCACCCTGACTTGGACACACAAAGGTGTGCATCCCACCCTGCCATGCCAGCCCTGCTGAGCATGAGGAGGTGGTGGCAGGGCCCAGGCCCAGTGTCCTCAGACCTGTGTGCCCTTGGACAAGTCCCTGCCTCCACCGTGGGCCTGGCTCCCCTTCGGAAAATTGGTGGCCCCCAGTGAGGTGGCCTGAATTCAAGTGATCTTGGGAGCTGGGCGATGGGTAGTCTGCAGCTCCCCACACCTCCCTATCCTTGACTGCAAAGTGGGGTCACGGCTCCTGCTGCGCAGGGGTGGCCGGTGGGAGAAAAACCAGAAGCTACCTGGCACGAAGCACACACTAAGGGGTAGGCGTGGTTGTGGTAGTTGCTGGAGTGAAACTGAGCATTGTTTTGCCATCAAGGTGAGAGAAACGGTGTGTAGGCAAGCCCGAGGAACCTTGCACCGTCCTGCTGTCCCCCCCGATGGGAGGCGTCCCTGTGACTGCTGGCCGTTGCATTGGTAAGACTTTCTCTCAGGCATGAGAAGGGGCTTGGGGCGGCACCCCCACTAGGATGCCACAGGTGTGGCCCCTTACCTGCTTTATCACGAGTTTTACTTTGGTTTCTGTCTCCTCCACCACTAGGTTCACGCCCAAGGCCCCCGGGCTCAACTGGTCCAAAACCTACCAGCAAAAGAGAGAAGGTCTTGGGAAATGCACACGGCTTTTCACTTTCCAAAGTGGCCCAACTTTGACAAACCTTCCGGTCTTAACTTCTCCTGTGGGCTGGTAGAACAAGGGTCTCTGCCCCGTTTGCAGACAGAGAAATGCCCAGCAGGCTGATGAACCCCTTGATGGCAGAACCTGGAACCGGAGCCCATCTCCCTGGGACTGAGTCTGGAGCTCCTTCTACCACCCAGCTCTTCTCTAGTCTGCTGAGAAGACCAGCTGGTGTCTAGGAGCCAGCACATCCCTGGGCAGAGGGGTTTGTTCACTCTCTCTAGCCCCCTTTGTCCTAACTTCTAGCATCCACCTCCAAACTGGGCATCCAAAGAAAGTAACTGGTCTGTACTGGTGCCTAGTCATAGCCATGTGTGCCTGGCACTGTGCAGCCACCCCATGCGGTCAGCACTAGGGCTATCTCCATGATCACATTGGAGGAAACTGAGGCACAGGAGCTAGGTCCTTGCCTGGAGCCACAGTTGCTGGTAAGTGAAATGCCCTGGATTGGACTGGAACTCTGGGGTCTGACTACAGAGCCTGTGCTTTGAACCAAACCTGCAGAGAGATGGCCACTCTGCCAGGACTCTGGGCAGTGAGGCGAAGGACTATGGGATGCGGGGGTTGGATGGTGCAACTGCATTTGTCAGATGATGAGGGAGGGGGACAGGATGCAGGGGAGGGGAGGTAGGAGGTGGAATCCTCAGTCTAAGGACCCTACAAGTCCAGAAAAGTCTTAGGATTCTGTAATCTGGCTCCTAACAGCAGCCTGAATTCTGCTCTGGGAATTCCAGGGACAATGTCCAGAGTGGCCCAAGTTGATATAAGAATGCACATACTTAGGCCCTCTTAGGTGGCAAATTAAACAGTAACAACACATCCATATCTCAGATGAGTCTATTGAGTCCATTGTTTTTCTCCAAAATATCTGGGAAGATTTTTCGAGGCCGACCTGCTTTGCCAGGCTCACTCCTCTAGAGTCCTCCCACACAAAGGGATTCTTGTAAAGTGAGAAAAATCTGATTGGCAAGTTGTTTTCAAATTAAGGAAATTTTACAGAGATTTAATCTAACATTTAAGAGGGCTGACATATTATGTACAGATGCATGTGTAATGGTTATTTTTATTTTGCAGCTTTTCTTTTGTGAATTTTTCAGGTCTTAAACATTTTCACAGGCCCTGGAAAAGGCCCACGTCCCGCTGCATGGGTCTACTATTGGGGTGTTTCAAGAGTTTAGGGACCCTTGATTCTGAACTCTGGGCATTCTAGGGGTCCTCTCTTCCTGGGCGCAAGCACATGGACCCGCGGTGAGAGGCACGGAGCTGTCTGCCACCCTCAAATACTCAGACAAAAAGGGGTTGGAAAAGCCTTAATTTCATCCATTTTTAAGGGAAACTGAGGGCCAGAGAGGAAAAGAGCACCGAGGGGGGTCACTTTTGAAGGTACCTGTCTGGAACACAGGTCCCTTGTCTACTTGGGGTGGGACCTGGCCGTTGGCCACCTCTCCAGGGGCTGTGACCGTTAAATCAGTAGGGGACTGGAGCGGTGGCAGGAGATCCAGGCCTCGGGTTCGCCCCCGCCTCCCGCCAGGGGAGAGCTGAGCACCTGGTACTTTTCCATAGTGTCTGGAAGGGAAACTCCTGCTTCCTCTCCCTTCGCAGGGTGGTGGGGTGCGCCCCAGGCCGGAGCCGGCAGTCAGACCCTCGACTGAGCATGCTCGGTAGGGACCGCGAGCGGCTGAGCACCCAACCCCCTCCTGGGGGCGACACTTAGCCCCGGATGTGTCTGCCTGACCCCGGGGCTCTCCCCACTGGGGTACCGGGCCAATCCCGGGCAGGTAGGTCCTCAGACCTGGGAGCCGGATAGCGCGCGATGGGCGGGGCCGGGAGGGCGGGACCTCAAAAGCGCGGCGGGCGGGGTTTCGAGCGCGGCGCGCGGCCCCTTTAAGGCGCGGCCGGGGCGGGCCCGACGGCGCGGCCCCTTTAAGGCTTGGCCTACGTGGCAGCCGCTGGAGCCGTCGACGACGAGCGAGGCCAGCCGCGGGGCACTTCCGGTGGAGGCCGCAGCGGGCGCGGGTGCCGACGCGCCGGGCGCCGAGCGAGCGAGCGAGCCGAGTCTCCCGCCGCCGCCATGGGCCAGAACGACCTGATGGGCACGGCCGAGGACTTCGCCGACCAGGTGTGGCCCGCGGCCCGGCCGGCTCCCCCAACCCCACCCCGAAGCCCTCCCCGGGCCCCCGCCCCCCGGCCGCCCCCGGGCCCGCAGGCCGCTCTCCCCGGCCCGACCCCACCAGAGGGCTCGCGCCGTCCCCCCGCCGGGGCCCTCCCTGCTGGGCGCGCCGCCCGGCCGGGGACCCCCGCAGCCGCGGCCTCCCCGCCAGGGCTCGCGGTGTGCTATCGGGCGCGCACCCGGCGCCCAGCTCGGAGACCGGCCCCCGCGGCCCGGCGGGACCCGGCGGCGAGGTGTGTGAAGCTGCCTCCCCGCCTCCCGAGCGGGCAGCCAGGCCCGGGCCCGCGGGCAGTGCTGGTTTGGGCCGCGTCTGGCTCCGGAGCATCCTCTTCCTCGTCGTCCGTCGGGGTGGTCCCTACGTGCTTTTCTTCCTGCTGGGCACTTCCAGGAGGCGGGGTGGGAAGCTCTGACCTGAACAGGGGTTGGTCAAACTGGAGGCCTGGGGGTCCTCCCGGAGGGAAGGGGGCGCCTTGGTATGTATCCCTACTACAGAAAGCACTATTTTTTTTCTTTTTCACAACTAGATCGGACTCATGGGGTTCGTTTGACCCTTGGTTTTCCCTCCCTGTTTGGACTCTGCCCTGGGATTGAATTGAAATGGGTATCTTTGTACACAGACCTGGGAGGAGGGGAGGGCTATCTTTTGGGTTTTTTTTTTTCCTTCCTAAAATGTACAGGTGGCATTCTGAGTAACAGGGAAGCTCTTGAAACAGGCGGTTGACAAAAACCGAGATGGACGGACTCAGATGCCGGAAAGGGGAAAGGGCGGAGCTCCCACCCTCTTTCTTGATTAAGCTGTGTTTGATTACTTAGTCCTGTGCCTTTAACTTCCCAAAGTATCCTCGCTCGTCTGCGGTGAGCAGCCTTATGCCCACGGTTCGGATGGTGTCTGGCCCAGTGGCCATTCTTTCCTTGGATCACTTGCGGTGTTTGTGACTTTGCCAGAGTGAAGAGTAGTGAGGCTAAATTCTTTAACTGTTGTGGGGGTAGTATTGAGTACTCAGACTGAGGCCCAGGCTTATCGGAAGGCGTGTGTGTGTTTGTGCGATTTAAAGAAAAAACAAGTGAGTGTCTTCTGATCAAGTATGGGTGAACAAGATTTTCCGTGGTTTCCCTTGAAGGGTAGTATCTCGCTATTGTGGTACCACTTTCCTGCAAGCCGATACTTTAAGAGCACGTCTGGAGAAAAAAAGTATAGCAACCGGAAGAAATCGTTTTTGCAGAGGTCATGGTTTGAAACTTTTATCCCTCAAAAGAACAATTCCTGTCCAAAAAGCTCTCAAGAACCAAGCAGGCTTTGTCAGTTTTCTTTGACATAGTTTTATTGACCCAATTTTATTTCCCCAGGTAGCAACTGCTTACTAAGATAGCTCCTTTTAACCCAGGGAACTGAGATCTTCATACACTCACTCTTCAGCCCAGAAAACCCGGGTTTTGCAAGTACATTTCATAATCAAATCTAGATAAAATGTTTCCAACCAAGATGCTGCCAACTGTCAGATGATAAACTCTCTTACTGAAAAAAGTTCAGATCTCTTTCTCTAATCCTTTATCTCCATGCATTTTGTTTTAAATGAAAGAGGCAGAATCTTGGAACTGGGAAGGCCCTTGAAGGGGACACAGGGTCAGCCTGCACCGAGTTACTGTGGGAGTTGAGGCCAGCTGAGGCTCCTGCACTGGCCTGGGGCCACGGTTCTGGGAGAAAACCCAGTCTGCGACCTTCGGGCTAGTGCCACATGCAACATGCTTCTGAGGCCTGGGGTTCCTCCTGCGGCACAAAGGAGGGAAAAGCACCCGACTGCAGAAGGGCCACGGCTGGGCCGCCAGGCAGTGCAGGGCCCCTCTTGGCAGTGGGAGAGGGCATCAGTAGGACCCCCATGTCCTCTGTGGGTGACTCTGGAGGGTAGCAGCCCTCGTCTCTTCAGAACCAAAGTCAGGAAGAGCCTCTTCCGCCACAGGCAGGCTTGGCCCAGGAGGATGATGTGGACAGATAACAAGCAGAGCCCAGGTGATGCTCCCTGTGGACAAAATCTGGCCATGCTGGGATGGTGCTTTTGTTTAATGTGGATCCACACAGTATTGGCGCTTTAAGACAGTACTCGGCCACCAGGGGACATGATGTGGTCACGGAGGTGGTTTCCCCCAGACCAGGCTCCTCCGCTGCACTTAGGATGTGCTGACCCCTGCAGTTTCCCCCCGCATGGGCAAGTCTGCTGGCAGGTTTCTGCTAGTAGGGGACTGTGTTCATGCTCTCCCCTGACAACAAAACAGAGCTGCCAGTGCCCAGGTGCTGAGAGGCCAGGGTTTTTCAATGAAAATGCTCTTATTTGAAGGGAATGAGGAAATACTGAAGTCAGTGATCAGAGGTCACATACTTATCTTTTCAAACCTTCAAGAAACAAAAGCAAGAATGAAGTGATAGGATTTGACCAGAAAGTCTGAGCTACTCAGAGCATGACCTCCGAAAGTTAGGGCAATGGTGCTGAACTCCAGCTATGTCAGCACTGGGCCACTCCCCTGCACATGCTGCTTGGGTCCCCGTCTGGGCCCGGCCAGGCTGGCTGCGGTGTCTCCATCTTCAGAGGTGGAGAGGGAGGTTTGCTATGGTCTGGCACTGCCCATGGTGGGCTGAAGTTTTGGGGTCCTCTTGGTACCCTAAAGGCTGGGCTCCAAAGGCTGGCTGTACTGCGACCTGCCCTTCAGGTCTCGTAGGCAAGATCACGGGTAAGCAGTCTGGGCAGTTCCTGCCGGCAGGCTCCTCCGAAGCTGCATCTCTGGCATTAGGCTCCTTGGCCTGGGCAGCCGGGGACAGTGTCCCCCTGCTCCCAGGAAATCAGGTGCTGGAGAAACTGCTGAGACTACTCTTTGGGCTAGGCATCCGGAAGCCATCTGAGACCAGGTTGGCAGGGGCCAGACACCAGTGAACTCAGCAATTCAAGATTATGTCAGTGCTGGCGGCCGGTCCACACTGCCAATCTGCAGAATGTAATTTCCGAGCATACCTACGCCTGTAAACAGGAGTATTAGCGCTTAATGGGCTCTGCCTGATGGCTGATCACCAGGGTGACAGATAAGCTGCATGGGACCTTGCTTCCAGAGTGGCCTTTGGTATTGTGCCTGTCCTTGGGCGTTGACAGAGCCGCTTCTGGGAGCTCTCCCTGCCACCAGCTCCCTTTGGCCACTGGCTAGGATGGCTGCAACAGGACACTGAGTGGGGCACGTGCAGCCCACAGGCATCGGGGCTCTGGATTAACAGCTCGTACCTGGCTGTTAGGTGTGGGTGGGATTCTGGTGACAGTGGTGGGTTCTAAGCATGTTCCTCGTGTTCCTCTGCTGTTACCTTGCACAAGGTTTCCTGCCTTACACCACAAAGGAGTGGGGAGAGGGGACAAAGGGGAATCAACTCCCTCTTCCCTAATTGCTGATCTTAAGACGGGAGGTTAAGAAAAGCGACCACACTCTTCTGGGGAGCGGGGCGACGTGGGAGGGGCAGTGGTTAGTGAAGCTTCTCCCAGAACTAACGTGTCCTGTCACTGCTCTCCTACGGGTGGGCGCTTTGTCACGTGGAGTTTTAGTAAAGAGAGCCGGGCCGCCTCCCCAGCACAGGGCCAGTCAACACCTCCACCTGGACCCCGGGGAGCGGCACTCAGGGAGACTGGGGGGCTCTGGGGCCACGACGGGTGCACACGTGAGTCCCTGAAGTCTCGCACCAGCCTCTGTCTTTGCCTGATGTGAAGGAAGTTGCCTGACCACAGGTTATTATTCTCTGGGGTGTGGAGGTGCGAGCTGTGTTTTGAGGAGGGCAGCCCCAGTCCTGAGCGTCAGGAGTGTGTGACCTGCCTTTTCCTTTCTCAGAGTTCTCATGAACCCAGAGTTGCAGACTTTTCCTCATTCCTTTTCGTCCTGGTATCAACAGAAAGTAGGTTTTCCTGTGCAGGCTGGAGCTGCCGGCGGCTGTGTGATGCCATCGCAGCATTCCCAGTGTCTCAGGTTGGGTATACTTCGGTTTCCTCGGTCCCTGCAATCCTCTAAGGGGACCCTGTGTAAGTCAGGTCAGCTTTCCATATCCCTTGAGCCACTCAGATATTAGCACTGCTGGTGAACACATCGTGCTGGGTTGGGAGGTCCTGGGAGACTCCAGTGGGGGACCTGCCCACAGAGGGTGCCCTGCTCGGACAAGCGCCCCTGCTCAGGGCCCACCTCCAGCTGTTCATTCATGGTAGTCCTGGGCTTTAGCACTCGGCCCTTGGTGGCTGCCGGGAGTGCCTGATTCCAGTGCTTTTCTCTGCTGTGCTGAGGGGACACTGGCTTTGGGATGCTGTCTCAAGTGGCGGCATGTGGGTTCAGTGACTGACTGAACCACTGTGACCAACACGCATGTAGGGAATAAGATGAAAATGGGTCTGGTCTCGTGTCATCAGATGTGTTTTCTTTTGTGTTCAGTCCAAATGTCACAAGATGGCTGGTTGAAGAGGCTCTGGTGGGCCTGGCTTGTAGAACAGTCCCCCTATACCTAGACCACATTTGACTTTGAAAATCAGGCATGTGATGGAGTGCAGGGCACAAATATCTGGCGTTTTGTGTCTTCTCTCCAAAGCAGAGGGATGCCTGGGTCCCCACCTGTGCCCGGAGACAGGCGTGAGTGGGCCCGGCAGGGCAGTGTGCCGCTCTTCAGCCCTCTCAACACACTCAGATTAGCAGTACAGACTCCTCATGGGGCTTTAAACTCCGTCTCACCTCATGGGCTGTGCTGCGGAGCAAATGAGCATGTAGACGGGGTGCTGTTGGCTGAGGCGGCTCGGCCTGGGCCTGCAGGTCCGGGCCTGTTTGCCCGTCTCGGGAGACCACAGTGACGGACGGGGCAGACCTGGCAGTGAGCAGCTTTCAGCAAGTCAGGACACCTCCAGAGTCCGTCTCTGCCCTGCCTTTTGGGGTAGAACTCCCTGGGAGTCCCACTGCGGCTCTGGTCGCAGCCTGCCAGCCTTCTTGTGGAGCTGTGTGGCCTCGCCACTGCTTTCCAGGTGTAGACATGGAGCTGAGGCCCGGGTCGTTGCCAGAGCTCCTCGGTGGGCCTTGACACGAGGGCCGTTGCGTTGGAGCCAAGGGGGTGAGTCTTCTCATGAATGAGGGATGATCACAGCGTGCTGGGCCTTTTGAGGGATCTGGGCCACGAGGCTGAACCGGGAGGGCTTGTGGCACCAGCTGTCCCCACACCTTCTGATCTGATGGTGAGTTGACTCTGTGCGCATACGTCCTGTGTCTGCTGTGCGGACTCGTCTGAGTTCACACGGAGAATTTGGGGCCTTTCCTTTTACACAAGGTCTTTTCTCCTTCCTTCCTTCCTTCTCCTCTGCTTATGAAAGTTGGAAGGCGCCTCAGCCACCATTGGTCCAGCTGTGCTCAGTTTGTAGGACAGGTTGTCCATGTCATGGGGCACTGGCTGGTGGGCGTCAGAGCCGGGGTGGGACACGGGCTTCCTTCCCCGTGTCCACGTGCTTGGGCACCTGCCTGTTGGTTTCTCACTGACCTCTGCCACCACTTCAGTGGGGGGGGTCAAGGGCTGAGCCGACGTGCAGAATGGGCACCTCAGTCCGGCTCAGTAGGTGAAGAGAATGGACACCTGGCTTGTCATCTTTTCCTCTTCTCCAGCCTCCCAGGTGAGGCAGTCTGCTGTGGCCCAGACTGGAGGGCGAGGGAGGCTTCTGTGTGCTGACTGAGCCTCGGGTGACAACTGGAGGGTGCTCAAAACACAGCTCATTAGCTATGATCGATGATCGACAGTGTCAGCAGTTTTGAGGAGTTTAAAGCAGTTTTTCAAAATGTCAAAAATTAAACACATAAATATTCATTTATTCAAACAGGTTTAGTCGGCCCTGAGGGGGGCAGTAACATTCATTTGACTGTCCCTCTGAGGGCACAGGCTCACGGGCAGCCTTTAGACTCTGGCCTCCTGACACATCACTCGTGGGTGGGTCCCCGATCTTTCTCCCAAGTTCCTGCTACATCACCATGGAGCGTAGGATTTCTTCCCTTTGTATCTCAGCCTTGAACGGTGGTCAGAGCGAGTGCCCGGGGACACTGAGTGACGTTCAGCCTGTGTATTTGTACCCGACCGTGCTGTCACAGGTGGCATCGCCTGCGTGGAACAAGAGGAAGTTGTAAATGTGTTTTCTCGCTGACATTTGCCAGTGATTTTACACATTTGAATTTTGGTGTGCTGTTCAAACAGTGGTCCGTCCATTTGTTAGCAGGTTTTTAATTTGCTTTGGGCTTTACACAGGCTGGTAGAAAAATCCCAGAGCTTTCCAGCCTCTAGCCATGCCGGCTTCATGTGTGCGCACGGTCGTTGCCTGCCAGTCTGTATGAGTCAGACCCTGATCTCCCCAGAGGGGGCTCTGGCAGGGCCTGGGGGTGCACCGCAGCTCCTGAGCACATGCAGGGCTGGCCCACTGGGCCTCTGCTATCCCTGCTGTGCAGAGCTTGGCTAAGTGTACCCGCAGGAGCTTACCGTGCGGCCGGCTATGAGGGACGTGGTGTCACCTCAGCCGACCACTGCCTTCCCTCGGGGCTCTCGGCATCACTGGGGTGACTGGAGGCGGGGCTCAGCCGTGTGTGACCAGCAGGCCAGGCTAGCAGCTCTGGGTGACCCCTCTCCCCTCTGGGGTTGGGTTTGCACATTTGTAAATGAGAGGTCATCCTCAAGGGGGTGAGCCAGTTTTGTCCCGCCAGGAGACACTGGCAGTGTCAGCTTTTTCAGTTGTCATAACTGGAAGGGGGCTCCTCATGGCATCTACTGCATAGCCACCAGGGTGCTGTTCACACCATTCCGTGTGGGACAGCCCACAGTAACAAACGGCCAGTGCCAGTGCAGCGTACGCAGCGGGCAGACCAGCCTGTCACAGTGCCCTCACCTGAGGACAGATGCTGTGTGTCTTGTGGCCATGGACTTGCCACCCACACCTCTGCCGAGATAGGGCACATCATGGAAGAGTGTCACGGCCGCCACCTTAGGGGCCTGAGCTGGACAGGCCCGTGCAGAGTTGTGCGTCTCAGGGTCATGGTGCACGCAGGCCTGCAGGGCCGTGCTGGTGCCCCCTCACCTGGGTTCTGTGGCCCCGCAGTTCCTCCGAGTCACGAAGCAGTACCTCCCCCACGTGGCACGCCTCTGCCTGATCAGCACCTTCCTGGAGGACGGCATCCGCATGTGGCTGCAGTGGGGCGAGCAGCGGGACTACATCGACAGCACCTGGAGCTGCGGCTACCTGCTGGCCTCCTCCTTCGTGCTCCTTAACCTGCTCGGACAGCTGAGTAAGTGGCTTTGAAGTGCACCAGGCTTCCCCTCTCCAGCACCACGGCCAAGGGGGCTGCACATAAACTTGAGGGTCCTCCTTCCCCTCCTTCCAGGGCAGCGAGCCAGGCCTGGGAGTTGGTGCTGCACTGCATTTGGGTGGGCGCTCCATGTTCAGTCCTGGGCTCACGGCTTTGGAGCGTGCTGAAGAAACACAACAGGGACCCGTCCTCTTAAGTGCCCAAAGCAGGAGATGCTGGAGACCGGGTGACCTGGGTGGGCAAGAAGCCGAGGCAGTCGGAAATCAAGGTGTCCGGAAAGGGTAAATAAAGGCAAAGGAAGAAGAGAGCGCCTGAGACCAGAATGCAGCTCCTGCTGGCCTCAGGTCTTTATTCTACTCCAGACAGACCGTCTCCTGATGATATCCCTCCCCAGCGTGTTCATTTTGCAAGAGATGACTTGCACTCTTGAGCGTGTCCTGAAGCTCTCCCCTGCAGAGCCTGATGGACAGCCCTTCTCTGTAGCAAGGGGTCCCCTTTCTAGACCAGTGTTTTGATAAGTAAGTCCACTTGACGTGTGTGGTCTCTGCTTGTCATTAACTCTTCCAAAAGGTGCTTTCTGCTCAGGTAGGTAGGTGGGCTGCTGCTGCACCAGAGGGCAAGTGAAGTGGCCTGGGACTCGCCAGCAGCCCCTGATCCTGCCCTTCCCCTTTCCAGCTGGCTGCATCCTGGTGTTGAGCAGGAACTTCGTGCAGTATGCCTGCTTTGGGCTCTTTGGAATCATAGCACTGCAGGTAAGTGGCATGGGCAGGGCCTCACTCGTCCTTACTCTGGTTGAATCAGCTCCTGAAAAGGCTTTTGTGAGGGTTTGGCATCACTCCTTCAACCATCCGTGTGTCTCTGCTGGGATGTTTCTCCTCTGAGAAGTCACTAGATTCTCCTCACTGCAAGCTCCTGGTCAGCATCTTCCTGGAGGACAGCACTGTCCTGAGCTGGAGAGGCTGGTGCCCTGAGAAGGTGCTGAGCTCCAAGCACCCAGCTTTGGCCATTTTCCTGGGTGTCCTTGGACAAGACGCAGATCACCTGGTGGCTGCAGCTGGGACATGGCCTTACCATTTTACTCTCCAGAACAGAATACCTAGCTGTGTAGATGACCTGTGTAGCTCAGACTGCTTTGATCTGGGTGAGTGGCCTCAGAGCCGCAGTGCTTTGCAGAGCAGCCTGGCTTAGCTCTGGCTACACAGGCTAGGAAGCAGGGGACCCGCCAGCACGCTGAGCATGCTGAGAAGGCCATCGTGGATCAGTCTTTGGTGCCCGACACCGTTTTGTGCCTTGATTCCCACCTAATGCTGGAGAATCCCCTACTGCCAATAATTTTGTGGAGACACAAATTTGTTTGGAAATGCTGACGCTCAGGTTTTTCTCTGTTTTCTCTGATCCCCTCAGACAATTGCCTACAGCATCTTATGGGACTTGAAGTTTCTGATGAGGTAGGTGCAAGCTGGGTGGTATACTGTTAGTGTCTCTCAGCTCGGTAGCTGTCGGTTGGTGTACACTTCTTTGGGTCCAAACTGAGCTCTTAGAATTGGTAGTGGATGTTGGCAGAACCTTGTCCATCTTCGCCCAGAGCCCCTAGAACGCAAGTGAGGATGAAGTCGTTGCTCCTGACCCTGTATTTCACAAGGGAGGGGACCCAGCTGGTCCCCAGGACAGTTAAGAGCAGGCCCGGTTCTGAGTGCGTCCTGTTACCAGTATGGACACATCTGTGCTTCAGTTGGACAGGGCTTCTGTAGGCCTCCTGCCCACCTGGTCCTGCTTGGTTGGGAGGGAGGGCCCCCCTCACCTGGTCTGTCAGGCACATGGAGGGCCGGGCATGCCTCCGTGACCAGCCCTGCCTCTCTGCGCCCAGGAACCTGGCCCTGGGAGGCGGCTTGCTGCTGCTCCTGGCGGAGTCGCGCTCCGAGGGGAAGAGCATGTTCGCGGGCGTCCCCACCGTGCGGGAGAGCTCCCCCAGACAGTACATGCAGCTGGGGGGCAGGGTGCTGCTCGTCTTGATGTTCATGACCCTCCTTCACTTCGACGCCAGCTTCTTCTCGGTGAGCGTTCCTGTTTGCTTAACGGGTCTGGCATCTGTCCCAAAAGGGGTGCTGCCTCCCCTGCCCAGCTGGGTACTAAGCAGAGCTCGAGGGGACATGGGGATGAGTTGGCTCAAAGGAAGCAAACCTTCCGATCCTATTGAAAGAAACAAAAACTGGCAAACTCTCCTGTGCTCAGAAGCTGCCTTTGGGACAGAGGATGCCCAGACGCCCCCGACCTTGCTGGAGGCCTTGGCGCCCAGGGGGCTGGCCCTCCACGGAGCCCCCCGCGGTCCTTCCTGGCACTCATTTTCCTTGCCATCCTCACTCTGCACTTCTGCTGTGCTTTTGTGTGCCAGGTGTTGGGGTGCAGGTGGGGAGGGCTCTATCCTTGTCCCCGGGAGCTTACAGAGCTTGTCTTTAGAACTGACGGGGTGCCCGGGCACTGTGGGCGAGGGAGGAGCTGGTTCTCAGTGGCTCCAGGCAGACTTGGGTGTGTCTTGGTGAATCACAGCCTGTCAGCAGGCGACTTCCTTCTTTTCTTCCCCAAACCGTCACGGCTTGGAGTTTTACTCTCTCCGCTGCCCCCGCATCTACTCCCTAACAGTAAGGCGGCCTCCAAAGCTTCAGCACCATCTCCTCGCACACCCCTTGGCTCTGTCACCTGGCCCATACTTCCATGACACAGGGCAGGTATAAAACATGCCTTCTCTTTCCTCACACTGAGTTTGAATCCCTTGCCTTCCGACCCATGCAGATTCTGCAGAACATTGTGGGCACAGCTCTCATGATTTTGGTGGCCATTGGTTTTAAAACCAAGCTGGCTGCTTTGACTCTCGTTGTCTGGCTGTTTGCTATCAACGTGTATTTCAACGCCTTCTGGACCATTCCCATGTATAAGCCCATGCATGACTTCCTGAAGTACGACTTCTTCCAGACCATGTCAGTGATTGGAGGCCTGCTGCTTGTTGTGGCCCTGGGCCCCGGGGGCGTCTCCATGGATGAGAAGAAGAAAGAGTGGTAACAGACCCCTCCCTTGCCCAGCTAAGACCCCTGGCCATTGAGGACTGGCTCGGGGTGGATTCGACAAAACCGCCAGCATTTATGTATCCTCTTCCCTTCCCTCCCTTGGTAAAGGCACAGATGTTTTGAGAACTTTATTTGCAGACAACTGAAAATCGATGGCTGAACCCACTCTGGACCCACCACTTGGCATGTGGCCGTTCAGAGCCAGCGGGCTAAGAGTCTGCACCTGCCCCCCAGGGCGAGGCCTTGGCTTCTGCAACTGAGTGGCTCCAGTGGCCGTGGCCTCTCTGCCCTGTTCTTGTCTTCTGGGGGGTGGGGGAACTTCAGGCTGTACTGTGAGCAGATACAATTGTGTATCATTCAAAGCAGTCTCCCTCTTATTTTTTTAAGTTAACCGTTTTTACCTAAACAATGATATGGGATTGCCCAGCCATCACACACACTGTCAAATTCTGGTTTAAAACTGCACCAATGGCTTCCACATAGTTTCTGCCCTGCATTATATTTAGAGGGCCAGGGGAAAACATTTAGAGAAACCGAAACCCAAAGAACAAGGCAGTATTAGAGGGGTGGCTGAGGCACCATTTATGGAAAATGTCATTCATCAGAGTCAGCACACAGTTGTGCAGGCTTTTATGGGGGTCGTACCCTGGGAGCTTTAGCGACTCAAGGTGGGGGTGGAAGGGCTAGAAGTCCTCGGGGAAGTGCACCCAGAGCCCGGAAGGACCTGCGTGCTGCCCCGGCCTGGCAGCATAACTGCCAGCTGGCTGTGCTGCTCCACGTGGCCAGCTTGGGAGGAACAGCTGCCGCCGTGGGGCCATGGTGACAGGCTCCCGACCAGTCACCTCATGCCTGACCTTTCCCCAGAGCCACGGCTGAAACCCTGGACAGGAGTCCAACCTGGCCCAGCGCCCCGCCCAGCTCCTCTCGGCTGGAGGGGCTTCTCCCGGGCTGCGCAGCCGTGACTTCATTTTCAGGAGGCTGTTGCTTGCTCGGATTGTCTATTTGCTATGCTGAGTGCAGCCCGAATTACTTTCTATGGTTTGTGATGCCTTACTGGTTGGATCTTAAACCTGTATTTAAAGTTTTCTAACATTGCCTTACGCCGTGTCTCTCTTCTTGGGGGTATGAGCGCTTGTGACAGTTCTCCGCCTGCCTGCGTTGCAGCACGTGCTATGAGGGGAGTCAGACATCTCTGTGCCTCCCACTGCGCCCCCCCCAGACCCTTACAGAGGAGGCCAGCTGGTAGGCCGACTGGACTCGGACTGCCTCAGGGCTTGTCTTTCCTTCTCCGGTTGCATCAGCTAGATGGGCAAGCCTGAAGCCAGTCCCCAGGGCTGCTGGGGGCCAGTCCAGAGCCAGCGTGCTGTGGGGAACCTCCCCGGGTCCTGTTCAGCCTGGCAGGCGGGGCCGAGGCCGGCTTTGGCTCACTGGTGCTCTTAGAACCTTACCTGGTTTTGAAGCCTGGGCCCACTAACCCAAGGGGAGCAGTGGTGCACCCCTCAACACACCACCTTGTGCTCCAGCCCCAGTGAGGCCCATCCCAAGGAGTTCCTACACCCTCCCCCGATGGCCCGCTGCAGGCCGCTGGTATTTATAAGATGAAGCCAGGGGTTGAGGACAGAGAGCTTTGCCACCTGTGACATTGCAAAGGGTGGTTTCCTACTGTCAACGCCAGTAGGCATCTCTTGGTCATCCCCCTACCGCCACCACTTCCCACTGACAGTGTGACAGCCCTACAGAGGGTCTGTCTCCACCAAGCCCAAGTCTCTGTGTGGCCCTCTTTCCGGCAGGGTACGGGTCCTCCTCAGCCCAGGCCTTTGTTGCTTTGTGGGAACGAACTGACCTGGGGCCGAGGGGTGTGGTGGTCACCAGGTACCCTGGATACTGGAAGTGGGTGCCGCCTCCCCAGCCCTGAATGGGCTCACTCAGCCCTCCCCAGCCTGTGCCCAGGAAGGGGGTAGATGCCTTTGTGGGGAAGAGAGGAAAATGTGATCTACCAGTTGTTTTTGGCAAAACAATTTCTGAATATTTTCTTGCTTTATGTGGGAAATAGGAATAAATCTCATTTTATGCTGTATTTTATATCTTAGTTGTGTTTGAATACATTTTGGTTTTTGGAAACACAAAATAAATAATGGCATTTGTTGTATGCCGTGTGACCCTCTGGGTTGTCCGGCCAGGCGGGGCTGGCCAGCATCTCAGCTGCTACAGCGAGCCGGTGACCCCCTAGGCCTCGCTTGAGGGCCACTGAGGAGCCGCATCCAGACGGAATTCCTCCCTTGGGGTCCCTGCTCATTCCTGGGTGTGGGGGACAGCGCCCAGCCTGGCCTTTTGGCTAGTGAGTTGCGACCAGAAGGCCCTGGGGCATGCCAGCAGTGCAGAGGATGCATGGTGGATGCCTTGAGGAGCCCAGGGTGAAATACCTGAAGGATCTTGAAGGCTTCTGTGATGTGCTTTCTCCAGAGACTTTTATTAACTCAACTGTTTAAAAGCACTGAAGCTCTTGGATTTGTGGTGATGACTTCGGAACTTCTTTTTCGGCAACCCCAGCTGCTTCTGTAGGCAGGAAGAGAGCATCGGGTTAGGGTGCCTCTGATCCGGGATGAAGGGGCGTGGTGTCTGGGCCCTGATCCCCATGCAGATGAGAGGGTTTCGTCAGGAACTTCTGGGACAGCTCTGTGCCCAGGGCTTCCCCCACAGCTGCACGCTTCCAGGGTGACTCTGTGGGGCACATGGGCAGTGTTACCCCCAATTCCCAAACCTTGCGATAAACACCTGGCCCCTGACCCCAATCCTGCTTGCTGTCCACTGAAGGAGAAGAAATCTTTATCCTGTCCCAAGAGCAAACCCAATAGGCGGCTGTGTCTATAGCAGAGCCTTCCAGCCGTGCTGCCCCAAGTCAGCCCCGAGACCAGGGGTCCTGCTCCTGTCCCAGGAAGCCCAGCCGTGTGCAGGTGCAAACCAGGAAGTAGCCCCACGCCTGTCGGAGCAGCCTTGGCGCCTGCTCCTATTTTACTTCTGTGTCATTCGTCTGGGATTTCATTTGGGAAAAAGGTTCCTCTTAAATGTTTTTTAATGGAATTGGAACCATTGCTAGAGGCCACTGCTGCCATGCTAGCAGCCCTGGAGGCACCCCTCACCTTCCTGCGCTTGAGGCCCAGCTCCTGGTCCACTTCCATCCCCTCTTCGTCCCCAGGGCCCTTCTCCTCTGGGCACCTGGCCTTCCTGTCCCCCTCATCTGTCATAAAGCCATCAGTGCCGTCTCCATGCTTCGGTCCTCCCAGCTCCTTTCTGGTGAATAGCTCAGCTGGAGGGAGTAGAGAGATCAGCTGTTCAGGTGAAGTTCATGGCCTGTCGGGTGGGGGTGGGGGTGCTAAGAAGGCGTCCAGCCAGGGCCCAGGACCCACGGAGGACCTGCAGTGGGTGGGTGTGGGGTTGTTCGCTGCAGCTGGATGCGCAGGATGGGGAGGGGAAGGGGTGCGTTCCGCTTACGTGGGTACAGGTCTGCCATGCTGTCAGTGTCACTTGGGGCTGCACTGTCATCACTGGACGTGGGTTCCCAGAAGGCTTCTCTGGGGCCAGGCGGCCCATCTCTGTCTACCTGGTCTTCCCGCTTCCTCCTCTTGTGCAGGAGGCAGGCGGGAACATACTCCACACCCTGCTTCTGACACTCTTCATCTAGGAGACAGGCCAGCACATGTCAGTTCTTTCCACATCCCCCAGTCCTCAGGATGTGGAGCTGAGCTTCACCAGGGCATAGTCTCCCACCCCACTGGGTACAGGTCAGTGGCAGCAGGTGAGTGCCATCGGCTTGCTTCTGCCAGGAGCGGGCAGGCCAGCAGGGGTGTGAGACAAGGGGCAGGAGCATAGAGGCCTAGCGCCCAGCCTCCAGCTTCAGCCCTGCCAGGCTCCGGGAGGCAGCAGCCGGAGGGTGCTGAGCAGGTGTGGGGCTCAAGTACGGCTTGGCCTGGAAGCCACGCCAGCCTGTCACCAGGGCACAGAAGTCTCCTCTTAGACAAGGTGGCCTGGACACTACCCAGGGTGGTGGCGCTCAGTGGAAGCTGGAGCCTGGCCTGGCTGACCACTGGGTTGGAGCAGAGGCGTGGGATGCCCCCATGGAAGGACCTCACCGGAGCCACTGTTCCCTCACGTGCCGAGGACTCAGGGAGGCCAGGCACCTAGCGTGGAGGATGCGGTCTGACCCCAGTGAGGAGGAAGACAGTGCAGAAGGGCTGGGTGGCTGGAGCAGTTAGGGCAGTCACCTCGCCGGAGGTGCAAGAGCGGGGCCAGCTCTCAAGACCCACCGCCTGCCATTGTCACTAATGGGGTGGATGAGCCCTGCTGGCTTGGCCTCCACATCCCTGCCCACTTCCGCCCACCTCTGCCCCCCACCCCATGCCCACAGTGACCTCACAGGGCCCTCACCACCCGGTGCCGACTCCCTCAGACAGGGCCAAAGCGGCCCCACCACCTCCTGTCCTGATTCAACATGGTAACTGTTCTCCTGCTGGTGGGGAAGCCCAGCCTGGAGGCTGGGCTGACTGAAGAAACCCAAGCCCTGTGGGCTTCGGCAGCTCTGGCCAGGCACCCAAGGCGGGGGTCCCTCTTCTTAGAAGTCTTCCCTGGCTCCCTGCACTCCTTCCCCCTCAGGCGGAGACCTGGCCTTGCTTCTTCGTTGGTAAATAAAAGATTTGGACTTCTCTTCCTCATCTTCCCTCCATCAAGCCACCTGATCTGACTGCCCGCCCCCCCTCCCAGGCTCCAGCCCACTGCACCGCTCCAGCCTGGCTCCGTGCCCGCCACTGTCAAATCTCAGGTCACGTTTTGGCACTCATCTCCCCCATAGTAACGTCTGGTAAGAGCCCACCACTTCGGCTCTGAAGCTCCTCTCAGCCCCAGACACCTTCCTGGGCCTTCCCCGGCTTGGCCCAGCACTGTCCCTTCTCTCCTGGCTCCAGGGATTCAAATGCCCTCTCTACCGTAGCTTGTGGTTTGCATCACCTGAGGGCTGGTCTGTGTGGCAGCCATCCTCCCGGATACAGCTCCAACTTAAAACATCCAAAGGCACTTTCATTTTCCTGCAAAGCCTGTCACCTCAGAGTCCATCTCCAAACTTGACAATGCCATCATCGCCTGTCAGTTCCCAGGACAGGAATCCGGGGACCTGTTCATTTCCTCTCTGTCACCCCCACCTAATGATTCTACCACAGAACAGCTAAAACCTGACCACACCTTATCTTCCCTGCCACCACCATCTTCACCTGGGTGACTGGGCAGCCCCCGAGTGCCCCCGCCCTTCCCCTCTCTTCTGAGCCACAGCGAACCTTTGACCCACCTTTGGTGCATCTCCACTGTGTGCCCCGACCACGGTTGGTGAGACCCCTGCGGCCTCGTCCACTTAGCTTTCTGGCCCTGCCCTGCCAAGGCGCCATGGTGGCTGCTCTTCAGAACCCCTCACAGCCAAGCATTTCCCACCTCCGACCTCACCCAGACCCTTCCTGTGGAGTACCCTTCAGCACTCCAAGTGTCCCTGAAGTTTCAGCCTACAGAGAAGCTCAGAGGGTCCGCCCAGGCCTCCAGGGTAAGGCCCTCTTGACGACCCTTGGCACCGGTTCCTTCACAGCGCGTATTACAACCTGCAATTTCCTCAGAGACTGCTTCTTGCTTCGCACCTCTCTCTACCATCTCCCCTCTGTGCCAGGACCGGCCAAGGGGGTCCATCCACCAAGTACTCCCAAAGGATGACAGGAGGCCACTTCTGCCGTCTAGGGCTGGTGCCCCTCCTGGGGGAGGCAGGCAGGCAGTGTCCCCCACAGGCACTTACATTTCTGCAGTGCCCTCTGGTACCGCCGGCCCTGGGTATGCCTCAGCACGTGCTCTGGGGCCTTGTTGATGTGCCGCAGGGTGAGTTTGCAGAACAGCTGGTGCCTAGGGGAGGGAGACCTCCGTTTGCAGGAGCAGTTCACAAGCAAGGACACAACCGGTGGCTCTCCACCATGGCTGCATACTGGAATCACCCAAGAGAGTCTGATGGGGGAGGCCTGGACACCAAGGTTCTTCAAAGCTCCCAGGCACTTCCACTCTGCAGCCAGGGTGGAGAACCCTGGTCCTCCCGACATTTCCCTGGAATATAGGCCTGGCCAGTTCCACCAGACTGCTTCAGCAGGAAAGGAAGCATGCCAACAAATTAGCCTGGCAAAACACTCAACAAATGGGCACACTCACCATAGCCCTCTTTATTCTACCACTGTCAACCGTAGCTCTAGGCTAAATCAAAGCTCTCCTTTGAAGATGTAAACTTGATCTTTCAGAACTTCAGGTGGCAAAGCAGGCACTCCCACTCCTCCAGGAAGCTGACAGGCCCAGGTGACAAACTTCACGTTTACAAAAAAAGCACCGAAGCCCCTCACCTGGGATCCCTGTAACTCACAGCTCCAGGACTCCCACCTGGACCTCAGGTCCCCTAGCTCATGGGAAGCTGGGAGCTGCAGAACTGGCAGTGTCCTCAAGGAGGTCTCACCGAGCGGGGATGGGTTAGGGCTTCAGAGTCTACCGCCTAGCAGCGGCCAGACGCACAGCTGGGAACTATCCCCACCCAGGTCCCCCATGCGGGTGCCGGGCCTGCGGCCCCGCTTACGTACGGGTTCTTGGTGCTGGGCACGATATGCGGCTCGAACTCGGCGTAGTCGAAGGCCGGGGAGGAGCGGACAAGCCGCTGGTATTTCTTGCCGCGGGTATAGACCTGGAGTTCGGGCAGGCGGCAGGGCAGCTCGTGGCCCGTCAGCGCGCACCTCACCTGCGGGCCATACGGTAGGCGGGTGGTCAGCGGGTCCCGGGGGCTGTGGGGATGTCCCGGGGACGGCCGGTGGAGTCCCGCGGGGCAGTCGGGGTCCCGGGCACAGGCAGGGATTCCGGGGAGTGGGTGGGGGGTCCCGGGGGCGGTCAGGCGTCCCACCCGCCCCGCGGACCCTGCAGGCGCCAGGATCCAGCCGCAGGCTCGGGTGCTCCAGGAGGAATGCGCGTACGTCCGCCGAAGGCTCGCCCATGGCTGGGCAGCCCGCGGGGCAGGAAGCAGCGAGCGGCTGGGACCACGTGGGGCCGGGGCGGGTCTCGGCGGCGCCCCGGAAGTAGATGCGTCTAAGCCCTGGAAGCACCCTGCGGACTGGCGTGGCCATGGCGGCCGGGCCCTGGTGGCTGGGGCTGCGGCTGCGGGTGGCGGGACTGAGGCTCAGCGCGGCGGGCGCGGGGCCGGTGAGCAGGGCGGGCGGGGTGTCGGCCGGGCCGGGGAGGGCCTCGTTCTGCGCTGGGTGAGCTCAGCCAGCCCCTCGCGTCTCCGCAGGCCTCTGCCCGCGCGGTCAGGAGGAGCGTCCTTGGGGTCTCCCCGCGCCCAGGTGAGACCTGGGCCCCTGGGAAAGCCGCCTTGTCCCTGCCTGCGCTTTGCAGGGGGGCCTTGGGCACTGAGATGGCCCTTAGCTGCCACCCGTCCGCAGGGGTTCCGCTCGGGGCCGCTCAATCCAGCCTTGACTTCGTGCCGGGCCCTGACGAGCGCTGTGCTCACGCAGCCCCAGGGCTGGCCCCCGTCTCATTCCCGTGTTACCCCGCGGCCGGAGACCTTAAATAACTTACCAACGCCTTTTCCCGCTGATGAGGAGCCAACGTCTGATGGACACCCGGTTGTCTGGGATTCTAAAGGCAAGCGTATCAAATCACCAGAGTTTGCGTATTGCCTTCTGGATGTGTACAGCAAAGGGTATTTTGGTGTAGTGCTGTGCACAACAAAGGGCTCTTTGTAGGCCCGCTCCAGGTCTGCTCTTTTACCATCTGCAAAGCCCGCAGCTGGTTAGACTCACCGCCTGAGAGCTTAAAAATACCTGCTGTGTATATGGTTACCTTAAATTTATGAGCAATGAAGAGAAGCTGTTAAAGATTGAGTTCCGTAAACCACTATCCTGAGTTTACATCCAGTTTCTGTCTCTTCATGACACATGACCTGTGGCATCCAGAGATGTGACAGGATACCTCTCAGCGCAGTTTTGCATACAAGGCATGATGTGCTTACCTGCATTACCAGAGTAATGGTTGGCGACAGAGCCAGGACTAAGCCCTAGGTCTCATTTATTCAGTCATAAGCATCCAGGGTGCGTGTGCGCCGTGTGCGGGGCACTGGGTTAGGAGCTGGATAGGACACAAGTGCTGTTAGCTGGTGCCTAACGGCGAGCTGTGGTCTGTGTACTCCTATACCACGTTTTCTTGGGCAGTATTGGCAGTCGTCTTGAGGAATTGGCTGTGCCAGTTGTATTCGTTGAAGGGCTTCTGACTCCATACCAGTGTTGTAAAACGTTCTAGGGTTCGCCTGGCTGGGCAGGTGTGGCAGCTCGGCAGCTGAAGCGCCTGCCACTAAAGCAGAAGATGACTCTCTTCTCCAGTGGTTCCTGCTTCTCATTCCTGTGACTGCCTTTGGCCTGGGGACATGGCAGGTAAAGACTGGCCTCGAACCCTTGTGGCTCCCAGCCCTTGACCCTGCTTGCTGCCCATCCAGGCTTACACTGTTTTCACAGGTCCAACGTCGGAAGTGGAAGCTGAAACTGATTGCAGAACTAGAGTCTAGAGTTATGGCTGAGCCCATCCCTCTGCCAGAAGAGTGAGTGTATGGCTGCCCAGCTGGGGCTGGTCTCACTTGAGGTCAGCAGTGAGCCTGGCTTCCTGCTTGCTTTGACCTGGAGATCAGGAGCCCTGAAGATCAGTTGACCTGATGGGCTTTGACTTGACACTTGGGACGCTGCCTGACACATATAGAAAAACCCTATCTTTGATTCTGGGTTTCACCCTGTTTTGGATATGGGGTACCTGAGGGACCCCTCAGCACTGATAGCCCCTAGAGCAGTGCTTCTTAGCCAGTGGGTGAGGGCAATGCCCTCATGTCATCTCTTGACATGAAATGGTATCTGAGAAAGTGCCCCAAACGCTCCCACTGTCCTCTACCCTCATTGCAAAGCACGGCCTAGGGGGACAGAAGTATTCAACAGAGCTTTCCAGTGAGGGGAGCAAATAAGTATGCCACATTTGTCTTGTGGATGTGGCTTGGTCTGTATTTTAGCTTCTCCTGAAAACTTGGACTGTCGGGCAGCACAGATATGCATTCCCAATTGGCATCAAAGGGATCCGCTTCCACCTTTAGGGGGCACGCTCTGCCCATCAGCAGGCCCCCGTGCCTGTGAATCACCTACAGTACTCGGGCCACAGCAGGCTTTGTGTTCAGCCAAACCCTGCTTGGCCTCAGCTCCACTTTCCTCTCCCACCCAGCCTGATGGAACTGAAAAAACTGGAGTACAGGCCAGTGAAGGTCAGGGGGCATTTTGACCACTCCAAGGAGCTATACATGATGCCCCGGACCATGGTGGACCCAGCCCGGGGGACAGGCCGGCTCTCCTCAGCAGAGAGTGGTGCCCATGTCATCACCCCCTTCCACTGCACTGACTCGGGGTGAGTAGGGCCCAGAGGGAGCTGCCTGGATGGGCAGATGCAGTCAGAACATACAAATTCTCATCTTTCCTTCTTAACCCCCAACCTTGGTAAGACTCTGGGGAATCCAAAATACCCAGAAAAGTTCAGTTCCTTGAAGAGCTTGAAATTTGTAGTTCCTATTATGTAAGAATTCCTGTATGTTAAGCTCTGAAGCAGATGGATGAAAACGGTGGCTCAGAGAAACAGCCTAGTGGCCAACAGGTTAAATGATTATGTTGCAGCATGAGGGCCTAGCAGAACCGGAGCCCCCAGGTCTGATGGAAGGAGTCAGAGTCAGGAAAGGCTTCTCAGGGATTGTTTGGGCCAAAGCTGTAGTGGAGATTGGAACATTACAGGGAAATGAAACGGCACATCCCAGAAGGGGGCAGTGAAGGACAGGTGACCACAGCAGCTTCCTAAACATTAATGTTCAAGGTCCCACAGCTTCCAGGTTTTAGTTTGCGGATCTCCCCCACACACACACACAACTTTCCCACCCACGGGGTCTCTAGCAGGCTGTTCCTGTGGCTCCCATTTAGGGAGTGGAGACTGGTGTAAAGGCAGCTGCTGCAGCAACTCAAGAGCAGCCGGTCTCGGTGTTGCCTGGCCCATGGTGGTGGTCCCTGGCTGCATGTTATAGGGGCACAAGGAAGCAGAGATGTGGGGTGGGCCTTGGGGCCTGCCTTAAAGGGATTGGTGACTCTTATCCACCAAGACGGGCATAAGAGGAAGACCTTCCCAAGGCACAGGGGGTTGGAAGCACTCCCACAGCCAGCCTCCACTCAGCCCCATTTTGAACTTTTCCCTGATGCTTAGTAGTTCAAGTGACTCTTAGTGATTTTTTTTATTCTCAAGTCTTCCCCTGCCTGAAAGAGCATACTTTATTATTACTCTAGAATCACCATCCTGGTAAATAGAGGGTTTGTCCCCAGGAAAAAAGTGAATCCTGATACACGGCAGAAAGGCCAGGTAAGGGGCACGAACTCCTGAGCAGAGCTCTGCAGGAGCCACCCAGTCTCCATGCACAGCCCTAAAGAACCACCTCACGCCTTTGTTTGTAGATTGAGGGAGACGTGGACCTAGTTGGGATGGTGAGGCTGACAGAAACCAGGAAGCCCTTTGTTCCCGAGAACAATCCAGAGAAGAACCAGTGGCATTACCGGGATCTGGAGGCCATGGCCAGGCTCGTGGGCACAGACCCCATTTTCATTGATGCAGACTTCCGTATGTTGTGACCAGCCCACCCCAGATCAAGTACCTTTAGTAAATACCCTGTTCTGCCTGCCTTGGGGACATCTCCTGGTTATTAACTGTGGCTTACACTCTAATGTGTGCGGGGTGGAGGGGTGACAGGATGCTCGCCAGACCCTAAGAAAAGGAAGCACCACCAGGTTAGTGATGGGTAAAGGCCTGGGTGACCTAAATGGGGTCTGCAACAGTGACCGCCCTGAGAAGCACTATGGGCATCTCAGAAGGCAGCTGCCCACGCCGCAGGAGAGCAAGACCTACGTGCCAGAGAAGGTAGGCTACAGCCCATTGTCTCCGCAGGAAGCACAGTCCCCGGAGGACCCATTGGAGGGCAAACCAGAGTCACTCTGAGGAATGAGCATGCACAGTACATTGCCACCTGGTGAGTCCCAGTCCCCAGCTGCTCCTCTGCTTCCTCCCCTTCAGAACCCTGACTGCCAGCTTGTTTTCAACCCAAGGTATGGACTCTGTGCAGCCACATCATACCTGTGGTTTAAGAAATTCCTACGTCGGACTCCGAGCCTGTGATGAGATGAGCTAACAGAGCCCCACCCCTGAATAATTAGAAGTCACTGAAGAACATTTTAAGGAGTTTGGTTTACGCTGGATCATGTTATCACTGGTGTAAATAAAACTCAATACTACCCAGTTGCGCCTTTTTTTCCTAGCTAAACGAGCTAGGCAACTGATCAGAAAATCCAGTCGGGGGTTGGAATATTTGAATATTGCATACAACCAAGCAGTTTAAGACTGCTTTTTCTTAACTGGACTAACTTACACAAGACATCTTCTGGTACAACCTACCCTTTGGAAACAAACTGTCACTTTGCCCAGTCGACACCGGCTGAGTGAAGTTTTTATTACTTTTATGTACAGAAAACCCAACAGCATACACTTAGCCCAGTTTGGTGGCCAATTCTTTAGCCTTTGCCTTCTCCAGCTTGGCAATGCGAGCCACCGACTTGGGGCCCAGGACGTTGCCTCCCCAGTGACGGCGGATCTGCAACGAGAGAGGGAGTCAGCCTGGCCTTCAGAGGATGCCAGTCTGCGCTGTTTCCTATCTGGCTGTGCCAACAGAACTGCTCAGCAACGTTAAGAGCCAGCCAGTCCTTTGAAGGCTTGACTAGCCCAAGTCTCAATTTCGTGGAATTCCTTCTTACCTCATCGTATCTGTCATTGTAATTGGTCCTGATAGCTTCCACCAGCTTAGCCAGGGCTCCTTTGTCTTCCCTAACAAAGCAAAGAAAAACAATGCAGGCCACTTGCCTCTTGGTTACCCCTCCAGAAAGCAGGGATGACCCAGTTTTAGCTCCAAACACAAGCCTTTTGCCTCAGATACAGTATGACCACACGGTTTATTCAGGTGAAGAAATTCAAAACCATCATTGGCAAATATACTCCTTTCAACTGGAATGCTCAGTCTTCAAGGCAAAATCTTGAGGAATCAAGTGACCTTTGGGGTGGCAGAGGAGCCTGTCCCCTACTGATTCTTGGGAGCTTGGGCCACTTTGCATACTTACGAGTTAACCTGTGTGAAAGCGACAGTGGTGCAGGTCTTCCTATGGACCAGCCGCCCCAGCCTGGCCTTGCCCTTGATGATGCAGTAGGGAACCCCCATCTTACGGCACAGGGCAGGCAGAAAGACGACCAGCTGAAAGACAGCGTTAGCTCTAGAGTGTTTAAACCAAAAACAGTAACTCAAAACTAGCTTAGTGGCAACTGCTCAGGGTTAAAAAGCTCATACTTGCACCTGAAGGTTTAATGCAGTGAGGAATGCACATCACTGCAAGTGCCCTGAGTTGGCTCCCTTGTCAGTGCTGCCGTTAAATGAACACCTCACCCCACTTTGGCCTCACCCAGGTTTAGCAGTCAGTGCTTAAGTCAGCTAAACGTACCTCAATGGGATCCACATCATGTGCAATCACTACCAGCTGAGCCTTCTTGTTTTCCACCAAGGTGGTGACAGTATTAACCCCTGGAACATACAAACAACGTGCACGAGCACTCAGAGGAGCTGCTGTTCACAAAGGATGTTTTACGGGGGACCCAGCTATGGCTCAGGGTTAAAAAGCTCGGATTTTACTCTCCACAGTGACTCCAGGTGAAGAAATGCATCATCGCCAACCGCCTATCCCACCATTCACCCTCTTCAAGGAGGGGCCCACTCACCCGCACGAAGGACAGGTGGCCTCTTTGTAGGGACATCCCCTTTGCCAGCAGCTTTCTTCTCAGCTCGAGCCAACAATCTCTGCTTCTTCTCTTGCTTTGTCTCCGGCCTGTATTTGTGGGCCAGCTTAAGCAACTGAGTAGCTGGGAAATTAAGTTTAGGTTTACAGTTTAATTCTAATCTTTGTGTTTGATGCACAATAAACGCGAGACCACTATCACAAATACATTAGTTCAAAAAGCCTCCCAACTATGCCTGTAACCTCTTCAGTTATGCTACCTCCGTGTTCTGAAAACTATAGACAAGGAATCCTAAATTTTAATAAACCAATCTACTTGAAAATACCCACTCCCCTCTATGGCCTCAAGATCTCGTACTGCCCAAATAAGTGGTAACTGTGTCCTTGCCTGAGAAATCCCTTCTCAATGTGCACTTTATGCCAAGGACCCTTACCCGTTTGGCGGTCCAAGGCCTGAGTGAACTGGTTAATTGCGGGAGGCACTTTCAGACGCTTATAAAGAATAGCCCTTTGTCGCTGCAGCCGGATGTAGCGGGGCCATTTGACAAAGCGGGTGAGGTCCCTTTTGGGCTGGATGTCCTGTCCTGAGAAGTAATGGGTAACACTATGAGGATCAAACCGGTCGGCTCATCTTTAGGGCCACTCAGGAGGGTGTAGGTGCATCAGTGATCTTGGTGGTTTACGGTGTCATCACCATCTTTCATATAGCAAATATTCTTTTACATCATCTGCACACAAACACCCAGGACCGGTGACACAACCTCCGCATTCACAAGCAGCCAATGGGTCCGTGAGTCCTGTGGTCAAGGCACTCTGCTCTGGGCTGCTGGCCGCCTGATGATCAAGCTGAACAACTCTGAGCTGAATGCGAGACAGGCCCGGCTGCTCACAATGCCCCAAAGACCACGAAGGGAGAAATTAAGAACCGAGCCCGGTTCACAGCCAGAAAACGGCAAACCAAGAATTCCAATCCAGGCAGGCTCCACTCCAAACCGATTAAAACCTGCTGTTCAAATAGCCACCATCTTTCACTGGGGAAAACAGTCTTTTCATTCCTCTTACTCACCAATGCCAAAATTCTTGGGCCTTTTCTCAAATAAAGGATTTACCACCTTCTTGGCCTCCTGCTTCTTCACCACGGCAGGGGCCGGGGCCACCTTCTTCCCCTTAGCCTTCTTTCCTTTCGGCTGGGAGGACAGCAACACCCAGGTTAAGCCACCCCTCCCGCCAGCTGCTCTGGAGGTGGGTGGGGCTCGACTGGCTCCACCAGAGAGGGGTGGCCGGCGGGCCGTGCCACCAACCACTCCTGGGGCGCTGAGCTTGGCCCCCCCGGCTCCAATCAGCGCCCGTGCATCAGCGATCTTGGTGGTTAGGAATGTCCTCACCATCGCTCAGGCAGCACATTTCCTTTCACATCATCTGCGCGAGCCTGACGGCGCGTTCCGGGGCGCGGCACTGCCCGGCGGGGACAGTGGTCCCTTTTGGAGCCGGCGTGCACTCGGAATCCCTCACCCAAGGCGTCCCCGCGGGCTTGGAGCGCCTCGGCGACCGCCACCCCGAACTCCGCATTGCGGCGCTGCGCTCCCGCCCGGATCCTCCCTCCCAACCCCGGCCCAGCCGCCAGGATTCCATCCCGGTCCAGTGACCCCGTCCCAGGCTTCGTGGGGCTCCCATGTCACTGGGCGACAGAGGGGGCCCGCGCGGCCGCGCCCTAAGGAGGATGGCAGCGGATAGAGCCCGCACCAGTACCGGTACCGCGGGGCGTAGTATCACTCACCATCTTTGGTGGCTAGAGGAGAGAGAGAGAACGGAATTGTGGGAAATTTGTAGGTGACCTCAGAGATCGCGAGAACTGGAGTGTGCGCGGGATTTCGGATTTAAAGCGAACAGGACTTCGGTCGCCTGTCTCGGGTCATGGGCGGTGCCTAGAGCGGCGGCCACGGTCGCGGGTCGGAGCCGCTGGGTGCCCGCGCGAGGACTACTGCTGGTCCCCGGGCCGCGGAATCGGGACTTACAGGAAGGGCGCGCGCTCGTCCCCACCCCGCTCCGACCAGGTGCCCGCGAGGCGCGGGCTCTGCGGACCGGTGTGAGCGGCGGGACGGCGGGTCGGGTCGTTCTCCTAAGGGTCCCCCCACAAAGTGGCTCCAGGCCCGAGCTCGCTTGGTCGGCTGTGCGGCAGGCTGGGGCCATCCTGTCCGGAGCGCGCAGCCGAGGCGCCTGGCGCGAGGAGGGAGGGTGGCCCCGGCAGAGATCTCTGGAGCCAGGAGGTCGAAGGCGCGGCGGACGGCAGAGGCCTTTACGAGGCGGCCCTGGGAGGCCCGCGGGGTGAGGGGAGAAGCGGCCTGGAGCAGGGCGGTGGGGTCGGAGCGGAGGAAATGCCGAATGCAGGGCTCTGGAGGCGAACTCCTATTAGGCCTCCCCAGGACGTGCGTCCGCCGGGCCTTCAAACAGTGGGGCTGGAGCCGGGCGGGGTGTTGGGCTTGTCAGGGGCTCTGGGGTGTGCTCGCCCAGGGAGAGGGTGTGGGCCAGGGGAGGCCCGCGGTGCGCCTGTGCGCGCAAGATGGACCGGTCTGTTTGGCCTCTCCGGAGATGTGCAGGATTTGAGGAGGGGGCATGTGGTGCGGGGTGACTGCGTTCACACCAGTCTCTGGGGACCAGGTATTGACTGTCGGAGGCTCCTGCCATGGCCCAGCAGAGAGCCCTGCCGCAGAGCAAGGAGACGCTGCTGCAGTCGTACAACAAGCGCCTCAAGGACGACATCAAGTCCATCATGGACAACTTCACTGAGATCATCAAGACCGCCAAGGTGGGTGGGGCCGTCTTCCAGCCCTTCTGAGGCCAAGGGGAGGAGCAGGGTCTAGTGATTCCACGCGGTGGTCAGCCAAGTGACTGGTCTGCTTTGACAGAGTGTTACACGTGGGGTCAGCTTTCAAGAGCATCTGCTGGAGGTGGAGCATGTGCTCCGTACCAGGCGGCCAACATGCAGCAGTGAACACACAGACAAGGCCCTTTCCTCATGGGGAAAACATCTGGGAGGGCGGCAGGGGAATCACCAGTAACAAACAGGTCAAACTAGCCAATTATGGGGCCCGACGAGGCAGCTGGGAAAAACTAGTGACATTGCCAGGCATCAGTGTTGGGCACCGTGTACTAGCAGCTTGGGTTTGGATGGGGACTTGATCGGTGCCTCAGTTTCCCCTGCATCACAGGGTCGTGATGACTGGATGAGTTTGTAAAGTGGTCTCCGTGGGGCCTGACAGGGCCCCAGGTGTCGTAGCTATTGCAAGTGATGGTCAGGGAGAGAAGCTGGGAAGGGCCCCAGGTGGATAACGTGGTCAGTGTCTGGGTGGGGTCAGGCAAGCCTGCTGGGCTGCAGCTGCACCGTGTGGTACAGATCTTTGCATGAGGGCTGCAGGCCATGGAGGGCTCTTGAGCAATAATGACAACGGTGAAAGTTAGCACTTAGGGTTCGTGTCAGGCCGTGCTAGGAGGGCTATTCTGCCAGGTGTGCTTAATCTTCACAAGAACCCCATCAGGCCTCACTGCTTTCTGATTTCAGAGGAGGAAACTGAGGCTCAGAAATTGGGAACTTGCCCAAGGTCATTCTGCTAATAACAGCTGCTAGGCTTTGAACCCAGGAAGTCTGGCTCCTGAGCACTTAGGGTGCCAGCTCGTACACTGGCAAGGTCCTCTGTGGAAGGCCTGCCCAAGTGGAGGACTGGACCTTAGACCACGCTGGGCAGGATACCTGGCTCCTCCATTTACCATCCAAGAGGCTTGAGGACTCTCTCTGGTCTGTCCTGGGCTCAGGTTTGCCCACTTGTAAACAGGGTGCCATCCAGGCTTCAGCAGGAATTTCATGAAACAATGATCAATGCTTAATGCAGTGCCCGGCACCAGGAAGTGCTCAGTAAATGGTCACTTGAAAAGAAGTACATTATCCTCCTACTCATCCACTCAGCAGTTTGCTGAGTGCCTGAGCTCATGACACCAACTGGACTGAACAGGGCTTTACAGTCCAAACAAGAATTGACTGAGCCTTCCCTGCCCCTGGCACAGCAGACAGCATCTCCAAGCATCCATTTGTCCTGAGCAAGAACCTGTTCTCGCCCCAGAACAGAGCGAGGGGGTGAGGCAGAGCGCTGCCTGAGGTCTCTTGGGCAGCACCCGACTGAAGGCAGACAGGCAGTGGACATGGTGTGGCAGCGTGGGTACCTGTCTGCTGGGCGCTTGGTCATTTTAGGCTTTCTTGTTTTCCTCCCAGATTGAGGACGAGACGCAGGTGTCGAGGGCTACTCAGGGCGAACAGGACAATTATGAGATGCACGTGCGAGCTGCCAACATTGTGAGTTACCAGGTGGAGGGCACAGTTCCGGCTTCAGGAGCCTTGTGTTCTCCACTGGGGTTTCCTGGTTGGGGGCAAACCACTTATCAGGAGAGTCCCCTGATGCGGAGGGCTGAGTGCAGTAGCCGTGTATGGGGCTGGCAGTAGCTGGCCATGTCCATTACCTTAGAGTGCTTTACAGTGGTTAGAAAGAAGTCGACCCTTCCTTGTTGATGGGAATGATCCCTAAGGTTCATTATGAGTGCAAAGCAAATTACTGAATGAGACAGGATGTGCATTTTAATTCTTCCTGATGTCATAGAACAAGCACTCCAATGAAATATTTCCATAGACACATGCCCGTGGATGGAAGTCCCAAAGGATCCTGCCCAACTGGCAGCCATGTGGCCCCTGAAGAATAGAGACAGGCAGTTAAATGGGATCATGGTTTTATCTTGTGGGGCTTGAGGTTTCGAGAAGCCGCATGTATGCTTTTGTAACGTGTAATTGTAGATCACACCACCAGGAGTGGAAGCCAGAGGCCACATGAGGGTAGGGCCTGGGCAGCTGATGGCACCTGCCATCTCCCTCGCCTGCCTTGGAAGCATTTCATGTAGTCCAGGTGGGAGCCAGGGACCCTGCCCTCTGTAACTTACCTTCTAGTTCTCACACTCACTTCCCCCAATGACACCATGAGAGTCAGTGCTATAGTCCTATCTTGCAGATGAGGAAACAAGCCATTGCTTGCCCAGCGTCAGCACACACAGGCAGGGCCTCTGTGGCTCCCTCACTGTGCCTTCCCTGGTTTTGATGGCTGCAGGTCCGAGCTGGTGAGTCCCTGATGAAGCTCGTGTCTGACCTCAAGCAGTTCCTCATCCTCAACGACTTCCCATCAGTGAACGAGGCCATAGACCAGCGCAACCAGCAGTTGCGTGCGCTGCAGGAGGAGTGTGACCGGAAGCTCATCGCCCTGCGGGATGAGGTCTCCATCGACCTCTACGAGCTGGAGGAGGAGTACTACTCGTCCAGGTACAAATAGGGCTGCACGTGCGCAGAGCCGACCTGTGGACTGGGCCCAGCCAGCAGGGTTAGCCCAGCCTGACCCCGGCAGCCCTGAAGGTTCTCTTTTTCCAAACCCTTCCTGGTCTTGGCAGCAGAGCCCTGTGCCTGGTTTTCAGAGCAGAGCTCATGGTCAGAGCGGTTGATCAACAGACAATTTACACCATCTACCCGTCCTTGGGCACCCGGGTGAAAAGCACAGAACTTCAGGGTTGGGAGGGCCAAGCCCTGAGATGGAAGGGCAGAGCCAGCGTTCGTGCCTGGGGGGCCCGCTGCCTCTCTCTGGGCCTGTCTGCTCCTCTTAGCTTTGTGATCAATATTTAAACATTCCAGGCAAGTGGGCTAGTTCCCCTGGCCGCCCCAGCCCAGGTACCCCACGGTGTGTGTCAGGGCTGGGGTCAGGGAGTCTTGGGAAGGAGGAAGAAAAAACCTAAGCAGAGGATAGCCTTGAAAGCCAGGCCTTGGGTACTTGGGCCATCGAGTTCCTGTTCAGCTCAGCCTTGTTCATGACTATAGACCTCCTACTGCTGGGCCCATGCTGGGCACCAGGGATACATCAGTGGGCAAGACCTGTCACCCCAGCCCTTAGAATCCTGAAACCTGAGGCTGTTTGAGCTGGAGGGGCCTTGAGAAATCAGAATCCAGGTGAATTTTACCTAGGGGGAAACTGAGACTGTACCTCAATCCCCATTAGCTTGAAAAGTAGACTCAGTCCCGCAGGCACAGGGCTATGGCCCCCTTGTGCCCTCACCCAGACAAACCTACCCGCCCTCTGGTGAATTTTAAATGCTCCTCTCTCCCCATGGAGGCCATGCTGAGGGCTACAGGTGCCTAGAGCCCGCATGATCTGTGATCTGCAGTGTGGTTTCTCTGCATTGGACTCAGTGCCACCCCTCGTGGCTCCTGCCCATCTTGGCCTCCATGGGAAGGGGCAGAGTGTCACTGCCCAGCTGGAGTGGTTCTAGACCTTTCCAGAGGGTTCTGGGGCTCCCTTTGATCCCTAATACCTATCAGCTCAGCAGACGTGTGAGTGTCCTCTACACCCTTCAGAGAGGGGTCCTGAGCAAGACCCTGCTAGGGACGTGGCTCACAGCCCCTCTCGGTTTTGCAGAATCCTTCATGGCCTCCGTGGTCCGCCATTGCCCCCAGGGGCCAGGCTTCTGGACTGAGCAGTGATGGGACGGTGATTCAGCTTACCCTCTCAAGGTTGAGGGCCAGAGGGAGGGGACCTGCCCATGGCCACTCAGTAGGGCAGCAGGAGAACCCAGGGTGCCTGGGCAGCAGGCTTCCCATGTCCTGCCCAGTCAGTATCTGGTCCCCCAGGGGGGTTTCTGGGCCAGCCTGGTGTCCTCTCCAGCAAGCCCTGGGGCCTCTGGAGGCTGAGCTCCTTCCTCTTCTGTAAATACCTGTGAATAGCTGGAGCTTAGCTGAGTCAGGGCCAGTGGGCTCTGTTCCCCTCTCCGCAAGTCCGCCAGCGCAGGTGGGCGCCCCATCCTGAGCCACCAGTGCCAAGCCTGTCCTCGACGTCTGCCCCCATCACCCAGCAGCCCGTCTCCCTTTGTGCCTGTTCTTCGCTCTTTCTCTTCCTCTCGCGCTCTATTCTCCTTGCAAGGCCACTCTGTGCCCAGGATGGTCTCTAAGTCTGCACCACTGGCAGCAGGCGCAGGGTGGGGAACGAGAGGCAGGCAGGACGTGGGAGAAAGCCAGGGAGACAAGTGTGGGACAGCCTGTGTTTCAGTCACTCCCTTGAGAACCTAAAGAGCGGTGCTCCTCACACACGTCTTCACCCCGAGTCTTCCTGCAGCCCTGGGAGGTGACACTGTTGGCCCTGGTTAGAGATGGGAAGACTGGGTTTAGGGGCTTGTTTGAGTTACAGCTGGGCTGTAGGATGGAATGCCAGGGCCTCTGTTTCTGTCACCCCATTCGGGCTGAGTCCTAGCTAGAGGCAAACCCAGAAATAAGACAAAGTCTCTGTCAGGGTCCTTGCAAAGAATAGTGACCATAGAGAGACTATAGTAAACTCTGGATGCTGGTTTCTGTGGCCAGTGAAGCTGACTGCTCCCTGCAAGAGGGGGGCTGGAGCCCAGATGGGAAGTGGCAGCAGGGGCAAGGGTGGCTCTGGGTAGTCCCACAGGAAGGACACCTGGGAGGTCAGCAGAAGGGACAGTCTGGGTCACACAGCCTGCAGGTGCTGGCCCCAGAAGGCCCTCCCCG
>JAQQAC010002172.1:3425828-3447037 GCA_029783875.1 Phataginus tricuspis
GAAGCGAGGGTGTCCCCCGCGTGCTCCCACCTCAGCCAGGCCTGCCTGATGGAGGGACCAGCGCAGGGATGGGGGAAAGGCAGGTCTGGGGTCTGGTCTGTTTTCATAACTGCTTCTGTCTCGCTTTTCCCTCCCCTGGCTTCCATCTCTGCCTGCTCCTGTCTCTCCCTGGGTTTCTGGTGGTGGAAAAGCTCAAGTCTTTGCGAAGCTAATGACCTGCCTCTGTGTGAAGCTTACTGGAGGCTGGACCTCGGCACAGACTCCACTGATGGCCTCTCAGCCCCTCTGCTGGCATCCCCAGAGCCCAGCACTGGCCCGCTGCCGGCTGCAGGTCCTCCACACTCCCACACTGGCGGCCCCGGCCCCACAGAGCACACCTGAGCCTCCAAGAGCTGTCCCGCCCCAGCCCTGGGATCTCAGGCTCTGCTCTGGTCCTCCATAGCCTGCTCCCTTCAGCCTTGCATCCCTACTGGGTTGCCGCTGGTGCCTCCTTGGGAGCCTTGTCTGCCCACCGAGTGCCGGGGAGGAGTTCCCTCAGCTATTTCCAGGGTGGTTCCTGCTACACTGCGTCACCTCTGCTCCCTCCCTTCCTGGTGGGCTGTGTGGAAGGAAGTTTCAAGGACAGTTTGTAGTGTTGAGGACCTGAGAGTGGGGCCAGGAGACCTGACCCGAGACTGCTGTTTAAAATGGGTTGTAGTGGGCTCCGGGTGGACATGCTAGCCATGCCCAGACTCCCACCCTTAGGCCAGACCTCCTGTGCAGAGCCTGGGAGTCCCTGGGCTGGCTAACTGTCCCTGCAGGGCTGAGTGTGGGAAGAGGGGGCCCCTATTGGCGCCAACAGAAGCAAGGTGTGTGTGTGGGGGGGTCCTTCCTTATCCTGCTGCCATGTGCATCCTGGTAGCAAGACACACACCCGTGTACAACAGTAGCGAGACTGTTGAATAAAACAGTGCCACCCTTTTGCAGTGGTGGGTTCGTTTGTCGCTCATCCCTGATGGTCTGGGACTATCCTCTGCCTCCGGTGGCTGTCAGAACAGCAACTCTGGGCTGTGTCTGGACATCCTTGGGGATGTCCTCCTCCCCCATGGGGGCTCTGGGCAAGACAGAGGAAGACCAAGGAAGAGGAGGTGACCACAGCCAGTGGAAGCACGTGGAGGAAGCATCTGGAAGGACAGGCTAGACTCAGTGCAGGGGTCTCAGGTCTTCAGCTTCCAAACGCCTGAGTAACAGGACCTCCTGTATCAGTAATTTTACTCTGTGCGGGCCCAGTTTCATCGTCCCCATTGGAAAGTGAAGTTGTTTCTCCCTTTTAAAGCAAGGCAGCTCTCTGCTCCCACCTCACCGCCAGCCCACACAAATGAGGGGAGAAACAGAAATGGGCTGTTTCCGGTCCTCTCCTTGAGGCAGGTTTTGTCTCCACAACCCTGACCACGCTAGCATATTAAGATCCACAGTGGCCTCCGTGTTGCTAAATCCTGGTCAGTCCTCAGTCCCTGTCACATTTACATCCCAAGCTTTTCATTGAGAGTGTTCAGACCCCTGGAGAAGTTATGAAGGTGGCATGACAGACACCAGTGCTCACCCTTTTCTGGATTCACCTTTTACACCTTTGCTCGCTTGCTTGTCTATAGCTGCAGACTTATGACACTTACCCCTGAACACCTGTTAGCTTGCAGGAAGAGCAACAGTCCCCACAGCCCAATGCCAGCATCATGCCCCCAATGAATGATTATTCCAGGATACCATCTAGTGTCATGACACATCCTAAAATCCCCAACTGTACTCCAAATGTCTCTCTATACTTACTTTTATTTTGTATTGTATTTAGTTACTCTTATTGTCTTAAAATCTTCAACAGGAGCAGGGTGGTAGTCAGACTGGGTTGAGTCCACAATGGGATATGCTTTGAAGGAAAAGCAAACAGGATTTACTCCAGGATGGGATGTGGAGAATGAGTCAGGGTGGTGGCTTCAAGATCTGACCCACGTGCCTGGAAGTATGGAGCCACCTTAACCGAGACGGGAAAGTTAGGCCATGGAGGGAGATGTGGCTGGAGGAGGTCAGGATCCCCATTCTGTATACAGCAGGTGGAGATGTGTGTTAGATACCCAGATGTGGGTCGAGTTTAAGGGAGTTCTCAGCATAGTCAAGCCACGAGCCCTGAGCTAGAGAGGAAAGAGCAGTTTAGAGACTCGGAGAGAAGCCAGGTGGAGAGGAGGAAGGCCCACTGTCTGGGGTCCCAGAGCCACAGGACAGGGTTTCTGGGAAGAGGGAGGATAGCTGGTTAAGCCCTCCAGAAACCTGGCACAGAAAAGGTAACTTAAAATTAGGAAGGCCCATAATCAGAACCCTGCCCTGTGGGAACGCCAGTGGCATCTCCCCACCCCGTCCCCAGGGGAGACCTTGGGGAAACCTCAGACTGAAGCCTGGAGATGGAGCCACAGAACACATGACCCCAGACTTGCAGAGGGGCCCGAAGTCCCGCTGAATGCAGGAAGACGATGAAACCATCCTCTGTCAAACCTCACCTCATGGCAGAGGTTGGGGAAGAAAAATTCTTAATGCTTCAGATGTATTTATGCAGCCTTTTACCTATGGCTTTTTGAAGTTGTAAATTAAAACTCCAAGCCCCCCATCCTTCCCTCCCTGGTGAGTGTCACAAGGCCCTCCTTCCCTTCCGACAAGGCGACCCTCAGGGGCTCTGGGTAGTGGCAAAGCCTGTGATGTCCCTAATCTAACGTCGGTGAACCCTCCGCCCTCTCCGCTAGTGAGTTCCTATAAGGGACAAGCCTCGTTTTAAGTCTAGGCCGGGACTGCACTGTCCCGAGCACAGGCCCCCTCCCGAGTGGGTCTCCCTGGTCGCCCCGCTTCCTCCCAACTCCTCACATCCCTTTCCTCCCCCGCACTCCCCAAGACGTGCTCACTACCCGACACACATGGTGCGGCGCTTCCCTCCCCGCTTCTACCCAGGGCTTGGAACGCGCCCCAGCCAGCCCCGAGCATCAGAGGCCCCGGGCCACGCCCAGCTCGGTCCCGGGGGCCGCCCGCGGCCCGCGCGCCTCTTCCGGCGGAGCCAGGCCTGGCGAGTTGAGTGTCGCGCGCTGGCGGCTCGGTGCTCGGCCAGCGGCGCCTGCGCACGTGGTTTCTGGCGAGCTCGGCGCCGAAGGCAGCGGCCCGAGGAACCCCGCAGGGCGCCGAGCCTGCTGCCATGGCCTCTCTGCTCGCCAAGGATACCTACCTGCAGAGCCTGGCCCGGAGGATCTGCGCGCAGCCCAGCCAGGAGCCGCAGACGCGCAAGCCGGGTAAAGGCGGGCCGGGGCCCGGGCAGCTTCGTCACGCCGTTTCACTGCTTGGTGGGGGCATCAGTCTGGGGAGCCGAGGGATTCAGCCTCGTCCGCCCACCGGGCAGGAAGCTCTGGCGGGTTTGGGGGGGTGACCCTGCGGAATGGGGACGACTACGGCTCCTGCCAGTGCGGCTTTACGTGGCGGGGGCGGCAAGGCTACCTCAGGAAGTAGGTACCCAAGCAGGTGAAAAAGAACCCGGCCTGCCAAGGACTGGCACTAGGCCGGCCGGGAGGAGGGGAGAGCAGCAGGGCCTGGCACGGAACTACCATAAGAAAAATGACTTTTCCTTTTCATACAAGAAAAAAACATACCGATTATAGGAAATTAGAGAAAACTTACATGAGTTTTCTCATTATTCAGTTACAACTTAGGCCTGTGTCTTTCTGTTCCTTTTTCAATGAGTATATCTCACTTCTTGAAACAATTCGGTTTTATCCTTTTAAAACGTGAACATTTTCTCCACCCAGTAAAATGAAAGCCCGTGTCCTTTTTGATGGCTTTGTAGTAGTTTGTCGTGTAACAATGTTACAATTTGACCCTGTGGGATATTTAGGTTTTCCTAATGTTTCACTCAAAAGAACTGATGAGCATTCTTGAGGCCAAATCTGTGTGCATACCCAGGATGAATTCTCACAGGCAACCTGCTGGGGGAAGTATGTGGGTGTTTTCAGGGTTTTGATATGTGTGGCCAGCCTGCTAGAAAATAACAGCCTCTGGATCTTGTTCTGAGTCACTTTATGGAATCAGAGCCTTTGCAAGACTTTCCTGCCTCCTGAATGGGTCACAAAGATTGGGATGTCAGCCCTTTCTCATTTTGTGTTTCAGCTGGCAAACCTCGAGGCTCAGAAGCTGTTGGGACCCCAAAAAAGAAAAGGAAGAAAGCACAAAAGAAATCCCAGGAGCAGGAGGTGAAGGCTGTGGAGTCTAAGGCCAAAGCCCTGGGAAAGAAGTCTCCAGCAGCTTCCAGAGCCAGGAAGCCAGGTGCAGCCAAGGAGGAAGAGGCCTCCAGCTCCACCGGGGCCCCTGCAGGTGAGGGGCTTCTGGGATGTGTGGCAGGGCTGGCTGGGAATCTGGAAATGTCATCCTTCTGGTCATAAAAAAAGATTGGTAGGAACTACCAGCAGCTGCTGGAGTGCCTGCAGGACCGGCAGGACCAGCTGGAGGAGCTGCGGCACCAGGCCGCCTCCGGCACACGGGGACTTTGAGACTTCCCAAAGAGCAAGCTTTTGGAGAACAGGTCATAGGTCACAGGGGCTCTGTGGGTGGATGGGATCCCAGGAAGTGCACAGTGTGGTTCCAGGTCAGATGGCACTGCGATCTGGCGAGGAGCAAGGCCATGTCCCACTGAGGACCTGGAGCAGCTAGCTTTGGGGAGCCTCACTGCTCTTCAGTCTCTGAAAGGGCGTTCTGAGAAGGGCTGACTTTTTCAGGGGGAGCCCCAGGCTGCTAAAATGGGAAGGAATGGGAGGTGAGTTTGGCTGGACCTGTAGGAAGTGTTTCATCACACCACACAAGGCTGTGGTATGATGCCATGTACCACATATCCTATCCTGTGATGATGTCTTGGGGGCCAAACCAGGTTGAACGGGTGGAGTAGATAATTTTCTGGCGCTGCCCTGCAGATGCATGAGTGACCACGGTGCAGGGGACAGGCAGTGCATGGAGACTCAGGTGTTGAAGCTGGGTCCAGGGGAGGGGGGTGGTGGGAAGGTTGGAGAGGGGCCTCCTCTCAGTTCTCTGACTCCTGCCTTGTAGATGGCCTGGCCACAGAGCCTGATTCTTTCTTTGCCCTGGATGTCCTGCGGCAGCGGCTGCATGAGAAGATACAGGAGGCCCGGGGCCAGGTAGGTGAGGCGACCTCTGGGTGCCAGGGTGGTGTGTTTTCTGCAGCTGTTTCCCAGCTGTGCCTGGAGGAGAGGATCTGTTGGTGCTCTCTGTGGGGTTTGCTCCAGCTTCGGGGGCCGCCATGGGCCTGACCAGCACTTCCATGAAACATGGGGCTGCCAGGAGGGCCTCAGCGCCTGTTCCTGTCCCTGCAGTGGGTCTTGCCAGGGCCCTAGCAGCTCTGTTCTTCAGACGACGCAATGTAGTTCCTGTCATCAGGGGGAGCCTCAGTCCCCAGGGGCACCATCCTTCCGCAGGCCATGCTGCACTGTGGGCTCCTCTGTGGCCTTGGAGAGAGGTTTTGCCAGCCTGCCTTTGGGAAGCCCCCTTGGCTAAACACCACACTGAGCAGCACTCTGTCCCATCTAAGGGTCATGATGGCTTTGTGAGGTAGGCAGGACCTGGATGAGGTGGCCTGCCCGAGGTGGCCGCCACGGGAAGCACTGAGACCTGAAATGGCCTTCCTTGGCTGATGGCGCTGAGCCCACCCCCAGCCATCACCTGCCCTTTCCCTGGGGACCTCCCCCCCAGGCCTCTTGTGTATCCCCTAGCTTCTCTCTGCACCACCCTCCAGTGAGTTCGGGGACCGCTTCCTAAGGGGCGATCCAGGCCTTGGACCCTGCCTTTCTGCACACAGGTCCTGGCAGAGCTCTCGTTGGTCCGGATGGAAAAGTCCGTGGGCAAGAGCAGGGCTGGGCATGTTATCAGCAGAATAGTGCTGTGGTCTGACTTGGTTAGCTCTGTTTAGTTTCTGGCCCGACCCCAAGTTCTGGGTGATGGCCTGGCCAAGCCCTCAGCCTTACTCATCTGTAAGATGGAGAACAGCCTCTCCCATGTGGGATCATTGGGAAGGTTCCACAAAACCTGCCCTGGCTCCTGGTGTCTGGGCCCCGGAAGCCGTGGTTCTTACTGGGTGGTCCCCTTGCCTTTTGGGTAATGGGTCATCTCAGAGGAGAACACTGGACTCTGTGGGCCCCTGTCCTGGCCCAGGATGTACTCATGGGCCTTCCTGCCTGGATTCCACCTGCTAGGCGGGCGGCCCCTAGGGTGGGGGTACCTGATGAGTGAACCCCACTTCCCACCCAGGGCAGCACCAGGGAGCTGTCTCCCGCCACGCTGGAGAAAAGACGACGGAGAAGGCAGGAGCGGGACCGGAAGAAGAGGAAGCGCAAGGAGCTGCGAGCGAAGGCGAAGGCGGCGGCCGCAGTGGAGGCTGCCCAGCCGCCCCCGGAGGCGCCGCGCGAGGAGCAACGGCCGCAGCCCGGGCTGCTCTTCAACAAGGTGAGGCCGCTGCGCCGGGCGCTCTCGGGCCTGTGGCCGCGGAGGAGCCCCTGCCCTGTCTGGAGTGGGCTCACGGCACCTGGGGCGGTGCGTGGGAGGCGACCTTTAACTTGGGCTGCTGCTCCTCTCCTGAGGTGGACGTGGGCCAGGAGGCGCCGGCCAGCAAGGCCCAGCGCAGGAGGGAGAAGAGGCGCGAGCTGAAGGGGCACTTGGCGCCGCTGACCGGCAGGAACTACCGGCAGCTGCTGGAGCGCCTGCAGGCGCGGCAGGACCGGCTGGAGGAGCTGCGGCAGCAGGACGAGGGCCGGGCGCGGGAGCTGGAGGCCAAGCTCCGGTGGACTGACCAGCTGTACAAGGCCGAGGGCGTGCGCGTCCGCGACGACGAGCACCTGCTGCAGCGGGCCCTGCAGCGCAAGGAGAAGCGGCGCGCACAGCGGCAGCGCCGGTGGGAGAAGCGCGCGGCGCACGTGGTGGAGAAGATGCAGCAGCGGCAGGACCAGCGGCGGCAGAACCTGCGCAGGAAGCAGGCGGCCCGCGCCGAGCGGCGCCTGGAGAAGGCGCGCAGGAAGGGTCGCGTGCTGCCCCAGGACCTGGAGCGGGCCGGCCTGGTGTGAGGCTGCCGCCCGGCTGCCCATACCCGGCCCCTCCCAGCCTGCCCTCCTGCGGCCGCGCCTCCATCGGGGTTTGGGGACTTCCGAGTCACAGGTCTGCAGGCACATACCCCGGCAGTGGGACGGGCTCCTTGGCACAGGCGGGTGCTGTCACCCACTTCGCAGGCTTGTGAGGGCTCAGGTCATGTGTGTGCAGGGCAGTGTTGATAGTGGGGCCCAGACCCTTCAGACCCAGGGGCTCAGACCTGAGGGCAGCTCCCACCTTCCTTTGAGGCCAGGAAGCTCCCTGGAAGTTTGCAGGGTGGGGGTCTTGGGGGACCTTCACTGGCCCCTTCCTGTCCCACGTTCGCAGGAGGGAATGGCCCTGTCAGTCCAGAACTCCCCTGGAAGGGGTGGAAATTCAGCTGTAGCCTGAGCCCACCTCATTGGTGATAAGAATTGAGTTATCCTAAGGTTTTTAGGAAGGGTCAAAATTGGAGTTTAACTTAAACACATAAAGATTCTAAGACCACCACCAAAAGAGACAGTAAGTGCTAAACTAGGGGGAAGGAAAAAACAACAGAGTAGGAAGAAAACAATCTAGGAGAGGGTGTGAGAGAGAAAGCCGAGCACTGGGGGCGCTGAGTGGGGTACAGAGTGAGGTGGCAGAATTGAATCCCAGCCGTGGGCAGCCAGGGGAGGGCAGAGTGGCGGCACTGATGAGTTTTATGGTGTGTGGGTTACATTTCAATAAAATCTATAAAATTCTTTTGCCTAAACTCTGGTTAAGAAACATTATAACCGAAAGGAGGCTGTACGCTACATGATTGGGCAGAGCAGCCTTTATTTAAGATAAGGAGCACCGCTCAGAAGCAAGAGTATCAGCACGCAAAGGGGTCCAGTTCACCTGGAAGGTGCTGCAGGTTTAATGTGCGCCAGTAACATGGCTCCAAATGTACCTACTAAGAACTCACGGCTACAAGGAGAAACCGCAAGCAGGAGAATTCAGATCCTCACGAACTGATACAGGCAGCAGACAAAATCGTGGATGAGGAAGGTGTGGGTGATAGTTTATAAACTTGCTCGAATGGATGTGGACCAGCATATCTGAATAACATGCACACTTTTAAGACACATGGGAAGCAATGATGGAAACAGCCCACTGGTCAAGTCATATTTCAGAGAACCAATGTCATGAAGTGTATTATCTGGCACAGCACAATTTAGTTGAAAAACTTAAGAGGTGGTGGTTCAAATTTCACATTTGGAAGTTGAGAAACACTTCTAAATTATCTGTGAGTCAAAGAGTTCCTAATGGATGTCAGAAATTAATTAGGACTGGACACTAATGAAGATGCTATTCATTAGGGTGTATGGGGCGGAGCCGAGGCAGGGCAGAAAACATTCTGTAGCCTTAGAAGTGTGTGTGGTGGTGGCTGGAACCCACACAGCCTCTGTATAAAGGAAAGGAGAGTTTATTCGGGCTTAACGAGGACCATGGCCAGTGATGACAGTTGATCAGAGAACTCTGGTTGTTTTCACAAACGGTGCCTATGCTCCCTGGCTGCACCACTCGTGTGCCTGTTGATGATTTAATTCAGGACCGAGTGCTGTTAGCGGTGTAAGTGACAGCCGCTTATTCCCAGTTTTCCCTGAGTGTGTCTTGAGCTCCAGCAGCTAGCCAATACAGTCGGCTGATGTTTTTTCAGAGCCACTTTGGATTTTATCTCCAGGTAAAGTAGCAAAACTGAGACTTGGCTGGGTAGAGACACAGGCCCTTTCTCATAACAGATAGCGCATTATTTGCCCTGATTTTTTAAATTTTTATCCAGCCAGTGGTTAATCACTTTATTCTGTTTCCATGCCACCCCCCCAGCCTGTTTCTTCCTCCTGAAATAGCATTCCCTTAAGCTTCCCGGCTTGAGGCAGGAATGCCTATTCTCAGTTGTGGCACTATTCATTAAATGCTGCTGCTGTTTGACCTAGTCTACCTAGTTCAGTCCCTAAACCCACAAGATCACTGTTCAGCTGGGCTGGGCCAGTGTTGATTTATCCACCAGATATATTGGTTCCACTGAGGCATTATCTGGCTACAATTTGGATACAACGTGTTGGCCCAAAAAGACAGAGTTCCCCAGACTAGGTACAAATGGGTAATGTTGCAAACCCTAAATGCAGACTGGTCTGTGTTTACCAAGGGCTTCCCACAGGCATCTTGTGTGAATGTGGGGAGGACACATACCCGTGTGTGTCCACATGACTCCAACAGAATTTAACTGACTTGGTGTTTTCCTTTAGCCAAGACTGGGGTCCACCCACAAAAACAAGAGGAAGACGTGTGGGGGGACACGGCACCGTGACAGGAAACACGGGGTGTGGCCAAAGGATTTCCATCAGTATATCCTGGTAGAGCTTTAAGAGGCTCGTCAGCATCAACTTCTAGAGCTGCGCAGTATCTGATAGCTGTCTGTCTCTTTAGTCCGCGTAGTTTCTCTTCCAGTCATGTCACCAGGCAGGACTTTACTCTAGAGACCTGTGCCAGTGAATTCCCCGTGTGATATGTACATCCTGGGATGTTGGAACTGATAGGAAGATTAAGTACAGGTTCGTATAAAGTGGGTCCCAAGCTCTGAGTCCTGGCATTACACATGACTATTTGACTGAATGAATTAAATGTGTTTTCCTGTTTGAGCCTATAAGGTGGCTTTTTTTTAAGAGCATTTTAGTTTCTTTGGGGCCAAATGAATGAGCCGGTTTGGGCAGGCACATGGGCTGGCACCAGTTCCATAAGGAAACAAAGACGAGAAGGAATCATTCAGGTGTCACTGGTCTGGACTAGGGAAAGCTGTCTGTCTGCCACTGGGTTCTTCCCCTGGTCTTGGTGCCATTTCAGTCTTAGATCTGATATTCTTTCTGCAGACCACCCCACAGTAGGTGCCCTTTTTAAGTGAAGAACATGGGTCCAGGAGTCAGTACCCTGTAATTTTGCTGCACAAGAGTTAGGAAGACCTGAAAAGGTCCTGTCCATTTGGGTTGTAAGGAATTTTTCAGCTGGTGACATTTCCAGTATACATTGTCCCCTGGGTGGAAGTCATGAGTCTGGATTTCCTCCTATGTAGGTAAATTTGTGTCATAGGCATCAACACCTAATTTTGAGTGTTCCTTCAGGAGCTGTTAGCTGTGTTTACAATGCGCTATATCCCCTTTAGCAGTGTGGGTTCATACAGCCCCTCATCCATTCTCATTAGGTCTGACCATAATAATTTCAATAGGCGATAGTTCATGTCGACTAAAAGGTGTCAATTTTAGGTTATTAAGCAGTAGGAAGAGCTTTTTGGCCATGGCAACGAGAAAGAATAAGTTTGCCAACTGGGTTTTAATTAAGCTGTTTGCCTTTCTACTAGGCCTGATGACTATGGGTGATAGGCGCAGTGGAAATGTTGAAAAACAAGCCATGTTTTATAGATTTCTATGATAATTTGTCCTGTGAGATTAGACCCTTGTCCAACAGGAACTCCCATGTGGGAATGTTTCAGTCCAGTAATCATTTGCTTACTGTTTGGTCCATTGCTCAGTTTGGACAAGGAAATGCTTCAACCCAGTGAGAAAACATGCAAATCATAATTAGTACATATTGATAACCTAGTGAGGGAGACAGTTGTATAAAATTCAGTTGCCTGGCTTTGGAAGGTCCAACTGCCCAAGGAAGAATTCCCTTAGGATTGTGTAAGGGTCTCCCAGTATTACATTTAGAGCAAGTCAGACATTTAGCATATACTTTTTGTGCTATTGTGAAGGAAGGCTTCCAAAAATACTGTTTTCCCATAGCATCATTGTATATATTGTAAGAAATGTAGCTGGGCCTCAAAGGGGAATATTGGCTGTTGACTTGGCCCAACCCATTTTTGAGAAGAGTCAGATGTTCCCTCTTTTTGGATCCATAACTGTTTTCCTTTTCTTCTGCAGATTCTTGAAATTAAGCAAGGATTTGGTTAAATGAATGGGGGAGAAAGTACAGGTTATTGTTGGGGAAGTTACTGGCTGTACAGCTGCCATTTTTGCAGTGTGATTGGCCAGTAGATTTCCTGTTATTTGGTGGTGTCTGCCGTGGAATGTCCTTGAATCTTTATTACGGCCAGTTCTCCTGGAAGGAGTATAGCTTGCAACAAGGATGCCACCTGTTTTTTTTTTTTTGTATCATTAATCTACAATTACATGTGCAACATTATGGTTACTAGACTCCCCCCATCATCAAGTCCCCACCACATACCCCATTACAGTTACTGTCCATAGCGTAGTGAGATGCTATAGAATCACTACTTGTCTTCTCTGAGTTGTACAGCCCTCACCGTGCCCCCCCAACATTACATCTGCGAATCGTAATGCCCCTTTTTCGCCCTTATCCCTCCCTTCCCACCCATCTTCCCCAGTCCCTTTCCCTTTGGTAACTATTAGTCCATTCTTGGGTTCTGTGAGTCTCCTGCTGTTTTGTTCCTTCAGTTTTTTTCTTTGTTCTTATACTCCACAGATGAGTGAAATCATTTGATACTTGTCTTTTTCCGCCTGGTTTATTTCACTGAGCATAATACCCTCTAGCTCCATCCATGTTGTTGCAAATGGTAGGATTTGTTTTCTTCTTATGGCTGAATAATATTCCATTGTGTATATGTACCACATCTTTATCCATTCATCTACTGATGGACACTTAGGTTGCTTCCATTTCTTGGCTATTGTAAATAGTGCTGTGATAAACATAGGGGTGCATATGTCTTTTTCAAACTGGGATGCTGCGTTCTTAGGGTAAATTCCTAGGAGTGGGATTCCTGGGTCAAATGGTATTTCTATTTTGAGTTTTTTGAGGAACCTCCAAACTGCTTTCCACAATGGTTGAACTAATTTACATTCCCACCAGCAGTGTAGGAGGGTTCCCCTTTCTCCACATCCTCACCAACATTTATTGTTGTTTGTGTTTTGGATGGTGGCCATCCTTACTGGTATGAGGTGATATCTCATTGTGGTTTTAATTTGCATTTCTCTGATGATTAGCAATGTGGAGCATCTTTTCATGTGCCTGTTGGCTATTTGAATTTCTTCTTTGGAGAAGTATCTGTTCAGATCCTCTGCCCATTTTTTAATTGGATTATTTGCTTTTTGTTTGTTGAGGTGTGTGAGCTCTTTATATATTTTGGATGTCAACCCCTTATCAGATATGTCATTTATGAATATATTCTCCCATACTGTGGGATGCCTTTTTGTTCTATTGATGGTGTCCTTTGCTGTACAGAAGCTTTTCAGCTTGATATAGTCCCACTTGTTCATTTTTGCTTTTGTTTCCCTTGCCCGGGGGGATATGTTCATGAAGAAGTCGCTCATGTTTATGTCCAAGAGATTTTTGCCTATGTTTTTTTTCTAAGAGTTTTATGGTTTCATGACTTACATTCAGGTCTTTGATCCATTCTGAATATACTTTTGTGTATGGGGTTAGACAATGATCCAGTTTCATTCTCTTACATGTAGCTGTTCAGTTTTGCCAACACCAGCTGTTGAAGAGGCTATCACTTCCCCATTGTATATCCATGGCTCCTTTATTGTATATTAATTGACCACATATGTTTGGGTTAATATCTGGACTGTCTATTCTGTTCCACTGGTCTGTGGGTCTGTTCTTGTGCCAGGACCAAATTGTCTTGATTACTGAGGCTTTGTAGTAGAGCTTGAAGTTGGGAAGCGAGATCCCCCCCTGCTTTATTCTTCTTTCTCAGGATTGCTTTGGTTATTTGGGGTCTTTTGTGGTTCCATATGAATTTTAGAACTATTTGTTCCAGTTCGGTGAAGAATGCTGTTGGTATTTTGATAGGGATTGCACTGAATCTGTAGATTGCTTTAGGTAGTATTGACATTTTGACAATATTTATTCTTCCTAGCCAAGAGCATGGGATGCATTTCCATTTGTTAGTGTCTTCCTTAATTTCTCTTAAGAGTGTCTTGTAGTTTTCAGGGTATAGGTCTTTCACTTCCTTGGTTAGGTTTATTCCTAGGTATTTTATTCTTTTTGATGCAATTGTGAATGGAATTGTTTTTCGGATTTCTCTTTCTGTTAGTTCATCATTAGTGTATAGGAAAGCAACAGATTTCTGTGTGTTAATTTTGTATCCTGCAACTTTGCTGAATTCAGATATTAGTTCTAGTAGTTTTGGAGTGGACTCTAGGGTTTTTTATGTACAGTATCATTGCAAATAGTGACAGTTTGACTTCTTCTTTACCAATCTGGATGCCTTGTATTTCTTTGTCTCATGGCCATGGCTAGGACCTCCAGTACTATGTTGAATAACAGTGGGGAGAGTGGGCATCCCTGTCTTGTTCCCGATCTTAGATGAAAAGCTTTCAGCTACTTGGTGTTAAGTATGATGTTGGCTGTAGATTTGTCATATATGGCCTTTATTATGTTGAGGTACTTGTACCCATTTTGTTGAGAGTTTTAATCATGAATGGATGTTGAATTTTGTCAAAGGCTTTTTCAGCATCTATGGAGATGATCATGTGGTTTTTGTCCTTCTTTTTGTTGATGTGGTGGATGATGTTGGTGGATTTTTGAATGTTGTACCATCCTTGCATCCCTGGAATAAATCCTACTTGATCATGATGGATGATCTTTTTGATGTATTTTTGAATTTGGTTTGCTAATATTTTGTTGAGTATTTTTGCATCTATGTTCATCAAGGATATTGGTCTGTAATTTTCTTTTTTTGTGGTGTCTTTGCCTGGTTTTTGGTATTAGAGTGATGTTGGCCTCATAGAATGAGTTTGAGAGTCTTCCCTCCTCTTCTACTTTTTGGAAAACTTTAAGGAGGATGGCTATTAGGTCTTCACTAAATGTTTGATAAAATTCAGCCGTGAAACCATCTGGTCCAGGTGTTTTGTTCTTAGGTAGTTTTTTGATTACCAATTCAATTTCTTTGGTGGTAATTTGTCTATTCAGATTTTCTGTTTCTTTCTGGGTCAGCCTTGGTAGGTTGTATTTTTTTGAAAGTTGTTCATTTCTTCTAGGTTATTCAGTTTGTTAGCATATAATTTTTCATAGTATTCTCTCATAATTCTTTGTATTTCTGTGGTGTCTGTAGTGACTTTTCCTTTCTCATTTCTGATTCTGTTTATGTGTGTAGACTCTCTTTTTTTCTTGCTAAGTCTGCCTAGGGGTTTATCTATTATGTTTATTTTCTTGAAGAACCAGCTCCTGCTTTCGTTGATTCTATTGTTTTATTCTTCGCAATTTTATTTATTTATGTTGTTTTAATCTTTATTATGTCCCTCCTTCTACTGACTTTGGGCCTCATTTGTTCTTCCTTTTCTAGTTTCATTAATTGTGAGTTTAGACTGTTCATTTGGGATTGTTTTTCTTTCCTGAGGTAGGCCTGTATTGCAGTATATTTCCCTCTTAGCACGGCCTTCGCTGCATCCCAAGATTTTTGCAGTGTTGAATTATTGTTGTCATTTGTCTCCATATATTGCTTTATCTCTGCTTTTATTTGGTCACTGATCCATTGATTATTTAGGAGCATGTTATTAAGCCTCCATGTGTTTGTGGGCTCTTTCATTTTCTTTGAGTAATTTATTTCTAGTTTCATACCTTTGAGATCTGAGAATCTGGTTGGCACAATTTCAATATTTTTGAATTTACTGTGTTTTGCGTTTTTGATAGGTTTTCTTGTTGAGGTTAAGAAAACTCTTTGTTTCTAGAGGTTTCTGAAATCATATACCACACCAAATGCATGCTGGGTACTGGTATAAATGTTTGCTGTTGCTCCTTTGGCCAATTGACAGGCTTTGGTTAAAGCTTTAAGTTCAGCCTGCCATACAGAATGAATTTCAGGTAATGGGGCACTTTTGAGGACTGATACCAGTGAATACCACTGATGTTTCATATCCAGCCTGGTATTTCCCATTGGGTCCTTTAAGGTAGGAACCATCTCTAAATAAAACAAGTTCAAATGTTCCCTCTTTTAGGATCTGTAACTTTTTCCTTTTCTGTTGCAGATTTTTGAAATTAAGCAAGGATTTGGTCAAATTAGTGGGGAGGACAGGTGTAACCGCTGTGACCATGAGAGAGAGGAGCGCTGGCCATTCCCAGGAAGACTTGAAGGCCAGAAGCAGTCCAGCTCAGAGTGCGTCCCTCGGAGCCAACAAGCAGGGAGAGGTGATGCATGCATGGGGCTGCAGGTAGCATTCGGAGCAGCCCATTTCTAGAAACAGCAGGAACAATAGGAGATACACTGTAAGGAAGAAAAGGTGAGGAGATGTGGAGAATTTGTCATCTGGTGATACGTGGTGGGAGATAGAGCCTAGCTCCAAGTTTAAACATTGAAAACACCCCACCTTTACCTTTCCGGCCACCCTAGCCTTGGGCTGGGAGCTGACGCACAGAGGCCAGGGCAGACAGCATGCTACGTATTTTGGTGGCAGGTGGCAAAAGAAGCATCTCCTGTCCAGAGGCAACAGTGGACAAAACAGGTAAGAAAACTGCAGAGTGAGTCTAGGGGGCCTGCTCTGCACCTCTCGGGTGTTGTGTCGCCTCAGGTGCAGGAACGTGAATGCATGTTGTGGGCCTAAAGTCAGAAGCATTTCCAGAGCCAACTGGCAAGAGCCTCCAGACTGGAAGGTCCCCCTCCTGGTGTCCAGCATATTGGATGGAAATAACCGGAACACATAATACTCAGGATTTGGGGTTCACTCATTGCGTTACAGCATCCATGAAGGAAACCTCAGCGAAGGAAAACCTCCCAGGAAAGGAGTCCGCTGGCCAGAAGGGGGCGCTTTCTCGCTGCTGCGCTCCCCGTCAATGACAGATCCCAACAGGGATGAACCATCAGTGACAGCCCCCGACAGGGGAGTGTTCATCGCCGCGCCTACAAGAAATCGACGAGCCCTGCTACTCAGTCCATGAGGAACCGTCGCCACCCTGACCTCTTGCTCTTCTCCTGTGGACTTTCATTCAAAACAACCCTCCCACCTCCGCCTCCGTTGTTAGATTGGCCTATGTTTTTTGCCGTAGCTTGCTTGTCCTGCATCATAATTCTGTGCTCTTCCTAAATAATCCCATTTTGTACTTAAGGTCAACAGGAATATTCTTTTGCTCACCAGAGGCCCCTTTGGGTGAGGCCGGGGAGAAGGGGCCTTTCCTTCTGTTTGGGGGCTCGGGGCAGATGCAGAGAGCCGCCATCTAAAGACTCTCTTGGAGTGACACGCTCACCTCATTGCACTAACCTCGCCAACAAACCAAGAAACCTTGCATACATGGCCTGTGGAAATAAAATGTCGCCATGTGTTTACTACCCTGGGGTCCTGGCACCTGCACTGGTCCTGGGAGCTCAGTTTGGCTGCTGCATCCTCACCAGCATTCCAGCCATCACGAAGAGCCGCCATGGTGCTTTTCCAAGAAGGCTGTGCTCCGCTTGTGGGTGTTTTCATCAGTGCTTCACTAAGGAGAGCCTTCGGGATCCTCCCCAGACATCCTGTTGGGTGAGTGAGCAGGTAACACATGGTAAGGTTCCTCTAACAAGCCTGCTTCTCTACTGAGGCCTCCTGCCTTTCTGTTATTCAGAGGGATTTCCAGAAGGTTCCCTTACATTAGTGCAGACCACTGGGGAATCCAGGCTTTGGTTGAGCAACAAAGGAAATAACTGGATCCTTCCCAGTTCCCTAGCTGGCCCACTGGATCTTGATTCTAGATGGAATTGCATCCCTCCTTCTTGGCCAAGTACTTCCACAATCAACCCCAGCATAGTTCCCTGATTTTGTTCAATATCAAATGCAAATATTTCTATTCCTTTAGTTGAGTTAAATCTTCTTCTGACTGAATTTTTAATTGGCTGCTTGGGACCTGCTGGGATTTGACTCTACTTCAGGGTCTTGAGACCAGGAGAGGTGGTGGGCCTGCGGAGACTGGCTTCTACTTGGAAGCAACTCCCTCAGAGAAAGGGCTTCAGGAAAGGCCACAGTAGCCTGATGGTCAGGCGAGAGCAGCTGATTTCTCAGTGAGGCTGCATATTCAGGGTATCTGACTTGGCAGGATCACCCAGATATCCCCAGTTTAGTTCTGAGGACCTGACTCTGCCCATCAGTGCCTTAGCTTTCCCAGGAGAGGTCTAGTAAGGTCATGGACTCACTTGTTGATAAGACTTGCTGGGCTAGCTAAGACCTTGTGTGGTTTTCAGGCCTCTCAATCTTGTAGCTGCAAACTTGATGAGAGATTTTTTTCTACACAGTAATAGTCCCTGATTCTCAATCTGTGTCTTGAGCTAAAAGTTTTGAACTTGGAGTCTATTATTTTCTATCAGCTACCCAGAACTATTAAGGAAGCCACCCACCCTGCAGTCCTTGAGCATCTCACGCCTTTCCCCTGGCTTGTGGCCGTGCTCAGCTAGTCTCTCGGAGGCTAGCCTTCAAAAGGCATCTGTCTCAAGGCACCACATATCAGATTAGTCGTGTAGTAGCTGTGTGCCAATATGTGTACTGTCCCATCCTTAATACTAACTAGATTTGTTCTACCATCAGCTAAAATCCAGCCAGGTAACAAATCCCAGATTTTCTTTGTTTTGGTCATGACAGGTCATGTTATGTTGCATTAACGAAAGTACCTTTTAATAAATAAAATCAGTAGTTTAAAACCAGATTGATCACTGGATCCCTCAGCAACTAGGGATAGAGAACTTCCTCAAATAGGTAAAGAACATTTACCAAAACCCTACAGATAATATACATAGTGGTGAGAAACTTGAATTTTTCCTACTGAGGTGAGGAAATGCAGTAAGACACGATAAAGAAGTAAAAGGTATGCAGATTGGGAAGGAAGAATTCAAACTCTCTTTGTTTACAGATGACATGATAGTCTATGTCAAATATCCAACAAGAACCAACAAAAAGCTGGAACTAAGAAGTGATTGTAGTGAGGTTGCAGGATACAAGGTTAATATGCAAAAATCTCTTGTTTTCCTATATACTAGCAATGAACAAGTGGAATTTGAAATTAAAAACACATTATCATTTACATTAGCATCCAAAAAATGAAATATTCAGCTATGAATCCAACAAAATAGGTACAAGAGCTGCAAGAGGGAAACCCCAAAACTGACAGATACCAAATAAGAAGCAAGTGGAGAGAGATTCCCTGTTCATGGACAAGAAGCCTCACTTTTGTCAATATGCCACTTCTTCCCAATTTGATCTACTGATTCCATGTAATCTCAGCAAGTTATTTTTGGGTATTAATAAACTGATTGTAAAGTTTATGCGGAGAGGCAAGAGACCCCAAATAGCTGACTCGGTGTTGAAGGAAAAGAAGATGGTAGGAGGCCACTAACCAACTTAGAGATGTGAGAGAACTACAGTGACCAAGATAGTGTGGTATCGGTGAAGAGGTGGGCAGACAGGTCAGGTCGGCAGAACATAATAGAGAGCCCAGAGACAGGCACACATAAACACAGTCAACTGATCGTTGAAAAGGGGCCCAAGGAAATACAATGGAGCAAACATCGCCTTTTCAGCAAATGGTGCTGGAATAACTGGACATCCATGTGCAAAACAATGAATCTAGACACAGACTGTACACCTTTCACAAAAATTAATGCAAAAGGAGTCATTGACTTAGGTGTAAATTTCAAAACTGTAAAACTAGAAAATAGCATTGACCTTGGGTTTGGTGATGATTTTTTTTATATACAATATCAAAGGCAAAATCCATGAAAAAAATAATTGATAATCTGGATTCATTAAAATAAAAACCTTCTGCTCTGTGAAAGACAATGTCAAGAGAATGAGAAAGACTGGGGGAAGATATTTGCAAAAGACACATCTGGTAAAAGGATGGTTATCCAAACCACACAACGAACTCAAAACTCAACAGTTACACCAGAACAACCTGATAAGAAACGGGAAAAATACATGGATAGCCCAGCAAAGAAGATATGCAGATGGTGAGTAAGCACAGGAAAGATGCTCAATTCATCTGTCATCAGGGGAGCTGCAGATTAAAATAGCAATGAGGGATCACGACAGACCTGTTAGAATGACCAAAACTCAGAGAACACTGACATCGCCAAGTGCTGGGGAGGATGTGGAGCAACAGGAGCTTGTGGGGATGCAGACGGGACAGCCCACTTCCTACAAAACTAAACATCATTTTTTTATGATCCAGCATTTGCACTCCTTGGTGTTTACCCAAATTAAGCGAAGACTTAAGGTCCCCACAAGTCCTGCACCTGGATGTTTATAACAGTTTAATGTATAATGGCCCACATTTAAAAGCAACCAAGATGTCCCTTCAGTAGGTGAACAGAGAAGTAAGTGCTGGTACATCCAGACATCAGAGGATTATTCAGCATTAGATAAAAATGAGGCGGGCCCGCGGGGAGCTGGGAACATGGCGTGGCGGCCCGCGAACCGGGACGGTGCGGCGCCCAGTGTGGCGGCGCGGATCGCGCACTGCGTCTCGCTCGGGTACCGCCGACCCGGGGGGCCGCGTCCCAGGCAGGCCCGGGCAGGAGGCCGGGGAGCCGCGGAGGGCCGCGTGGTCTGGGGGCGCGTGTGCCGGCGGCGGGGGCGCAGCCGGTGGGCCGGGGAGGTGGAGCGGGGCCTGGGCGCACCGCAGAGGGCGAGCCGCTGCCCAGCTGGGGGCGCCGGCGGGTCCCCGGGCGCCGTTCGGGAGGAAGGGCACGAAGGTCCTGTCGCCCGGGGAGAGTTGTTTTGATTTGTAAGAGAAGCGAGGGAGGTCGAGCAAGGGAGGGACACCTTAGATGACCAGACGTCAGCGCCGTAATGACCATGGCTGGAATAATGTTACTTCCAAGTATTCGAATGACATCAAAATTTAAGAGTTCTTCAGATAGTCCACAAGAATTTATAAGAAGGAATGTTAAACGGCGTGGACGAGTATGCCAAATAACTGAGAATGGCTTAGAAATTGAACACACTCCCATTACCTTACCTGTTGCATCTTCTTGGAGAAGACAGCCGCGTGGTGTTTTGCTGGTTAAATCGGCCGGAGTGGAACTCGCTGAATCTGGAAGGTGCGGGTGCAAAAAGAGCTAAAACCTTCCCGACTACTACTGTCCCCGCTTCTCGGAAGGGAGAACTCAGCCCTGGTTTGCTATCTTTTAGTGAATAAGGGTGGATATTTTAGTGTGGATCTGAATGAAATTTTGAGAAGAGGCCTTGGCAAAGCTGTTCTTGTTAAAGGGCTAAATCATGATTCTAAAATCGATCGGAAAATTCACAGAAACTTACTTAAAGCTGAATTAACAGCCTTAAAAAAAGGAGAAGGAGTATGGAAGGAAGGATCTGAAAAGGAAACTTACTTAGAAAAATTTAAAGGTTCCTGGAGAGAGATATGGAAAAAAGACAGTTATTTAAAAAAAATTGATCAGATTTCAACTTGAAAAAAGAAAGTTATTATGACAAATTTAGGCACTTATGAAACATGGAAAAGACAACATGAATAACTACTGCTTAATACTGAAGTTCAGAGAACTTATAAGTCACATACACTTTTGTAGAAAAGGGTGAAATATTCCAAGAGGGCTAGAGGTGATGACCTATGCTGAAAGGAGCAAAATATGTAAATATATATATATTTTTCATTGAGTTGAAATGGAAATTTCATCAGTGATCAAAGGTGCATTTCAGAGATGCTTATTATAAATGTAATATCAGCATAAAAAATAAATTGTGATTCATGTAATATGTTTTTAGGAAAAATGAAACATTCTATAAAAGGTTACCAGGTTGAAGGATATACATGTCATGCTAATAGTTGAAGAGAGAGTTTAACTATTGGCCAAATAGTGTTCTTTTAGTTATTTTGGAAGCCATATTTAATTTTGTTTAAAATGAATTTTTTCTAATTTTATTAGCTTTGCTTGCTTATAATAAAGGACTCTTTATTAAAAAAAAGAAAGAAAGAAACAAGCTGTCAGGTTATGAAAAGCCATGGAGAAACCATAAGTACACAATTTTGAGTGAAAGAAGCCAACATGAAAAGGCTATAAACTGAATGATTCCAACTATTTATGACTTTCTGGAAAAGCAAAACTATGGGGACAGTAAAAAGATCAGTGA
>JAQQAC010002172.1:3447537-3524706 GCA_029783875.1 Phataginus tricuspis
GCTCACTGCACACCTGTGGGCAATGCATGGCTGTTGACTCTATATAAAGAGCCCCACCCAGTGCTCTGGGCGTGACACAGTGGTATGGCTGCAGGAGAGCAGAGCAGAGGCTGGAGTGGTGGCAGCGCCGGGACAGAGGCCCAGAGGACGGCTGTGTGGGATGGCTGTGCAGGCAGAGAGGCCCAGAGGCAGAGACCGGCTTGCTGCATGCAGGCTCGCTCTGAGTGAACAGGATTTTAGTGACTGACCTGCCACCGTGGAAGTAAAATTGGGTATAACCCTTCCACCCCAAGAACGTTTTGCTGTCAATTTTCTTTGATCACATTGAATCCATAGCGAACCTGCCCGGGGCTGAAACCCATTGGCAAGACCTGACCCTGTCCAGCAGCTCAGGACCAGCCCAGTGGGGCTGGTGGTGAAGGGGTTGTGGGGTCCTTTGAGCACCCAAGCCACCCATCATCCCCAGGCAGCTGCTCCTTCCCTGCCCCCAGGTTTGCCTTCCATGAAATGGGCTTGTGGGAATACCTGATCCTGAGTTGCCCACAAATGGGTCTTGATCCTTGGAGACATACAAAGAAGGACTCCCCAGGGTCTGCCTTCCAACTGGTAACTCCAGGGCCTGGGGTTTGGGTTTACTGGAGTAACTAGACACCATCTCCCCCGGGTCAGCTAGGTTCCTCCCTTTCAGTGGCCAATATGCAGAAGTCTTGGTCTCTGACCCCCACCCCCGGCCCCGGTGGCTACAAGGCCCAGGGTGCTGACCACACACAGATGAAGTCACTTCTCAAGGTGACTGAAAAGGCCAGCAAATCTGAGGGACTGTGGCCTGGAGGTCAGTCCTGCCAGCAGCCAGGACCAGGGGGAGACATTTCCAGGTTGCTGTCTAAAGAGCTTCTGAGCTCATCTCCCTAATTTTCCCCACGATGTTGTGTTGTGCCTGTGGTGGGGTCCCTCATGTCTCCACCCCCTTGGAAGGGATATGGGGTCCCCACCTCTGCTCCTGTGAAGCAGGTGCGGTGAACCACACGTATGCGCGACCAGTATGGAGGCCCTGCCCCGGCTGCTCAGTCAGAGAGCCAGTCCCTTCGCTGTTCCCACAGAATCAGCCAAACCGCCTCCGCTGGGAGCAGCCTAGATCCCCTCAGCAACGCATACAGTCCCCACTTCTACTCAGCCCCAGCAGTCTTCTCAAACTTTGGAGCCTGATAACGCGGGTATATCATGGTAAGACTGCGCGTGTTTTCATGTGCATGAAGCTGTGTCTATTTCTTGTCTGTGGTGCCCAGTACGGGCTCTTTGTGTTTCTCTGAGTGGCTGCCCTTCTCCATATCCAGGAGCTCTGCATGTCTGGGGACTGGGCCGCTGCACCTGCGGGAGGGGCACATTTGCTTCCGCTGAGCAGGCCCCTTGCTGGGCCTCTGTGCTTTCCCCTGGAGTGTGGCTCAGACATCAGTTGTCCACTGATTGAACAGGAGCCCATAGAGCAGCCCCGCAGACATGTCATGTGGGAACCAATGAGCCAGTTGGCAGAGTTCCACAAAAGCATCCAGGCCAGGCACAGTCATGGCCGCCTGAGGAAGGCGCAACGGGGCTGCACACTCTGTATACTCGGACGTCTTATGGGGCTGCGTCCTCGGGGCATGAGGCCCGGCGCAGGGCCAGACACATGGGCACAGCAAAGGGTGGCCACCCCACGCCTACCTGTGGGTGAGAGTGACTCACAAGCCTGACACCGAAGAGCACATCTGGACTCTTCCCTCTAAGCACAGATTTAAGGCACCAGCACACGCTGAGCTCCTGCCCTGGAGTCTGACAGCTTTTGATGCCGTGGTCTGGTGTCCGTGGGTCCTGATGTGTCCGTGGGTCCTGACGTGTCTGCTTCCTCACTGGGACAGTCACATGCTGCGACTTAAGGTTCACATTCTTTACGTTGGTCATTCCCTTCACACCTTTCCTGATGCTCAGGCTGAAGGAAGTCATTTGCCTGGAGGCTGTGAGCACCGCTGGTCTTCGAAGTAGAGGTGGGACCGGGGCCAAGGGCATGGCGGCCACGGGAGGCTGGGAAAGGTGGGAGCCGTCATGCAGGAGAGGAACAGCCCGGGTCTGCAGAAACCTAGGTTTGTACGGCCCCACCTCCCTCATTCAAAAGGTCGACCCATGGGGGCCAGACCAGGAGGCAGGGCTGTCCGCATAGAAGGGCAGGCAGGGTCCTGTTCCTGCATGAGCCAACGTACGAGCTACTCTCAAGTCCCCAGGGGGCTTTTCAAAGGGTCATAAGCCAGCCAGCAATGCAGAGCTCTGCCTCTGGTGCAAGAGTGGAGAGTGTGTATGTGTGTGTGTGCATGCGAGTGTGTTTCCTGCAGCTGCTGTAACATCACCGCAAGGTCGGTGGTTTAAATAATGGAAACTTATCCTTTCACAGCTCTGGAGGCCAGGTGTCTGAAGTCAGGGTGTTGTCAGGGAGCTGCTACAGAGCACATCCCCAAACCATGGGCGCTCTGGCCACTGCCCAGTGTCTACAGGCCTGGGGCAGCCCGGGCTCGGGGTGGGGGGCTCGGGGTGTCCTTGGCTGCCCACCAGCCCTGGTCCTGCACATTCTCCTGATTGTCAACAGTCCTGGGAGCAATGCGAGCTACAGGATCCCCTCAGGGAACTTTATTTCTAAATCAGCTGGAGTCTCTTCTGGCATTTGTAGTTAATAACCCTGGTTGGTCCAGACACTTAAAAAAAAAATAGCTCCTTTACTGTTCCCGCACCCGGAAGTGTGAGGCAGAGGCAGGTTCCAGTGTCCCTGGACTGGGTCCTTCAGACCGAAGCACAAAGAGACGTGGCTGGTAAAGAGGGTAGAAAGCCTGTGGTAGGTGGCTGAGAATTTGTGTATCTTATCTGATCCCAGAGGATTGCAAACAGGGGCTCTGACAAGCCCCCAGATAAGCATGTTCTGCAGGTGGGAACAACATGCCCGCCCACCAGCTGGAGGATGGGTCACGGATGTGGTCCGTCCACAGTGGGATCCTGCCCAGCCGTGAAGGGGAACTGAAGGGAACCAGATCATCTGAGCCATTTGACAGAGTCCAGGCCTGGAGGCGACCCCAGAAGAACTAAAGGAGCCCGACCTGTTTCCCCTCATTTCTCTCTATTTTAGTTCTTGCTGTTCTTTGCATTTTTATAATCTGACCATCTCTCCAGTCTGAACAGCCCTCACTAATCAGAAAAAGCCCCTAGAGAAAAGACTGTTAGGAGCCCTAGAGCACTCATAAACCTCAGCTTGTGACTCTGCACATTCCCCTCAGGCCTGTGGGCTATTGTCCCTGGGTTGGAAAGTAGAGGAGAGTGACTTCAGAGTACCCCTCCTTGGCCAATTTAGCTTCTAGAAAAAACAAGAGGTGACTGAGTGTAGGTCAGGAAAACAGGTGGAAAAATATTGGTAGAGTTCCCTTATGAATTATTACTATAGAAATTACAGTAAGCATTGTTATACCCAGAATCAACAGAATGAGTGTTGCTCATGCTCCCATAAATAGTTTCAGGATATTATTGGAAGGAAAAAACATGCCCTCGCAGTAAGCCTAAATGAGAGTCCGGTCAAACAAGTTTTAAGACACAAAGCACTGTAATGCCTTGTAGGAATTTAGCCTGAGATTGGGATCTAAAGATATGAGGGCGACAGAAAAATCTTGGAGAGGGAAGCACGGTGACCTTTCATGGTCGAGAAAGCAGGGGGACATTCCAAGAATTAGATTATGCCATAAATCACTGAATGACACGTTTTATGATGATTTTATGATGATTCTTTGTAACCAACCCCCTATATATTGCTTGAGGTTTCTGCCAATAAGCAGGCCAGACCAGCTTAGCATCTTTGCTAGTGTCTGCGTCCTCACTACCTTCGCCGACGCCGTCTCACGCCCCTTCGATACCTCACCCCGGCTGGAGCTGGACTCCGGCAGGGAACGGGGACCTGACGCGCTACGACATGGGTGAAGCTTGGAAACGTTACGCCAGGTGAAAGAAGGCAGACGCAGAAGGCCACATAGTGTATGATTCCCTTTATTAGAAATGCCCAGAGTAGGTAAATGCACAGAGACAGAGATAGGTTAGTGATGGCCAGGAGGTGAGGAGGGAGGGAGGAATGAGAAGGGACTGCTAATAGGCATGAGGAGCCTTTACAGGGTGATAAAAATATTCTGGAATCAGATAGTGGAGGGCCCGGCCTGGGCTGCGTCTGGAGGAAGGGGCAGGGGCGTGGCCTGGGGACTGAAGCTGCCCTGGAGCCCAGGCACAATGACCAGAGTGGTGGGGGCAGGTTGGCAGCCTGGCAGGGTGGCCCCTTGGCTGTGAGCTAGAGGGCGGGGCCTTGTCAGCGGGCAGACCTGACCCCAGACTTTGAGGGAGGAGGGCGGGGGGTGCTCCCACTCCCCAGGGGTCTTCCTGAGGCCTTCCCGAGGCCTTCCTACTGGGAGGGTGGGTTGGCGTTCCCATGCGTGGTAACTAAGAGTGGACACGAGCCACCTGCGTGACCCAGCATGTAGCAGGAAGGAAGGTCTGTTGACCCAACCTGGGAGGGTCAGCCAGTGCAGTGGGCCAGGGGGTGTGACTACCGCCCTCCCTCTTCTGAAGCTCCTCTCGGGAGGAGCTGCTCCCAAAGGCGAGTAGAGGTGTTTACTGTGCGTAAGATGGGACAGGTGGGTGGGCATCCACGCAGGCCTCCGCTCAGAGCCCCTCCAGGGGAGAGGCACCCCTGAGCTGGCCGAGGCCCCCAGAGGCTGTACCCCAGGATGGAGCTCCGGGGCCTGGGGAAGAGGTGCTGGGCCGGGCTTTCCGCCCCTCCAGGCCAGCCAGGCTCCTCTGCGGGTCGGTGGCCCCATTCGGCTCCCTTCCCCCCCATCCTGCCCTCTCAGTGGCCACTTCCCAGGGGACCCAGCAGAGCCAGGAACAAGGAACACACCCCAGGAGCAGGAGGGGCTGCAGGAAGACGGCCTCCATGGGGCGGCCCCACGGCTCACTGCCCACCCTCGGTGCGTCCACCTGCTGCCCGGGGCACCACAGCGGCCCCTCTGACCTGGGCCTGCCTCTGTGCATCCACCTGCTGCCCGGGGCACCGCAGCGGCCCCTCTGACCTGGGCCTGTGGGGGCTGGTTTTATTTTAGGGCCAGTCCTGGGCCTCCAGCCCAGAAACCAGGTCAGGGTGGACGAATGCAGGGGCCTGACGTCAGGGAGGACAGAGCTGCCTCTGGACCGTCTGCCATTTCCGGGCCTCCGGGTCACCCCCTCAGAAGTGAGGTTTGCAGGATTCTGCTGAGATCTGCCCCACTTTGCGGATGACCAACCTCCCAGGACACCAGGGCCAGCCGGGTACAGCGCCCCCGCCCCCCACAGTCTGCTGCCCAGCACAGGCCTGGCACCTGGACACCTCCAGGCAGGGCCAGTGTGGGGAGTGGACGGTGCTGGACAGGTGCTGGGCTTGGGTCCCCACAGAGGAAGCATCTCCCTCAGGGCCTCTGCTGCCCCCTCCTCAGGCAGATGGACCCCAAGGACAGGCTGCATAGAGGCCCAGGAGGTGGGCGTGGGGGCCCCCAGCTTGGACCTGTTTCTCCAGAGGCCTGGGGCTGGATCTGCCCAGGATGGTCCCCTGTCAGACCTCAGCATCCACACCCTGAGTCTTAGCCCACAGCCACAAAGGACCCTGGGCCCAGGCCCCCGCCAGCCTGCTGCCTCGCTCTGCACAGCCCCCTGGGGCAGCCACGTCATGACATGGCCCCCTCAGGGGTAGGTCGGGGTGAGGCAGACAGACCGGGCAGGGCCTGGAGTCCCAGGACAGAGGCCCGAGGCTCAGGTGGCCACCAGGTCCCCCTGCAGGTGCCCGGCTGGAGGGTCTGGCCTCTTTGCAGGGCCAGCATGGTCACTACAGAATGACATACGAAGCTGAGGCTGGCAAGGCCTGGGACGGCCTGGCCCCAGAGGGGTGCTGAGGCTGCAGCAGGGACCCTGCCCAGTGTTGCCTGGTCAAGCCCCAGTGTCTGCATTTGGGGTCTGCTGTGTCGAGGAGAAGACTGGGGTGCTCGCTGCTCCCCACCAGGGACTGTGGGCCCTGACCCTGCGCAGGGGCAGCCCAGTGTACAGCCAAGCCAGGAGCAGAGGGCACCCTGGCTGGGCTCCCAGCCTTCCGCTGGCCCCAACCTGGTGGGCTGGGGAAGCCTGGCCTCCCTCCTCCCCTCCCCATTCCCAGCCCACCTGAGGGCCCCACAGACGCACAGAGGCACCAGGGATGCTGACGCTCTTTATGAGGAGCCAGGAGAAGGGGGAGGGTGAGGAGGGGGCGGATGGTCCCAGGCCTGGGGCTCCTTCCACGTCCTGCGGGACAGAGAGTGCTCCAGCCTGGAAAGGAGGGTTTCAGTGAGGCCAAGGCGGGAGCGCAGGGGGCACCTGCAGGCCTCCCGGGGCTGCACATGGGGGCAGAGTCCAGCTCCTGCCCGCAGCATGTGGGGTGGGGACAGGCCCTCCCACTGCCCCCACATTACACAAAAAGCAAGCCCAACACACAGGAGAGTCCCTGTTGTCCCGGGAATGACGCTCAGGGACAGACATCCCGAGGGAGGGTAAGCGCTGCCCGGATCGCAGAGCAGGCTCCACCTGGCCCACACAGGGTCCCTCCTGCCTGCAGTTGGGGTGCCCCCTTGGCTCCTAATGTCCCGTCCAGCATGCTTGTCTGCTTCAAACTCACCCTAATCACTTTCAGGAATGCAGTTTTCTGTGGAAACCAAGCAAACCCAGGCATGAGATGATACCCTGGACAAGGGCCCCGAGCTAGCCGCTGCCCGCAGCTCAGACTTGGATGCCTGAGACCCAGAGTCCAGCCCATGGCCTCCTTGGGACACATCACTTTGTGATGTCACCCCACGGAGGAACAGTGGGGAAGGGATGCGAGGGTCACGGGGGGATGCAGAGAGACACAAGGGGCACAGTGGGACATGAGGGCCTAGAGGGGACATCAGGGCACAGGAGACGAGAAGGACATAGGGTGGTACGGGGCCCCGGGCAGAGCTGCGTCTCACCAATCTGGACCGGCAGGAAGATATTCTCCTGCGGCAGTCCCTTGTGCTGCATGAATTTCTTAAATTCTTCCAGGGCTTCCAGGTTCAGGTCAAGTTTTTTACCTGCAGGTGAGGAGGTGGCCAGGTCTCAGGTGAGCCTGAGGTCTCAGGAAGCAGAACCTGGATAGAGAGGGCCCCTCCCAACATTTGGGGGCTCCACTCAGGAGCTGCCCCAGCTGGGAGAGGAGGGCTCAGCCTGCAAGTGGATGCAGAGCAGGTGTGGAGGAGACAGGCCACGTCCCTGGGAAGGGAGATAGCTGTGGGGACACCCCGAGTCATGGATGGCCCCCGGGGGACCCAGGCCTGCCCCCAAAGCTGAGCTGCAGGATCACACCCCTGACTGAATGTCCCTGACTGCAGGAAGGACCCCGCAGCTAAGAAGAAACGTGCTGCCTCCCGGCCAGAAAATTCTTGGACTTGACCACACTCTGGAGGGTCACTGTCCCGAGGAAGCCTCTATCAGCAACACAACCCTCCCCCACAGGGACCTGGCCGCATGCCTGAGACCCCAGGAAGCAGCTCTTTGCAGCTGCAGAGGCCAGAATGCCCCCCTGTGAGTGGGCAAGACCCTGAGGGAGCTCAGACTGGCCTCCCCGAGCAGCAAGCTATGCCAGGCACACAGACCAGCACCGGGGCTTCATATTCTGAACCAGGGCAGGGCTTTGACCAGTTCCCCTAGCTTCGAGAAGCAGAAACTGTGGGGCTGGGCTTGGAGATGCTGCAAGGGCCCAGGAGGGCCACCCCTACCCATGAGCTTTCCCATGGTGAATGAGCCCTTGCAGAAGAAGATGTAGTGATCCTTAATGGGCAGCTCCAGGAGGTACACGTTCTTCTTGCCGTCACCTGTGGGCAGACGGAGAGAGCTTGGGTCTTCAGCACCTCCGTTCCCAGAGGAACTATCTGAGACCAGCTGAGGAGCACTCCGGAACAGGCCGGCTTCTCCCCCGCCCCGGCTGTGCTGAGCCCCCATCATTGCGCGGCTCCGGCCAGGCCTTTGTGCAGGACAGCCTGCCCCCAGCCGTGGGCCCTGACACTGGGAAGACAGGCCCTCCTGGGGAGGGTCAGCACCCAAGCTGTGGAGTCACACAGGCTAGAGGACGTCAGAGGCCGGGACCCGGCACGCCCATGGTGCCCTGCCTCGGTTCCCCGCAGGGTGAAGAGCCAGACACCCAGAGGGCAGGGCTGCTCCTGTCCCCCCCCGCTGCGTCTGGTGTCTGACATCAGGACAATGAGAGCCTCTGGGAGGGAGAGCTTGCTGCCTCCTGGGAGAGGAGGGAGAGGGTCCAGACGGCCAGGCCACCGAGTGGAGGGGCCTGGCCGGACTCACAGCTGCTGAATTTGCCAGGCTCCGCCGTTTCCTGCAGGACAATCCTCTTCTCGTGGCACTGGTCCTCCTTCCTGGGGACAGGAGGTAGCCCCAGTCTCAGGACACACGCCTGTGCCCATGCCCACTGAGCTCACCTGGCACGTCGACATCTGACCTGGTGTCCCCACAAGTCCCACTGTTACCCCCACAGCCCAGGACACTTTCCTTCCAGGTCAGGGACACATTCATTTGACCAATACCCACTTACCAACTGAGATGGGAAGAGGTGCTATTATAAGGACTGCGCCCACGTCACCCGGCAGCCCAGCTGGGGAGGAGGCAGGACCCCACGCAGGAGACACTCACATGAAGGTGAAGGAAACCTCCAAGTTCCCACCATCCAGGGCTGTCACTGTCACTGGGGACACCCTGTCGGGCCTCTTCTCCGCAGGCATGTACTTGTCAGTCGCCATGGCCTTCACATACCACGTTCCTGTGAACTGAGCAGGCCTGGGTGTGAGCCTGGGGTAGCAGGGCCCAGGTTCTCCTCCTCAGCCACCTGCTGCCCCAGCGCCCAGGCTGCAGCCCCTCAAAGGCAGGCTGGGTTCCCACACACCTGCACCCCAGGGCTTGGTTAGAACCCGCCCAGCCCTCGGGGCTCCCAGTCCCAGCAGAGGCAGGGCGTGTCTGCCACCCCACGGTCCCATCTCTGCCGATGCCAGGCCCTGGCACCCAGAGTCCTCACTCCAGAGGGCCCTGGAGTGCCGTCGGGGCCTCCAGGGCACCAGTTCATCTGTACGTGAGCTGAGCTTGCTCCCTGAGGACCAGCTCTGACCGCCACCTGCCCTTGAATGGCCCCTCCTGAGACAGGGACCCTGGTCACAGCCCACCCGCAGGCAAACCCCGCCCCCCCTCTCTGCAGGCTCACATCCTGCGTCTCCCAGTGGGAGGCCAGGGGCTCCTGGGCCTGCAGGGCAGCAAGCAGGCCGAGGGTGATGGTCAGGACCAGGGCCTGCATCTCAGGGCGCTGTGCTCAGGGTCGCTGCAGCTCACGGAGGTCTGGGTGAAGCTGGGCCGGCTCCTCACGGGGCTGCCCTTTATGCCCGGCTGTGGCGCACCCCGCCCTTTGAGCACCTGCCCCAGACCACACCCTCCCGAGTGTCCCTGCCAACCCCACATCTGGGAAGGGGGTGGGTCTGGTGAGTGACAGGCAAGTATGTGGTGCCGAAGAATAAAAGACAAAAATGCCCTCTGGACAAGCACGTCATCAGAGTGGGTGAGCGGGCACCCCGTTCCCCTCCCCTCCGCACCCTTCCCACCCCTTCCCCTCGCGGGAGCCCAGGGCTGGGGTGCTCAGCAAGTCCCCTGGGAACCGGCCAGGTGGCCAGTGGGGAGACAGGGCCTGAGCCTCAGGACGCTTGGATGTGTCCCCAGGGCCCGAGCTCTCAGCTGCCCTGGTGTCCCTGCAAGTGCCTGTCCTGGGGACACCCCCCAGACCCTCCTGGGGGACACGAACCTGTGCCTTGGGATAAGTTCAAGCACTGCCCCTCAGAAGGGCCCCCCAGGCCCCAGGAGGGGTCCGAATGGCTCCCCGCCCCGTCACGGGGACGCCCTGGCCAGGCCGCCTGCAGCTGGGACGAAGGGCTCTCGGGTTTGGCTGCCTCGCTTCCTCACAGGCAGGTTCCCTGCCATCCTCCCTGAGAGCGTGGGCTCCCTCGGCCGAGGGGCTGACCACCACGGTTCACAGGTTCCTCACGGTCACTGGCTGGGGTGGGCGGCGGGGAAGAGGGCCCTCAGGTTCATGGACAGGATGACCCGCCACCGAGCTCCACAGGGCCACCCCACAGCGTCCACCCTTGGGTCATCGTGAGGTCCTGGGGAGGCCCTGCAAGCCCCTGCCACGCGCACCCCCCATCCCCTACTCCTCAGCACCTGTGAGGTCGGCTCCCCTCCTCTGCCTGGAGGGGGGCCAGGGGCCCAGGTTCTGTCAGAGCCACACGGCAGCTCCCTCAGCTCCCCTTCTTCCAGAGCCCCAGTGTGCCTCTACCACTCTCGTCAGCTCTGACCCCCATGTCCCCCAAGACAGGCCACACACCTCATTCCCTTTGCATTCATGGCTGACACCCGAGGAACAAAGAGGCCACTAACTCCCGGCTGAGTTCCCTGGCACCTGCTCTGCCAGCCTCAGCCCCGGTTGCTTCCAGAGCAAGAACGTGGCCTTCCCCTCGCCTGGCTTCTAGTTCCTGGGCTGGAATTATCCCAGACCCACAGCGGACCCCGACCCTTTCAGCAGGTAACAGACACCAAGGCCTTGGCGCCTCCGCCTTCACACTGCAGTTGTCTCCTGTGCGGCCGGAACCTTTGGGCCAAAAGGAGAAAAAGGGAAGGGCTTCTGCTCGGCCGGCAGCCTTGGGCCTCCGCAGGAGGAGTTTGCTCACAGTCTGAGATGGCTGCGTGTGGCCGTGACCCGAAGCCCCCCCCCTCCCAGGCACAGAGGAGTATGTGGGGGATGACTTCCCTGTCAAAAGATTTATGAGCATTGTGAACAGACCTAGGTCGGCAAGACAAGAGTCGGCTACCCCAGCACACAGAGTCCCTCAGCTCTCCTCAGACCCTCGCTGGCGCTCAGAGGTCTGCACCCTTCACTCACCCCCTCGCCTGCTCCCCTCCCCCTCTGCTCCCCCTTTCCCCTGAAAGAAGCTTGCAGTCAACCCTGAGTTAATATGGGGCTTCAGGGCATGAGTCGGCCACCATCTCGGTCTGCTGGCTTCCCGAAGTAAGTTGCTTTCCTTGCCCCAACCCCTGGTCTCTTGACTTACTGGCATGTCGTGGGGAGAGTGGCGACCTTGGACTGGCTAACAGGCAGATGCCGGGGCCACACAAGGGAGGCTTTGTGTCTCTCTGGCCCGGTTGGACACCACTGTAGATAAGCACCCCACATACTTCTATTTAATAGTAATTTGCACTCTCTGCTAACCCCTGGGGGCCGAACTGACAGTCCTGGTCTGATGCATTCGTTAACTCCCAGCTTAGAGGGCTGCTGGGCAGAAAGCCTGCCTCCCCCGGAGTGCAAAGGGCAGGGCCAGGGCGCTGGAGGACCGGAGATTAGTGAATATGCTGGAGTCTCTTTATCAGTGGGACAGTTTTTCCTTGTTCTTGTTGGCTCTACCCCCAGAGACCTTGAATTTCCCTTATTATATGGGAGTCACTGATTTAAGCATCTCATGACACTGACAAACTCAATTCAGTCCTTGAGTAAAACGGAGGAAAAACCCATGGGGATCACTGAGGGAACAGGGCTGTGCCCACTAGCCCACGCTCAGCACAGCTAGAGCGCCCATCACCCCCTGTCTTGCCTGTGCCCAGTGGACTGAACCCTGCAGAGTCCCCAGATGTGCTGTGTTTGGCTACTGGACGTGTCCAGCCAGCGGCGGCCCCACGGAGCCACCTATGCAGGGGCGGCGGCCCCACGGCCTGAGGCCTTTCTCCGCATGGCTGATACCCTCAGGCCCTCCACACCAGGTCGCTGCCTCCGCTGCCCAGCTCCGCCTCTCACCCCTTCTGGTGACATCCCTGCCTAGCCTATGTGCATTCAGGGTGGCCAGAGCTCCTCAGGGCAGCTGCCTCTCAGGGGCCTCATTGCAGCAGACAGTGTCTGGACTTCCCTCGACATTTGGAGCTAAGAAGGGTTTGGGGGTGCACCGGCTGGGCGGAGGGGCATGTGGAGGGGCAGGAGAGGAGACAAGATGAATATGATGGAGGCGTAAGAACAACTGGGCAGAGGGGACTGTGGCTGGTCCCGCTAACCATCTATTCCCATTAGTTTAGGGAGTGTGGTGAGCTCCCACCCTGAAGCCTCAGTGTCAGAATTCGCCAGAACGGACTCAGTCTGGAGCACGAGTGCATCAGGGCAGTGCCGGGGGGCACCTACCCCCCATGCCCGCAGCCCACCAGCAGCTGGGGCAGACAGCTGCTGCACGCTGGGAGGGCTGTCGGGTACCCCCTCCAGTGTCTGCATCCTGTCTTCCGCACTTCCCACGACACGTGGGTGAGACCCACTGTGCAGGTGAATCAGCACACCCGCCCAACAGGGATGGTTACCAGGGGGCTGTGTCTTGGGCTCTTTGTTCCCCAGGGGCACAGTCTGAGGTGTTCCACCTATTTCTCAGAGGGCCTTTGGGGAGACTGAGTCCCAGTCGCCTAGTGGTGACCTTCTCATTCACGTACAGTTTATTGGATTTTCTACCTTCTGCCTCTCACAGGATTGCAGACTTCTGGCTTCTAGGACTGTGAGAGAATGAATTTCTGTGTTTTTAACCTCCCAGTTTGTGGCACTTTGTCACAGCAGACCTAGGAAATCAATACAAGCCCCAAATATTAATAATTATGTCAAACATAAATGGACTAAACATACAAATTTGGAGATAGGGATTTATTTGCAAAATGGATTACAGACCACGATGCCACTATACGTTGTCTTTAGAAAACAAAACTTCAGGTATAATGATAGAGGCAAGTTGGAAGTAAAAGCATGGAAAAAATAAAATGCACAAAATAAGTAAGTGAATTTCAATGCCAGCTATCAATGGATCGCCTCTGTAAGACAACAGCCATGAATTATCCTTTGCTGCCTGTCCCGCAATAATGGAGCTAGACCCAGAAGGCATCTCTCTTTTGCACCTGGCATAAGTTAAGCTTTGTTAGTAGAAAGTTTAGGATAAAGGGGCTTCCTTCCTGGTTCCAGGGTGCTTCCACTTTTTTATTTTCCTTTCTTCTATAGCATGACTATTGTGGCACAAATAGGCCATGTCCACAGGCACTCATTCACACTGGATTCAGTGGACCCCCACGGATGGCTTCCTAGGGACATTTAGAGGCACCCCTACAAGTGGATTCCCAGTGAATCCCGTAGGCTTCTCAGCCTCAGCCCACCCGAACCTGGGAGAGGGAGAGGTTTCCTCCCTGCCAGTCCCAGCCTGCATTACCCCACCTGCTGGCCTCCGCGCTGATCATGGACCAGCTCTGGCCCTGGGAGACCCAGCCCCATCCCTTGGGCTGCAGCATTTTCTCCAACAAGGTCTGAACCCAACCTTGGGGAAAGGTTCCCCTCCCAAATTTCTTTCTTCCTTAGCTACTGTACTATAATCCTGGGCTGTTGTCCATAGCTCTTCTCACCTGTATAGTCAATTGTCCATTATATAGACTACACCTGTTCAATCTGTTGTTTGGTTCTTGTATCCTGATTGAAGGCTGACTCATGTAATGATATATTATTTTAAAAAGTGATAAGCGCTAAGGGGAAAAGTCAAAGTGGAACAAGTTGAATAGGGAGTGTTGGGACAAGAGGGTCATTTTGCATTTTAAATGGCGTGGCCTGAGACAGCCTCACAAGGTGACATTCGAACACAGAATTAAAGGTAATGAAGGAAATGAGCCATGAAGTCATTGGATAGAAGAGGCTTCCAGGTGGAAGGGACATCTGGTGCAAGTCTTCAAGTGGGAGAATGCCTGGCATGTTCCAGGGGCACAGTGGGGAGTGGAGAGCCCGGAGCAAATAGTACAGAGGAAGACGGGGCAAAGACTGGCCAGAGGGGGGTGAGGCCGACTGCAGGGCCAGAGGGGGGTGAGGCCGACTGCAGGCCATCATAAGGACTTCTGACTTTTACTCTGGGTGAAATGGTCAGCCACTAAGAGATTTCACAAAGTCAGGGTTTAGGGTTTTAAAGGGTCACTCCAGTCGCTACATGGAGGATAGATTTTTGGAAGGCATATACAGAGGCAGAGAAACCAGCTCAAAGGATACTTCAATAATTAAGGCCAGAACAATGGTAGATGAGGTCTACCCAGCCATCAGGGAGTAACAGGTTATGAGTTCCACACCCACCACAAGTGAGAAGACAGGTCAAAAGATGTGAAATGAAGGTTTTGCTAATGACCAGTCTACGTATGCAGTGGGTGAAACTGACAAAGCCAGAAAAAAAACAACCTTTGGATAAAGAACAAATTCAAGGAACTGTCAGTCAAACCATACCCCACAAACACAGGTTGGAGAATTAGTTGAGATGCCAAGACAATGGGGAAAGAATAGTCTTTTCAGTAAGTAGTGCAGGGACAATCGGATGTTCACAGGCAAAGGAATGAAGCCGAACCCTTAGCTCACACTCTATATAAAAATTAAATCAAAATGGATCAGAGATGTCACTGTAAGACCTAAAACTATAAAACTCCTAGAAAACAGGACTAAATCTCCTTGGATAGGCAATGACCCCCAAAGGGCGGGCAACCAAAGGGAAAACAGATCAACTGAACTTCCTGAAAATTCAAACTTTTGTGCATCAAAGGGTGTTATCAAGAAAGTGAAAAGCCAAGCCGCAGAAAGGGGAGAACATTATTGCAAAGTCTTTACACATGTGATAAGAGGCTATTATTGACAGTATATAATATAGTCTTACAACTCAACCATAAAATTACAAATAGCCCATAAAATGGGAATGCATTTGGATAGGCATTTCTCCAGAGAATACACACAAAAGGCCAATGAGTGCAGGAAGAGAGGCCGCCCCACATCATTGGTCATTAGGGAGATGCAAATCAAAGCCACAGTGAGACACTGCCTCACACATACTAGCTCAGTTGTGATGAAAATGTCAGACAATACCGAGTGCTGGTGAGGAAGCGGAGAAATGGAACCCTCACTCATTCACTGCTGGGGTGGGGGTGGGCCTATAAAGCAGTGTAGCCGCTCGGAAGAGCTGAGCAGTTTACCCCAAGCATCGTGCAGATGCGTTTAAAAAGCTGCTCTAAAATGGAGTGGGAGCCATGCAGGGACAGCTTTCATGCACACCACTTGTCTCCGCTCACGACCAGCAGGAGGAAGGAAGATGTCCTCATGCCTCAGCAACAGCTAACTGCGCACCGCTGCAGCCTACGAGAGGCCAGCGTGACCCTGAGTGCTCATGTCCTCCAGCCAATGTCTGCTAAAGCCACCTTCATCGCTGTTTGATGTTGTTAAAGACACCCAAGCCTCAGAAGTTGCTGTTATGCCCTGTGAAACCACCTCTGACCTCTGATGCCAGGGGCTCCGAGGGGCTGTCTCAACTTGCCCACTTGACACCCTGGTGAACACCTGCTCTGTGAAAGGTGAACTTGCATGTTTCCTTAAGTGAGCCAGAGAAGGGCGGCGGGCTTTTCCCTGCATAAAATAAAGTGATAACCCTGCAAGGGTTCGTATTTGAACATGAAATGTGAGTTTATGAGGCTCGAAGGAGATAGGATCCCTTAGGACACTGCCTGGAACCTAATAAGTGCTCAGGAAAGGCCAGCACAGCTCGCAAACATAAGAACCACTGTTAAGCATCATTCTTACAACAGTTGTAAAGACTGGTGCTGTGACGGGGGATTTGGCAGATGAGGGAGGACCCCGACCGTCAGACCCGAGTGACTTCTCGGGCTGGGGAACTGGGAGGTGAACCCCGGCCTGGCCACCCCCAGGCCCTGTGCCCTGCGTGGTAACAGCACATGGTGGGGACCCAGGCCACGGAGGGTGATGGGGTCCTGACCGCCAGGTACACCAGCTTTGTCCAGCCCTTCCTGGGGTCAGCCGAGCAGTTCTTCATGCAGGGTTACTGGGTGTGCTGCTACATCTTCACCGACAGCCCCGCAGCTATTCCTCGGGTCCCGCTGGGCCCTGGTCGCCGCCTCAGCGTCCTCCACATCCGGAAGTACTCCAGCTGGCATGTCCCTTGCAGGCCTCAGCGACGTGCTGAGATGACCATCTGTGCACAGGAGCAATTTGTGTGGGTTTCCAGCTGTTACCTCTGGTTTCTAGAAGTAGACGGATCCAAAGGGGAGGGATCTGGGGTCTTACTGCCGAACAACCCCTCAGGAGGAGAGTCCAGGTCCCCCTCCCACTGCTGCGGAGGGGCTGTCCACCTCCCTCAACCACCTCAAGGGCTCCTGGGCTCAGGGGTTTGGAGGAAATTGTCACAGGTTTGGCAGGTGGGAGGTGACATGTAATTCATTATCTTATATTTGTTTTCCTAATGATGAGGGAGGGTGGACCTTCATCCCTTTCAGTTATTTCCAAAGTGTGGGCCCTTCTCTCCGCCCTGCATGAGCCTGCTGAAGACACAGGCTTCTCAGAACATTCCCATGTCGGTGGTCTGGCTCTGGGTTCCATGCCCAGCCAGGAAGCTCCTCTCATGGATGCTGGGGGCCCAGGTCCCAGCCTGTAGGGTGCCTCCTCGTTCTGGGTCTGCTCCAGGGGTCCAAGCACGTGGACACTGGCAAGAGCTTGGCAGATTTGCTGCCCATGACCAGCCAGGCAGATGCCAGGGACAGAAAAGCAGTGGCTTCTGCCTATGGCTGGGCCAGGCCTTGGCTAGAGCAGGATAATGAGCTTTGATTAAAGAATGACCCCTGGATGCAGCTGGGTTCCAGGCGGATGGAACATCAGGGCTGGGATCCCACTGTTCTCCTGAACACATAGGACAACAAGGAACAGAGAAACGGGGTCTAGTAGGGCAGGGCCGGTCCAATGCTCACCCAGCCATGGTGTTTTTTAACCCTGCTTGTTTTGTGTGGCATGTATCTGTTGTTCTGACAATTCCTCATGCAGAAGCCTAGTATCTCAAACACAGGTTATGGACAGAACTGCTCGGGGTGAATCTGGGATGAGGCCTGGACACCCACCCCCATACACATGCCAGGCCTCCTCCCTCCAGGGCTCCAGGAGGCCCAGCATGACAGGCACTGAAGGAGCCCATCACCTCTTCACAGCAGGGGAAGCTGAATCTTGTCCAAGGGCACCCAGAAAATTGAAGGCAGGATCCTGGGCAGGCAGGCTGAGACTTGGGGTGTGTCCTCAGGGACCTGCCCGCCCACCCCCAGATACCCAGGTTAGGAGGGCCAAGATCAACATCTGGGTCTAAACTGAGCTTTAGGGAGACATCTGCTGGGCTCCCAGGAAAACTCTGGCCCTTGCTCCAGACAGGTATGGAAGGGAAGGTCCGTGCACTGAGCCAAAGACCCTGCCTCTACCTTGCGGAGCCCCCTCCAGCCCGGCTCTGCAGACTCTCCCCACCTCTCACTGGAAGTTAAAAGGCCTGGGGAATCCTGCTGCTCCTGGGCGTCCCAGTGCTCTAAGACTGATTCAGCCATGGAGCCCCTCCTTCCTGAGAAATCTGGGGCACCTTCTGGGATCCCAGAGGTCGGTCACAGCAGGGGAGCAACTGTGGAGGATCTGGGTGTGATAGGAGCCCAAGGATGGGGTTCAGAGGCCAGAGCTCCCAGCCTAGCTCCGCCACTAAGAAGGGGACCCTAGCCATTCCACTGGGAGGATGTTGCCCAGACCCTTGTGTGGACTCAAACTGCGTGCCCTGCCCCCCAGGATTACCAGTGGTGAGAGAGACCATGGAGAGTTCTTCTGTCTTGTCCCGGAGGGTCAGGATCAACTTCATGGAGGAACCTAGGGATGGATTTCCTTATTTATGGATGGGAAATCGAGGACCAGTGAGGGGAATGGACACAGGTGGGGACTGAGGGTGGCGTGGGCATGTCCCCTCCACCACCAGCCTCACCTGGGTTGGCCCCGCCGGTGGCTAGACAAGGAAGTGCCCATGACCTGCTGACCCTGCAGTAGGACCACATACCTGTGACCTGCATTTCTCATTAATCCCTGTCCAGAAAGCTCCATGTGAGCAGGGACTGTGCTGGTTCATTGCTGTACTCCCAAGCTTCCAGAACAGTGCCGGGCATAGAGTACACACTTCAATTTTTATAATTTTGAATAAATAGATAAATGAATAAATTATGGGGCTATTCTTTTATAGATGAGAAACCATTTATGCATTTGTTCATTTATTCATGAATGCCCGCAGCCACTCAGCACCCCTGCCCGCTCCCTGCCCTGCACAGGCACCTGGAAAACAATGGTGAACCCCGAGCACCATCCCTGCCCTCAGAGCTCACAGTCCCACAGGTGGGATAGCATCTCACCCATGAAGTGGGACTGTAGCCTCCATGGCCCTCCTCATTCTAGAAAGGTATTTAAGTAATATTTGACAGAAGTTTAAAAATTTATATATATATATATATATATTCTATAGGGAGAGAGACAGAGGCAGAGACACAGAGACAGACAGGTAAGGATGGGAACACCATCCACGTGCTTCCTGCACCCGCCCCCTCTGCGCCTGCGCCGTGGTTGGTCTGGGTTTTGTTCTTTCTGACCCTCCAGCTGCTTCCCTTGACTTCAGATCTCTGCCTATGTTCCTAGTTCAGTCCACCCATATTCCCCGATTGGGAGATGTCCAAATGCCCACGCTGCTCTCTCCCATCTCCCTTTCTCACCTCAGTTTTTGGTTGCTATATTTCTGAAGCTGTCCATAGAGGTACCTTGTCCTTTCCTGGGGGAGACAGAATGTGGTCGGCCAGAAGAGGACTGTGGCCTGTGGGCAGTACTGGGTCTGCCCCATTTTGGTCACCTCTTTACTATCAGGGAGGGACCAGTGTCCAGAAGGTACACCAGGAACTTTGCAAACACAAGCTGAATGAGAAAAACCAGTCAGTGCCAGACTAGGTGCCAGGGAACTAGGATTTGCAGCTAAAAATGGAAGCACAACCTTCTAGCCAGCACTCCCCACAGGCCTGGGTCGGTCTCCTGCAGACTCAGGAAATAAGCCCTGCCTTAAAGGATCCTGTGGTCCCCGAGGAAACCCCCAGAGGGCCTGGGAGGCTGTGCTCAGGAGCCAGGAAGAGTTGGGTTTGCGACTCCAACGTCCATCATTGTGACTCTAAGCAAATACGTAATGTCTCTGAGCCGTTTTCTCTTCCATGCTGTTTCTCCTTAGTACTACTCTCTTTTACCACCGAGGAGCCTTCCTTTTTGTCCCTCAGCATGCCCCCTCTCTCACCAAGTCTAGGCAGACGCCTCTGCCTCCAAGTTGTCCACTCTTGAGCTTGGCCCACCGTGGCGAAATGTTAAACGGTCCCCCTGGGGCTCCCGGACTCTCTGGGATGAGCAAGCGTCAGTACTACCTTGACAGGCCATGAAAGCCAAGTATGGCCAGCTCCTTTTACGGGGGAGGAAACAGAGATTCCGGAGACCTGGGGAGACTTTGCAGTCGCCCGGGCCCAGCGTGCCAGCTAGGAAACCCCAAGTAAGAGAGGAATGACCCGAAACCGGTGAGATGCCCAGCTAGTTTTTCCTTCCTGTGGTTGCTCAGACGCTTTTCTAAAAACACTGTAGTTCTTCCCCCAAATGGCTTCTCAAGATTTCTCAAGCCCAGACCCTCAAGCACAGTTCCCTAAACCGGCCAGCTGCTTTCCAGCCAGCTGCCCAGCCGGCGGGCGGGGCGCGCAGGCGCGCGGGGGGACCGCGGGGAGCGGGCGGGGGGGGCGGAGGCTGGTGGGCGGGGCGCGCGGCTCGGCTTCCCGCTCGCTGACCCCGCCCTGCCCCCGCCCTGCCCCAGCCGAGCCGCAGGTCACTTCAGGGCCGGGCCGGCGCGCTGCGGGAGCCGCGTTCCTGGTTTCCCGGCTGGGGGCGCCCCTCTGTCCGTGCTAACGCGGGCGTGGCAGCAAGGGGTGAGTGCTGCCCGCAGGGACGGTCTCGCTGCCTCCGCCCCGCCTTGTCCCCGTCCCGAGCCCGGAGCCCGCGGTGTCGGGCGGAGGTCGAGGTGCGCGTCTGGGCCCCAGGCTTCTGGGTGCGGACTCCTGTAGCCGAGGAGGACCCCGAGGGCGGTGGACGCTAGAGGAGAGTGACCCAAGGTTACCAGGCCAGCGAGAGCCGGGCGCGTTCCCCGCGGCCCCCCTCAGAGCCCATGCTGCCACACATGCCCCACCCCATCGGGAGACTCGCGGCCGCCCTCTGCGCAGGCCTGGGGCATCCCCGCCCGCCGGCCCGGGACCTGACGGACGGTGTCCTCCCTGCTGGCCCCGGGAGTCCTTCAGGCCCTGCCCAAGCGCCCCGCCCTGTCGCTGCTGGGCTGGGGCCCTGTGCTCTCCCCGCGAGAGGAGGGAGGGAGGGAAGCCTCAGAGGCAACGCAGGGGACCGCCCGGCCCCGCCAGAGCGCGTCTTCCAAAGCACCCCTGCAGGCTTCAGCTGAGCACTGAGCCACTGCCCTCCCTTCACGTCCGGGGCAGCGAGCTGGGCCTCAAGTCCAGCAGGACCCTGGAATACGTCTGGGATCCACAGTCGCCTGCTGGGGCCGCCCAGGGGAGGGTAGGGCAGCAAGGATGGGGCCACCATCCTCTGGTAAGGAGCATTCCTTTGCAGGTGTTCCTTGGATCCCAGAGACACAGGCTCAGGGCCGGACAGCTCTGAGAGGTGGCCTGGTTCAACAGGGCACGCCCAGTCCCTGCAGGTGTCCGGCGCAGACGCTGCATCCAGCAATGCGTTGCAAGAGAGTAGCTCTGGCCCTGGGGCTCTGCCTGCTGTTGGGCACCGCCCTCTGCTGTCTGTGGTGAGCAGCCCCATGTTACCTCCTTCATCCCAGACTCCTCCCTCCCTGGGCATCCCAACCCCCAAACCTCGACCCCTTCAAAGATCTCCAGGTTCCACCCATCTCTCCTGCACACCTGATGCCAACCCCAACCCTAGCAGGATCGCGCTAGTTTTGGCTTCTGCATTTGCCTGGTGCTGGCTTCCTAGCCTTTGCACTCGATCTTTCCTCTGCCTTGACCACTCTTCTGGCCACTAAGGAACTCCTGTCTAGGCTCTGAAATACACCCCGTGTTTCTTCTGCAAAGCTCCCTGCGCTGTGTGCGGGTCCTGGTGTCGAGGACATTCCTTCCCCAGAAATGAATGATTGCATGGGTGAACAATGACTGCACTGTGAAAGACCAGGAGGCTTTGTCCTCCGAGGTCACAGACCCAAGGAGTGAGGGGGGACTCCCAGATGCACCACTGTGGGCCTTCACTGCCACCGCCGTGGATCAAATGGGTTTCCAGTCTTGGGGCTTGAGTGGTATCAACAGGTGTTTTTCCTTCCCAGGGTGTATGTCGAGAACTGGCTGCCAGTCTCCTATGTCCCCTATTATCTCCCCTGCCCAGAGATCTTGTAAGTATGGGGCCAGGAGTATTGGGGGTCGTATGGGCTGCCCGAGTTGGGGAGATGGGAGAGTTTTTTATAAGGTCATTTTGCAGATTCCTAGATCCTAAGCTCATTATTTGGGTCAGTGTGATAAGGTTTGGGTAATTGATAGGCTACCACAATGGGGAGGAAAATACCTGTTTCAGCACTCGGGTGTCCTTGTAGCTCCCGCTCTGGATTGACCTTGAGCATGTTGCATAGTTCTGAGCTTCACTTGCTGCATCTGTAAAATGGGATGGTCGAGGCACCCCTCCCGGGCCCCCTGGAGCATGGGGTGCCGGGATGCCTATAAATATCCTGGTGTAGCTCCTGGCACGGAGGAGGTGCTCAGTAAATGGTGCTTTTTAGGATTTGCCCTCTTTGCTCAATTTTGTGTTCTCTGTGATTCAAGGAACAAATTAACGTGACCAGTCTTCCCCACATAATGAATGACTTTCTGACAGTTAAGAGCAAGAAAGTGGGTTGGGCAGTCTCAAGGGGGCATCTGGCCCCGTGATCATCTGATGTTCATGATCACTAAAAGGAAGTTTAAAATCTGGATCATGGACTACTAAGTAACCATGAGGCATGTTTTACTGTTATAAACACAGAATATAGTAAATTAGGAAACTGGGATGCAGAAAAGAAAAGGGAAAAAGCCCTCCTGATTCCTACTGGCCTGAGTTACACTCTGATTCCAAAGGTCATCGTTAGCTTGGTTGCTGTGCTTTCTCGTTAAACATCTATGTACTTGGTTCTGAAAGCAGAAAGAATGCTTGCTATTAAAAATACTTGTGATCATAATATGTTAGTGGTTTTTATCCTGTTTCCGAATCGGTTTTATTTTTTTGCATGTGTTCATACTCTTCACGGTCACTGTCATTTCACTCCACCCAGAGGCTGGGTCCTAATTCTTAAGCTCTTCCCCCTTTCCCAGCAACAGCTATACAGCATTCAGGTTCCAATTTCTCGGTGTTTTAAATTAGTTTGTGATGAGTGGCTTTGGATATAAAGCTTCTCCCATCTTCAAGCTCCCTCCGTTCTACAGGCTCCCTTCCTGAGCCAGAGGATGTGGATAGGTACTTGAGCCGTTTCCTCAAGTTGCTTTCCAGAAGGACCGTGGCACATACACTCAAAACCACACATATGCTGCAGCCTCTCCAGCAGCTGCAGGGAACCCGGGCCCGTGCCGGAGGTGTTAGGTGTTAGGAACCACAGAAGCCAAGCCACCTTGCTGGGAAATGCTACCTCTGTGGTGTAAAGTCAATTTCCTGGATCCTCACCGAGGCCCTCATTTCCCCCACGCCTTCCCATTTATTGAATTTCCTCTTCTGTGACACATGTCCTCTGCCGCCTTCTCTCTGGCCCATTTGTGGGTTCTCCATCATCACCCTTGGCCAGAGGTATTTGGCACATCGTTATTTTTCTCTTTCCCGTTTGTCTTTTGGTTCTGCTGAGTTATTTTTGAACAGATTGAAGTTGGAGATTTTTGTGTTTTTTTTGTAAAGGGTCACATCTTCCCCTCCTTTCATTTGAATTTCTTCTTTTAGTTTTATTACCTTCAGAGGTTTGGGAATACAAAAGTTCCTTTTTTTTGGTTAAGGCTCATCTGCGGTTTCTGTTCTGATCTTAAGGCCTCTCACTCTTGAATGCAGTACAGCTAGCTCTTTAATGTGGAGTGTGTCTGGGCTTGTGGGGAGAGGGGCGGAGCTAAGGGCCAGGCATGCGTGGGACACTGGGCCCATTGGGGGTAGGGGGCTCTTTCCGCCCCTCGCTTCTCACTGTCCTCTCAGAGGCCGTTCCTCTCTGAGCATGTGGTTGTTTGTATGAAACTAGGGCAGAGGGCTAGTTTGCCAGGTAGACTTTAAAAAACTGTTGATTGAAGGGTATGGACTAATCACAGGACAAATATAATAGGATCCCACTTCTGGGAGATCACTAGAATAGTGAAGTTCATCAAGACAGAAGTTACCAGGTTACCAGGGGCTGGGGGAGGTGGGGCAGTGGGGAGTGAGTGTTTAATGGGGATGGGGACAGAGTTTCAGTTCATGAAGATGAAAAAGTTCTGGAGATGGGTGGTGGTGAGTGTATTTAATGCCCCTGAACTGTACACTTAAAAATGGCTCAAATGGTAAATGTTTGGTATGTATATCTTACCACATTTTTTAAAAAGCATACATAAAAAAAGGTAGGAAAACTCTAGGAGGTTTAAGCCATCCCACTGAATATGCCATATTCAAAATTCCCAAGTGGCGACAGGCACTGTGTCCTCAGGTGGTCTGAGCCATACAGCTGACCTCAGGGCTCTTATGGAGTTGGCTCTGACCCCACTCCTTGGGTGGCCTTGGGCAGGCCCTTTCCTACTTTGGGCCTCCTAACCCTAACCACCCCCCAACCCATGACTTGATTGTCCCCATTTTAAGGGTGAAGGCACTAAAGCCCCAAGGTGTCAGATGTCTGGCCCCAGGTCCTTCCCACCAGTGGGCAGCAGAGCCAAAGGCTCTGTGTGACCTGAGACCTACCACGTCTGACCCTGCAGCCCGCCGCCTCCTCCTGAGCCCCCTGCTTACTCCTCCACGCAGGTGGGCCGACCGTACAGTCTGTGCGTTTGCTCTGTGCTGGGCGTGCAGAGAGCCCTGATTCACATTCCTCATTTAATTCTCAGGGCAGCTCTAAGGCTAAGGGTGGTTCATTTCTTCATTTTACAGATGAGGAAAAGTGGGTATATCACTAAACACACAGAACCAGGAGGAGGGAGGGAGACAGATAGATTGATTGAGTAAAAGGAATAGGTTTATGAGATTGTGGGGGTGGCTGAGCCAGTTGGAAATCCACAGAATAGGCCACCAGGAAGAGCAGGCTGGACCTCTTGGGCAGGAGCTGGCACTGCAGTCCACCTACAGAATTTCTTCAGAGAAGCCTCAGTTCTGATTGTAAGGCCTTTCAACTGATTGTATCAGACCCACCGAGATTTTCCAGGTTAATCTTTGCATAAGGTCAGCTGGTGTAGACGTGAATCCTATCTACAAAACAGCTTTAACAACCCCTTGATTGGTGTTTGCGTAGGTGGGCACCACAGCTGACCATCACTGTGTGCTCAGGTTAAGTAACTCGCCCATGGTCTCCCCAAGCTAAAAAGTGGCAGAACTGGGCTCACTGGGCCTTTTGCAGCTTCTGAAACCTTCTACCCAGTGTGGGGCTCCTAAGAGCGACATGTCTGAAAGAGCATCAGCTTTGGCGACAGATGGCACTGGGTTCAAATCACCACCCTGTCACTCAGAGACCCAGGACAGACGGCTTCTGTGGGAGCCTAGACCCTGCAGGGTGGGCAGAGCAGTGGGCAAGGTTTGAGGGAGTCTGCATGGAACCTGAAGGGGTGCCTACCCTCAGCCCTGGCACTGAAGGCTCTCTCTCTCCTCTGCCACCAGCACCATGAAGCTGCAGTACAAGGGGGAGAAGCCCTTCCAGCCAGTGGCACGGTAAGCAGACTGCCGTTTCCGCCTTTGTGGCTCTGGGTGGCGGGGGCGGCCTCCCCTCACCACCGGCCCTTCTTGGTTGCAGGTCACAGTACCCTCAGCCCAAGCTGCTGGAACAGAGGTGGGTGTTGATTAGAGCCTGGGCTCAGAATGGAGAGACCTGGCATGGAGGGTGGGGACAGAGCTCTGGCTTACAAGTTGGGGTGGTGGTGGTGTCAGGTGGCCTTGGGGTCCAGTCTGGGACCTGGGCTCCAGTCCAGCTCTGTCACTAGTTGTGTGACCTTGGGCAGATTTCCCAACTACTCTGAACTTTTCCTGTTTAGGTGGGTAATAATAATGCCTCCTTTACAGGAGGTTGGAGGACTAGGTGAGGTGCTGTTTGCAAAATGCACAGCACTGTGCCTGCTGCCTAGCATGACCTCGTTCACTGTTCGTGGACATTGAGAACCTGCATTTATTAGGCACTTAGCAGGCACCTGAAATGCCAGGCTTCCCTACACACTTGATGTGCATTTACTCCTGTGCTCCTGACCATGCTGGGAAGTAGCTATTATTATCCCCACTTTCCACATGAGGATAATGAGACCAGAGCCAGGGATGAACCTGCCCAGAGTCACACAGTATGAGAGGCAGGGCCGAGGTAAGACTGAGGCTTTCTCAAGGGGAGGGTCTCAGCCCTATGGCCTCGCCTGCCGCCAGGCCCACAGAGCTGCTGACACTCACGCCCTGGCTGGCACCCATCGTGTCCGAGGGAACCTTCAACCCTGAGCTTCTGAGGCACATCTACCAGCCCCTGAACCTGACCATCGGGCTCACCATGTTTGCTGTGGGGAAGTGAGTAGTGGGCTGGGCAGGGCAGGGTGGTTCTCTGAGCCACAGAATCTTACCATTGGGGCAGATACGAGAAGTGGACATAGGCCCCTGCCCCTCAGGCACCAGGACAACCCCCAGCCAGGTGCTGTGCAGCTGGGAAGGCAGGGGTAGAGTGTGGTATGGGAGGGGCCTTCCTGGAGGAAGGGGTCTAACCCTGGTGTGGAAGGGGAGGGAAGGCAGCCTTTGTGAGGAAAACCCCTGACTCCTGACCCGTGTCTGCTTCCCCTGAACAGTACAGGCAGGTATGAAGGACTGGAAACCCCCAGACTGCCTCACATAAGTGGGGGTTCCTAGTTGGGTCCCAGGCAGGTCAGGACACCCAGGCAGAGCTGGCTCTGCCCTTGGGACCCTCTCCTCCACCCCCTGTGCCTGCCTACCCTCTGGATACCTGTTTCCTCTCTCCTTCCTTACCCGCCCCACCCCCACCCTTCACCCCCACTTCCCGGCCTTTCCTTTAGGAGCCACCACCTGGCAGCTCCCCTCTCAGTCCCTTTCTGGGGCTCCTGAGAGAGGGATCCTGCTGGGGTCCCAGTGCTTAAAGTGCTGGCCAGCTGGTGAGGGCCCACCGGGGCTCAGGTGACCCCTGTCTACTCAGCTGTGGCCTGGGGTACGGCCATGTAGTTTCCCCCAGCTCGGCCCTGCCAGCCCCCTGCACAGCTCACCTTCCCTTGACGCAGCCACTTGCTGCTTCTTGGTTACTTTCCTCTCCGAACCTCAGTCTTTGCCTATGAAACAGGGGTTGTGGTGCCTCTTCTAGGGAGTTTATGAGGCTTGAAGGAGATAGGATCCCTTAGGACACAGCCCGGCACCTAGTAAGTGCTCAGGAAAGGCCAGCGCAGTTCATGGACGTAAGAACCACTGTTAAGTATCCTTCTTACAACAGTGTGGCCACCGCTGGGCCCTGTGCCCTGCGTGGTGCCAGCACGTGATGGGGACCCAGGCTGTGGGCCTGTTGGTGCTGCGGTGGGTGATGGGGTCCTGACCGCCAGGTACACCAGCTTTGTCCAGCCCTTCCTGGAGTCAGCCGAGCAGTTCTTCATGCAAGGTTACTGGGTGTGCTACTACATCTTCACCGACAGCCCCGCGGCTATTCCTCGGGTCCCGCTGGGCCCTGGCCGCCGCCTCAGCGTCGTCCACATCCAGAAGTACTCCCGCTGGGAGGAGATCTCCACGCGCCGGATGGAGACCATCAGCCAGCACATTGCCGAGACGGCACGCCGGGAGGTGGACTACATCTTCAGCGTCGCTGTGGACATGGTGTTCCAGAACCCATGGGGCCCCGAGACCCTGGGCGACCTGGTGGCCGCCATTCACCCAGGCTACTACTCTGTACCCCGCCGGCAGTTCCCCTACGAGCGCAGGCCCTCTTCCACCGCCTTTGTGGCCGACAGCGAGGGGGACTTCTATTATGGTGGGGCGGTTTTTGGGGGGCGGGTGGCCAGCGTGTACGAGTTTACCAGGGGCTGCCACATGGCCATCCTGACAGACAAGGCCAACGGCATCATGGCCGCCTGGCAGGAGGAGAGCCACCTGAACCGCCGCTTCATTTCACACAAACCCTCCAAAGTGCTGTCCCCTGAGTATCTCTGGGATGACAGGAAGCCCCAGCCGCCCAGCCTGAAGCTGATCCGCTTTTCTACACTGGACAAGGACACCAGCTGGCTGAGGAGCTGACAGCAGAGCCAGTGCGGCATGGCTGGGGACCGCAGTCCCTGCAGCCTGCGTGTCACCCCAGGGCAGCCCCCAGCAGATCCCAGCAGAGCCACCTGGCATCACGCCTCACTTCTCGAGCCTTAGGCGAGACTAGCCCAGACTTGCCTACCTCTCAGTCTGTTAGCAGAATCCAGTGAGAAGATGGATGTGGAAAGGCCTCTGTAAACCGTAAAGGGCTGTACCCACATGAGAACACATAGATCACATGGCACCACATGTGTGAATGGTCAGACGGGAGGGGGGCAGGCTGGAGGCTGAGGAAGATGGGCCTGACCTAGCAGATGTGCCTTTGGGGCAGGCTCTGGAGTCAGCCCCACTCAGTGTCTGAAATCCCTCTCCTGCCCCCCCTTTGTTGCCTATTTGCCCTTAAGGTTGCACTTCTAACACCCTTATGTGAAAGGCGGCCCCCCTTTTCTCTGGCTGTGATGTGCCTCAGCCACATGGAACCAGTTCCTTACTCAGGACCCCAGAACGAGCCTTTGCAATGGACGGGTCTAGGCTCTGTCTGGTTTCAAGGCCAGCCTGCACCCCACGGTGGGCCACACACCCTGGCACCAGCTACCTCCTTTGTAAGAGGGTTTGGGGCAGCTGTTAATAAAGGTGTGTGCTAGACTCTAACCAGGGTTCTTTCCCCTGCACATCTGAGTGTCTGTGCTGCCAGCCACTGGGGATCCAGGTAGCCTGGATTTCAAATACAGTCAGCAAGTCTGTGTGAGGAAGGATAAAGTTTTCCAGAAAATCTGGGGGCTATAGCTGGCTGCTGTGACGGGGCTTCATTCTGATGTGGGAGACAGTTGAGGTGGGACTCTGCTGCGGGACGCGCCACACTGCTGACAGCGGACAGAGCCGAGCTTGTCCACTGGAGGTCCTGTGGGCTCCTAGGCCCTGAGTGTGTACCTCCTGTACCCGGCGTCAGCCTCAGCCCCTGGGTGGCCCCTGCCAGGCATGGTGCAGGCCCAGGTCTGACTTGGGTAGTCTCACCAGCGTGGCCCAGAGGGACTTCAGAGTCCCATGGTTCTCTGCCTGGCAGGACAGAGATGGGAGTGGGTTTAGGGCTTGGTGGCTTGGTGTCCACTCCCCTGGAGCATCAGCAGATTTCCCATGGAATGGAGCGGTAGAGGGAAGGTGGGTGCACTCTGTGGCCATAACGGGATGAGCAGGCACCCACCTACCTGGCAAAGTTGGGGGCCAGCCCCAAGCCTACTTGTCCTGCAGCCTGTGGTTTGGCCAGCAAGCAACGACAGATTGCAATACCAGGTGACCAGTGTGAGGAAACAAACTGGACTGGAGAGAATGGGTCAGGGAGAGGCCCTGGTGGGTTCCTGGGCAAAGGGCAAGGATGGGCCAGTGGCCCGTGGAGCCCCAATGGGGAGCACCTTCCCAGGGCATGTGCACCCACCCTGGGGGAGGGGGAGTCCATGAAGCAGGCTATGTAGAAGAGCAGGCTCTGCCTCTGGGATCTTCCATGTTGGAGCAGGGAGAGGCCCCAGGAGGAGGTAACCCCACACCCAGGCACCTTCAACCTTTCAGGGGAGGAGTTTCCACCTCAGTCTCTGCCCAGCTGTGGGTCCAGCCTCTTCTTAACCAGCTGATGGGCCTTCTCAGCCTTGGCCCAAGCCCCTGGGGACTGTCTGACCCTGGTCCTCTACCTGAGGTGTGGCCCTGACACGAGTTGTGTGAATGGCAGGACCCAATTCCTGGACCCAAACCAGGGTCCAGGCTACTTTGCTGTGAGAGCACGGTCCTGGGCTGACTCCCTGGAGCCTCATTTCCTCCATGAAAAATGGGATGAGTGACTCTGACACTGGGAAGGTGTGCTGGGGACTCAGGAGGCTGCTTGGCTGGGGTAGCCCTGACACAGGACGTAGGTTTCTGATGGTCAGGGTGGGGGCTCAGTGACCGTGAAGAGCAAGGACTCTTGAGGCCCTGTTCATTGGCTGAGTTGGTCACTCCGAGCTGAGCGGCCTTGAGTGCTGGGGCCATTGCTCTTTTGCAAAATGGGGTGAAGTCATTGAGACCGCAGGGGGCCCCCTAATAACTGGCAAGGACCCCTAACACTCACCCATCCAGGTGATGGCTCCTTCCTCCCTGGGCTCCTCCAGCCCCTCTTGCACTAGCCCAGCTGCAGCCAGGGAGAGGCTGGACCTCATGTCCTGAAGCCTGCCAGGAAAACAAGGAGGGGCGCGTAAAGGAGGTGGGGAAGGGGAACCTGACCTGCTCCTTGCCTGTACTCGGCGTCCACTACCGCCTCCAGGTCCCCTGACCTAGTCATACAGGGCTGGCCCCTGCAGGTGGCATATGGGGACCAGGACAGAAGGATGGGGTGTATATTCTGTGACAACCCGGCCCAGCGCCCGGCGGCGATCCTGCCTTGTTGGGTTCGGGGTGACCCGAGGTCCTGCGGGAAGAAAAGGCACAGAGCAGGCAGTAGTGGCTTGGGGCGCGTGCGAGGGTCCGGACGAGTCCTGGCTGCGCTGCGCGCGAGCGCGCAACAAGGCGGGGCTCACGTGCACGTGCGGCCCGCGAGCACCCGCAGGCACGCGCGGCAGGGGCCACGAGGCCCGGCGGCTCCGCAGGGCCCACGCACGTCCGCCAGAGGGAGGCCGGCGCGTGCCCGACGCGCCCCGGAGCTCGCGCCCCGGAGCCCGCCCCTCACACCTGCGGGGGGCGGGGCGGGGCGGGACCGCAGCTGTGCCCGCCCACCCGGCCGGAGCCCGGGAGTCCGGGCGGAACCGAACGGCGGGGCCCGAGAGGGCGGCGGCGCGGCGGCGCAGACAATGGGAGCAGCGCTGGCGGCGGCGGCGGCGGCGGCGGCGCAGGCGGCGGCCGCGGAGCCCCGGGCCCGGCGGGGACGGGAGGCCGCGCTATGAGCACCGCTGCCGGGCGCCCCCCTGCGCCGCGCGCAGGCCGAGGCGAACGGCGTCTGCGAGCCCCGGGCCCCGCCCTAGGGCCGGCGATGCGCTGCCAGGGCTGAGGATGATGGTAGATTGCCAGGTGAGTGCCCCGCCCGGCCCGGCGCCCTCCCCACCGTTGGGGGTGGAGGGAGGACCTTAGGCACTCCCCCGGATCCCCCACCCGCCCACACTCCATCCGCCAGGAGGGAGCGGGGCGCCGCGTCCACGCTGAGCGCGCGCTTACGCAGTTCCGCGTCTAACTCCTCCTGATACAATTGGGAAACTGAGGCCAGGAGCGAGGCAGCGGAGCCCAGAGAAGCAGGGAGGGTTGCAGCGTCCTATGTCAGGGCTCAACCCTCCCATGGGGTTTTCCTTGGGAACGAGAGCCCCTGAGATCATGGAGACACCCATGCACACACCCTTCCAGGTGGGACAGTCTCCTCTAGGCATCCCCATGCACCCACAGGTAGACACACATTGACTTCACAGGTGGGGACCATGCATAGGACCATTCAGAGGAAGAGTGGATACAGCGGAGTAACAAGGGAGAAAGAAGAAAGAGGTTGGCGGCAGCTTTGCATTGGGGCAGGGACATCTGTCTCCTACCCACGTACTGGGGGCCCATAGCAGGGGAAGCGTTGAAATGCCAAGCTGATGGGCAGGGACTGCAGAGCACAGTTCTGGGGTCCTGCGTCCACCACTCTGGGCGCCTGGAACTAGCATGAGGCCGCGTAGTGTGGAAGGGGAACGGATGCCTCAGCTGACTCCTCTGTAAAGTGGGCGCAGAGAGAGGGTGATGCCTTGGACCCCACAGGCTTGTGAAAGAGGCTGTGGGAAAGTGCTTTCTACTTCCTCCAGGTCCTTCTGAGCAGAGGGCAGCCTGAAGGCCTGGGGGCCTGGGTAGTGCAGAGCCTGCCAGAGCACTGGACCCCTCATCTGGTAACCATGGGCAAGACCCTCCTGGCTGTAGGCTCTGGGTCCTAATTTGGAAATGGGTTTGGAATCATTGCCCTGGTCTGGGTAAGGAGGCCTTGTGAGTGATCTGGACATCAGGGCAGGGGAGGGAAACTGGGGTATGAGGGAGGCTTCTGGGGTCCCCCACCTGGCCCCCCTGGAGCCTGCAGGTCCTGTCCTTTGCTCCTCCGGGGCTAGGGAGAGCGGCTGCCTTGACTACACCCAAACAAAGGTTTTGTGTTTTGTTTTCTGGTTTTCCTGCCTGTCGCTGCAGTTCTGGTACTGACCACCAGGGGGAATGCGGTGCTCACTGTGCTCAGTGGAGCAACTAGAGCCGGGAAGGGACACCCAGGGGTCATTCTTGGCGTCCCCTGCCGCCGACCGCACATGCGCCTTTTATTTTTAGCCTCCATCTCCAAATGTGAGCTGCTCAGGGCAGGCTGGGGGTGGGGGATTGTCTGCGAGTCCCTCTTGTCTCGTTCAGTGCCTCCGCACTGCCGTCCTACTCCCACTGAGCAGGGGCCATGGTAGGCAACTGGGGGTGGTGCCAAAAGGACCCACAGGGTCCCTGCCCTCCTTGAGCTCGCAGGCTGGAGGAGGAATTGGACAAAGGCATGAAAGCAAACCCAGGTGAGAGAGAAGAGCAGGTGCTACAGGGAAGTGAAGCAGAGTGCTGGAGGGAGGGCCAGGAACCCCCAGGTGGGGCCTAAAAGGCCTCCAGGGTGACATCTATGCTGTGACTGGAAGGACAGAAGAGCCAGCCTTGCACGGGTCTGTGAGGTGAAGCTGAGAGGTGCAGACACTAGGAGGCAGAAGAGAATTTGGTCAGAGAAGGGCTGAGATGTGTGGTGTAGCTGGAGAGAGCTGTGGAGGAGAGGCGGAGGGGCAGAGGGACAGAGAGGGCAGGGCTAGACCAGTCTGGAATGATGCACTAGGTGTCTACACAGTGGGACACATTTCTCACAAGAGCAGACATTGACCCATCTCAGTTTCTGTACCAGAATCCAGGCTGGGCTCAGCCGGGAGCCTCTGCCGCAAGGTCTCCTGGGAGGCTGGGGCTGGGTTACTGACTGGAATGGGGGTCTGTCTCTGACATCATATTGACAGGATTCACCTGGGCAGTGGGCGGGCACGGAGATATATTCCAGAAGGAGGTGTCCTGTGGTCAGCTGACTTGAGGAGGGAGGGGTGAAGCTGCAGGCAAGGGTGATGGCTGAGGCTGGTATCTAGGGGGCCCATGTGCACTCCCATCTTCACTGCCCAGGTCACAGCCTGCGTCATCAGGTTCCTGGGCTCTGCCTGGGACTCGGGCTGGCCTGCACTTAGGCAAGGTAGCAGGGGTGGGGTGTCCAGCGGGAGCAGAGGCAAAGTTCTAGTAGTTTCTTGTGGCTTCTGTGACAGAGGACCACAAACTGGGTGGCTCAAAACAACAGACATTTATTCTCTCAGTTCTGGAGGCAGGAAGTCCAGAATCAAGGTGTTGGCAGGCCATGCTCCCTTTGAAGCTGTAGGGGAGGCGCCCTGCTTCCTCGGGCGCCGCCAGCACATCTTAGTGTTTCTTGTCCTATAGGTGCATCACTCCAAACTCTGCCTCTGTCTTCACCTGGCCTCCCCTGTGCGTCTGGTCCTATTTCCCCTCCTCTAATAAGGGCATCAGTTGTTTGGTTACGGCCCGCTTTAATCCAGTGTGACCGCATCTTAGCTTGGTTATTTCTGCCAAAACCCTATTTCCAAATAAGGTCTTGTTGACAGGTGCCTGGGATTAAACTTCAGCATATCTTTGGGGGGGAACACCATACATCTCTCAACAGGGGGTTGGAGGGATGCTCCCCCACAAGGCCAGGTACCTAGATGCCCACAGGGCTGGGGGAGCAGCTGGGGTCTGAGGAGGTCTGGGGAACTCAGCCCAGCTCTGGGCTGTGGAGGAGTGGAGCCTGGGGGGGTGTGCTGTCAGGGACAGCAGGTGGCGCTGTGGCCTCTTTGTGGCCACCCCAGTGCTGCTTTGAGTTGCCGAGGACACTCAACTGTCAACAGCAGGAGCACCTGGGGGCTGCCTGCACCGTGGAGAAACCAAGCAAGGCGGGACCAGGGGCAACCGCAGTGGGAGGCCGGGGAATCCAGTGGGGCCGGACCCACAGAGGCCAGGAGTCCGTGTTTCTTCCTTCACCTGCAAGCCGAGCCGGCCCTTCTTGGTAGTTTCCAGGGGCCCTGCAGCTATGATTACAAGTGTGGTTTCCACACGGCTCTCCCATTACTGTAGGACATGGCAGGTGCATGTCCACATCTGGGGGGCACATAGAAGGCAGCTGTGGGTATGGGTGGACTGTCAAGACTTGATGGGCCCCTGCCCTGGAGACCCTGCCCCAAGGGGGGGTCTCCCCCACTGTTCTCCTGTTGGGGTTCTGCCCTATCCTCTTACACAGAGTGGGGAGGCCATCTGGGGCTGAGGAGCAGAGACCCTGGGCTTCCACCCAGGCAGTGGGCCCACTCATGAAGCAGAGTGCCCAGCGTGGCGCTGGCCCAAGAAGTGGAAGCCACTGCTTACTGTAGCCCCCCAGGCACTTCTGAATGCCACGGGCTGAGGCCACTTGACAGCCGATCACTGATTTTTTTACACAACAGATATTTATCAAGGGCCTCTGCTGAGCGCCTGGCCCGTGTGGAGCATATCGGCTTCCATTCGAGGGACCCTAGAGAAGGAATGCAGGCCTAGGGTGTGGGACCAGCAGCCAATCCGAGGGAGAAGGCATTCAGAGGGAGCCCAGGAACCTCCGTTCGGTGGTCTTCTGCCATCAGGGGCCCACCGGCAGGGGACTGTGCTCTGCAGAGTAACCTGCCAGCCCACTCCCACATCTCTGTCCCTGCTGAGGGCGTGCCTGGTAACACCAGCCAGGCTGTAGTGCCTTCCCTGAGCCCAGCCTTGGGCTGCAGTGTCTCATTGTACCGGCGAAATAGGCACCATTACCCTCTTCACCAATATGTGGGGAAACTGAGGCACTGGAAGGCAAAGGGACATCTGCAGCTACGTAGTGGCAGGGCTGGTGGGGGCACGGCCCTTTGTGCCAACAAGCCTGGGAGGGGCTGGGCATAGATTTCTTCCAATCACAGTGAGCTTCCAGCAGTCAGGGCCCGGCAGGCCCCGGGGTCGTGGTGAGCCGTGGGAGCGGAGCCATGAGCAGAGCTGATGAGCCCCTGGCACCCTCTCCCCGCCCCAATGAAGGCCTTGGGCTCTGATCTGGGCATTTTCTTGGGGTTCTGGGTGTTGGACCCTCCCCGGCTTCTCTGAGGGGTGCACCTGGTGAGTCTCTGCCCGGGGCGGAAACGAGCTTCTGGAACCTCCGTGTCTTCTCCCGGGGCAGCCAAGGCAGGGTGAGGAGGTAAGAGGAGAGGCCATCCCCTAGAAATGGCCAGCCCCAGAGGAAGGAAGAGTTCCCATGGCAATGTGGAGGAGTTGCTTGGTAACTACAGGCCCCCAAAACACTTGTGTTCGAGAAGGCTCAGGGCCGGGGCTCTCCGGTGGCCTGTGTGGGGCCCTGGCTTCGGTATTGCTCGCAGCTAATCCACCCCCGCTCAGCAGCCCCTGGCCCCTGAGTCCTTCCTGAGGGAAACCCCGGTCTGCTCAGCCCTCCCCGTTGCCCCACCCTGCCTGCCAGCCACCTGGCATCAGGCCAGTCCCTTAGCAATGGAGGCTATTTCCTGGATGCCTGAGTGACAGTTGATGGTGGCAGAATGTCAGAAAATGCGGGGTGAGAGGGCACAGCCGATGGGGCCATATGCCAGCTAGAGTGGGGGAAGCTTGGCTTGGCCCCCTGGGGGTCTCATCCTGCATCCGGCAGCTGCGAGCGAGCTGGGCCTGGGGGCTGGATGGCCAGGCAGGGTGCAGCTGCGGGGGCAGGGGCGAGAGCCCCTGGAAGGGCAGATGGGACGTGGGCCTGGGCCGGCCCTGAGACTCACGGGCTGGGTGAGCCTGGTGTGTCCCTGCTCGCTAGCCTCGGTTTCCCCATCCGTGACCCATCTTCCCCTGCCCTGTACATGCCACCTGCTACGGCTCTGGGGCTGCAGGGGCCAGGACCAGGCCAGGCTCCGTGCTGGCCCATCCACCTGCTTCCTTCCATCCTGGCGCTCGGCTTAAGGCCACTAGCTTTGGGGCTGGATGCCTGTATGTGTGTCCCAGCCCAGGGCTTATTGCCGAGTGTCCTGGAATGGGCACCAGACCCATCGGGTCTTCACTGTTCTCCTGGCTGAGGAAAAGGTGGGCATGGAAAGAAATCGGCCCTGTGGGCTCTGGGGCTTTTGTTTGTGGGCACTGAGGACTTGTGTCAGTTGGGGAGGGAGTGAGATGCAGAAGCCCCAACCCCAGGAGAGGGTGAAGAACGGAGGAGAGGAGGGCGGGAACCAGACTGCCCCCCGGGATTTGGGAGCCCAGCAGGGCATGGGGCCTGGCTGCCCTAGGGTGTCTCTGGGCGAGCAGCGAGGGTGGGACTCTTGGTGCCCCCCCAACCCATGGCTTTTCTGGTGCCATCAGGGAACCTGGATTCTCATCTGACCTTGACCGTTCACTCCCTGTGTGTCCTTGGGCCATCACCTCACCCCTCTGAGGCTCCTAGGCCTCATCTGTCAAACGGGAAGGAGGGGTGCCCGCCTCCAGAGTTGGGGTAGCCTCCCGTGGCACCCTCTTTCCTGTGCCCACCCCACGTGTTCCCTCTGGAGGCAGTGGCGGGTTCGGGGTGCTCCCTCGCCTCCCCATCTCCAACGGGGGGAGGAGGGGGCGTGGGCAGTGCAGACAACGGCCCGCCGGGTGGCCGTGACAGTGCCCAGAGCTGGGTGCCTGGTGACAGCAGGTGCAGTCCCCTGCCGCAGGCCCAGCGAGGTACAGCCCCTGTGGCGTTCATGCTGGTGGCCCTGCCGAGGGTGCGGGCAGAAGACATGAGCCCAGCCCTGAGGGCCGTGGTGGGTAGGGGAGGCAGGAGGCCTTAGGCCTGGGAGGGAGCCCAATTGCAGAGGGCTGCCCCCACCCCAGGCAGGCTAAGAGGGGGCTGGAGGGCACCTACTCCCCATGTCTGGGTTGGCATCCACGATCAGTTCCCTTGGGGAAGGCACAGGGCTCTTCTCGGACACCACCTGAAATAGCAGGTGTGCATGAGCTGGGGTGTGGAGGGGCCATCCTAGGCCCGGGAGCACCTGGGAGGAGGGGATCCCTGGCCAGTGAGCGGTGCTGAGTCCAGGAACTTCCCTACTTCCCACTCCTGTGGGACAAGAGGGGCTCCATCCTGACCACAGGCCTTTGTCTCAGGAGGCCCTTTCCCTGCAACTCTCCAGCTCAAAACCGGGAGGGTGTCCGAGCCCTCGGGGCAGCCATCACCTGAATGAATCCCTCCCTATCAGATTCTTCTCTCCCTAACGCCCTCCGGCTGGGCTGCGGCAGGAGGGAAGGGAGGCCCAGCCTGGATTATCTCCAGAGCCTCAGTCACCGAGGCAGCCCCAGGGGCATGGAGAGGTCACGGAAGGAGGTCTGGGAGTGGGAGCCCTGGCTTGGCCTCGCAGGACCAGTGACAGGTGGGTTTCCTAGCTTCTCCAGGCCCGGTCCTCTCCACTTCTGGACACATGGGTGTCAGAGTGTGTGAAATGTCCCTGCAGCGCCTGGCCAGAGCAAGCAGGCCCTTCTCAGTGGCAGGAAATGTCTGTTAACCCCGCCGAGGAAGGAGACGGCTGTGTGGCCTGCCGGCTGTGGAGACCAGCATCTTTGACTGCCCCTGGGGAAGTGGCGTGGGCCCTGAGTTGAATCTGCTCGTTGTTCCGGGTGGGGAATCCGGGGCGCAGAGAGGTTGAGTAAATTGCCCAGGCTACATGGTGTGCTCTACCTGGAGGTGAGCCCCAGCTGGATCCCCAAAGCCAGAGTTCCAGGCCCCTGGCCCCCCGCAGGGTGTGGTGACCAGGAAGATGTCTGAGGGTGCCCTTTGACCCTCTAGTTGCTCAGGGCTGATGGTCAAGGGAGAGGCAGTCACCTGGCCTGTGGCCCTGGGTGGCCAGGGAGGTGACGGTTGCGTGCTTGCAGTGGGGAGCAGGCGGGCGGGTAGGGCCCGGCTGAGCTTGCAGCACCACGTGCCCCCTCGCAGCAGTGAATGACTGCAGTTCTTCAGGGATTCCAAGAGTTTTCCTTCCCAGCCACATGGGGCCGGGAAACCCGTGCACAGAACATGCGCCTCCTTCCCCTCTCAGCAGCCCTGCCAGGAGCAGGTCCGGGGCAGGCCTGAGGGAGCATGCTCACAGGCCTCCGACCTGGGGTGGCCAACGCTGTCTGGCAGGGAGTTGGGGGTGTATCTGGGCTCCTGGGGTTGAGTGTGGGTTCTGGAGCATGCATGTAAATGTGCATGCTTTCCGAGTATTTCCCTGCCCTGTTGACTGTACACGCTTGAGTGCATGTATGACCTTGGTCATCGTCATGTGCCACCAGACCCACAACCGGCTCCCAGGTCGGGGGAGCGCCATGTATGTGGCGCATGAAGGCCCATATGTGTGTGTGTGCATCCTGCTCCTTCAGAGCAGCAGGCCAGAGCCTTGACCACGGGAGGCCTGAGTGTGTATGGCCCTCAGCCTCTGAGGGTCAGGTTTCTTATCTGTTAAATGGGTGAATAAGTGTGCCCAGCTCAGAGCTGTGCTGGCTACATGCTTAGCGCAGGGCCTGGCATGGGCTGTTGCTCTGTTGCCTGATGGTGGCATGGAGAAACTCTGCTGCTCTTAGAGGGTCCCTGGGCAGGGGCGGCCACCTGCACTCTGCTGTCCTCATCACATGTGCCGCCACGAGCAGGAAGAGGCAGAGAGGAGAGGCCCTAGAACCTTGCCTTCCGTAGGAGAAAGCAAGGAGCGAGCAAAGTCCAGGGGTTGGTAGAGGGACAGTAGAACAGAGGTGCTGTTTCTGAAACTCGCTTGGTCCCAGAGCCCTGAAAATGCAAGGCGTTGCCCTCCACCCCCGTGGGGACCTTCCTAGGAGGGGGACTGTGGGAAAGAGGGCAGCAGGCGCCAGCCCCACTGCCTCTCGGCAGCCAGCTGGAGCCACAGATCCCTTCCAGAAGCCAGGACAGCTCAGAGGGTCCCCCTCTGAAAGGGCAGCCCTACTTCCCAGGCCCTGGGCCTGCACAGGCGGGCGGGTGGTGGCACTGGGCACACAGCGTCCCTGGCACGGCAGGCAGCCTCCTCCTCACAAGGGCCCATTTGTCCTGACTTCCCTGGTCCTGAGGCTGTGAGTGACCAGGCCCTGCTGGGCACAGGGGCCTGCCTGTGGGCTCAGCTCCCTGCCCCCAGCCTCAGCAGCAGCAGGCTGGCTGTGCTGTGGGGAGAGGCTTAGCCTGCCACCCCACACTGGAGCACCTTTACTTACCTGGTGAGCAGAAACCCATTCCCCAAGAATTATCATCAGGCCAGGAATTTAGGAAGGAGGAGAACACCCACGGTGAACCAGAGCTGAACTGCCTGCCGGCCTCCCCCACTGGCGTCCCAAAGCACGCTGGCTTCTGGGAACATCCAGGCTTCTGCTTCCCAGAAAGCCCGCTGCCTCCCTGCTCTGACTGCCTCTGCTCCCAGCCTAGCTCTCTGGAAAGTTCTTGCATGGCAGGGTGGCAGAGAGGGCCTTACCCTTCCTGTACCCTTCCTCCTTGCCATCCCTCAGGCTCTTCTCCAGCCTCATAGCCTCGTCCCAAAAGCTTTCCTTGTGATCTCCCTGTGAAGAACTCCTTATCCCTGAACTCTGAATATTTTTGAGTTAGGAACTTAGTAGCTGAGGAACATTCCAGACCATGAAATCCACTTGTTCATCCTGGTATCTGTGGAGAACCCACAGTGTGCCAGGGACCTTTGTAGGCATCAATATGTGAGGGAACAGTCTCTGCTCTCAAGGAGCATAGAGCCCTTCCAATTTTAAGAAGTGAAAAAGCACTTGGACACAGAGCCCCTTCCGCTCCTGTGACGGGCTGTGTGCACGAGTGAGTGGCATAGTCACCCACCTACCTGTTAGCAGTTAGAACTTGCTATGAGCCAGGCATCATTCCGGGCACTCGGGTGTGAGAGGTGAACAGGACAGACGTGGCTGCCGCCCCCAGGGGGCTTCGAGGGCAGTCGGAGGTGGGGGCATGAAACCACCTGAAGCAGATGGACTGTTTCCTTAATGACCCTTCCTGGTCTTTGCCTGCATCTCAGCGCCTGCCCTACCAGTGACCTGACCCACATGCCCAGCCCCGTCCCTACTCTATTGTTTTCTCCTGCTGCATCCTTACCTTCAGAGACATCTTCCTTATTATGCCCAGGACCAGAACATGCTTTCTCTGTTTAGTTCCGTGCTCTGTGGCTGGCACCCAGCCTGTCTCGAGAGGTCTTTGGGGGCAGAGTGCTGGTCTGCGGAATTTGGGCTACAAGCTCTGTTACTGGTCCTCAGGGATATAAGATAAATTCGAATCATCTAGAGCCTTCTATGGTAATCTGACATTGCTGTGACATTTCAACTGCTATCGTATGAAGTCTTACTCATCCCTGACTTGGGAATGGAAAAGGAGAGCCTCTCGGTCCTCCCAGAGGACATGCTAGGCCGCTTGGGTGTGACATTTCTTTGAACATGTGGCCCATGCCAAGCCCCATACTAGGTGCTTGCACCCAGTGTTCCGTTCAACTTGTATGTGCTTTGGAGGCAGAGATCACCTCCATGGCCAGGACGAGGCTCAGTGCGGGAGGTAACCGGCCAGATTCCCGCAGCCAGCAAGGGGCTGGCAGGGGCCCTGAACCTGGGCCCCCAGCTCATGGCTGCCTCTCTAATCCCACAGCTGGGCGTTGGGCTCCTCTGAGCTGGGAGTGGGGGCAGGCCCAAAGGCGTGGGGGCTGCCCCGGACTGCTGCGGAAGGGGCGCACTGGTGTCGGGCATGAAGCCAGCAGGAGTGGCTGGGCTGGGCCTCAGGTCCTCAGCTTCCTGGCAACCTGTGTGACTCAGTGGGCTGGCAGCCAGCGCAGGGGAGCCCTGTAGCGGGTGAATCAGCAGCTGGAGCAGGTGACCTTGGGGTTGCTATTCACCCTGGGGTGGGACACAGCCTCAGCCGACAGTAAGCACAGGCCCCCTTTGCCTTTCTCGCGCAGCTCCCCTGGCAGGCGCCTCCTTTGCTCCCCCTTTCCGGGGATCCCCGGCACTCAGCCTCGAGCAGCGGAAGGGGCCTCCCTGTTCAAGCATTTGGCTTTCCACAAGCCGCTCTGAGTCTCTGGCCCCCATCGGCCCTACTGCGGAGCAGCGGCCCCCTGCCCATGGAAGGGCACCATGAGGATAGGATCACCCTCTGCTCTTGTAAAAAGCTGGGAGCCGCTGGGAGCTCCAGCCTCAAGGCCTCTGTGTGGCCTCGGGTCACCTCGGTGCCGTCTCCCAGCTGCTGGCCCTGAGCTCCCCTGCAGGCTGCCTCACCCGTCGTGATAACTAACTGACATCCACACTGGCACATGGGTGCGTAGTAGAGATGCTGGGGGACCACTGACTCCAGCTTAGATGCTGGGTTGGCGGGGAGGTGAACAGGGGAAATAAAATGGGAGTCGGAACCCTGAGCTGGGCCACACACAGGGTCAGACCACCCGCCTGCTGGCAGGGACCCAGCAGTCCCAAGCTTGCCTGTGCTGCTGGCACCAAATCCACTTGCCCATTGCAGAGTGGAGGAAAGCAAGCTGCCCTGGGGCCAGGCAGGTCCGGGTGTGCACCTGGCATTGGCACTGATGTGCTGTGCAACCTTGGGCAAGTGGCTTGCCCTCTCTGGGCCTCGATCTTCTCCGTTTTAGAGCAGAGATAATTACCGTGGCTGCATCTGTTTTACAGAGGCTCAGTGAAAAGGTGCTTTGTCTCCATGGAGCCCCAAAGGCAGGGCCAGGCTGGGCTCTGGAAGCTGAGGGGCATCAGGAACTTCTCCTACCACTAAGCCTTCCAAATGTGGGCAAGCATGTGCCTTTGGGCTGCAAGGTGGTAGGTGTTTGCCGTGCCCGGGTCCCTGGGAATCGCTCACTCAGAGCCGAAGATGGAGGCAAGGCCGGAGTAGTTGCTCCCCAGACCTAAGCCCTTTCCTGAGCACAAGGACCGGGTCGCCCCTGTGCCTGGCCACTGCATCACCCCCCCAGCAGAGCCAGGCTGGCCACGACTGCATCGAGCCACTTGATGATAAGGTTCCCAGAAGCAGAGGGAAGAGGGACTGGCTCCACCCCCGTCCCCACCGGGACCCCGAGTCAGGTCAGGAGGCTGCAGGAAAGACTAGCGAACGTGGGCCGGCCTCTCCTGTCTGCTTCCTGAACAGGAAGTTGTGCCCAGTAAACAGCCTGAGAGGAGTCCCACTCTGGCTCTGAGTCACAGCTCCTAGCGACAGCCACTTAGTGTTTATAAACAATGTGCTTCACACCCGCCCAGGCCTGCCCCCTGGAGCCTGAGAAGGGCCGGAGGGTGCCCCCGGTTGTGGGATGCGGCAGAGCCCCTAGGTTCCCTCCCCTACAAAGGGGTTGAGCCTGGGTGGAGGGGAGCATGGGCAGCCGTGTGCCCATGAGTGGCGTTTTGCTCTGTCTGGGTTCGTGTGTGGCCAGCCAGATGCATTATCCCAGGTCTAGCTGGACTGTGGACAGAGCACTGTGGGACTGTTGGCTGTGCTGGGACCTGGTGACCTCAGCGTCCTGGGACGAGCATGGGGATGGTGGTGGTGTGTGCGGCTGGTGCGAGTATTCCCCCATGCAGTGCCCACACAGCTCTGTGCCCAGGAAGTGGACGTGCACGCTCCAGTCCTCAGAAGGCCCAGCCCTGGAAAGTGGCAAAGTGGTGAGGGTGCAGGCGAATTCCCCTAACTGTCCGTGGCCCCCGGCCCCTGGCTCTCCTTGGTGGGTCTTCGTCCCTGGCGGTGACAGTGATGTGGCATGCCATGTGACACTAGGCAGACAGGGAACAAAGGCGCCTCTGCTCTCCCCCACCGCCCCTCCTCTCCCCTCCCTCACCCCGCCTCCTTGGGGCTCCTGCATTTCTTGCCTGCAGCGGGGTCCCAGCCTGCCGACCTGCCAGCAAGCTCCCTACTCGCGGCCCTGGGGCAGCCCCGCCTGGGCTGGGCCTGGCGGCTCCCTCTGAAAGGAATAGCCCCAGATCGGGCTCTGAGACCAGGCTGACTGTGCTGGAGGCTGGGGGGTGGGATGTGGGGGCAGTACGTGTGGGAGGCTTCTGGGGTCGTTGGGGAAGGGCCAGGGAAACTCGTTTGGTGCCCAGGAGTTCCAGAAGGGAGATGTGCAGGCCCTCCGCCTCCCCGGTTTCATCCATGCCCCCAGAGGCTCCGGAGAGCTCACCGGTACGCGTAATGGGCCATCTGATGGCGTGAAGCAATGCTCAAGTGACTGGTAATGTGGGGGGGGAGAGGCCAGGGTTGTGGATGGCCCAGCAACCCAGGGCTGCCCCTGTCCTTGGCGTCTCCTGACCCCTGCCTCACTCAGGTCCTGCTGGAGCCCCAGGGGCCTGCTGTGCTGGCCTAGCCTTGGCGATGTGCACCTGAGCCGTCCTCGTCTTCCCTCCCCAGGGACCACGGCTGCCTTGCTTTTAGACAACAGCCATTTCCGAGTCGTCCCCTGGGTTCCGGTTGCAGGGCCCACCCCCATGCCGGACAGACCCGGCCATCTGGAGCTCGCTCTTAGGGACGGAGCCAGTTCACAGTCCTCCTGGAATGGGCAATGCCCACCACCGTTTGTTAAGTGTGTATTACATGTCAGGCACTGGGGCAGGTGTGTGACCCTGAGACACCATCGGAATGCATGTTCCTCCATTGCCGACCGTGTACCAGGCCTGGGCTGAGTTCTTGCTGGATCCTCTGCTGGCCCGTGTGACTGACAGAGGAGGACACGGAGGCACTGAGTGAGGACAAGTCAGTGGCCCAGGGTCCCAGAGCTGGGTGCACTGAGGACTTCGGCTTCTCCTGCGGGTGGGAGACGAGCGGTTGGGAGGGATTTGGTGCAGAAGGGACGTGCTCTGGCTGCAGGCATGAGGGTGGACAAGGGAGGCAGGCCAGAGCCCCGACCCCTTCTTCTGGTGCCTGCCCGGGTCCCCCCACCAACGCATGTCTATCCACACTCCCTGTAGAACTCCCACCCCAGGGCTTCCTAACTTGGGTGCATGTAATCCTTTCTTACATGAAATAAATTCTGCCAGAGCTCAGTAGTGAAAGGTCAAGGCCAGGAGCTCCAGGTGTGGCCAAAGATGGGGAGGGATTTGAGTTTGAAAACCTGTATACCTCCATCTCCATAACGGATCAGGAAACTGAGGCTCGGAGAAAAGAGGAACCTGTAACTCCCACAGGGAGGCAGCCCCTGGTGGGGACAGGAACCAGGGCTCAGCTCTTGGGCTCTGAGCCGCCTACTCAGCTGAGTCCCTTGTGTCCCACAGAGCCACCGGAAGAGGATGTGAAACACTTGGAGAGGCGAAGCCAGTGCTAGCAGGGCAACCGTCAGGCCAGCATGCTGGGTCCTCGCCACCCCGCAGGGCCCTGGGGGGTGCCTGCGGGCCAGCTCTGGAGCCCCTGCCCGTTCCTTTCTCCTCCCGGCCTCTGCGGTCCGCTTGCAGCCTGGGTCAGGATGTCTGCCTGGCCAGGGTCCCAGGACGGTGAGGAATCAGCCCAGCCTCCCGGGCTCTGTCTGCCCAGGGATTTCTGGGTTTGGGGATCTAGGCTCTGAACAGCGATGGAAAGAGCACCCGCAGGTTCTGCAGAGCTTCGGACAGATAGTCCTGGATTCTCTCTGCAAGATCTTGGGCAAGTCCCTGCTACCCTGGGGCTCAGTTTTTCCATTTGCCAAATGGGCGTGTTGGGCTTGTTTGATGGCTTCCTATGTCTGGTTTGCAGTGAAATGAGAAAATGGGGACAAGGTGGTGAGTTCTTCTTAGAGCCAAACGCATTCCTTTAGTGGCACCCTTTTCCCGAAGGCACGTCCTAGTTACTTTCGGTCGTGTCTCTCAGAAATTATTATAGTGGTGGTAATGATGGTGTTATTTTTTTTACTCCCCTTCTTGGCAAAATAAATACTTGGCAGCCCTAGGCTGGTCCCTGCAGTTTAAAATGAAGTATGGCTGGGGGCCAGGGTGGAGCTTCTCTGAGGGCTGGGGGGCAGGGGAGGCCTCAGGAATGAGGTGGGTGGCTGGGAGTAGGCAAGGGGACTCCTTTGTCCCCACGGCACCTGGCTGGGCTTCTGCCCACCTGGGGACGCTGCTGGCTGAGCCCTGCTGTGATCTCAGTGACGTGTACCTGCCACCTTTCTGACTCTGGTGATTTCCCTGCAGGCAGGGACAGTGAGGCTGGGCCTTGGGGTGATAGAGGACACAGCTGGGTCCACCCCATGAGGGGCAGGTCTGACCAGGAGCTACTGCCCAGCTTGGGACAGAGCCCTGTCCACACATCCTTGACCAGCCCTTGGCCTGGTACATGTGGGAATTCCTGGCCCTGCCCATCACGGGGACAGGTATGACTGCCACTCGGGTGACACCAGGCCTAGGCACTCAGGTGCTCCATTCCACTGGGGCAAGTGGACAGACGGGCAGACTGGCAGAGGGCCTCCCTTGGGGCCCACCCCGGCTCCTGCCCTGCCATGGCCTGGGAAGCCGGGCCCGCCAGGCCCAGGGTCAGGAAGGGCTGGGTGTTCTTTGCCTGTGTCTCTTTGGTGACTGCCAGGCGGAGGGCCATCGCCCGTCGCGCCACTCTCCGGAGCCCCACGCCTTGCCTGGCACCTCTGCCGGTGCTGGCCACTGAGGTGAGTTTCCAGGGCAGCCAGAGCCTCTGCTGCGAGGCTGGGTGGGTCACAGCCAGGGCCTGCCACCCGATGGATGGCTCCCTGACTTCTGCCCTGCTCTCAGAACTGGTTGAAGGAGTTGGGCTAGAAGCCGCCGGGGAGTCTCCATCTCCCGTCCTGGGTGTGCTGGGGGCTGGGAGTGTGTGTCTGCCCACCCTGGCCAGGGCAGGTCGGGGCAGCAGATGGCTGCAGGTTGTCCTAGCGGCTCCTGCTCACGCTGTGCTTTTGCAATTACCGAGGGTTTTGTACATAGTTTTATCATCTGCTCTCCTGAGAACACAGAAAACCAGGTGGTGGTATTGTTATTGTTCCTGTCTTACTGATGGGGAAACTGAGGCTCGGGAGGTGCAGAGCTGGGACCTGAACACAAACCCAGGGTCGAAACCTTGAGAGACTTTCCCAAACCTAGACATCCTCCTGGGCCATGTGTGCCCAGGGCTCCACCGGTGAGAGCTCTGTGAGGGACGGGACCTTCCGGCTCCGACTGTTATCCTCTCCCACAATTCCTGTCTCTGTTATTCTCCCTCTTCGGGGCTCGGTGGCAGTCTCGGTCCATTTGTCTGTTTGTGTCTCTTCGGCTTCTCTTCCTCTCTCCTCTGCCGCCCTCCACCTCGGACCATCACACGTTGGATTGGTGACCTTCAGAGGTGGCAGGTGTCTGTGACCCCTGGGTGCCAGGCACTGAAAGCTCCAGTAGAGTGGCCCCGCTCCCTACCGGGGACAGCATTTATCATAGTGATCCCGATGCACATAGGCCCCTCTGAGTGCCCCCCCTCCAATATCAGGGAGTTAAATAAGTCAGGGGCCATGAGCGCCTGCTTCTGGGGAGGACAGTGAGGCCGCCCAGCGAGCTCATGGCTGTTCCAGCGCCTTCGGCATCCCAGTCCGGGGCTGCTTCCACGGCTCACGCATTCTTGCTCTAGTTGCCCTGGGGCAGAAACGCCCTGTGAGATCAGAGATTTGGGGTGATGATGATATCACCTCCCTCCACCCAGGATGGCCTCCTGGAGGTTTGAATGCTTCACCTCCCGCCTCCTGACTACCTCTGAGCTCAGCCTCCAGCCTGTGGGGACCCCCTCCTTCCTACAAGGAGGGGGCAGGGGGCGGAGCCCTGGAGGCTCCCAGGAACCAGCGGCAGAGGCGGGGCTAAGCCAGCGGCTCCCACGCCCTCCCCAGGTACGTCACCTCCTGCCTAGGTGTGTGTTCATCTGCCCGCAGAGGGCCACCCCAGGACCCAGGCAGGCCAGGAATGGTGACGGTGGTGTTGGGAAATGACTGAGGAGCCTGGCCAGGCCACACCCTCTCAGTATCCTCCCCCGACCCTAATTATAGGCCACAAATGACAGACAGACAGACGGGGTGATCTCCACCTGTCCAGAAAGAGGTGAGAGGTTTTCCGCCAAGGCCTGACCCAAGCCGGGGTATCTGGCTGCAGTTCCTCACTGGCCACCAGCTCCCTCCGTGCCTCAGCCAAGCCCAGGTTGAAGGAGGGGACCACCAGGGCCTGTGGCTGCCTAGGCATCGCCTGGAGCTGAGTTCTCCCTCTGAGCCGCTTTGTGCCTGGCAGACCTCCCCAGAGCAGCACCCAGGGCCCACACCCCATTCCCTAGGGCTCTGTGCAAAGGCAGAGCTGTGTCTTGATTTGAATGGCCTTTGGAGCAGCATCTATAAATCACCTGTCACGTACTGGGTCAAAGATGGGTGGAAAGTTGGAAACCTGGGCCTTGTGGCTCCAGGGACTGTAGCAGCTCTGTAGTGACAGTAGTGAGCCTGGCTGGGCGTGGTGTGAGAGGGTGCCCGAGAGGCAAGCCGGGGCCATGCCAGCAGCTGGTCTTTGGCCTGAGGGCAGTGCGGGGGGCCTTTGAAGGGTCGAGACCCCTCTGGCCGCCGTGCATCTTGGGGACCAATGGTGGGAAGGATGGAGTCACAGATGTGGGGTGGCTGCTCAGGGGCTTCTAAGCCAGGGAGTGATTGAAGGTCCGGCGCGGCTGCGGCAGACCCACGAGCACATGCCCTGGCTGAGGGGACAGCTGCCTGCCAGGCCCCGCCCAGCATCCTGTCGTGTGGGAACGCAGACCCAATGTGGCCAGGTTGTCAGAAGTTGCAGGAGAAGACGGAAATGTGGATTTTTGTATGAAATCACCTGACCTTTTACTGCTGGCTCAAAAATTTAAAAACACTTTGTAAGCCAAGCAAAACACACATGTGGGCTGGATTTGGCCTGGTTCTCATCTCCGGCTGTCAGTTCTCAGCCTGCCTTGTAAGCCTCCTCTCCGAGGAGCGTCGGAGTCTGCGCAGCCCCGCGCTGTTCTCCGGGGCTTCCCTGGGGAGAGGCTGGGGACTGGGACAGTGGGGCGGCGGGCGGAGCCGGGAGCGGGATTCCAGTCAATACCACCCTTTCGCAGGGCTGTGTGCCCCGTTGCTCCAGCAGAGCCTCCACTGGCTCATCACAGCCTTGATCCCCCCACTTGCCCAAGGTCACTCCAGCCCCATAAGAGCTGTGTGACTCAGTCTCCCAGTTGCGCACAGCCTCAAGCCCCAAAGGGAAGCCCAGCGCCTCTGGTGTGCAGTGCGGGCGGGCACGGGGCCAGGAGCACAGGACCTGAAGCTGTCACTGCCACGGCCCAGGGTCTGAAGACTGTTGCTCTCCCTCACTGGCTGCTGGGAGCCTCAGTGGCTTTGAGGATGAATCTCAAACTGTGTCCTTTTTCTTTTTTTAACTTTTATTATGGAAAATTCCAAGTAGAAAAGTAGAGGGAAATGACGTAAAGGTACCTCCGCCGTAGCGACCCCCGTGCAGGGCCACTCTTGTTTCTGCGCCTGTTGCCCCACTGCCTTCTCCCCTAGGGACGATGCTTGTGCGAATCCCAAGCGCATCATTTCATAAATATTCCAGTATGTTACTCTAATAATAACAACAATACGATGATCAAGCCCAAGGAATGAAGCAAATTGCATCAAATAATCCAGTGCTATTCAAATAATCCTAACAGTACCTTAGGTTTGTTTGTTTTTTTAACGGTTGCCCTGTTCAAATCACAAATCCAGAATCCACATGTTGCGTTTGGTGACGTCTCTTACCTTTCTTTTAGTCAGTTGTTTCCCCTTTATTTTTTTCCCTGAAATGTATTTGTTGGAGAAACTGGGTGGTCTGTCCCACACAGATTCCCAAAGGCTGGAATCTGGGGCCTGCATCCGCACGGTGTGTTTAACATGCTCCTCTGTCCCGTGACCCCCCATATGGTCGCTACATGCAGAGGCCGGGTTGGAGTCACATTTGGGTTTCGGCAAGAACACTTTGTGGGTGGCTCTGCGTTCTTTTGTCAGGTGGCACATGCTGTCCTGGTCCCCTCTCTAAAGGCAGTCCCTGCCCTTGGTAAGGGAGCTACCCCACAGCTCTGGGGAAGGATTATGAGGGGAAGTACATGAGTACTCAGGCGAGGGTCTTGTGCATGGGAGGCACCCATGAGTGGCAGCCCCTGTCACTGACCGTGGGGACAGCCTCTGGCCTGCCTGGCTGGAGCCACCGAGCACAAATGCGAGGTCCTTAACCTGTGCTGTGTCTTTAATCACACCCCCTTCACACAGGAGAAAACGGTGCCCTGGAGGTGGGGTGATTTGCCTAGAGGAGAGTCAGTCACGAAGTAACAAAGGGGAGGAGCTGGGCCTCAAACCCAGGCATTTCAGTGCCCGAGTCTGACCACCATGCCACTCTGATCCCCTGGGAACTAAGTGTGTTGGGGGTGCAGCTGGAGTGGCTAGCAGGCTTGCCAGGACCCCAGGAGGGGAGCCCCAAGGAGGGGGCAAACAAGGGAAACTGTTTTTGTACCTGCAGTTTTACTGAAACACAGCCACATCCATTTGTATGAACTGTATAGAAAAAAACCCATCACCACCCATTTGTCAGTATGTATAAAGTTTTATTGAAACATAGCCACACTCATATATATTGTCTGTGGTTGCTTTCATGCTGCAAGGGCAGGCTTGAGTGGTTGAAACAGAGACCATATGGTCCCCAAAGCCTAATGTTTATAAAAACAGACAGACATTAACCAGAGGGACTGGTTAGGTGAAGGATACCCACCCTGCCCCCTCTGCACGGATTATTTCCAAGCAGTTTGATGGGAGGCAACCTGGCTAGTCGTGTTGTGGGTGCACAGTGATGGAATTCCCCCCCCTCATCTCTCCAACCTACTTGGGCTCCCCAACCCTGGCGCCCCAGACCTTCAAGGTCAGAGAGGTGGTGACATTGGGTGCTCTCCGCCGGCCCTCATGAATCACTTGGCCTGCACGGGCCCCTTTCCTGGCCATAAAATGGACATGAGCTCGCTTCTCAGGCTCCTCCCTGGGAGAAAGAGATAAAGAGAGCAGAGCACAGACAAGTCAGCGCCAGGCAGGTGCTGGATTCACTGGGCGAGTTCGGAATTCCCAGAGGCGCTGAGATCTTGCCCTAGGAGAAGGGGTGGGAGGGGAGGCTTCTGGCCAGAGGGCAGTGTCCAGTGTCCAGGTCACCCTTTGTTGCTCTTTGAGGACCTCCTTCCTCTAGGTGTGCCCTGCCCACCACCCCCTCCCTGGGGGCAGGGCCCACAAGCTCCCTAAGCAGCCTGTTAGGGGTCTCTACCCCAAACCAAATCTACTCATCTTGCTTTGCAAAACAAAACTCGGCATTTACTACATGTTCTTGATTATAAAAGTATTCTAGAAAAATCAGAGAATTCTAGGAGTAAAAAGAAAAAGTGTATAATTCCACCCAGAAATTGCCACCTTTACTTTTGCCCAGCAGGCCCCCCTACCCCTATGCATGTGCGCATGTCTGTCTGAGCCCAGTCTGCATCCTGGCTCACTCGCTTCTCAGTTACAGCAAAGCGTGCCCCTCATTCCGGCTCTCCTGGGGTGAGAAATGCACGGAGGGCATTTGAGTTGATTCCATTTAGAAGAGTTGTAATAGAGGTCTCCATATACATCCTTGTTCAGAAATCCATGTTCACACCTCTGATTGCTTCCTTGGGGTGAATTCCTAAGAGTGGGATTAATCAAGTTCAAGGGCGTGAGTGTCTTTAATGCCCCTTATAGACTCTGCAAATTGTCAAGGCCTTGCCTTGTGCCCAGATGGAAAACTTCCTGGTGAGTGAACAAGCTGCCTAGGTGGGTACACCAGTGGGTGGGGCTTGCTGGGACCCCACTGCCCGTGGATATCTGAGGCTTGGCACACAGTGGGTGTGCAAGACGTGCTTATGGGATGTGTAGTCTGATCCTGCCCACTCATTTTACAGATGGAAAAACCGAGGCCCAGTGGTGTGGGACCGGTTCTGGGGAGGCTGGTGGCATTGCTAACAGAGATGGCCAGCCTCTGTGAGGCCTGAGGGCTGAGGCCAGCCGGTCCCAGCAGTGGCTTGGGCGTGTGGGAGCGCATTCACTGGACTGCAAACACCTTGACCCTCTTCCTTACCTGCTTCTAGACAGGAGCTGAGGCTCCCTAGCCCTGTCCCTCCCCAGCTTCAGCAGCCTCACTTCTACCCTGATGGCTGCCCTGGGACCTCGAGCACTCAGGGTGCCCCTGCTGGCATTTGTCCCTTACTTTTTCCTGAATGCCTGTCGGCCCCAACCCCGATGACAGCGATGCAGTCCCCGTTCTCCCTGCCTCACTTCTGCCTGTACCACCTCCTCTAGCGGAGGGCTGTGTGTGTGGCAGGACCAAAAGGAGACAGTGCAGGCCAGGACCCCGAGGGTAGGGTCCCTCTGTCCACACCAAACACACGCCAACACTCAGGGCTTCCGAGTGCGCCGGTGCACCAAGGCCGCATGTCCCAGGACTCAGGAGCAGCGCCCGCCCCGAGCGCTGTACATCAGACATCAGCTCCCTCCTGTGAGCCGCTCTGAAGAAGAGGCTGAGGCTCAGAGAAGCGAGGCAACTTGTCCGAGACCACGGAGCCTGGGAGGGGCCTAACTGGGATCCCTGGGAGGCGGGGCTGGCGGCCGCGCGTCGGCACGCGCACCACTCACACACCTGCGCCGGCCCGCCCCCGGCCTGACCTCACCGCGGCCCGGCGGCAGCTGCAGAGCGCTGGCAGCGCCGAGCCGCGCGGGCCGCCCTGGCTCCCGCGGCCCCGCCGGCCGCCGCAAGCCGCCCATGGTGCAGCGCATGTGGGCCGAGGCGGCCGGGCCTACGGGCGGCGCCGAGCCGCTGTTTCCGGGCTCCCGGCGGAGCCGCAGCGTGTGGGACGCAGTGCGCCTGGAGGTGGGCGGCCCCGACAGCTGCCCCGTGGTGCTGCACAGCTTCACGCAGCTGGACCCCGACCTGCCGCGCCTGGAGGTGGGTGAGCCGGGACGGCCGATCCGCGGCCGGGGGGGCCTCCGTCCGCGGAAATCCCGCTCCTCCTACCCCGGAGCGGCGCGGTGGGCGTGGGGGCTGCCGAACAAGCGGCTCCCCGGTTCAGGGACCGGAGCCGGGTCTTCGTGCCCGCCCATCCGGCCCAGCGCCTGGCCTCACGGGCCCAGGTGGGCCAGCCCGGCAGCCCAGCTAGACCTGTTCCCGCGGCCGCCACTGTTTACACCTGCGAACTTGCCGACAGCAGGGGCCGGGCGGGTAGCTGCGTAGGCTTCACAGTGCCGGTGGGGAACGAGTGATTAGGGTGGCGGACTCCTGGAATCCTTGTAGGCAGCTGGGACCACAGGGGCCTTCCGGGCAGGGCTGCCCCTGGGAGGGGTGTGGAGGGAGGCAGGCCCGCAGCCTGTGGGGCCAGGTGTCCGGGACGTGAGATAGGACAAGGGCCTCTCAGGCCAAGGGGGTGACTCATTTCTGTTTGATTAGAAAATACGCCAACACCCTGAATTTCTAAGGATTTGGGAGGATTCAGAAAAGAGGGAATGCCTGTCACAGGTGGGAATGGGGTGACGAGGGGCCGGCTGGGGGGACTTGTTTCTGGTGACCTCCGGGCAGCAGGGCCCAGTGGGTCATGAGGGTGCCCTCCACCTCCTGACTGTGCCGCTGACTCCATGCAGCAGAGGCGGATAGAATCCAGGGTCCAGCCCTCTCCCCCGACTCTGCCTGGGAATGAGGCCTGGTCAGAGGCTGTCTGTGGGTCGGGGGGCTCAGGGATTCAAGGCTGAGTCAAAGCCTTAACCCTGAAGCCTCTGAGCCACTGTGCTGGTTAGGGCCCCCTTGGTGCTCCCCTGGTTTGGACTTTACTCCCCAGGACATTGTAATTGCCAGCGTGGGTCTTGTGCCTCTGTGCCCCTGGTTCTTAGACAGAGCTTGGACATGTATGTGCCAGGGGGTAAAGCACATCTCCCTGCTCAGTGTAGGGGGAGGGCGAGGAGTGGGGGAGCTCTTGGTGGGGGAACCTTGGGCCCGAGGGACTTTCCTCCTGAGCTTGGCGGGTGGCCCGGCCAGGCCTGTTCCCAAAATCCTTACCCACCCACAGCTCTGTCTTCATTGGCAGCTGGAATGGGACCCCCAGGAGGGTTGGGGGGCAGCCTGACACCAGCCCAGGGCTCATCTGACTTGCATTATGTCTGGCAGTGACTCGGGCTTTGTGTGCTGGGAGAGTCTGGCTCGAGCACTCAAAGGGGCCGGGCAGGTTCCTGGCCGGGGTGGGCTTCTTAGCCGCTTCTTCCCTCTCTGCCTCTCTGCATCCCTGAGGACCTGAGAGAGGCAGGTGCCCGCCCTCCGGTCTGCCTTCTGTCCCTCTCATGCTGCAGTGGCGGCGGCTGCCCTCCCTTGCCCGGCCTCAGCACTGAGATCTAGGCCATGGCCGCTGTTTAGAAATCAAAGGGGAAGCTTCTGGCTGGAGCAGGAAAACCAGGGTCCTGGCAGGAGAGGAGGCCACTGCCGGAAACCAAACACAATGACCATTTACCATGGGCTGGAGGAGAGGGCGGGGAAGTCCCTGTCCCTTCTGCCAACACCCGCCCCCCCCATCCTGGGGCTGATTTCCTGGTCACTGTAGTGTGCCAGAGCTGAAGTGGCCCTGCTTGTGGTCCCTGTCATGCCTGGAAACCACCATGCAGATTATGCCTTCTCTCCCCCGTCCCCATTTCCCTACCAAGCCTCCACCGAGGCCTTCCCTCTCTGGGCTGCCAGATGTCCTCGCACATCTGGGCATCCTCTCATCATCTTGATTCTAAGCCAAGCTACTGCTGACCCAGCTTCCCTGCACAGTCCCGTGCTCTCTGGAGCTCACCCGACCCATTCTTGCCTCTCCAGGCAGGCCACTGCTCTCGTGTCTGTAGTACCTCCTGGTGGCAGGCGCCACGCCTCCTTCCAGCTGGCTTTCACCAGCCCTCCTGAGTAGCTGACAACCCCACTCTGTGGAGACTGGACCTCAAAGAAGTGAAGTTCCTCATAGAAATGTATACACAGCCAAGAAGGATGCAGCCAGGATTTGTACATGAGTTGTTCTCTTTTGGGCACCTACTGTGTGCAGGAGCTCACAGGGATCAGAGGAGGGCAGAGCTCGCTGTGGAGACAATTAGAAGTGCACAGTGAGGACAGGAGCTGTGAGGGGCTGGAAGCAGGCCCAAGCAGCCCAGAGCCCTGTGGGTAAGTGGGGGCAGGGATGGTTATAGACAGAGCAAGGTGGAAGTGCTTTGGGCCAGGGGACACCAGGGAGAGGCTCCTGGAAGAATCAAGCCCACAGCTGGAACCCAGAGGTGTAACATAGGAGCTAATGTGAGCCAGCACTTTGTGGGAGGCCCTGTGCTAAGTAATTTGCCTGCATTTGGCCTTTAGCAGGCAGGACTACCCACCACCCATTTAACAGATGAAACAACGGAGGCACTAAAGGTTCATTAGATTGCACAGCTCACCAAGCGAGTAAGTGGCAGAGGCGGGAATCTGACCCAGGCAGTGTGACTGCAAGGTCTGTGCGCTGTCAGTGGGCAGGACAGAATGCAGAGGGCTTCTCTGTGCTTCGGGAGGAGATGCACCTGGAAGAGCCTCCCTGCCTCCTTCCAGGTTGTCTCGAACCCTGATTATGCCGTGTGCAGGTCTTCGGTTTGACCTCTAGAGATTGTTAGCTTTTGACACTCGAGGCCCAAGAGGCATGGCCCTAGGGACATGTGCGTACATTTGTGTCTATATTCTGTGATCTTCGAGGAGGGCTTCTTGGCCACCTGCGAGGTGGCAGCCTCCAGCCGCTGCAGCCCTTTTGGTTCAGGAGGTGGCCAGGCTGGCTGGTGCTGGTTCCTCGTTCTTGCTGTAGGTGGGAGATACTTGAGTATGCTAGGCTGGTTGCTGGGAGGCACAGGGGCGGCCATGGAGTAGCAATGTGGGCAGGGGCCAACCCTGGGAGCTATGTGGGCAGGGCTGTGGTCCAGTCCTCAGCCTGGAAGTCAGGCCTTTCCGGGCCCTGTCTTCATTGCTGGTGAGAGAAATTGGAGTAGATTTAGCACTGGCCCTCTGCAGCCTCCGAGCAAGCCAGTGGAGGTGGTGGTTTTAGGAGGCTGCTGGCTGGTTGCCCAGATGGGTCCCACAGTGCGACACTGTGCTGTGGCCGCCCTGTCCCAGACTCAGGCCTCCACCCTCGCAGACCCAGAAACTCCGTGTTCTTGGACACAGCTCCAGCGAAGCAACTCTCCCCCATCCACGCCTGAGGAGGTGGAAGTTGAACCCTGCAGCCTAGTGCAGGAGAAGCAGAGCCTTGACCAGATGCCCTCCCCCAACCCCTGCCCTCCACCCCCTGGCCAGCGCATGGCTGGTGTGAGCAGCTGGTCGCCAGGAGGCTGCTTGGTGAGCAGGGCAGGGGTTTCTGGCCCTGGTCTATGTTGCGGGAGCTCTCGGGCCCAGGTGCCACCTTGGCGTTTTCTCTTCCTGGCCTGGGAACCGCTGGGTGCCGCATGGCCTGCCCTCCAGTCGCACCTGAAGGCGTGATGTCCTTTGAACTAAGGGGCAGGTGCTGCGTGCCAGTCAAGAGCTGAGGCCTGAGGGGGAGAGAGCCGCCCTGGGACACCAGCTGAGCCCCCTGCAGCCCTGGCGCTGCTCCCGCTCCCTGTGCCTTGGCTTCCTCATCTGTAAAATGGGCCAGAGGCCAGTTCCTCCCCATAGGGTTCTGGTGAGGGCTGAGTGAGACAGGCGGCCTGACAAACAGTCCCCAGAGTGCCTGGGACTGCGTCTGAGCCGGCAGCAGACTCTTTCCTTAGCTGCCAAGTAAGGGTGGCCAGGTGAGGGCGCCGGTGGACCTGGGCAGCAGTGATCCGCACAGAGGCGCTGTGACCACCCCACCCCACCTGAGTGGGGCCGAGTCTCCCTGGGAGGCCCGGGGGAGACAGGGGGACCCCGAGGAGGTGTGGCCCCAGCCCTTCTCTGCCCTTGCCATCCCGAGCTGTAGCTTCCAGAGAGACGCACCTCTGAATGAGAGCAGAGGGGCCGTGTCCACGTGGGCAGGCAGGAACCGTCATCTGGGGGAGGTAACCGGGCCGAGGAAAGACCCAGGAGGTGCCTTTGGGTCTATCAAAATGGGTGGGATCAGGCCCCTGGGAACCCCGTTATTCCGCCTTGAGGGAATCGGGGCTCAGCTGCAGTCACTGGGGGCCAAGCGTCCTGCACCCCTGGAGAAGGCTGACCGAGTGGCACACTGACAGATGCCCCCGGGCTGTCTCTCCTTGCATCTGGGGCTCCCAGCTCAGTGCTGAGGGACAGCCGGGTGTGGGGCTGACCTTTGCTCACAGGGCCCCGGGGGGCCAGTCCCTCTGCCCTCAGCCTGGTCCGGCGGGTGGGGGCCAGGCAGCCAGTCTGGGGCACAGGGACGTGGCGTCTGCCTGCCCCTGGTGGCACAGGAGGGTCCGTGCCCTGAGGACGCAGCCATCCATGTGGCTTTCTCTTCCCTAACAATCATCCCAGCATTGCCCTGGGGATGCCCCCTTCTCTGCCCCGGGGCTCCCCAGTCCCTGGCAGAGCGTCCCTGGGGGCCTAGCGCTGCTCACATGGGCTGCCTGTACCTGGACCTGCTACCACGATGGCCCAGGGTGGCCTGCCCTTTTTGCCCCAGAAGGTCTGGGGGCAAATGCTGGAGTTGGGGGCTGCTTGCCTTCTCTGTCCCCGGAAAGGGGTGAGAGCAGGGAACAGATGTCCCATTCTGCCACTCTCTGCCAGGGCCCCGGGCAGCTTGCTTCAGGGCCCACCATCTGTCATCTCTCGGTGAACGGTTTAAATTGTGCCTATGCCCGGCCCTGCTCTGATGTCTGGTTTTGTCCCCGCTGCTGTGAGGAGGAACCAGAGAGGACGGTTGAGCACCATGTGGACTACAGCAGCTCTGCGTCTGTGTGGCGGGGTGACTCCCCATCTCAGAATGTGTGGCTCTCAGCGTCATGTCCAGCCCCCCAGCTGGCAGAGGGGGCCCCTCGGGTGGGGGACAGGCTCAGGGATCACATGACACTCCTGGGCCAGCCAGCTGCTCTGCCCGCCAGGCCCATGGCTCTGCAGAGCTGCAGTCGCTGTTTAGACCTGCTAGGGGATGGCGGGCCTCCTGGCCACAGCCCTACCCATGGCCAGCTGGCCGGAGCTCTTCCATCCCGCAGGCGTTGATGGGGCCCCACAAGAGCCACATGCTGTGTGTTCAAGTCCAGTGCCCGCTGGCAGACTAGTCCTCCGCGGGGCTTCTGAACTGTTGCTGTCGACTTGGGTACTCAGGACACTGGCTCCCAGCGGGGCCCGTTGTGGCTGCAATCCTCTAGAGAGGGACAGGCCTGTCAGCCGGACGGAGTGTGCAGGGAGTGGTCTCAGAGCCCCGGGGAGGTGCCGGGGCCGGGCCCCTGGTAAAGCTGTGTCTGCTGGACAGCTGGACTCTGGCCTGTCTTCTCCATGAAGACAGGGGAGGGAAAGTGAGCAGGTTTCAGGCTTTCTGCTTCAGGAGGAGTCCCCTCTCTGGATAGAAGGGCTGGACGCCCGCAAGTGTGGGCTGTTCATGGGGACCTCTGCCTGTGCGTTCCCCGCCGACTTTCGAGAAACGGGCCAGCTCTCTCTGGAGGAGGCGCAGGGTCAGGAGCCCAGGCGGCTGCAGTGGCCTCTCCCCATGGTGCCATGCCCACCGTGGGAGGGCAGACTCAGGGCAAAGGAAGTGGACTTTCCAAATGGCTCCCGGGCTTCCCCGAGTCCTCGACGGTGGGCAGGAGGTGAGAGGCACAGGCCCCCGTCTCCACCCCCAGGGGTGCTGACGTCTGGGGGTGCGGCTCAGCAGACACTGGGCGCCTGGTCCCTACTCAGGAGCCCGGCTCGGGCCCAGGGGGAGTTGGCTCTTTCACCTGGGTTTCTCTTTGAGTCCTGTGCCCACCCAGAGTTGGGGTCCCAGCTGCTGGCCTTGACCCATCCACTGGTGGCCCTGTGCTGGCTGGTGCCTTCCCGCTCCTCCCTAAACTCTTAGAGGTGGGCATCTTTACTCTCAGGCTCCCCTCCCCTTCCCTGGACAGGGCAGGTGGCCGGTGGCTGCCCAGCGTGATGTGGCCAAGTGGCCTTGGCTAGGGCTTGATGGTGCAGCCCCCAGGCGGGCCTGCCCAGCAGGAGGGGTCACTGCCTCTCACAATGAGGGCCTTGCCTTTATGCTTGGAGTCCAGGGAGCAGCCAGATGACCCCCCTTCCTGTCCCAGCCAACGTCCCATGGTTCTGAGATTCTGGGAAACCCCATCTATCAACCAAGATGCCAACACTGTCACCATTTTCACCCTTTCCCCGGGCACGTGATGAATGGGGAACTGGGAAATCCTCTGTTGCCCAAGAAGGCACAAGGGCATGAATGAGCAGAAGGGGAAGGAAGTGGCCTTGGGGGCACCCCACGCCTGCCTGAACCCATGACGCCGGCTCCAGGGCTGGACGAGGAGGAGGGATGAGGGGGCCTTGAGCCCTGGGGAGATGCCCTCTGGGGTCCCAGCGCCCTGCGTGTCCGGGCTCAGCTGTCCCCAGAGGCTTGATTTCGCTCAGGTCACCTTCCCTCGGCCTCTATGGGCTCATCTGAAAAACGACCACATCACAGTACCCAACTTGGGGGTGGCGGGGAGTGGGCCACCCTGGGCAAGAGCAGGTTGCAGGGGGTGGGGGCGGGTAGTTCACAGCCAGCTTGTGGCTGATGGAAAGGGGAGAGCTGGGGCAGCGCCCACCTGCCGTGGTGGTAATCCCAGGCCCTCAAGGTGTCTTCCCTGTATAGTCCCCATCTGGAGGTCTGTGTGGCCGCTGCTCTGTGCCTCACCCGGGGAGTGGTAGTCTGCGTAGGGGTGTTCCTCTGCAGCGAGGGCCGGCCAGGCCCCTGACGCCCTGCCCCGGTGGCTGGACACTGTCTCTGCAGAGCTCCACGCAGGAGATTGGCGAGGAGCTGGTCAACGGGGTCATCTACTCCATCTCCCTGCGCAAGGCCCAGGTGCACCACGGTGCCGGCAAGGGCCAGCGTTGGCTCGCGGTGAGTGCAGGGCCGGGGGCCTCCGCCCCACGGCTTTCCTGCCTGAGGGCCCCATAGTCCTGTTCCCCAGGGTGTCTGGCTCCCACCCCTCCTCCACTGTCCAGCCCTAGACTTGGCCAGGTGCAAAGTCACTATTCACACATTTGTAGGAACATAAAAAGACCCTTTTACAGTGTTTTCACTTCCTGCCAGGTAGTGAGTAGCTGGTGTTTTGCCTCAGTTTTCTTGTTTTAACTCCTGGCCCCTGTTCCCCATGTAGCCATCAGCCTGACTGTCCTCCCACACCTCCGAGCCTCCCCCGTACTATGCTGAGAAGGGCTGTTTCCCCCTGAAAGGGGCAGGGGCTCAGGCTGCTAGACACAGTTCTCTGCACCTTACCGTCCTGCGGAGCCCAAGCCCAGACCCTTCCAGGGTCCAAGCTGGGCTGGCCGCAGCTGCATCACATTCCAGAAGGGAGGCCGGTCCCCACGGAGACCCAGGCTGCCACTGCCCCGGGACCTGTCTGTGATTCCTTTCTGCGGCTCTGTGCCTGGGGCCGCTCTGACCCTCCTGGGTGTCCCACAAAGTGCCGCCTGCCGCCCTCAGCCAAGCCGTTGCCTCCTCCCTGGAGTGGGCCTGCTCTGCTAGGGCGCACAGGGGACAGCGGGGCAGGGGGGGTTGTTCCGCTGTGCCGGTAAACTCAACCAACAGTGACCCAAAGGTGTCAGTATTTTCACCATTCCCCCACCTCAAATTCTACTTTTAAATCTGAGAACTTTTCTGCTGGGGACCTTCATGTCCCAGCACTTGCCACAAGTCACCAAGCCCTGGGGAGTGGGTCTGAGCTCCAGCCGCCACCCTCCTGGTGGTACATGGTGCTGCCGCTGACTGTGTGTCCCCCTTTGTCCCACCCCAGTGTGAAAATGAGTCAGGCCTGAGCCTGTATGAGACCTGCAAGGTCCGGACTGTGAAGGCCGGCACGCTGGAGAGGCTGGTGGCACACCTGGTGCCTGCCTTCCAGGGCAGCGACCTCTCCTATGTCACCATCTTCCTGTGCACCTACCGAGCCTTCACCACCACTCAGCAGGTCCTGGACCTGCTGTTCAAAAGGTGAGCGCCCAGCCCTCCGCTGCCCACTGGCTGTGTGTCTTGGGGATGCCACCTCGCCTCTCAGAGCCTCAGGTTGCTCCGGTGAACTCTGGGTGCTACAAGGATCCCCTCGTGGGTTGTCAGGATGATGGGGCAAAAATCGTGGACAGAGCAGAGCCTGTGCCTGGCCTGGGGAGGGAGCCGAGGGCTCGGCTCTGCTCCTCGGGGTTCTCCTCCCCCGTGAGGAAGCTGTCTGCCTCTGGCTCAGTGTCCTGTGGCCTTGGGCGAAGCTGTCTTCCATTTTCAGCAGAGGTTGCTGATTCTATCTTGGGGATCCCCCTCTTGGGAGTTCCCAGAGCAGGGGTCCCAGGGGGGCTGGCAGAGGGGCTCCAGGCCCACTCACACGTCTGTAAGGGCCGGTTGGGCTTCATTCATTGGACAAAAGCACACAGAGCCCCTCCTCTGCACGGGCATTTTCTGACATTCAGCAGAAATCCGTGATCGGGCAGACAACACCCCTGCCCACCTGGGCTTCCATTCTAGTCGGGAGTCAGCCAGTAACCCTGGACATCATAGCAGGTACGGTAGAAGTGACGCCCTCACGGCCCCCTCTAGATACGGATGCATCCTCCCGTATTCCAGCGAGGACGGCGGACCCCAGGACCAGCTGAAGGAGTGAGTGGGCTGTGGTCTCCTGGGAGGTCTCCTGTCTCCAAGGTGGGGGAAATTTAGGGCTGGCGGTGGGGGGCTGAGTAGAGCATCAGCTCCCACACATCTTATGACTCCTGCTAGAGGGCTGAGGGCTGGGGGTTTCTCCTGCAGGAGGAAAGGAGTCAGAGAGCTGAGACTGCAGGCCTGGGACCCAGGCAGCAGAGTCCCTGGCCCCTGAGAGTGAATCCCCACCATGGCCCATCCCAGCCCTGCTTGCACCGCCCTGGAAGGTGCGGGGGCCACCTGCTCACACATCAACCTCGTACCTCAGTTCCCTGAGCCCAGCTGCCGGCAGGGCTCTGCTGGCAGGACCCAAACTCCTGAGAATAGCGTCAGTGGGAAGACGAGACCCGCCGTGCACCCCCAGAGCATAAGGCCACGAGCCGCAGGCTGAGGCCCTGAGTCCCCGGGCAGGCTGGGGGGCAGGACGCTCTCTGCTCAGCGCTCCACCCTCACGTACTTACGCAGCCCCCACTGAGTGCCAGCAGGGCAGTGACAGCCGGCCAGCACCTCCCTGCCCTCCCGGAGCTGAGGTTCCAGTGTGAGGAGCCGGGCCGAGGGCTGCATCAGGCTTCCCCGGGGAAGGGAGAGGCGGTTTCCCCACGGATGGAGGACTCCGTCCTGCGGGGACTCCCAGCTTGCCCGCTGACCAGGCCTGACCCTGCTGGACGGCCAAGGGGCCCTGGAAGAGTGGGGCGGGCCAGGAGCCCAGCCTCCCCAGGGCCACCAGGAGAGGGCCACACGGGGGAGAGGCCAGGCCTCTGACTCTGCTGCCCACCCCCACCTCCAGCGCCATCTCCTCCATCCTGGGCACCTGGCTGGACCAGTACTCAGAGGACTTCTGTCAGCCCCCGGACTTCCCCTGCCTCAAGCAGCTGGTGGCCTACGTGCAGCTCAACATGCCTGGCTCTGACCTGGAGCGCCGTGCCCACCTTCTGCTGGCCCAGCTGGAACATGCAGAGCTCACTGGGGCCGAGCCAGAGGGTGAGAGCAAGGCTGGGTGCACATGAGCCCATGGGGAGGAGCGGTGCTGGATACACAGCGAGGAGCTTCTAGAAGCTACTGTTGGGCCGGCAGCAAGACTGGCGTCAGACCACCATCTGGTGGATCCAGCCAGAGAATGGTTCCTGGGTGGGTTCCTGGGCTGGGCATCTCTGGAAGGCAGTGGCATGTGTTCTCTCTTGGAAATGCTGGCATGTTACTGAACTTCTCTTGCAGTTCTATCACCAGCTCCTGTGCCAGCTCTCGAGCTAGTGCCAGTATCAGGGCCAGAGCCACTGCCAGCTGCAGAACTGGGTCCAGTACCAGCTCCGGAGCCAGAGCCACTGCCAGCTGTGGAACCGGGTCCAGTACCAACTTTGGAGCCAGAGCCACTGTCAGCTGCAGAACCAGGTCCAGTACCAGCTCCGGAGCCAGAGCCACTGCCAGCTGCAGAACCAGGTCCAGTACCAGCTCCGGAGCCAGAGCCACTGCCAGCTGCAGAACCAGGTCCAGTACCAGCTCCGGAGCCAGAGCCACTGCCAGCTGCGGAACCGGGTCCAGTACCAGCTCCGGAGCCAGAGCCACTGCCAGCTGCAGAACCAGGTCCAGTACCAGCTCTGGAGCCAGAGCCACCGCCAGCCCCACCACCGGCTCCAGCGCCCACTCCCGAGGTGGGGCTGGTCCTATTGCAAACTTCAGAGTCAGACTCGGCTCCCACCCCAGAGCCTTCCTGCTCTTCGCTTCTGGCTGCAGAGAGTGCCCGGCACGAGAAGCCCCAGGTCTTGGCGTTCCCTCCTGACCTGGTGGCCGAGCAGTTCACGCTGATGGATGCGGTGAGCGGCCCTTCTCAGCCGGGTGGGCGGGGTGCCCCTGCCCAGACCCACCTGTCCCGGTCCCAGCTGACATCCTGGCCCCAATCTCAGCTCCCCCATGACACACTGTGTCTCCTCCAGACTGAGGAGGTGATAGTCCCATGCCCCCACCCAGGGTGACAGCAGATTAAATGAGAGGGCTTGTTCGGTGGGGGAGGGGAGCTCACTGAGGTGCCACCAGCCCATGGGTTGTCCCCCATCTGCCCAGGAGGCGTCACCAGCCTCAGCACTTCTAGCACTGATGTGTGCTGGGTCCATGGCAGACACCAGACAAGGCCTCTAGTAGCACCCGGAGTGAAGGGTGGGGGGGCGACCTGAGGCGTGATGGGGGCTAAAGGCGCCACCTGGTGTGTGCAGGTGTGAGCTGCCTCGCGTTAGTGAGGCCGGGCTGGTGAAGACGCTGAACTCTCTCCCACCCGCGTTTCATCCTGGGTCCCTTGTGCGCTGGGTGCCCACAGTGGGGGAAGCAAAACCCAGAGACCCACCCCTGCGACAGGGTTCGAGCCGCATCCTTAGCGTCCTGAGCTCCGCTCCGACCGAGCCCCTGCCTGGCACTGAGGGACTGCGGGTGGTGGCCGAGCCGGGAGGGGGCCGCCGCGTGACGCTTCCCCTCCTCCCCAGGAACTGTTCAAGAAGGTGGTGCCCTACCACTGCCTGGGCTCCATCTGGTCCCAGCGGGACAAGAAGGGCAGGGAGCACCTGGCGCCCACCGTCCGCGCCACTGTCACCCAGTTCAACAATGTGGCCAACTGCGTCATCACCACCTGCCTGAGGGACCGGCACGCGACAGCCCGCGACAGGGCCAGGGTGGTGGAGCACTGGATCGAGGTGGCCAGGGTAGGTCTCAGAGGGGCTCACCTTTGTCCACTCCCAGGGTCACACGGCCAGTCCAAGCCCCTGCGGAGACCCCACCCCTTCCTCGCCAGGGGCTCACTGGCCTGGACACGCTCCCTCCTCAAGCGCCTTCCTTGGCTTGGGCTCAGATCTGCCTCCACAGAGTGTTGCTTGTCCAGCCCTTGTGTGCCATCCGGGGACCCTGGGCATCTGTCCTATTGCGGGAGGGTCCCAGCTGAGGGCTTCTGCAGCGGGAGCTGGCGGGGGCCTCCTGCCCACCTCATGACCTGTTCGGTCCCCTCCCAGGAGTGCCGAGTCCTCAAGAACTTTTCCTCCCTCTATGCCATCCTCTCTGCTCTGCAGAGCAACTCGATCCACCGACTGAAGAAAATGTGGGAAGACGTTTCCAGGTGGGCAGGCGTCTCTCTGGGAGCTCTGGGGTGGGCGAGGGACCTCCCACAGGGCTGGGCCCTGCCCCCTCTGTGAGCCCGGGATATGCCAGGAAGGGGGCAAGGAATCTCGGGGCTGGCACCAGCTCAGGCCTGCCATCTGCTGCAGGACGCCATTTCCGTGTCTGTTTGTCCTCGGGCCCAGCGGAACCCTGTTTGAAAACCACCCGTTCAGGCAGCTTGGGTCTTTGGTTTCAAAGTAAAATGGATTTGCCCGCACACCCCTCCCACCATTCCTGGTTCTCCTTCCTTCCCCAGGGACAGCTTCCGAGTCTTTCAGAAGCTCTCTGAGATTTTCTCTGACGAGAACAACTACTCTCTGAGCAGAGAGCTGCTCATTAAGGTAAAGCAGGGGGTTGGCCTCTCAAGTGAGTTTCCCTGAGAAACGCCAGCCCTGTCTTGTGGGGACTCTGCAGAGAGTGGGCTGTCTGGTCCATGGGCAGCTCGGGGGCAGGAGGCCCTGGCGCTGGGACGGAGGGGGAGCAGCAGGGTGCTCCCACCGGGGTGGTGGCCGGCAGCCCTGGCAGGTCCCCTTGCTGGTCCCGCCCACTGGCACTTAGCTTCCTCACGGCGGGTGGCGGCTGGGGTCAGGGTGGGGGTCCCACCCTTCCCAACCAGCCTGCCCCACACAGCCAAGCCCGTGCTGCCCCTTCCGTCTGCACTGCGCCTCCAAGGGGCTGGCACCCCCCTGCCCAGGGACAGTGTACTTCAGGGGATGCCCAGAGGGCAGATCCCAAAGGGGGGCCGTGGTGGGTCCACGTGAGCACACCTGGGGGCAGATCTGGGGGTGCCTGTGCCCTAGGGCGGGTGCCGCACAGGAATCCCTGGGAATCTTGTTGGATTCTCCCCTTGGAGCCTCGGGTCAGCTGTGACGAATGCTGATGGCCTGTGGGAACAGTGTGGGACGAATGAGTCCACCTTCCGCAGAGGCTTCCTATACAAGGGCGAGCAGAGTGTCACCACCCATGGCTCCTGGCTGCAGAGATGGCGCCAAGGAGACCCCTCCGGAGTGGATGGGCGCAGAGTTCTATGCAGGGGGCATAGAAAACTCGCCATTTTCTCTCTGGGAAATGGAGGAGGGGTGACCCAGGGTGTCCACCTCCTGGGGAGGTGATGGGGAGAAAAGGAATGTATGGGAGTTTTGTGCACAGCCCTGCCCAAGTGGGCCAAGTGTTTGTACCAGTGACCCAGGCCCGAGGTCGGGTCCCCTGGAGGGGAAGGTGGGGAGGGGAGGAAGCCTCTCTGATCCCATCTTTGACCCTGGTAGGAGGGGACTTCCAAGTTTGCCACCCTTGAGATGAACCCCAAGAGAGCCCAGAAGCGGCCGAAGGAGACGGTGAGCGTGACGAGGCTGCAGGGGGGCAGGGAGCTGGCCTTGGGGCAGGACGGGAGCCCTAGCGCGCTGAACCCCGCCGGCTGGTGTCCTGGGGGACTGGCTTCAGTCACCGGAGCAGAGGCCTGAAAGAGCGGCTCATGGTGGACTTGGGGCGGGGAGTGGCCGGGGACCGTATCACCTTGGGGATTTGCCAGACATCAGGCCTGGAAGGTGACTGGAGGCAGGTCGGGGTCCATGGGCTCTAGGAGGCACTTGGGGGAGCTGGCTCCAGGTCCCAGGCTGCTCCAGGGGGGCCTGGATGAGGCTGAGGCTGAGGGGTTTGGAGGGGCCTTGGGCCTTGCTCATCAGCTCCACCCCGATGTCCCAGGGTGTCATCCAGGGCACCGTTCCCTACCTGGGCACATTCCTCACAGACCTGGTGATGCTGGACACCGCCATGAAGGACTATCTGTATGTGAGTGAATCCGGGGCTAGGGTGGGGTGGGCCGGGCCCTGAAGCCAGAGTGGAGAGCGCCTCCTCACCCACCCCTGAGCCTCAGGCCCGCCTGCCTCAGGAGAGCCCCCAGCCACACCTGTGTGCGGGGGCACCTGCCCATAAGCAGAGCTTGACGCTCTCAGGGGGAGCTCAGAGCTGCAGGAGGGCTTGGCCCAGCCGGACACAGGCTATGGATGGAGAGGCTGTGCCCTCCAGGGTCAGGCACATGGTGGCCAAGCTGGGCCTTCCTGCCGGAGGCCTCTGCCCCTGGCCCACCTGCCCCAGCACCCAAGGACCCCCCGAGGTGCCGGCGCGTGTGCATGCCCTGCCCCCTGCTGTGTGCTTTCAGTAGTGCAGCCTGAGGGGGCGGAGAGGCAGTGGGCAAGGGGACCCTCTCTGATGGCCGTTGGCTGTCTGCCTTCCAGGGGAGGCTGATCAACTTTGAGAAGAGGAGGAAGGTGAGTACCTGCAGCTCCTGCTCAGGGGCAGGGACCAGAGACCCACCTGCGCAGGACACTTTGTTCCCCACCTTCCGTTATATTTATGTGGTGAGGTTGGACACCGAAAGAAGGGGGAGCCTCTCCCCCTGGAGGGTGGGACACAAGGTTGGATCTAGGACTTCCCGGGGAGGGGCTGTTTGGCCCCAGCTCCCCCAGCAAAGCCATCACCGTCCTGTCCTTCCCTCTGGCCCCAGGAATTCGAAGTGATCGCCCAGATCAAGCTGCTCCAGTCGGCCTGCAACAATTACAGCATTGCCCCCGAGGAGCGCTTCAGGGCCTGGTTCCGGACCCTGGAGCCGCTCAGCGAGACCGAGAGGTGAGGCCGGGCAGGAGCCGGGCTCCGTGTGGACGGCATCCGCGGGGGCCTGCTCCAGCGAGCCTGTGCGCGGCCTCCCGCTAGCCTCGGCCTCTGTTGCCTGGTGGTGGCTGGGCACCGGGCCTCCAGCTGAAGGGAGGGAGACCTGAGTGTGGCTGCTGGTGCCTCACGGGTGCTCTGTCTCGTAGCTACAACCTGTCCTGTGAGCTGGAGCCTCCCTCCGAGTCAGCCAGCAACACCCTCAAGGCCAAGAAGAACACAGCCATCGTCAAGCGCTGGAGCGAGTAAGTGCCCGGGCGGGCGGGGGCTCCCTTGGGGCTGAAGGAAGCTTTGGGCTGAGCGTGGGCTTTAGGGGACAGACCGTGGGCACTGGGATCCCAGCCCCTCCGTGGAGCAGCCCTGTGACTGGGGCCGTCTGCCTCTCCTCTCCGGGCCTCCATTTCCTCTCTAGGAAGTAGAGCGATGCTAAGTGATCAGTGAGACGTCCAGAAGGACCGGGGTGCTGGTGACTGACCGAGCACTTGGTCCAGGGCCTGGAGCGCAGGGGACAGGGGTGGGATGCATCTCAGGGGAGGCCCCCAAGTAAGCTGGCCGTTCCGTGCAGCCGCCAGGCCCCCGGCACGGAGCCCAGTTCTGGAGGCAGCTCCCACTCCAAGTCCTGCGATCAGCTCAGGTGCGGCCCCTACCTCAGCAGCGGGGACACTGCAGATGCACTCAGCATCCACTCGGCCGGCTCCTCCAGCTCGGACGTGGAAGAGAGCAACATGAGCTTTGTCCCAGAGTCCCCCGATGGCCAGGAAAAGAAGGTGACTGCCCCACCCCATTCCCTGATGGCCCCCAGCCGCCCTTCCTGGGGCCAGCATCCCCCATTCCACACCCACCAGGGGCCAGGAAGCCCGGCCCCAAGCAGAGCTCCCAGAAGTGCCCTGCAGGGCCTGGGGCTCCTGCTAATGGTGCTGTCCCCACAGTTCTGGGAGTCCGCCTCCCAGTCATCCCCGGAGACCTCTGGCATCAGCTCGGCCTCCAGCAGCAGCTCCTCTTCCTCAGCCCGCACCCCGCCCGGGGCCGCCCTGCGCGCCCACCAGCGCTCCCTCTCGGGGGTCTGCAGCCACAGCTCATCGCTGCCCCTCTACAACCAGCAGGTGGGCGACTGCTGCGTCATCCGCGTCAGCCTGGATGTGGACAACGGCAACATGTACAAGAGCATCCTGGTGAGCTGGGCGGCGGGGCCCTTGCTCCCTCCCTCATGCCGGAGGACACATCCATGGAGTGCCATGGACTGTCCCCCTCCTGGAGCCGACCGAGTGAGTCGGGAAGGACCAGTGGGCAGCCAGACAGGGAAAGAAAACAGCCTGTGTGCTGGTGAGGATCAGCGCCAAGGGCAGGACCTTAGGATTGGGTCAAGGGTCAGGGAGGGCTGCAGGGAGAAATTGCAGGAGGGGAGGGGGCAAGGAAGGAGAGAGCTGCAAAGCCTGAGGCCGGGGGCTTGCTGGAGGCCTGAGGAGCCATGAGGAGGCCCAGGGTGAAGGGTACGGGGCCAGGGAGGCCTAGAGGGGGACGGAGCAGCAGCGGAGGGGCAGCTGGCCTGGCCAACCCCATGGGGCCGGTAGGGGGCTCCATGGCAGTCCAGGCAGGAGAACAGCGGCCGCCTCGAGCAGGTGGCCGAGCAGGCGGCCAGCAGTGTCAGACACTGGGCATGATCTGAAGACGGAGATCAGCCAGTGCAGTTTGCCCGCAGACACTGCATGTTGGGGGGACTCTCCTCACTGCCCAGATCCCAGGCTGCAGAGGAGCAGCTGCGCTCCCCACATGCTTCCTGTCCACCCACCCCAGGTCAGGTGCCCCGTGACACATCTACCCTGTGCTGACCAACCAGGAGCAAACACAGTTGTCATTGAACGGTCACCTGTGTGACCCTGTGCCTAAGGCCTGCCTGCATTCTGGCCCTCAGGGTCAAGGAGGCGGAAATTGGGCTCTGCTGGCCACCACTGCAGCCTCCAGCCAGTTCAGGCCTAGCACAGCCAGCCCCCAGGTGTCCAGCCCGCTCCTCCTCTCTTACCTCCAGGACGGGCCTCGGTGCTGTTCCTCGGCTCATTGACATCCTTGTCCTGGGAGGAAGGGTCAAGGGGAGCAGCCCCTGGGGGCAGGAGGGGTCCCTAGGTGGGTGGGAGGAGGGGGCAGGCTGGTGGGAGAATGGCAGTGGGTGCAGTTGGGAAAGGCCCCTCACTTGCTTGGAGGCCTCCCCAAGGCCCTGAGAAAGTGGCCAGGCCCCAGCCAGAGGCGGAGCCCCTGTATGCAGTGCTGAGGCAGCCCCAAGGGCCCCTGGCCGCTGTACTCTGGGGGAGCTGCTCCAGGACCCTTGCCCTGACGGCCTACCCCCTGCCCGATCCAGGTAACCAGCCAAGATAAGGCTCCGGCCGTCATCCGTAAGGCCATGGACAAACACAACCTGGAAGCAGAGGAGCCAGACGACTATGAACTGGTGCAGGTCATTTCAGAGGAGCGCAGTAAGTCAGGGCCCCGAGTGAGGCTGGGGGCTGCAAGGGTCAGCGCCACACCCGGGCCCGCAGGCGGGGACTGCAGGGGTCAGCGCCACACCCGGGCCCGCGCTGCAGTCCCAGAAAGTGCACCACCAGTCTGGGGGCAGGCCTTGTACACAAACCACCCTGCCCTGGGGCAGCTGCGGACGCCGGCTGTTCCCTCGCCTGCTGGGCGCTGCTGGGCCCCTCCTGTGCCCTTCCCTGGGTGTGAACAGGCAGTGGGGGGCCTAGACCACGGCTAGCTGCACTGAGGAGCGAGGAGAAAAGGCTTTGTTCCTGGGAAAGGCAGCCAGACAGCCAAGCCCACAGGCTGTTCAAAGGGACACTCTCTGGCTAGGATGGGAAACATGTGCCTTAGAAAGAATCGGATTGCCATGGACTAAGCACTAAGTGTGTTAAAATCCTACACGCATGACACTGTTTTAGTTTGTCCTGGGCGCTGTAACAACTACCCCTGACTGGATGCCTTGTAAACAACAGAGATGTATTTCTCACGGTTCCAGAGCCGGAAGTGCACAGTCAGGGTGCCAGCCTGGTCAGGTTCTAGTGAAGGCCCTCTTCTGGGTGCAGACAGCCACTCCTCTGTGTGTCCTGCACGGTGGAGGGGTGCGGGAGCTCCCTGTGGGCTCTCCTCTAAGGTGCTCATCCACTCGCGAGGCTCTGCTCTCATGACCTGTTCGCCGCCCAAAGGCCCCACCTCCTCACACCTGAGCCCTTAGCACGGTGTGTAACGACCACCACGATCCCCAGACGTTTTCTAAGTACTCTCTCACCTTGCACCATTTTGGTGAGGTGGGCAGGGCCGGTAGGATCTCCTCTTACAGACAGGCTAAGAAACTAGAATCGGAGCCACCTGGAGGCCCAAGCATGAGTTCCTGCTGGCTTGGGTTATAGTAGGCTCCAGTGCAGAGCAAATGGGTGCGAACTAGGAGCCACGAGTGAGGACTGCTGGGTGCCTGGCACCCAGGGGACACATAGGCCTGCTTACATCCTGGCACAGGAGGCCTGGAGCAAGCCTGCCCTTGGCTGGGCCCCAGACTCTGTCATGAGTGGGGCAGGGGTTCTGGATTCTAGAAAGGCTATTCCAGCTCAAGATCCCGAGGAGTGAGGGCAGCAGGGCGGGATGGGCGGCCCCTTTTCAGCTGCATGCTGAGGTGGGGACTTCTGGAGTCAGGGTCCCATTATAAACGAGTGTCGTCGGTTTCATCAGTGCTCCAGAAGAGTCTGTCCTCAGGCAGGTGTCATCCAGAGGGGTCCTTGGTACATTCCTGGAGTTGGATGAGGGGGTCTCAGCTCCTGGGCTCAGGCCTGCCATCGTGAGGGGCTCTCAAGTGGTGGGCGTCCTGTGAGGCCCCTGTAAACCCCACTGACTCTCTCTCTGCTGCTCCCCACCAGAGCTGAGGATCCCTGAGAACGCCAACGTGTTCTATGCCATGAACTCTACCGCCAACTATGACTTTGTCCTAAGGAAACGGACCTTCAGCAAAGGGACAAAGGTTAGGCACGGAGCCAGCTCAACCCTCCCTCGGGTGAAGCACAAGGGACTCAGGATTGCCAGGGGCATCTTCTGATTAGTCCTAAATGCTGCCGGCTTTGGGACTGCTCTCTCCAGTGTCTGCTGGCCAGTAGCTAAGCACTTAGACTCCAGTGGCCCAGGCCAGGCAGGCCCCTTCCGCCCAACCTGCCAGCCCAGGCCACCTCCAGACTCATCTCACCCTGACCTCTCCGGCCGCTGGGATTGATGCCCGCCCGTTGGCAGGCTGACCTGGCCTCCTGTGGACCCCTTGCTGCCTCAGGTGCCTTCTGCTCTCTGGAACCAGAGGACTAGCTGACTTCGCCAAGCAGCGCTGCCCATGGGCATGGAGCCCTGCATGCTGCCGGGCACTGCCCTCTGTGCACTCCCTCCACCTTCCCAGGTGTGGGTCACTGCTGCCTGTGCCCATGGGCACCCCTCATCTACCGGGTCTGACCACTGCAGTTCTCTCCTCATGCCCACGGGCACCGGCCCAGGCCCTTCGTGGGGTCCTGGCCCCTCCTCCCACCACTCAAGCCTTTCTCAGGCTGCACCAAAGATTCCATCAATAGGGCCAACTGAGAGGAAGTCTCACCCACCCCACTCCCCCCCGCCTCCCCTGGTGGGGGGAGAGACCCTCTTCATGGGTCACACTCTTCACCCAGAGGGTGAGGGCGGTCTCAGCTGAGTCCCGTTGATGTTGAATCTCACAACACAGCGCCATTCACCGCGGTATCCTGGGCTTCATGAGACCACTCGAGATGGGGTTAGTGGGAAAGGGGAGGGGGTTTGAATATTTGTATAAAAGACAAAAGTAAAAATGTTTACCAGTTGGGGAGGGGCAATATTTATTTGTTGTAAATAGCAAATGCTAGACTTGAATATTATATTAAAATCCTGTTTCTACTATAGCCTGGGACTTACGGTTTGGCTCTTTCACCTCCTGTGCTAATTTAAATGCAGTAAGAGTCTCCCATTCCAGGTTCAGATAGGAACTCCAGCTATTCGAGTTCACTATATTTTATGCAGGGAAAGTGAGAAAGGCCAGCTACCCTTCTCTGGCTCACATATGGAAACATGTAAATCTGCCTGTCACAGAGCAGGTGTTCACCTGGGTGTCACTAAACTGGTCAACAGTTCAGACAGCCCCTCAGAGCCCCTGGCATCAGAGGTCAGAGGCGGTTTTGCAGAGCATAGCAGCACCTCTGAGACTTGGGTGTCTTTAAAAGTAATATTTTTGACAGAAAATGGTGGAGTAAGAAGCTCCAGAGGTCAGTGTCTCACCATGGAAACAACCACTTGAAGGACTGCTGGACTTCCACAGTTGAGGAGCCCTTGGCCAGGCCACACACTGACCACCAGCGCAGCAGGCCCAAGCGTCACTGACGGTACGCAACGAGGAATGCAGGTTTTGCAAAAGCAGTTTGGAAATGTCACTGTGGAAATGAAAGACTACAGCCCTCAACAAGCAACGAGCAATCCCGGAGAAGCGGGAGAATCTAATTTCCAGATTATATTCTTATCCAGTTCTCAACAAATTACAAAAACAGGAAAAAGAGGGCTTTTTCAGGAAGAGAAAGAATTTGACAGGAACTATCCCTGAGGAAGCCCAGGTGTTGAAGTGACTAGTCAAAAAGACACATTCACTGTCTAGAATGTCCAGTGAGCTAAAGGAAACTTGGACAGGAAAGTAAAGGAAATCGAGAATAAGGTAAGAATAGGGAATTGAATAAAAATACAGGAATTATAAAAGGAACCAAATAGAAATTCTGGAGCTGAAAAATACAATCGCTAAAATGGAAGACTATTAGAGGAGTTTGATCGCAGATCAGAGCAGGCGGAAGAAAGAATTAATGAGCTTGATTAAAAAGCAATGAAATCATTGTGCCGGAGGAGCAGAAAGGAAAAAAGAAAAATGAGCAGCCCTGAGGGACCCTGGCGACATCATCAAATGTGATGACACAGGCACAATGAGAGCCCCGAAAGGAGCAGAGATTTGAGTTAATGGCTGAAAACTCCCCAAATTTGATGAAAGACATAAATGTACACATTCAGAAACTCGAGCGCACTCCAAGGGGCATGAACTCAGAGCCACAGCAAGACATGTAATCAAATTGTCAAAAGATAGAGAAAAAAATCTTGAAGCAGCAAGAAGCAATTCATCACGTACAACGGCTCCCTCATAAGATTGACAGCAGGTTTCTCATCAGAAATGAAGGCGGCCAGAGGGCAGTGGGATGACATGTTTATATTTGAAGAGCTGAAAGAAAAACAATTCTATATGCAGCAAACTTATGTTTAAGAATGAAGGGAAATTTAAACACCCCCAGGTAAGCAAAGTTAAGGGAGTTTGTTATTAGACCTGCCTATAAAATGTACTAAAGGCAGCCCTTCAGGCTGAATGAAAGAACAGGAGTAGAGGTAACCAATAGGTAATTATAAATGACTGTATTGTTGCACTTTTGTAAAAAAGTGTAACTCCACTTTTTTCCTATATGATTTAAAAGGCAAATTGATAAATGAGTATAAGTCTGTGTTAATGGGAACAGCACTAATAAAGATAGAATCTGTGACTAACGACACAAGGAGAGATGGCGCCATGTAGGAGCTGAGCGTATCCTACTGAAACAAGGTGGGTATCAAACTAGGTGGTTTTAAGTTTAAGATGGTCATTGTAATCCCAAAGATAACCAATAAGAAATATTTTTTAGCAATATACCAAGAATGGAAAGGAAAGGGGATGAAAATGGTGCACTACAGAAAATAAACTAAAGCCATAAAAAACAGTAAAAGTAGAATTGAGGAACCAAAAGCATGTAAGACAGACACAAATAGCTAAAGGAAAGAAGTAAGTCCTGATCGGTAATTACTATAAATATAAGTGGGCTAAACTCTGATCAAAAACCAGAGTTTGGCAAGATGGATTTAAAAAAAATGCTCTCCCTATATGTTGTATTCCAAGAGACTCACCTTGAATACAAGATATAAAAAGGTTGAAAGTAAAAGAATGGGGAAAGATAATCCATGAAAATAGTAAAGGAGAGCTGAGGTGGCTTTATTATTGTCAGACAAAATTGGTTTTAAGTCAAAAAGGTCATGAGACAGAGAAGGTCAGTATAAATAAAAGGTTCAGTTCAAGAAGAAATAACAATTGTAAACATACCTGTTCACAAAATATATGAAGCAAAATTGACATAATTGAAGGGAGTTGGAGACAAATACCTCACTTCTGATAATGGCTGGAAAAAAAGCAGATGAAAGATCCGTAAGAATAGAGGGCTTGAACCATACCAACCTGACAGGCCCAGCAAGAATACACAGAATACTGCGAGCAGAAGACACCGTCTTCTCACGTGGGACATGGGACATTCTCCAGGACATAGTTTACATAAACTTAAAAAGATTGAAAACATATAAAGTGTCTTTTTCAGTCACAGAGGAATAAATTCAGAAACAACAGCAGAAGGAAAGCTGGAATACTCGTGTGGAAATCAACACACTAACCAACAGGTCAAGAAGAAATGACCAGATAGAAAATGCCTTGGGGTGAATACAAACAAAAAAAACACACCAAGTCTTAATCAGATGCAGCAGAAAGCGGTGCTAAGAGAACACTTTACAGCTGTAAACACCTACATTAAAAAAGAAACATTTCACATCAGACACCTAACTATACACCTTACGGAACTAGAAAAAATGCAAACTAAACCTGAAGCTAAACAGAAGGAACGAGATACTAGAGACGATAGTGGAGACGAACAGAATGGAGAAAAACCAGGAGAAAAAAATCAACAAAATCAAAAGTTTGTTCTTTGAAAAGATCAACAAACTAAGACTAATTAAGAGGAAAAGCAGGAAAGACTCAAAATCTGAAATAAAAGTGGGAACATGAGTACCGACTTCCCAGGAATCAAAAGGCTGGTGACGGAGTGCCGTGCACAATCGCATGCCAACACATACGCCGGAATGTTATTCTGCCGCCAGAAGGAGTGGAGTTCTGAGACATGCAACAACATGCATGGATCTTGAAAACTAATGATTCCACTTAGAAGAAATATCTAAATTAGACAAACTGATTAGGACAAAGTAGAATAGATTAGGAGGGTGAGCGTGGAGAAGGGAAGTTAATGCTTAATGGGTACAAAGTTTCTGTTTGGGGTAATACACAAAAATTTGGAACTAGACAGTGATGGTTGCATTAACAGTAAGAATGGAAGTAATGTCCCTGAATTGTACTCTTAAACATAGTTAAATGGGCATATTTTATATTTACCCCGATGTTTTAAAAATAACATTTACAAACACCGTGTTCTGATCCAGGACGGCAGCTACCTTTCTCCAGCTTTTTGAAGAGGGAACACTTTCTGCTTGTCTTGGGGTTTCTGTTGCCCATCAGTTAGTAACTTGTAGATTTCAAGGTCAGACTCCGGCAGACTATGTGGGAGGAAACTAAACAGATCAGAACTTGCAGAAGTAGGAAGGAAAAGGCCAGGGGGAGATTATTAGGCTCTGGCCAGGCAGGGCTGTGCATGCTCAGTTCTCTCTAGGGGCCCAGGGTTGGCCCTTTACTTGGATCAGAATCCTTCTGGGATTCTTGTCTCTGTGCTCAGAATCCCTGTTCCTGCTTGTTTCGTATCCAGAGGAAAGATGGATGAGGCAGCTTTTAAGGCTACGACTCCATAAGCATTTCTGCTTCTGTGGCTAGTGTTTTCAGCATCACTGTAGCTCTGTACAGTTGATTTCCCCCAGAAACATGCTAGCAGGCTCCCCTCTCTCTGCCAGGCCTTCCTGCCAGTAGTTTCAGCCCCAGGCAAGTTCGCTCTTGATTTGGTGAGACCGAATACAATGGAACAATGGAATATTCTTGGGGTGAAAGGGTTTATACCCAACTTTACTCCTGTTAAGGTAAGCGCTAGAATCCCTGCAGCAAGCCGGTCTCCACCTCCTCCTCACCTCCGCAGCCTTTCAGTCTCTGTCCTCGGAGCCGCCACCACTCCAGCCTCTGCTCTCCTGCGGCGGTGCAGCCCGAGCACTGGGCGGAGCTCTGTATATAGAGTCAGTTATAAGATATTGCCCACACGTGTGCAGTGGGCAAGCCGACCAGGGTCAGGTGAGAATCCTGGCTATAGGAACTCCCACTTTCTCTACACAGGCATGCATAGCCACTCGTCTTGGCCCGGCTCTGATGAATCTGGGTGAATGCAGATTTGCCAGGATAAGAATGCTAATTCCGGCCAGTGAAAGGACCCCACGCTCTCCCTCTGGCCAAGATGAATCCCGGCCTGTGTGTTTCTGAGGTTCGTCGGCTCGGACAGTCGCCAGTTTACAGACCCAGTCGTTGGTACCAACTTGCCCTCCAGGGTAGCTGGGCCAGAGCCCTTAGAGCTTCAGGCCCTGGGATGCTGCGTTCTTCCTCCAAACCTGTGCTTTGATTATGTCAGGTGGTGCTGCTGGTTTAAACCTTTCCTGTGGGTTCAAACAGCCTTACCAATGGAATACTGAAGGGCGGGGAACAGACGCTGCCCTGAGCTCCCCTAAGCACCCCTGGGCTTCACCACGGCGTGAGCGAAATGGTTGACACCTGGCCCGGTGAGGCGCCCTTGGGACCCTGATGACCTCCAGCTGCGGCTTGGTGAGTTTTTCAGCCTCACGCCCTGGGTACAGCCTGTAAAGGCAAGAGCCAGATGAATTACGGGGTGACTCTGAGTTGTCCCAACTTTGGAAGGGGTCTGTCATATCTTTGGGCTTCCCTTGGCCAAGAGCAGGGACCGTCACCCGTGGAGGCCTGCACAGAGGGGTCTGTTCCCCCCAGTCTTTGGCGGGGAATCCCCTCTTCACACCTGGGAGTGCTTGACCAAGCTACGAAGCCCGGGCAGCCACAGCATCGCAGGCCAGCCCAGGGCCTCCCGCTCCTCGGTGGATGGGTCTGTCCCGGCTCGGCTGCGCCATGTGGAGCCACAGCACGTGGCTTTCCAGGCCTCAGTCTTCCTCTGGCCGGCTTGTCCCTGGTGCTTCTGTCCCCCCGCCCACATGCAGCAGGACTGCTGCTCAGGACTCCAGAATCTTCTCCCCTCCCAGGCCTTACCATCACCGCCTGTGACTGAAGAAGGGCCGAGGGTAGGCAAGAAGCCCCCCAACTTTGTTCTGACCTCTGGCTTTGGAGTCTCTGAGTTTGAATCCTTGCTCTGACGACCTGGGGCACATGAACCCCTTTCAGGGCCTGTTGCCCTGTAAATGTCTACAATCATCTAAAATGGGGGTGTTCGTGTTCACAGTGAGGCCAGGCTGCTTAAGCTCTCGGCACTGTGCCCAGGCCCAGACTCCCAGAGGCGGGAATGGCCCTGCCTCTGATCTCTGCCTCCCACCCCCAACTCTGCCAGAGCCATCAGGTGCTGCCCAGGGGCCCCTGTCGGGCAGGGCGCCCGATGCCCAGTCCCCTTGGGTCTTTGTCCCTGACCTTCCAGGGTGATGCTGTATTCTCTCCTGGACTTGGGGACAGCTGGAAGCAGAACCTGTTTCTCTTCCCAGGCTGGTTCCCTGGTCACAACACAGATGTCACTCCCCACACCCCAAGAGAACTTGGGGTGGCTGGGCTCCCCTGGTCCACCTGCAGAGCCCCGCCCACCCCCTGGGGGGGCAGAGCCCCGCCCTCAGAGCCCCAGCCTGGTGGGGGGAGCCGCACCTGAGCCCCATCCCGTTGCTCGCCGCTGATGATTCTGTCGGCTTCCTGGGGCTCGAGCCCTGGAGGGGCCCATGGGGAGGCATATTGAGCCCAGTGCCTGGGGCTGTGATGGAGCTGGGGGCCCTCCTTCCTCAGTTGGGAGCAAAGAAAGACACCAGAGAGAGAGAGATGAGGCTTTATTCAGGAGGCCAAGGGGGGCTCATCCTGTGGCCTCTTGGGGCCGCGGACATTAGAAGCCAATTACTGCAGGTATCTGAGCCCCCTCAGGGTTCTCTCTGGGGGGTGCCGGGGTCCTGGGCGGGGGGCGCCGGGGCGGCGTCG
>JAQQAC010002172.1:3529706-3591375 GCA_029783875.1 Phataginus tricuspis
CGGCGCCGGGGTCCTGGGCCGGGGGCGCGGGGGCGGCCCCCTCCCCAGCCACCGTGGGCAGTGCCTGGTAGGTCAGCGTCCAGTAGCGCAGATAGTTGGACCTCAGGTGCTGCTTCATGGAGTTGCCGTCCATCTTCTTGTTGATGTCCAGATAGTTGCCGCTCTCCGTTGTATAGGGATCCCAGTGTGTGGGCACAGCCGAGTGGCCCATGTTGGGGTCCCTGCAGAGTGAGGAAAGGGCGGGTTCACGGGAGGCTGGAGACCCATGCCCCTGGCCCAACTTCAGCCCTGGCTTGCCTGGACGGTGCCCTGCCCTCTGCACTGACAGGAACCATCAGGGGACGGCCCTGTGTCCTAGGATATGTGGAGTCCCAAGACGTGCACATCCTGGGGCCCAGCCAGCAGCTCTGTCTTCACATACAGGAGGGGAGGCAGGGCTCAGGGGGGCAGAGGGTGGGGGACGGGCCTGCCGGTTCAGGCGGCAGGAGGACCTGGCTTCGCACCCACCCCCCGCCTTACCCGGTCCTGGCAAAGTTGGTCCAGTAGGCAATCATGGCCTTGGAGACAGTCCTGTCCTGGAGCCGGTAGCCCAGGGGGGTGGCGAAGGGCTTCCCAAAGACGTACTGGAGGTCATCTGCATGGTCCGCACCCACCCACTTGGGGTAGACAGGCATCCGCGAGGGATGCGAGAACAGGTAGGTGTAGGTCTTGGCACTCCTGGGGCAGGGAGAGACCACCCGGGCTGGCAGGTTGCTCCCCTGGAGCCACCCGGCCCAGAGACGGGCCAGCCCACCAGGGGCCAGGGAAGGCCTGGGATCCCCACAGACTCACAAAGCAACGGAGCCTTACACCAGGGGTTGGAAATCTGTGGGCCACGTTCATGGTTTCGTGGTTCTATGATTTCTGCTGTATTGATATTTCACCTCCACAGAATATATTGAGGCAACTTCCTCCCATAATTCAGTCTCAAGAAAGATTGTTTTTTTTTTCTCTGCAAGTGAATTTGTATTCTTAATGTGATGAGACCAGGTATGTGCCCTCGGATGTTTCTCTTTCTAAACATAGGGCTTAGCAGCTGCAAAGCTTTCAACCTGGACTTAGAGACATAATTTGATCTTCCTCTTTTTTAAACATTATTATATGAAGGTTTTTAATGTAGCCACAGGCTTAAGTTATTTTGAAAGTTGGCAAAGTTGAAACCCACAACAGAGACTGTCACGCAGTGTTTTCTTTGACAGCTTGGGGGATGGAAGGGAGAGCCCAGCTCTCTTCAGTAGAAGGACTGCAAGGCCAAGGAGGGCATGCAGGTGCTGGGCCGGGCTGGGCAGAGGACCACAGGAGGGTTTTATGAAGTCTTCTTCATAAAAGGAGAGGTGGGGAGGTAAGGAGGGGGCCTCTAAAGTCTTGTCAGGGCAAAGCGGACAGTGCAGGCAAGGTGGGGGTGGACCTGAGCACGCAGCTGTACAGGCCCCCCAGACACTGTGAGCCTCGGTGGGAAGGGGCACGCTCCCAGGTGGGTCTCCCCAGGGAGCCTCCCCTGCCCAGGTCCTCACCTGGCGTTGGCTCTGTGCTGGGCCAGGGCCATCTCTGTGGGCATCAGGAAAAGGATGTCAGTCTCAAAGTCCACCACGGTCTTCTTCTTGGCCTCCTGGGACGAGTCTTGGGCCCAGGGCTCCGTGTAGATGTCAAAGGTGGCGTTAGCACCCATGGTCCCTTTGGTAATGGTGACCCCTCTGACCAGCTTGTAGAAGTCCTCCCTGTGGGGACCACGTCAGCACAGGCTGCTGCACCCGGTGCCGGCAGGAGGGCGTCTGCACCGCCGCCAGCAGAGGTCACCAGTGGCCGCCCCAACACAGTGCCGACGTCCCGACTCTGCCGATGCCTCCCCTGGGCCCTGCACCCCTGCTTACTCTGTGACGACCTGTTTGTCCTTGTTGATGGCTGGCATGTCCATGTTGGCAAAGATGTGGCCATCCATGTTGTTGGTGCCCGCTATGTAATCGATGTCGGCGGTGTTGGCATACAGGGTGACGGGGTCGTCAGGGATGAAGTCTCCGTCAATAACGGGGAGGAAGCCCAGGTAGTGCAGCAGAGGGTCTAGGTGGCAGAGCAGCGGGGTCTCGCACTTCCATGGCCTTGCTGGCTGCCCCCCTCAGCCCCAGGGGTGGGAGCTGCCCCATTCAACGAGGCCATGGTGGACGCCTCCTGCCTGCTGGGATCTAGACCCTCTCCAGTTGGGAAAATCCGAACTGTCTCCAGACTACCACCTGTTCCCTGGGGGCAGAACTGCTCTGGCTGAGCGCCACTGGCCTGGCAGCTGCCCTCTCGCCACGGCGGGCCTCCCCTCCTCTCCCTGCCTTCTTGCTGGGCTGGGCTCAGGAGGCAGGGAGACCCAGAGGTAACTAGTGGGCCGATGGAGAAAGGGGCCCCTCGGGGCTGCGTACTAGTGCGTGCGCCCAGAAGGACCGTGGAGCTGGCTCTGGGCAGGGGGCGGCCCAGCCCACGTCTTCCCTCTAGGTCAGCATGCCAGGAAACAGCAGGCTTGCACTGGGGGCCATGCTGTTTGCTTTGGTTTCACCTTGCCTTGCCAATAGCCCTTATGGGCTAGTGCCCGTGAGGCCAAGATGCAAATGATGAGGTCTCCTGAGCAAGAGGGAGGCCCAGCCCACCGGGTGGATGGCGCACTCAGGCCTTTGTTGAGAGGGTCCCCCTAGCCTTCCTGGGGTGCAGAGAAGCGGAGCCAGGAGGGCCAAAGGCTACAGCAAGGGTTGAGTGTTTGTTGAATGAATGAGTGAAAGAAAGAATGAATGGTCACCTAGTACAAGGATTCTTGGCCTGGGGTCCACGAATCTCCCTGAAATCATGTGCAAACGACTGCGTATGTATGCATTGGTGGGGGTTCATCAGTTTCTCAAAGGGGTCATGACCCACGGAGAATGGGAAGGAAGAGTGGCCCTCCTCCTCGGCCTGCCAGGGTGGCGGTGGCAGGGGGCTGCCTAGGGATGCCAGCGAGCAGGTGACAGAACCAGGCCTGAGATCTGGCGTTTCCCTCTTCTCCAGGAGCCCAGCCCTCCCCCGCACGGAGCCCCTCCAACTCACATGCCATGCCTGCCAGTGGCATCTTATAGGCCAGCGTCAGGGCACGGGGGTCGGTAACCTTCAGACATTTGGCCATCCTGGCAGTATCTTCTGTGGGGCAGCCCACCTTCTCGGCGACCTGGGGACAGGGGCAGGGAGATGCGGCTGGCACTCCGGGCAGAGGTGGCGCCCGGGACCCGGCCCCCGCCCGCTGCAGCTCCTCCTTACCCTTGTGGCCCAGAAGAGGGGGTTCTTCTGGATGGCCCAGGGGCACAGTGCCACGCCGCTCTGGCTGATGGCCCTCCGGATGAGGCCCTTGTTGTGGGGAGAGAGGGTCTGCAACACACAGAGATCCTGTCACCAAAGCCCCACCTGCCCACCTCGAGCTCAGTCAAGGACCCACGGCCCTGCTCCCCCCTGTCCCCTTGGGCCCCCTCCCACACCCTTGAGGGCAGGTCTCCCCCACCTCCTGGGGTCCCCAGACCTGTAGAGAGACGCTGGCACCTCCAGCTGATTCCCCAAATATTGTGATGTTGTTGGGGTCCCCCCCGAAGGCTGCGATGTTCCTCTTCACCCAAGTGATGGCCATGTGCTGGTCCCAAAGGCCATAGTTCCCTGGGGGCGGGCAGGAGAGGGGACTCCGTCAGGGGCCTCCTGCCCAGGCTGGGCTTGCTAGGGGCCTGGTCCACACGAGGTGTGCAGTCCATGTGGGCGGGACGAGAATGTCCTTGGCCGCGCTGACACCCGGTCAAGCCCCAGGACGGCAAGTGGTGGGTCCCCTGGGGGGCTGCTGGAGGGTGGGGACCGGGTGGGAGGCGGGCTGCTCATCTCCATCCGTCCCTCCCCCAGTCCTCGTGTCTGCGCTGTGGCCTCTCTCTGGGTCTCTGGTGGGCTGGTAGCCCTCTCCTTTTGCTACAGCTGCCAAGGGGCTCCTGCCTCTCATGGTGTGTCTAGGGCTTTCTGGCTCTCCCAATAAGATGCTAGGCCTTTCCGGGGGGCTGACTGGGAAGTTGTCTGGGGCCCAGGGGCCCTGAGAGGATCCCTGCTGGGCTCAGAGCTCACGGGGTTGGACACAGTAGCTCCCAACAGACCTGGCAGGCTGGAGTCCCCGGTGCTGAGGAAGCCCAGGGGGCCAACACGGTAGTTGAAGGTGACCACGATAACGTTGCCCCGCGTCGCGATCTCCTCCCCATCATACAGGTAATTTTTGAGAAAGTTGGCCCCCTGGCCAGACCCCATGAGGAAGGCACCTCCGTAGATCCAGATCATGACCGGCAGGTCCCGGGAGACTGAGGCAGGAGGGAGCAGGTCTGGTGATCCCAGAGGCCTGCCTCCTCCCCCTCTCCCCCTCTCCCCACCCTCTGATTTCAGAGAAGTCAGCTCTGGACCCCCAGCCACACCCAAGGGCAGGGTAGCAGACCTTGCTTCCTGCCCTGGGGCACCCAGATGTTGAGGTACAGGCAGTCCTCCTCCCCATATGTGCTATCCTGGGTGATGGTGGCCTGCAGGCATCGCTTCTTGAAGTCCTTGGCCTTCAGGGTCCCTGTGCGGCCGGAGGGGTGGGCGTGAGGAGGGTGGCCCCTGACCGCCCCCAGCCACAGGCCTGGCCGGCGCCCGCCTGCTCCTACCTTGCCAGCCAGGGTGTCGCTGGGGTTTCTCCAGGGCCTTGGGGGCGGCAGCGAACGGGATGCCCTTGAAGATGTCGACATAGTCGCCAAAGAGGCCGAGCTTCTTGTTGACACCTTCCACAAAGCCGCCCTCCGTGTACACGGCGCCCAGCTGGAGAGAGAGGCGGGAACATTCCGGAGCCTCAGCTAGTGTGCTGGGCCAGGCCCTGGGGTGCCCAGAGCCTCCCCGGACGCAGCCCCAGGAGGCCCCAATATTCTCTGGAGACTGAGACCCCTGCCACTTGCCCACGTTGCTGGGGGAGCGGCTCACTGGGGCCCTGCCTCCTGAGTCTCAGAGGAAACTGCTTCAGCCAGTGTGTTCCCACTCAGGAAGCCTTCCCAGAGGCTGGGACAGGTGGGGGGGAGGGCTGCACTCGGGCCCAAGGGCCTCAGTTTCCCCATCTGTCAGATGGGCCCTGACAGGGCCTCCCTCCCTCTGTTTCCGGACCCAGCCGCCGGCAGCGCAGTGCCCACTGGATGTTTCACGCCCGACCGGGAGCCCCCGAGCCACGCGCTCTTCTTTCTCCTCCCCTCGTCCCCGGCCGGGGAGTTGGGCTGGCCTGGAGCTGGTGGCCCAGTGCCGAGTCCTCCCAGTCCCTGAGCTCCCTGCTGGGAAAGACCCCTGCCCGCCCCCTGCCCAGAGTGCTGGCGCAGTTCCCGGCCTCCTGGCTCTCCCTGTGCTGGGCTCCAGAGGGGCAAGGGCAGGGTGCCCCGCACCCCGGGCCCAGCTGGAACGCCAGCCACCCGGAAGCCTGGGCTAACAGGGGCGTGGGGAGGGCTGGACGCGGCGAGGGGAAGGGGCCAGAAGCAGCGGGGCAGGTGCCTTGGGGCGGGTCCGGGGCCCTGGCCCCTCTCTTTCCCCCGCCCCTCTCTCCCTCGCCTGCCTGTCTCTCCCATCCAGGATGCGCCTCCTTGTTTTAGGTCTCTAGGCATTTTTCCTCACCAGCCTCCGGGCTGCTGGGCGGGGTCAGAGGGCCAGCCAGGTCAGCGCCTGGGGGACTAGGAAGTCACCTCTCAGAAGTGTCTCTGTGCGACTGAGACTGGCCTCAGGGGCGGGGGGAGGGCACGGGGACCCTGGCCAGCTGGCAGCATAGGCAGGGGCGGTACTGCCTGCTGGAGGGGCACAGAGGAAACCCTGTCCTTCAGCTCCCAGAAAAAACTCCCCTGAAGAAGGAGTGTCTCCTCCTTTTGGCGGTGGGGGGCAGAAGGGGCCCAGCACCAGTGCTCGAACCTCCGGGGGCAGCAGGGGTGGGAAGGGCAGGGCCTGAGAGAGCAGGCGGAGGGGCGGAGTGGCCGCAGGGGGGGCACTGGGTGGCACGGGGACCAGGGCCCTACTCCCGCCTGTGCAGGTGGTCAGGGCTTGTGTCCTGGAGGCACTTACCCCGCCTTGTTAGGGAGGGTAGATTTTATAGACCCCCCAGGAGGCCTCCCTGCCGCTCCTATGCAGGCAGACATTAATTCCTCTCTTGGCCCATGGAGGTCAGGTTGGGAGCCAGACCCTGGGGTTGGACTAGACTGGGTTCCAGATTTCTGTTCAGCCACTGGTGGCTGTGTGATGTTGGCCGAATTGCCTGTCTGCTCTGGGCCCGTCTCCTTTTCTGTGTAAAGGGACCACATGGGCCTCTCCGGTGAGAGGAAGGAGCCGGGGGTGCTGTAGGTCAGGTCGCCAGACTCGGCAAATAAAAACTGAGGCTGCCCAGTTACATTTGAATTTCAAATAAACAACGAATTTTTTTTAGCATCGGTATGTCCCAAATATTGCATGGGATATACTTACATCAAAGATTATTCGTGCTTTATATGAAATCAGATTTAATTGGGTGTCCTGTTTTACCTGGCAGCCTTAGTCATCTTATGGTGAGAGAATGCCCAGCGCACAGAGTAGGTACCCAGACATGCTGTTTTGATTGGCGTTAGTTTCCTTCTCAGGCTGGCTCTCTCTACTGGTGAGTCGTCTGTCTGTCTGTCTTCCCTTGGCTAGGTCCTGTCCCCCAGTTTCCGGATCTGGCTTTGGGGCCTCTGCCCTAGCCCTCACCCCTCTGCTGGGCTCTCCCTTACCTGGGCAGCGCTTGCTACTGCCAAGCAACAGGTAAGGCTCAAGACCAGCTCCAGGCGCCCCATGCTGTGTGCCTGCCTCTGCGTGGCCCCCTCTCTGGCCTGCGGTTATTTATGGGGCAGCCGGGAGCCTGCCTGGGTTGGCAGCTGCCTGCTGAGTGTCCTTTTCCCCCTCTCCGGCTTCTGCCCCTTCCTCCAGGCTGGCTGCACTCCAGGCAGCATACCCTGCTGTTTCCAGATGGGCTCAGGCTGCCAAGGTTGAGCATGTGTGGGTGTGCTCGTGCACATACACGCACACGTGCAGGAATGTTCCCTCTTTCCCAGGCCCACCTGCCCCTGGGGCCCTGGTCCCACAGTGCACCTGTGCAGGTTACTGCCTACCTGGGAACAGAGGCAGGTGGCCCAGGGTTGGGGCTGCAAGGGCTGGGGCTTGGCTGGGTGCACGGTGTCCTGCATTCTGGCTCATTTATTTACGAGGGCTGGATTTACCCTCAGAGTAATGGGCATGCTTCGTCTCCATGCCCTGCCTGCCCCCTGAGCTCAACAGAGGGAGTTTACAGGGGACCTGGCATGTGATTTCTGGGACAGAGATGACTGTGGGCTGCCGGGCAGCTGGTGCCAGTGACCCTTGTCCCCAAGGGCTCACTGGGGGTGCAGTCTGAGCTAGATGTGGGGACCCAGAGCAACACAGGGTGCGGGGGGGACCTCACCCTCAGCATGACAAGTCCTGGGACACAGGGGAGATGGGGAAGGGGGGCGCCAGCCTGGCCTTGCAGGCTTTGCTGAGGGAAAGGAAAGGAGGGCTTTCTGGCCACAGAAATAGGCAAGCAGAGACCCTGGGGCACACCAGACAGAGCGTAGACTGAGCACAGAGGTGTGAGACAACAGCAAAAGGCCACTACTCCTTTCTGTGCGTGTGTGTTACCATGGTAACCAGAGAAGGTGGTTTATAAGGGAAAATCATGTGGACAAAGTCTAAAGACTGTGCCTGTGAGCTCAGCCACCCCAGGTCACCTCTCACAGTGGACACTTAGGCACTACTGCACAGCCCACCCCAGTGACAGAGCCAGCGGACAGCCAGAGCCCTTGCAGGCCAACAGCCCCTCAGACAGGCCCTGCAGCCCCTTTGTCGTCCAGGAACCCGTGCCTCTAACACAGGACACAGCCCCCCTGCAACTGTCACCAAGACCCACACGGACCTACAGATACTCATCTGTCTGTCTGTCTGCTTACCTGATTCAGTGCGGGATCTCTTGTGCTGCAGGGTGGATGGAGAGGGGCTGCAGAGAGTAGGGGGGAGGGGCAGTGGTACATGGGAGGGAGGAGTTAGACACTGGGAAGGAAGGGTCTGGCGGGGGGGTGGGCCCATGTGGCTGTCGTCTGGGTGCAAAGGGTTTGAAGATGGGAATGGTCCCCCCATCAAGGAAATGCATTGGTTAACTCACACCTTTGCCTGGTTATTCCAATTCTGAGAACCTGTTCTAAAGGAAGTAATTCTGAATCTGGGGGAGGAGGAACCCTGTGTGCTCAAGGATATTCAACACGGTGTTTTTTTATAGTGGCTCAGGAGGAAAGAGGGAGTGGAGGGGAGGCAGAGGAGAGGGAAAAGGAGCCGGACATCTCAACCATAGGGGGTGGTGACTTATTTAACCAGGGGCTCCACATGGGCCTGCACAGAGCAGGGGATCACTAAACAGTGGACGAGCATTCCCAGAAATATCCAGAAGAAACTAATACTATCCATTCAATAGAAAAACCGCCAGCTGGCTCCCTGGCAACATTTGTCAAACACATCCATTGGTTGATCCTTTGGAGAACTGACTTTAAAGGGCATTAACTTCAGCCAAAAAAAGATTTGGCCGGTGTCTGCGGTGTGACAAAGATCCTCTCCTTGACCAATCTCTGCTCAGGCTCCCCTGAACTCTGCTAGGTGTCTCTGCATCATTCAGTTTTAGCGAGAACCCTTAGTTGGTTTAACCAGGATCCTCCACCCTTGTGGGACGACCCTCCAAGAATCCTGTTGGGTTCGTTAGCCAGAACTCCCCTCCCCCTGATGTTTCCTCTTGGTGATTTTCCATCCAGCGGCCCCCTGCTCCTTGGCTGTAAATCCCCACCTGCCATGCTGTGTGAGAACCGAGCTCGGGCCTGTACTGAAACCTCTTTTCCGCTGCTGCAGTCATCGGAAATAAGATCTTCTTTTTACTGCTCTGACAACTGTCCAGCTCTGGCTTTTCTTTGAGAGATTTCCTCCTGGATCCCTGGCCCCCGACCCTGGGCGGGGACTGGTCTGTGTGCTGGGCCCCAGCGGGCCGTGGGGTCGGTGATGCCGCGGCCTTGGCGGCCGCTCCTCCTCTCAGACGACCTTCTGACTCCTTCGCTCTCACAAAAGGGTATTGGGAGAACCAGACAAAACTAGGAGCAGTGTGGTTGTTACCTATCAAGGGCACTGCGGTAATTTGGTGGAGAAAATGTAATCCAAAAGTCTGAACTCGGAGTTGAGTCCTGGTCCGCTCGAGACAGACCGTAGGAGCCTGGATACCCCTGAAATTGGATGCACATATTCGTGGGGAGGCATATTTTTCTGAGGGAAGATTCCATGGCTGTCACTGGATGCTTGGAGCATCTGTGACCTTCTGTAAGATCTAGGCTGGAAGTGTCAAGGTTCTGAATTGATATGATTGACCAAGTAGAAAACTAACCAATTGATTTAATGACACACACAGCTTAAAAAGGTTCTTCTGGGCTGGAGCGCATTCTGTGAGGGCAAACACACCTGTGTCAACGTCATGTGAGGCAGACACTGCAAATCAGATAGACACAGGCCCTACCCTGACGCTGCCACGCGACAGCTGGGTGGCCCGGCCACGTTCCTTTACCTCCGAGCCTCCCCATTGTCACCTTTGTTCAGGGGGCTGTGTGCCGTAAGTCTAAGTAAGTACCTGCGTCTACGGCTCTTATACTTTACAAGGTGCTTTAAAGGGAACAATTGTTAGTTATTTCAGGCAGGGAAGCATCCATGTAAAAATTGTAGGGAAACTGTTTATCAGCAGACGGTCTGACCACAGGGAAAATAGTTACTCCAAGTGGCATGGAGGCAGGACTGTATATCCACTGCAAGATTTCTTCTAAAGGAGAAAGAAAGTGCAAAGCCATCTTTTTTTTTTTTAAATTAACGTATCATTGACATACACTCGTATGAAGGTTTCACATGAAAAACACTGGTTACTACATTCCCCCATATTATTAAGTCCCCCCCATACCCCACTGCAGTCACTGTCCATCAGTGTAGTAAGATGCCACAGGGTCACTACTTGTCTTCTCTGTGCTACACTGTCTTCCCCATGATCCCCCCCCACACCATGTGCACCAATCATGATATCCCTCAATCCCCTTGTCCCTCCCTTCCCACCCATCCTCCCCTACCATCCCCTTTGGTAACCACTAGTCCCTTCTTGGAGTCTCCAAGTCTGCTGCTGTTTTGTTCCTTCAGTTCTTCCTTTGTTCTTATACTCCACAGATGAGTGAAATCATTTGGCACTTGTCTTTCTCCGCCTGGCTTATTTCACTGAGCATAATATCCCCCAGCTCCATCCATGTTGTTGCAAATGATAGGATTTTTTTTCTTCTCATGGCTGAATAGTATTCCATTGTGTATATGTACCACCTCTTCTTTATCCATTCATCTACTGATGGACACTTAGGTTGCTTCCATATCTTGGTTATTGTAAATAGTGCTGCAATAAACATAGGGGTGCATCTGTCTTTTTGAATCTGAGATCTTGCTTTCTTTGGGTAAATAAATTCCTAGGAGTGGGATTCCCAGGTCAAATAGTATTTCTATTTTTAGTTTTTTGAGGAACCCCCATATTGCTTTCCACAATGGTTGAACTAGCTTCCATTCCCACCAGCAGTGTAGGAGGGTTCCCCTCTCTCCACATCCTCACCAGCATTTGTTGTTGTTTGTCTTTTGGATGTTGGCCATCCTCACTGGTGTGAGGTGATACCTCATTATGGTTTTAATTTTCATTTCCCTGATAATTAGCAATGTGGAGCATCTTTTCATGTGTCTGTTGGCCATCTGAATTTCTTTGGAGAAGTGTCTCTTCATATCCTCTGCCCATTTTTTAATAGGGTTATTTGCTTTTTGGGTGTTGAGGTGTGTGAGTTCTTTATATATTTTGGATGTTAACCCCTTGTCGGATATGTCGTTTACAAATATATTCTCCCATACTGTGGGGTGCCTTTTTGTTCTACTGATAGTTTCCTTTGCTGTACAGAAGCTTTTTAGTTTGATACAGTCCCATTTGTTAATTTTTGCTTTTGTTTCCTTTGTCCAAGGAGATGCGTTCAGGAAAAAGTTGCTCATGTTTATATTCAAGAGATTTTTGCCTATGTTTTCTTCTAAGAGTTTTATGGTTTCATGACTTACATTCAGGTCTTTGATCCATTTTGAGTTTACTTTTGTGTATGGGGTTAGACAATAATCCAGTTTCATTCTCTTACATCTAGCTGTCCAGTTTTGCCAACACCAGTTGTTGTAGAGGCTGTCATTTCCCCATTGTATATCCATGGCTCCTTTATCATATATTAATTGACCATATATGCTTGGGTTTATATCTGGGCTCTCTATTCTGTTCCACTGATCTATGGGTCTGTTCTTGTGCCAGTACCAAATTGTCTTGACTACTGTGGCTTTGTAGTAGAGCTTAAATCAGGGAATATAATCCCCCCAACTTTATTTTTCCTTCTCAGGATTGCTTTGGTTATTTGGGGTCTTTTATGGTTCCATATGAATTTTAGAACTATTTGCTCTAGTTTGTCAAGAATGCTGTTGGTATTTTGATAGGGATAAGTGCAAAGCCATCTTAAATAATTTTCAGTAGTCTTATTATTTTATAGTACTTTATATAATTTATCACTTGTTATCTAAATTTGTATATAATTTGTTATGTGATATAATGTCTTCTATTTTGAAATGCATATTATAGGAGAAAGAAAATAAGAATGCTGGAATCAAGATTTTCAGCATAGGTATTAAAAGAAGCAAGTTTAAGATCAGGGAAGTAAAACCCTATGGTCTTACATTTTAATTGGGAACTAATCTTTATCAACTCAATTTTTTCTTTGTAAAGAAACGTGTATTTCCTACCTCAGTGTATTAAAAAGCTCTAGAGGTAAGGAAAACCTAGGGGCAACACACACCCAACTAGGGCCCAGGCTGGGGTCTCTAAGCACCATTTCCGTGCCAAGTAACGCGGCCTGGGGTGATGGCTGGGCCCGGTCTAGGGTGGGAAGTGCAGAGGAAGCGCTTGGGCCATCAAGGCGGCCCAGAAGCAAGAAGGCACAGAAAACTAGAAGGTGTGTCAACAGACAGGAGCCACCCTGGGGCCACCCTCAGGCCAAAGATGGGAGAGGCTGGGCATCAAAAGGCATGATAGCAATTGATGGACACAAACCCAAGAGCTTATGGTGAAGCTAAAACAAGCCTGCCTGGTCATCACTGGCCACTGCCAAGGAGGCACCACCCGAGGGCCTGTGCTCAGCAGCTGCCTAGGAGGAGGTCTTGAACCCGAGTTGCCGTTGATTTTTAGGTGTGATAACTGTGCTGTTGTGCTACAAAACCAAAGTCCCAATGTGTTAGAAACACATGCCGAAGTTTGGGATTTCCAAAAAAGAATCCCAGGAGAACCCAAAAGTGAAACCAAAGCAAACCTTGGGGAGTACATGCAAGAGGTTGGGCAGCATGTGGCCACTGCTGAAGCCACGTGAGGGGTCAAGGTGCTCATGACGCAATACTCAGGACTTCTGTGCATATTCGCTGTTTCCCATAATAAACAGCTTTAAAAAGCAGGGGAGGTGTTTAGGTCTCTAAGTCGTGGAAGTGCCAAGTCACACACGTGCCGCACTCGGTGGCCTTGCCAGCGCAGCACGGGCAGGGCAGGCTCTGGGGGAGGGCCCGGGGCTCCGCTGCAGAGGGTGGGCGCCGAGGGAGAGCCCCGGCCTCCCCTTCTCACATCTGCACAGGGACCAAGGCGGCTTCTGGGGAAGAGGACCAGAACCCAGACCCTTTCCCCCTGATTTGGGGTTAGTAGTCAGGCTCAGAAGTGGGAACAGCTCCAGCTGAGGTCCACCAGCAGAGAGCAGCAGCCTCTGAGGGAAATCATCCCGAAGAGGCAGGGGAAGCCCAGACAGGCGCTGGGCCCAGCCTGCCGCAGGGAGAGCTGCTCCCAGTGGTGACGCAGTACTGCGTCCCCGGTGGCAGGGAGCCAGGCGCTCACCCCACCGGCTGAGCCTCGGGGGCTCCTGGTCTGTTCCGGGAGGGGCCTCCCTGGAGCCTGCTCAGCCGGACGGGGCTTGCTGGAGGCACTTGACTTTGGAATTCATGGTCATTAGGGACTTGGGTTCACACTAAGTGGCCCTATCTGCTGGCTGAGGAGAGGGGTGATGGGCTCCCCTCTGGCTCAGGCTGTTTTGTGGGACCTCGGCACCCCTTCTCCCTGCCTCCTGTGAATGCTCCCAGGAGGGCAGGCTCAGCCCCAGAAACCCTGGCTGCCTCGTTTTCACGGCAGGTGGCCCTGAGTCATCAGGGTCTGTTTCCCATGAACCCCTCACGAATGTATACACTTCGGGTAGTCGGGGCTAACCTGAGGCTGCAGGACCCTCTGGACCTGGGCCCTGGGGTTACCTCTGGCTGCTCTCACCTGACCCACAGGCAAAGGGAATCAGGCTTGTTCTCAACCGCCCCAGCATCGCCCAGCGTGAGGTCACCGAGTGAGGGACTGAAGGAACAAATGACGGTCTGGTGGCAGCCCGAGCCTCAAGGCAAGGCCCAAACACCCCGCTGAGATACCAAGACTCTTGGGAAATGTATTTAATTCTGTAAATAGTAAATGTATTTAATCACAAGGTCGATCCCAGCTGGGCCGGGTCTTTGCCAGGTTACCCCAGATGGACGGGATCCCAACGCAAGGACAGTCCCCTGCCATCTGTGACCACGGGTGAGGCTCCTCAGGTCCCTGATGTCAGTCATGAGACCCAAGTGGAGACAGGCCCCTCCTCAAGCTGCACCATCTCCACCTCTTTTGCTGGTCTCAGCCACTGGACACTGGGCTGGCTCACGGCTGTGCAAAGCAAGGCAGAATGCTTAGCAATGTCCCCAAGCACCCAGGGCCCCAGGGCAGCCCCGAGCAGCAGGTCATAGGCAGGACCAGGGCCGGCTGCAGGCTGTTCTGGGACCCCGGCTTTCCTCAGAGGGGCTCCTTCGGCTGCTCTGGCTCCGTGGGGCGGTGCTGGGGGCCCAGTTGTCCCTGCCCCCCCATCAGGCTGGGCAGCAGCCTCGCCTGGTCAGGGAGGCCCAGCCTGTGCCAAGGCTGTGTCACACGTAGTCCAGAATCTCGGTCTCCATCTCATTCTCACTCCCGTCGGAGGGTTTGAAGGCCTCCTCCTCCTCTTCGTCGTCCTCTTCGTCTTCCCCGGACTCATAGGTCAGCTGCTCTTTCCCACCGTCAGCCTTGGCCGGGCTGGAGAAAAGAGCTGGGGCCAGGAGACAAGGCCATGGGTGCCCCAGCGCAGGCTTCCTGAGTGGCCTCCAGTCCAGCGTGGCTGGTCTCAGCCACAGAGAGCCCAGCTATGACCAGCCCTCAGGCGCCTGCGGGATGGCTCACGATTACGGTGTTCGGGCTCAAGCCCTGGAGAAGCAGCCTTGGGAAGCAGGGGCGGCTCAGGGACCTGGGACCCAGCAGGTTAGCAAGCACTTCAGGGGCACTGAAGCCCAGCTTCGAGAACACTTCCCTGGGGGAGCCTGGGGCCACTTCAAGGGTCCAAAGGACTCCTCGAGAGTGCATGGCATTTTGTGTGACAGCTTTTATCTGGGATGGGGAGCCATAGCCCCGATTAGATTCTCAGAGGGGGCTGTGTCCCAAACGAGGCAAAAAACCTACTCCCATGACCTCTGTTGGGGTGTGGTGGGCCTGGGACCCCTTGCCAAGCCTGGAAGCCCGAGGGGCCTCTTGCTGACGACTGCCTCATCAGTCCCACAGCCCCACGCGCGCTCACTCCCGGCCCTCCCATCCCTGGTCACGGGGGCCACCAGGTCCCAGGAAGGGACAGGCGGGCAGAACATGCCCACATGTGGCCGGAAGGTGTGGGGATATCAGGGCCTAAGTGGTGGCCTCGGGGGGCAGTGTCCACCATGCTCCGGCCCCACCCTCGGACCTGTCTCCTGCCTGAGACCCCAGGGCTGGATGCAGCGACCCCCGCTTAGACGGCCTGAGCAGGCGGCCTGGGAGAGGCTGGCCCCTAGGCAAGATGGGCCCGCCTGGGTGCAAGTTCTCAGGGAACGGGCCCACTGGGGCACTTGCTGTTCCCAGAGTGGGGCGCAGGGCATCTGGGGCCTCCCTCACCCCTCGCGGCTCTCACCAGGCCTCTTGGAGCGGATGGTCTGCCGGATCATGAGGGACATCGAGTCCCTCAGGTCGTCACTGGTCTTGGGGAGGCACCAACCATCCCGCTCTGTGCAGGACTCCTCGGCCCCATCATTGCGGTGAATTATCTTCTGCAACCTGGGGGCCGGATGCAGGTTCCAGGGTGGGGCTTTTGCCAATAGGCGCCAGTGAGTGGTTGTGGCAGAGGTGGGGTTGTGCTTAAAAACTAGCACCTGGAGTGCAGCCAGAGGATGGACATGGCAGGGAAGCTGTATGCACCCTGCGGGGTCCTGAAGTGGGGAAGCCCGTGACCCTGCACACAGAGCGGGGCTGGGCCTGTTCCCTCTCAGGAGCTGGCCCCAGTGAACTTGGTGTGCCTCGAATGCAAAGCCAGAGCTGTTTGGCAGAAGGGGTTTGTGCCTCTCCTTGTCTGCAGGTTGTGCCCCCAGTGACACGGAGGGCTGGCAGCTCTCACCACGCCTCAAGCTGTGTATACGTGTGCCCATCTCCTCCCATCCCAGCGCCCCGCCTCCATTTTTAAAACATCACTAAGAACACCTGGATTAAAGGTTCCTGGGATTCCAGTCACTCTGGGAGGATTAGGCAGTGTCAGGAGGGGCAGCCAGGTGGACGCTGGACACGGTCCCGAGGGCTGCCGGGCCCTGGCTCAGGGAATGCCCAGGCAGCCCCTAACTCCCCGAGCAGAGAGCCTTCTCCCTGACAGATGGAGGCTGACGTGAAAGGAGGGGCTGCAGGAAACACTCTGGTCCCCAGGCAGGCTCTCAGCACCACCCGAGTCCCGCGGGGCCCCCACACACGTACTCGTCCACGTTCAGGTCACACAGCTGGTAGAACATCTGTCGATAGGGCGGCAGGGCACCCTCCTGGAAGATGTAGACCGAGTCCTGGGGAAAGCGGGGGGAGGTCAGCCAGAGCTGTCCTGTGGGGGCAGGTGGTGATGAGCCCCGCACTGCAGCTCCCCCAGGGGCCCCCCAGGGAGTCAGCTGTCTCCTCTACCAGAGGCCAGGGAGCAGATGGGGAAACAGCCTCTGACTCCCCAGGCGGTTCCGGGAGGGGCAGGCAAAGCAGCCAGGCCCTGCCACGGCCCCAGCCTCAAGCTGCCCACACAGCAGGCCCGGCGCACGGCTTGGGGTGGGGTGCCGGCCTGGTGCTGGGCTGCAGGCCTAGCCGGCCCTCCTCGCTCTTGGTGACTTCTACTAAGGGGTCATCTTATGTGGCCTGCACGCTGCCCTGAAACAAAGCCAGGATCACCGATCATCCGTTTTCTCTTCCTCCTACCCAGGCCTAAAATAGTGTCTCTGAGGAAGGTGGCCACTCAGGTGCCCTGAGAGAAGAGGACTGACGGGTGGAAGACAGCCCGTCCCTCCCAGCCTGTCCCTGTGCCTCCCTCCCTGCCTGCTCCTACGCACACCCCGCGCCCGCCCCTTGTGAGGCAGGTGGTTCCCAGACGGTAGCTCAGAGCGCCCAGCACAGGAAAGGCCTTTGGAACTTGCCGCCACTGCTGGGCGAGGCTACGAATGACAATGCACCCTGCGAGGGGCCCTGGGCTCTGGGTCACAGCCTACCCAGGCTCAGCCCACAGCTGGGGCCTGGACGGTCTGCTCTGGCCCCATACCTGTGCATGTGTCTGATTCTGACCATCCCTAGGGGCAGCCACATGCCTCAGCGGCCCGGGCTCACGACGGGCACCACCCACAGTTTGTGGTGTCAGATTTCCCTCTGAAACTTGCTACCAGCTCTTTGCCCAGATGGTCCCCAATACCCACTGTCTTGGGTGGTTCACACCCCAACTTGGCACTCTGTTTCCAGAAGCTGTCCTGGAAGGTGGGAACTGTGCAAAGGGGCTGGGCAGGCAGAGTTGCCTCAGTCAAAGTCCCTCCTGGTGTCAGAGACAAGGGGCCCAGGAGTGTACTGTGTATGCCAGGCCTGCCCAAGGGAGGGACCCCTCACCCCCAGCTCAGCTCTCAAGCAGGTGGGCAGCTTCCTCCCTGGGGCTCAAGAGGCGCCTACCTTGAGCTTATACTTGTTGGAGGCCGGTTTCTGTGCACTGGCTGTACCTGACGGGCCCAGGCCCTGCTTCAGGTCATGCATGGTGACAAGCTGGCTGGCTGCAAGGGGACAGCAGCAATGTACTTTGAATACAGGGGGCATTTCTCCCAAACCCCACCCTGCCCTCCTGCTGTGACCCGCTGAGCGAGCTGGGGTGCTTACGTGTCTTCTTGACGGTGATAGGGAGGCTGTAGTTGTAGGTGCTGCGCTTGGCTTTGACGGGCATGTCGCTGGGGGCAAAACCTGCAGACAAGGAGAGGCACGAACCCCTTCTGCCAGACAGCTCTGGCTTTGCATTCGAGAGACACTGAGTTCACTGGGGCCAGCTCCTGAGAGGGACTCTACGCTCCCATGCCCTGGCGTGACAGGAGCCCTGTGTTGTGCCCCAACCGCACAGGGCTGCATGCTGGCGTCGCCTGCTGTGGCTCGCTGTGGGCCCGGGGACTGGACCCATACTGGACACCTGGCCTATGCCACAGTGGCTGGGAGCACCTGGAATAACCCAGTGGCTGGCAGGCTGGCTGAGCAGCTGGAGGGCCAGTGGTGGAGCCGGGACTCAAACCTGTGCTACCCTGCAGCCGACAGACCTGCACCCTCTCCACGTGCACACACCCTTACTGCGGGAGAGAATGCTCGGAGACAGACACAAAGAGAGAAAGCAGAGGCTTGAGTGACTTTTACCATACTTCATTCCGCAACGGATTCGGAAATCAAGAACTTGATAAATCTTGGCATCTGGGTTTTTTCGGGGGTCATACCCATATCGAATCCATAGGCTTCTCCAGGGGCCAGTTATCTGGAGACAGAAAAAGTGGGAGTGCAGAGTGATGTCAAGACCGACCCCCAGCAACCACAGAGGTGCGGACCTACGGGGGGCAGTGGCGCACCCCTGGCCTTCCCAAGCCTTGATCCACCTGCCCGATGGGAACCTGAGCCCCCTTCCTCCGTTTCTGGGAAGACGAGAGGCCATGTCCTGGAGCCTTGATCACGGGGCCTGGCACATAGTAGGTGCCCCATAAATGTCATTACTGTCCTAACATGTGGAATGCACTGTCTCCAAATGGTATTCCTGAGGTCCTACATCTAGGAAGCCAGTGCTGGAAAGCAGACATGGCTCTCCGAAGTCTGGAGTCCGAGCACAGGAGGGATGAACCTTTCTCAGGTCCTACCACCTGGCATCACGTTATACTTAACTCTTCTGTGTTCCACATGGGCTCCCTTCTTCCCAGCACCTTTGGGAACCTCCGTCATGACACCCCAATCTCCATGCCCTCCTGGACTGAGTCCAAGGTGGATCTGCCTCCCTTGGAACTCAGCCTAGGCAGTTCAGTAGTTAGGGACCCAGGTTCCAAACCACACAGGCCAGGGTTCCTGGGTGGCTCTGCCACTCCCCGGCTGCAGGACCATGGCACTTCAAGTCACCTCTCTGAGCCTAGGCTCTTTCTCAGAGGTAAAAAGGGGATCCTGCTGCACAACACTTAACCCAGCGCCTGATCCTTAGAAAGTTCTCGACATGAGGTCATTTAAGAATGTAAAGCCCCCTTTACTCAAAGTCATGTAATTGCTCTGATTCTAGAATCATCCTCACATGGTCAAACATGTTCCTCAGGAGGCTGTGGAGGGCCTGCCTCACGGGGACCCCGTGGCTCTGAGAGTTGCATCCGGGATAGGGACCAGAGGGTAAGCCAGGTGCGCAGCAGGATGGACACACACCATGTAATAGGCCATGAAGGGCAGCAAGATCTTGAGCTTGTCAGGGTGGACGCTGATGTTGGCCTTGACGGCGTTACGTGACCAGATGGGGCGGACATCAAACAGCTAAGGGGTCAAGGCAGAGGCTGAGGTGAGTGTGCGCAGCACCTGCCAGCCCACCCCAGGTCCCAGCATGGCCAGCCTCCCCCCACCAGGCCCATGTGGAGAGGAGTCATGAGAGCAGGACCCGAGCAAGCATGGACCAGCCCCAGAACCGCACACCCTCACACAGCCCTGCCATGGAAGTGTGGACTGCACACCCGGCACGTGCCAACTGCAGGTGCAGGGCCTGGGGTCCTGAGACGACTGTGGACACATCCCAGCCCTTACGCAGTTCACAGGGCAGCACGGAGGCAGACAGCCAAAGGAGCTGGGGCAGGGCCAGGAGGGGGACATGCCAGACCTCCAGGACCCCGAGCAACCCCAGCCTAGAGGGCAGTGCCTGAGAGGGGGCCACATGAAGGCTGCGGGAGATGGCCTGGTCCCGGGGAAGCCTGCCAAAGGCCAGTGTGGCTGGAGTGCGCAGGGCCAAGGCAGGAAAGGCCCCGAGTCAGCTTCAGGACTGGGTTATATCCAGAGGACAAGGAGGAGCCTCAGAGAGTGGCCCCACCATGTCCCCCTTCCACCGTGACTGCTAGAAACACAAGGTGTCCACACAGTCTCTTTAAGAAATAAAACTCTGAAAGGGAAGAGGCGAGCCTTAGGCAGCAGCGCTGTGGCCCTACCGAGACCCTGCTGTCCACACCTGTGGAGATGAGGACCAGCTCCCAGAACCGCAAGGCAGAGGGCTGCTGCCTTCCCAGGGCTGCTGCCCACTCCAGCTGACGGGGTGGTGTGCTGGCCTGGCACCCAGTAGGTGCTCTAAGCAGTTTGTTGCGACTAATGAATGGCTAAGCTTCCTGGATGCTGGGGTCCTGGAGCTGCACACTGAAGCCACAGTGCACCCTTGTTTCCCACCCCACAAGGACCTCTTAGGAATTTTAAGTATTTTCAACATTGGGAATACAAGGCTCATATTGGCACATCTTCCAGACATCAAATCTGGAGGTGAAAAGCTGCCATGTGCCATGAACAGGTCTGTGGGAAAGTCAGCACAGCCAACCACAACATGCTGAAGGACGGGGCCCAGCTGGGCAACAGGTGCGAGCGCAGGGGGGCCTGGGGGCACGGGCGGCTCCGGCTCACCTTCCGCAGCGCCTCCTCCGCCCTCTGGTCCAAGGGGTTGGTGCAGACCCTCTTCCACGTCTGCACAGCAGCCTCCAGTGGCCGCGTGGGCACCTCGTCTTCCTCAAAGTTGACGAAGATGGCGTTGTGGGGGCGCCGAGCCCTACTCAGGCCAATCAGATTCTCGCCTGATATGGGGGGATTGTTGTAGCCTTCCCTGGGGGCAGAGAGTGCTAGTGGACGACCCCAGACAGGCCTGCCCAGTCCAGGTGGAGCCCACCAGGCCTGCAACGCCGAAAGCCGACTGGGGAGGAGACAGGCAATGGCTGCGAAACACAGCGCTGGGGGGCTCCGGGGCCCTGGCTCTGAAGCTGGGCAAGGCCAAAAGGTCCCAGAGGCTGGGGTGCAGAGAAGGGCTCCTGTCACAAGGCTGTGGCCTCACTACTGCATCGAGTCATGCACAGGCACTGTCTGATCCATGAAAAACTAGAAGCAAACTAAACGTCCATCAGGCAGGGATGGTGAAGTCAGTCAAGGTGCAGCCGCTGACTGATCAGTGAAGCCCATAACCAGCTGTCAGACAAGAGCCACACTCCCTGATTTCTGCTTATTTAATTCACTTATTTAACCCTCAGAATAATCCTAGAAGGAATGAACCGTTTTCCTGTGATGTAACTGAGGCCTGGGGGGCTGAAAACCTGCCTAGAGTCAGCTCATCATAACAGAGCCGGACTCACAGGTGGGGAGGAGGCTGGCCAGGGGCCCCATCAACAACCTGCCCCGCCACCCTCTGCAGGGTACTGCAGAGGCAGCTGGACACTACCCGGGCCAAGGGCAGAGCAAGATGCTGACCCCAGCCACACTTGGGTCCCTGTTAGCACAGGACACCCTGGTGAAGGGTCCCCGAGGCGCTCATCCATACCCTGCCCCACACAAAGACAGGGTTAAGTCTGAGCTCTTTTCTTTAATATAATAGAAACCATCCTGAACAGGTGCAACATATCCCGTTTTCAAAGACACCTCCCTAAAACCCCGGACAGCGCAAGAAGGGAAGGTGCTGATGGTCACTCCAGACCAAGTGACTGCCCAGCTATGCCCGCCTGAGGACGGGCTCCTTGCTGCTCTACCAGCCCCCCACCCAGCCGCCCACTCTGATCTCCCCAGGGAGGGACCCAGTCAGGCCAGCCTCCCAGCCTCTTCTCTGCCCACCTGGTCTGCAGCGAAGCTCAGCCTCCCTGGACCCAGTCTCCCCACTGCCAGTCTTGTGTTCCCAGGAGGGCCAGCAGAGCAGAAAAATCGATGGCCTTGGGAGAAAAGGCAGGTTCTTTCCATGAGCTGGAAAATCAATAAACCACGTGGGGAGAAAGAAAGGGCCTGTGGGTCCAAGAGTGGCTGACCCTCCTTCCTTGTCCCCCTTCCAGAGGCTTGGGAGCAGCTGCCTGCTGGCCCTACTGGACAGTGACTCATACACGGCCATCCAGGGCCAGGGCCGGCAGTGCAGAGGGAGGCTTTACTTTCTCCTATATATTTTTGTTTGTTTCTGACTGTAAGTTAAATGCTTGTGGAAGAAAAATAATCAGTCAGAGGCTCTATAATTAGCACTCACAATACAGACAGGTCACCGGGAAGGCAGTACAGCACAGAGAAGACAAGTGATGACGGGCTAGCGTCTGACTACGCTGACGGAGTGACTGCCGCGGGGTGGGGGGACTTGGCAACTTGGCTGAATGTTGAAACCACAATGTTGCTCATGTGAAACTTTCATAAGATTGCATATCAATGATACCTTACGTAAAAATAATAATAATCAAAACATTTCAAAAGTGTATAAATTTAAAAATGGACTATATCTCCCCTCAGTTAAAGCTCTTTGACTTATTATGCACAGAGAACGCTCATCATTGAACAGGCAGGTGTTTCCAGCAGGGAGGGGATGCGACCCCACTCTCTTTAGTTACACATTTCTGTGATGTTTTGCTCTTCTAATGAGCCCCATGAGCTCTCGCAGTCAGAAAGAGGGGAGAGGGTGTGGATCCCACGGGCCTGAGGACACCCATCAAAGCCGCTGTGTGGCTGTGGCTCCGGGTCTTGGTGAGACAAGGGGGGACCCAACAAGCACTGGGAGGCCCTGAAGGAGTTGGACATCCGCTTGCTGCCAACAGCATCGCAGTTTTAAGAGAACAAACAAGTCCCTCCCGTAAGAGACACACCCAACTCCTTCCTCAAGGACGGGCTGCAGTGCAGGTGGGCAGCGGGGCGAGGAGGGGCCAGCAGAAGGCTGCTCATCAGTGAGGCTGGAGATGTGGGCAGGTGGCCACCAGCTGATTCTCTCTACTTCGGGGCATGCTCGTGACTTTCTATGATATAGTTTTTCAAAGGCAGAGAATATACCTTCTCCTTAGGACTGAATCTAAGCCCCTTACCATGGGCTGTGAGACCCATCCTTACATCTCTCCCCAGCTCACTCCGCTCCTGGGGTGCCAGCCTCCCGACCGTTCCTGAGCACGTGCCAGGACCCTGGTCTAGAATGTTCTCCCTGATTTTCACCTACCAGCTCTGTCATCACTCAGGTCTGTTCCAAATGTCAGCTCCTCCGAGGGCCCTCCCTGGCGGCCTTAGCCTGTGCCCACTGCCCATCACAATCCACTCCTCTCTGATTGCCTTTAAGCCACACACCTACGCACGCTCGTTATCCACCACGGCCGGACCCCAGACCTGCACAGAACCTCCTCGGCTGGGTGCCCCACTGACACCAGGCTCCAAGGAGAGCCCTGGGCCGTGACAGGCGGTCAGCACTTGTCGGTGGAAACATGAAACAAGGAGAGGAAAAGGGGGCATCCTCCCACCCCGCCGGAGAAAAGAGTTCTGGGCCCCATCTCGCCGACTTGTCCAGGCTTCTGTCATCACACCATGATTTGTTTTTGTGCCGTAGACTCTGCGTTCACATCTGCCTTTTTTACCGAGCATGTGCCCCATCAGCCCACAAGCTGCTGTCTCAGAGGCTGCCTGGGGTTCCCTGGCATAGGCTGTAATGTAATTAACCATGTCCCTATTAATGGACTAATCAGTTATTTACTTTTTCAGAGTCTGCCAGGCATGCACTGTGCTAAGTATGTCAAAAATCTTGTCATTTATCCAGCAAACGACACAGGGAATGGGATACTGTCTTCATGCCCTTTCCAGGCGGGGACACCGGTGCGGAGGCTGCACCCCGTGAGGCAGCGCCAGGATCTGAATGCAGGCGCCTGGCACCAGCCTGGGTTCTCTCCCACACCAGGCTCTCTGTTTCTTGCTGCTGCCAATAATTAAGCGCTCTCGTAAGTGTATCTCTGAGTACCTAGGTCGGGGTACCGAGATGTAAATTCCTAGAAGTGGGGTTGCTTGGTCAACAGGAGCAGCCCTTAAACTACTGTTGTGCTGGGTCGCCTCCCAGACGGCTGAGCTCGTCAAGGCGCTCCTCCGGTAGGTGTCTCTCCGCACCTAGAGGTGCAAGCTGGTGGGGATGGGTCTTCAAGTTCACAGGTGACACCCTGATTCACTCTCCATGGGGTGGGGACAGCTCTGAGCAAGGCCTCTCGGTGGGGCGCTGACACCAGGGCTGGCCCCCGACACTGCTGTCAGGGCCCCTCGTCATCAGCTGTGCTGCCTCTGGAGGCACTGGGGCTATGGGTTTGAGCAGGGCTGGCGATGCTGGTTGCCTGACTCATGAGTGGCTGAGCTGAGCCTCAGGCTCAGGCCCTGTGATCGGAGGCCCAGACTCTAAGCCCGACGCCTCAGTGTAGGGGGCTTACCGGTGCTGTGTCTCTGGTCGGTAGAAGTAGTCCGCCGGGGTGTCCAGCCGGGAGAAGATGGGTGGGGGGATGTAGAGCGGCAGCTCCTGGTGGAAGAAACCCTCCTTCTCGGGCTTGAGCATGAGCACTTTGTCATACATTGACGTGTGCCTGCCGCCCTCTTCCGTGTGCACGGCCAAGTACTGGAAGTCGGACATTCCTGGGGAGAAGAGCAGACAGACGGCGGACACGCTCTTACAGCGGCGCAGGAACTGGCAGCTGCCACTCACCAACATCCACATCTTCTTTTTTTTTTTGGTATCATTAATGTACAATTAAATGAGCAATATTATGGTTACTAGACCCCCTATTATCAAGTCCCCACCACATACCCCATTACAGTCACTGTCCATCAGCGTAGTGAGATGCTGTAGAGTCACTACTTGTCTTCTCTGTGCTACACTGCCCTCCCTGTGCCCCCCAACATTATGTGTGCTAATCGTAATGCCCCCTTTTCCCCCCTTATCCCTCCCTTCCCACCCATCCTCCCCAGTCCCTTTCCCTTTGAAACTGTAAGTGCATTCTTGGGTTCTGTGAGTCTGCTGCTGTTTTGTTCCTTCAGTTTTTTTTTTTTTCTTTGTTCTTATACTCCACATATGAGTGAGATCATTTGGTACTTGTCTTTTTCGGCCTTGCTTATTTCACCAAGCATAATACCCTCCAGCTCCATCCATGTTGTTGCAAATGGTAGGATTTGTTTTTTTCTTATGGCTGAATAATATTCCATTGTGTATATGTACCACATCTTCTTAATCCATTCATCTACTGATGGGCACTTAGGTTGCTTCCATTTCTTGGCTATTGTAAATAGTGCTGCAATAAACATGGGGGTGCATTGTCTTTTTGAAACTGGGCTGCTGCATTCTTAGGGAAAATTCCTAGGAGTGGGATTCCTGGGTCAAATGGTATTTCTATTTTGAGTTTTTTGAGGAACCTCCATACTGCTTTCCACAATGGTTGAACTAATTTGCATTCCCACCAGCAGTGTAGGAGGGTTCCCTTTTCTCCACATCCTCGCCAACATTTGTTGTTGTTTGTGTTTTGAATGTTGGCCATCCTTACTGGTGTGAGGTGATATCTCATTGTGGTTTTAATTTGCATTTCTCTGATGATTAGCGATGTGGAGCATCTTTTCATGTGCCTGTTGGCCATCTGAATTTCTTCTTTGGAGAAGTGTCTGTTCAGCTCCTCTGCCCATTTCTTAATTGGCTTATTTGCTTTTTGTTTGTTAAGGTGCGTGAGTTCTTTGTATATTTTGGATGTCAACCCCTTATCAGATACGTCATTTATGAATATATTCTCCCATACTGTAGGATGCCTTTTTGTTTTATTGATGTGTCATTTGCTCTACAGAAGATTTTCAGCTTGATATAATCCCACGTGTTCATTTTAGCTTTTGTTTCCCCATCCACATCTTCTTTGGGGGTTGCTGAGGAGCCCGATGGTGGTGGGGGCTTCCAGGCAATGGTGCGGTTGCTAAAACAACACCCTTTCAAAATGGTTCTGTGAACTTGGCTCAGCACCCTCCAAACTACCTGAATAAATTTTATTTGGGGCTGGAGGGTTCCATGATATGGGAGGATCAAGTCTAGGCCGGTGCTTCTTAGAATGTGACTCCCCTGGGATCTTGCTAAATGCAGACTCTGAGGTGCTGCATTTCTACCAAGCTCCCAGGAGAGGCTGACGCTGCTGGCCCTGAGTCGTACCCTGGGGGCTGAGCAGCTGGCTCAGCAAGACCGGTGAGAAGGGAGAGCCGCTGTACCAGGAAGGACAGCCCTCCTGGCGGGCACTGCATCCCACCAGAATGACTGACATTGCACATGCCCAGTCCTGAGGATCCCAGGCCCTGCTGAAGTTTCCTTTCACTTTCCAGTCCCCTCTTCCTTTCTCCATCTTTATTCTCTTCAGATTTGGCTTTAGAACTGAAGAGGCAAGTATAAACATTTCTAAGGCTCGTTAGTAATTTGCCAAGGGCCTCCCACATGCAGGCGGCGGCCCTCTGCCGGGCATCGTCTCCCCGAGTCTTCCCAAGGTTCTGATGAACCCAGGGCTCCCACTGTACAGAGGACCCAGAGGCTGAGGCTGAGGCTGAGGGAAGCTGAACCCTCTGCCCAGAGGCTCGCAGAGCTAGGCAGGCAAAGCCCCAACACCCACGGTCTTTCTCCCTCTTCCTCCCCATCCCGCGCCTTCCTGCTTCCTCACTGGGGTCCCCTGTGGGTAGCAAACTCAGTCGAGGACCCTACAGGAGACAACCAGGTGACTAAGAGTTCAAAGGCACATGAAGTCAGCTGACGTGGTCTGGGAAGGCTCAGCCAGGAGGCAAGCCCAGGAACAGTCAAGACTGAGAGAAGGTCCCAAGACACTGGGTGTCAAAAACCGGAGGCTTGCTGACCAGTTTTATATGGCTTCACTTAGCGGCTGTAAGATGAGATTTCTCACAGAACTCTAGCTTCCCTTAAAAATGCAGACGATCCAGCAGCAGTGAGACCATAGTCTGTAGGGAGCTGTAGGCTGGGGAGGAAAACTGCCTTCCAGATGGGGCCTACGCTCTGCCACTCCCCTCATTCCCTGCCCCTCACACTGGGCATATCCCAGCCCATTCCACTGTGTGGATGACCCGTGCAGCTCCTGCAGGCATGTGGGACTCAGGCCGTGAAATAACCCAATGCAGGAAGAATGCATTCTGCAGTTACCTTGAAACTTGTAGATGGTGGAGATGATGCCAAGGATCTCCATGTCGAATGTGACCTTGGGCTGGGCCTCGGACCCTGGCAGCCCCCTCTGCCACCTTGTCTTCCTCCTGACCCGGAGCAGCAGGCTGCTCGTACTGAAGCGGTTGGCGCACACGGGGTGGCAGTAGGGGTCCTTGGGCCGGAAGTATAGCTCCAGCCTCTTGGTGGGGTCTGCGTAGATCTGTGTTGGGTCCAAGAGAGAGACAGTGAAGCAGGGACCAGATAAGCAGCTAGCAGGGAACTGCTCCTCTCCCAACAGAAGTCTCATGGTGACCCAAGTGACAAAGGGAGGGCCAGGAGGCTTGTGGTTGGTTTGGAACTTTTAATTCCCCAAAGACTCATTTTACAAGCCCAGGTATCTCAGTTTTGATCTAGTAGAGGAAATGAGAGTAGTCTCTTTCCTCTAAGAGGTGGTAAAGCTAGAGTTAATAATGCGCGGTAAGGAAGGCCGTCGTGTGTCGGGCACCCATCCTGGGTGGGCAGTCATGCGACTCTCTGGTCCTGCTTCACTTCACGGTGGCATCATAACTCCTGAGTTTACTGTGGAGGTAGCTGAGGCTGGCGGGGTCGAGTGACTTGTCTAGGGCTTCCTACCCAGTTGTTACTTATCCTTCCCAGGGCCTTGGTTCCTTCTCCTTAAAATGGAGATAACATTGCCTACTCAGAACTGTTAGAGTGACTAAATGAAAATATGTGCAAAACACTCGGCCAGGCGCCTAGCTTGTGATAAACGCTCTACACGTGTCACTCATGTGTGAATGAGTGCCCCACATGGGGTAAGAGAGACACGGTCAGCTGTGTGCGTATGAATGTACAACAATGCCCACTGGCCAAGGTCATTTACTAGCTTGTCTGCTGGCTTTCCAACACCCAGGACACAGCCTGACCTTAGGAGGTGCTCAGGAAAAACCCAGAGAAAGATCAGAGGAGACCCAACCTCAGGAATCCCTTCTCATGAAACACAGGTCTATGAGGCTGTTAGGCTAGGGACAGCCCCATTATGTGGGCCTGGCACAGACGAGGTACACAAGACACAATAATGTAATGAGTGAATGGTTGGTCTCTTCCCAAAGGGCTCCCATTGTAGCTAGGTACAAATATCCCTGGGGGTTAGCGACAGTGAGGGCCCTGTAATCACAGTAAAGTGAACACATCAGGATAAAGAAACAAAATATGGCTGGCTGGGCCTCTACTGGCATCCTGTGCTTAATGACAGGTTCAAGGTGTGTATTCATAAAGGACAAGGAAGCAGCAGTTAAGAGTTCTGACCTCAGAGGGGAGGCATGCCTGAGCTCAAATCTCCACCACACTGTGAAGAGGTTTGTTTGATCTAACTTTTCTTAAAACCTGCATCTTTATCTGAAAAATGGGAATAACAGCACTTAACCCACCAGACTATTGTGAGGATTCGATGATGCATTTGACAAATATTTTGGAAGCAGGCACTCTTATGGGTGTGAGGACTAGAGAATGTTAGCAGAGGCAAGGCCCTCCTCTAACAGATTTACAGTCTCAGAGCCAAGTGGGCCAAGACAGACAATAAACATGCTAAAGCATAATTTCAGCTGGAATTAACAGGCTGAGAAGGCAAATATTAAATGCTAGTGGCCACTTTAATTAGGGCAGTCAGGGAAGGGCTCTCTAAAGAAGAGACATTTCCAGATCTGGTGCATGTAAAGCACTTACAAACAGCTTTGCATTAAGTAAGAATTCATCCTAGCTCCTCTACAAGTGACCTGGGACAAGCTGCTTTGGTTTCCTTGTAAAATGCAGATACTGACAGGTCCTACCTGGAAGCGTTCTAATGAGGATTAAATGGAAGTAAAGCACCTAGAACTGTGCCCGGCACAGAGTAAGGCGTTACCTTTAACTCTAATAAAACACAACACTTCGTCCTCCTCTTATGTAGTTCAACCGTTCTGAATTCCCAATGCCTCGGTTTTCTGCTGCACCAAACTAGGATGTGACAGCCCAGAACATCCTGGGGGGCTGCAATTGCACTTTCTGCATGGCAGGGATGCCGACGCTAAGGCTGATCCGTGGATGGGGTGCAAAGGCCTCCGCCTCCCCTTTCTGGGTTTTCCCTACAGTCCTCTCCCTGTGCTCCCAGGGAAAAATGGTCCATCCATTACCGGCGCTTTCAGAAGCAAAAGCCCGCCCACTGGCCCCCTCAGAGTGCGCCTCCAGCTCCGCTGCCGAGGAAACCTCACTTTCCCGGGGGGCTCCCACCCCTTCGGTAGCAGTGCCGCGACTCGGGACGCCCCATGGTCCCGGACACTCCCCACTCCTACCCGGGAGACGCCCTCCTCGCCGCCCAGAGTCGGCAGCATCTTGGACACGTCGCGCACCATTCCCGGGTACTCCACGCACACCATCCGCCGCTCGCGTCGCAGCTCCACGGGGACGACTACCCCGGGCCGCGCGTCCGCCGCTCCCGCCGCCATCCCTGCGGGTCCGTCCCTCTACTCGCCCCCAGAGGCCTCGTCTCAATGGTTCCGCGGAGGAATCGTTCTGGGTTCCGTCACCGCTCGCGGTTCTCCAAATCCCGGGGTCAGCGAGACTCGAAGACCTTTGGGAGCAAACGCCCGTGGGAAAGCCCCAAGCAACCGCCAGGTCCTCAATTTTGTTTAAAACGAGAGGGTTGGCCCGAGGGGCGGGGCACGGGCCTGACTCTCCCACCAACGCGAGACGCCGCCGAGATTGTAAGTACTGCCCCGCCCTCAATGTTAGCCAATGAGAACCCGCGGGCCTTCAGCCAGTGAAGAGTCAGGAGGAAGCTAGGTTCCACCCACCTCAGCTCCGCACGTTTTAGCCAATAGAGAACCAAGACCAGGTCGGGTCCCCGCCCCTTTGTCTAATTCCACCCAGTGGCAGCCAGGGGGTGGGCTCGAGGCAGACTTTCGGCCCGCCTGCTTCCGTGGTTAGGTGGCAGCCGGGGCTTCCTTTCCGTGGCTCGAGGTCCTGCCAGCGGTGTTCTGTGCTAGGGCTGTGATGCTGGCCGGGGATGGCCGGGTCTTCTAGGCGCGTGGAGGCTGCGGGGATTGGGTCTGAAAATGGCGAGCGCGAGGGAATTGCGCTTTGAATGCTTGCCCCACCTCCTCACCCAGAAAGTCCCGAACTGCCCTCCGCCCGGGAGCTCGGGGCGGAATGAGGGCGTCGGTCCTTCATTTCTTAGGCGGTCAGTTATTAAGTGCGTGCTGTGTGCAGGGCACCACCCGGAACCGAGAAGCATTAAGCCAGCGACTGTGTGGGGGACACTGAAGAAAAGAGCTTGGCCCATTCTAGGAGGGGACAGAAGACAAAACTATAGGGACCAAAGCTGGGGAGATGAGGGGTCGGAGGGCACACAGGGCAGGCAGATCCTAAAAAGGATGTACCTAACGGACTGGCTTTTTCTGAGTGGGGTGGAGAGCCCTTGAAGGGTTTTATGCCGGGAGTACCATGATCTGGTTTATGCACGTAAATGACTCTGGATGTTGTGTAAAGTACATCAGAAAGGGCAGAAGTGAATTAAAGATAAACCAACCGAGAGGCTGCAAGTCCTGGTAAGAGATGCTGCTCAGGGCCAGGGAAGTGACAGTGAGAGTGGAAAGAAGGGACTGGGTATGAGGCTTAGGAGATTAAAAATTAGTAAGAGCAAGGCACCCCGTGGATACGGGTACCCCAGGTTTCTGAAATGATTTCTGAATCCAGAAGTTACTTCATTGTTCTAGATGGATGTAAGAAAGCTGAATAAATAGCTGCAAAGACCACCAAATACATTTTAAAGAGAAAAACATGTAACCTGAATGTGAAATATTTCATTATATTGTAATTGGAAGAGCATTCCATGCTCACCAAGCAGTCTTCTGGTGGTTTGATTTTCCAGAAAGGAGACTGGATAACAAATGTATGCATTTTACCCTTGTCTACAGCTGTAAATTAATATATTGGTGTATTTACATCAGATCCTTGTGGGTTGAGTACACGTGAGTCAGTCCTGAAGAGTCTGTCATTGTCCCAAAAAATATTGGATACACAGCTGAATTTGAATTTGATGCAATATTGGGGACAAACTTATACTAAACATTCAGTACCCTACCTGTGAGTATTGAAGGACTTCGTTTCTGAACTTGCAAAGTTGATTCTAAAGCACCTGGAACCATAGTATGCCCACTGAGGTTCTGACCACACACACGCCCCCATCCAATGACCCTCTAGCTTTCTCTAGAATGAAATCTCACCCTGGCCCTGTCTGTGGTGATTCCCTCACCCACGCCCTATCTCTCCACCTGGCTGACTCTTCATTGTCCTTGGGGTTCTGCATAGAGTTCACCTTGCCTGGAGTTCAGCCTCTGTGCCCGTGGCATGCAAACACCCCATCAGAACCCGTAGCATATTTTATTATGTTTATTTCTCCAACAGAGCAGCAGCTTCCTGAGGACAGGGCCCAGGTCTGCCTGGTTCACCACTGTGTTCCCAGGTCTTGGCACGGGGCTGGGCCCAGAGCGGATGCTCAGGAAATGTTTATTCAGCGAGTGGATGAGGCCCCTTAACTCACTTGAGCCTTCAGTTCAACCCAGCCTTCAGGTCAGGGAACAGTCAGGGGACACTAAATCAAGCTTGTCCTCAGAATGCAGAGAAACTGAGGAGAGGATTGAACCTGGGGTTGAGGGGAAGGCCAAGGGCCAACCTCAGCATTGGCCTAAGCCTCCTGGGGAGAGAGCCTTGGTCGGCCCTGGTATCTGTGGCACAGAGGTCAGAGGCAGGGGTGGGGCAGTGAGGCCAGGCTTGGAGCAGAGAGAGGCCAGGAAGGATCAGAAGCTCAGCTGAAGAAGCAGCTCTGATGTGCCCTGACTCATCACTGCATTCAGAGCAGGCAACAGTGATGCTTAATATTTGCACATTGGGGGCACTTTGCTTGCCCAGTTTCAGGGTATCTTCCCAATGCTAGTCTGCAGGGTGGGAGCTTTCCCCCCATTGGATGGAAGGGCTTGGGGGTCTCAGCAGCTCTCGCCCCTTCTTGTGGTCTGGATTGGGGTCTGGTGGGGGCCAGGGGCATCCTGTGCATACCACTCCCGCCTGGGAGACATGCAGCTGTTGCGGTGTTGGTGACTAGCCTTTGCTGCCCTGGGAAAGGTGGAGACTCCTGGCACACATGGTGTGCCTGCAAGGCCAACCTTTGGGGCTGCGCTGCCCTTCCCAGACTCGGAGACCCTCCCCCTGAGGAGGCTGAGGGCCTGTCCTCTCGGGCACAGCTTGGGTCTCAGACTACATCTTGGCCTTAGCAGTAGATCCCTCCTGGAGAAGGGAGACAGATAACAAATATCAGCATAATTCTCATGCCTGGCATGCTATGCCTTTTATGTGCAAAGCAAAGCTCAAGCCAGCTCAGGGGCACAGTGCACCGAATGGTGCCTCCGGACATGTCCGCATCTTTATCCTTGCTACCTGTGAATGAGACCTTATTTAGGACAAGTGTTTCTGTGGATGACATCAGGCTTAGGAATTCAAGAGGGAGGATCTCCCTGTGTTATCCAGGTGGGGCCCCAATCCAATGACAAGTGTTCTTATGAGGGAGGCAAGGAAGATTGGACACAGACACAAGAGGAAGAGGCCTCGTGGCTATGAGGCCGTTTGGAGCGATGGGGTCACTAGTCAAGGGATACTGATAGCCACTGGGAGCTGGGAGAGGCTGGAAGATCCTCCCTTATGGCGTTCAGAGGGAGCGCAGCCCTGCTGTTACCTGGATTTGGGACTTCCAGCCTCCAGAACTGAGAATAAATTTTTGTGGGGCCTTAACCCACTCGGTTTATGGTAATTTATCATGGCAGTCCCAGGACTAATCCAAACAGAGTCCTTGATTTCTAGAGTATTTTCAGGATTCATTTTTGAGTTACGACATTTTCTGTCATGAGTGGGGCAGTTTTTCTTCTCTCTTGAGTCACTGGAAGTCATTCACTGTGTGGCAGACCTCCCCTGCCCATCCCACGCATCTTCATGAGATCAGAGACCCCCATTTCCAGGCTGGGGGCTCTCTCTGAAGTAGCACAGTGTTAAATGTTGCACACGCAACCTGAGTAGCTGAACTGCAGCAGGAACCATTTAACAAACCCTCCTTGGGTGCCCACTGTGTGCAGGACCCTGAGCTAGGCTCAGATGGCACAGCAGAGAGGACAAGGGCCCCTGCCCTGGAGGCGCTCCAATCTGATGAGTGGAGACAGACGGCACGCAAATGAGACAAATGAACACCTATGGCATAACAGGTAATGAGGGTTTCCAGGAAAACAAAGCCTGGTGTATGTTAACTGTTTTCCTGGCTCAGTACCTGTGTGTCTTCCCCACATTCCTGGGCAGTTCTGTTGGGGTGAGCACCACCCGTGCCCCATCCGTTGTCTCAGCCCCCCCCAAGCACTAAGGAGGTGCCCAGCCCAGCCCCGGGCTCTCCCAGCGTCCCTGCTCCCTGAGTGAGGACACACAGCTGTCCTGCCTGCAGAGGTGCCCCAGGGCAGTGGAAAGGGGCTGATGGTGGACTGGTATGGCCAAATGCCATGGGGCCTGGATGGGCAAGTCAGTCTGTGACGCACACAGTGGGTGTTTAATATTTCCCACCTGGGACTGCATTCTCGCTGCACCCTTAGGAGGGAACAGAGGTGTAGTGTTCACTTTAGGCCTCGAGATGGCGATAGAGTGTCCTCCTGGGCAACACCGCCACCTGGTGGTCACTGGCGCCCATGACACCTGGAAGAAAGGGCGGAGTGGCTGTTGAGGGTCGAGAAATAGGCTTGGGGGCACAGGAAGCTGGGCTGGGGTCAGCAACCTGGTTCCGTTCTCGTCCGACCACAGGGAGGTGTAGTGCCCCCACCCCAGTCCCCCGGTACACAAACGCCCAGGTCCAGGATTCTCCCACACGGTCCCATCACTGGGGGCAAATGACTCGACCTGGGGGAAAGGGGTTTAGACGGACCCCTAGGTTTTCCTTTTACCTCCAAGTGGGACAAACCGTTCCTTCCAAAGGATATTCATTCGCCTTCCTACTCAGCTTGTCAACTGAAAGCAAAATTAAACTGAATAGATACAAGACTGAACTTCAAAGGTGATTCATAGAGTTTATGTTGCCAAATTAAGTATTTTCCAAAATGTGCCAGGCAGAGGCAAATTTACAATGAATCTAATAGAATTTAAACATCAATTGCAGGTACCCTTTTTCAGGGTCCTGAGAGGTACCTGATCATTGTGTTTACATGGGCATCTGTTTTTATAAAGTTTGAAAAATAAGATATTTTAGCTGCAATTGGCTAAGACTGCCATCTCTTTCTATCTAACCTGTCCTCCGTCACCCTTCCCTTCGGTGTTGGGAGGCATCGATATGGTCACACGCTGATGGAGTATTTGGGGGACGTGACTGAGGGGAAGGCGAGCTGCGGGTATGCTCTGTCTGGGTTGAGTGGGCGGAGGTGCTTGGTTACACTCACTTCCGTGTGTAGTTACTGCTCGCCATCCTCTAGGAAAGGCTTCCAGGAATTCACACTGCCACCTTCCGTGGCAGTTTACTGGGGGTGTGATATGAAGGTCCAGGGCCAGAGGTAGCATAGCAGTCAGAGCCAGAAGCCAGGCTGTGGGAAATTGCTCCAATGAGCAGACATGTAGAATTGCAGGCAGAGCAATGTGCAATGGTACAATTTCTGTGGAAAACAGTATGACAGCGTCTCAAAAAATTAAAAATAAAACGACCTTATGATCCAGCAATTCTGATTCTAAGTATGTATCCTAAGGAATTTACAGCAGAGTCTCGAAGACATTTGAACACCCATGTTCACAGCGGCATTACTCACAACAGCCAAAAGGCAGAAATAACCCAGGTGTCTGTCGATGGATGAGCGAAATGTGGTCTATGCGCACAATGGAGTATCATTCAGCTTCGTAAAGGGAGGAAATCCTGACACTGGCTACAGCATGGATGAACCTGGAGAACATGATGCTGAGTGAAGTAAGCCAGTCAAAAAAGACAAATCCTGTATGATTCGACTTGTGTGAAGTCCCTAGAGAAGTGAAATCCACAGAAACAGAACATAGGATATTGGTTGCCAAGGGCTCAGGGGGAAGCAGGAGTGGAGTTCATGTTTAATGGGTAGAGTTTCAGTTTGCAAGATGAAAGTTCTGGAGATGGCCGGTGGGGATAGCTGCACAGCCGTGTGAATGTGCTTAATGCTACCAAACCATGCCCTTAAAAATGGCGAAGATGTCAATTTCATGTTAAATGCATTTCACCACCATTTTTTAAACAGTGTAAGCAGAGGAGTTGGTTCTCACTGACAGGTAGTCAAAATGGATGTCCTCTCCCATCAGGGATAAAAGGGGTAAAGCAGCATTTACAAGCATAAGTGCAACATACATTTGTTGTTGTTTTTGACAGGAGTCGCACAAAGCAGAGTTGCTCCCAATTCTGCATAGGCCCCATGTACAGCTGACCAGCACATCTGGGGGCAGAGTAGCGTGTTTTATGCTCTCCCACAGGTAGGACTGTATTTTACCACAGTATTCTCAGTGGTAACTTGCTGGGAAAAAAAATCTTAACTAGCAATAACAAAAGCAGAATGGCGCTCAGCCCTGCTGAAGACCCCATCCTCTCTGCAGAAAACAGTGCTGCAAAATTACTGGACAAGGAGGTGAGCAAAGAGCTTGTAGCCAAAGAACATGGAGGAAGTGTACTAAGGAGAGATGTCTGGTAACGAATAAATATAATTCTTTTCTGGGTTTTTGGATTTTTTAATGTCACACAGAGTTTATCATTTGTAATGATTTTTTTTCTCATTCTAAATAGCGAGTTGCTTTTATGCCTAGTTTTGTAATCTTAATATTGTTTTCCTTGGTTTAAAGAAGGGCCCTAAAATTGTGTAGGTTTCCAGTCCCCCCGAGGTGTTTCATCTTCAGAGTGGGAACAGTTGTCTTTCCCAACTGGAAGGGGAACTTCTCTGAGGGTCTTTTTAATCTGTATTATCTGTGAGGGGCCCCCTTTCATTCCTCTCTCCCCTCCCCTCTTCCCTCAGTTGAAAATATTTTCCAACAACCGTTGTGATTTTGTCTTTGATCCTTAGGGTATTTAGAGGTCTCTTGCTTGATATCCCAAAATTGGGGAATTTAAAAATTATCTTTTCTGTTATTACTTCTAGCGTAACTTCCCCACAGAGAACACACTCTGCATGTCCCCAGTCCTCCCTGTGAAACCTGTCGGGACCTGCCCTGTCGCCTGGCATGTGGGCAGTGTTGTTAAAATTTCCAGGTACATCAGAAACGAATGTGCGTCCTGCAGGGGTCAGGTGTGATGTCCTCTGCCCTTCCTGGTGTGTGTGTGTTGGTCTGCTTACTCCATAAGAAACGTGTTACCATTTCCCACTATGACGGCGAATTTGCCAATTTCTCCTCTTACCTTTGTCAGTCTTGCTTCATCTGTAATCAGGTCCATGTTATTGCGTACATACGCACGGGAAGTGTTGGGTATTCCTTTTACCATCACCAAAGGTTCCCCTTTACCTCTAGAAAAGTCTAATTGTGTGATATTAATTATGCTACAAGAGACTGGTTTTGGTTGATATTGTCATGACACGTATCTTTTCCCATCTTTTCATTTTCAGTGTTTCTGCATCCTTATGCTTAAAGTCTGTCTCTTATAAGCAGGATAGTTGTGGTTTTTTACTCTCCGGTCTGATATCCTGGGTCTTTGGACAGGAGTATGTAATCATTTCGTATTTGATGTAAAGCTGGGGTATTTGGGTTTAAATCTTTCATATTCCTATTTGTTTTCTATTTGTCCTGTCTTTTCTATGTCTTTGCCTCCTCTTTCTCTTCCTCTTCTCTACTGATTATATTTTATTATTCTATTTTCCCCCTAATAAATACTTGTATATACTTTTACTGATTACCCTAGAGATTAAAATATGAGCCCTTGATCTGTTAAAGTCAGATATAAATTAGTACTTCTGCCACTGGCATGACAGTGCAAAGGCATGTTTGTACCCTTCTTGTCTTTCATATTATTGTTATCATGTCATTTATATTTATACATATGTGTATGTATGTATATAGTGTGTGTATATATATATAATTTTAAAGCAGCCTTATTGAGGTATAATTCACATGCACTAAAACACACCCAGTTTAAGTGCACAGTTCAATGTACAAACACATAAGTGTAGTCGCCGCCTCAGTCCTGCCTCCCTCGGTCCCTTGGAGAATTCCCTGGTCCCCTGCGGTGAGTCACCTCGCCGATCGGGCAGATCCGTTCATACAGCGCTTCCTCATTTTTTTTGAACAAATGAACCCGATCCCACTGTGTGGCCCCTGATTGATTTAACTAGCCCTCTTTGTGGGGTATTTAGGTTGTTTCCAACCTTTGGCAAATACAATATAGCAATGAATCACGGTCCTGTGTCATTTCACACATGGGTGGATATCTGTAAGAGATCGTCGGCTCAAAGGGTATGTGCATCTGTGATTTTGTTAGACGTCACTAAACATTCCCCCATTGGGGCGGAAACCGTTCCCAATCCTCCCCCACCCGGTGGGGCGAGGCTGTGTTGGATTGGAGGGCCCTGGGGCCCCTGGCCATCCTCCAGACCTGGCCCAGTGCAGTTCCATTTGGAGGGGGCTGCGTGTCCCCTCCTGGGGGTTCCCCTTGAGGCCAGGGGGTGCTGTTCTCCCTCAAAAGCACATCAGCACCCCTGGCTGCCTCGGAGCACCCCTAGATCCGCACTGCCTCCGAGGTGTGGGGACCCAGACCCTTTCACAGAGACCTGGGGGGCTCTGCTCTCCCGGGTTCTCTTGCCCCCTCCCAACCATGCACATCTGGCCCCCTACCCCCAAACTCCTAACCCTGCGGTTCGCCCCCCGCCCCACCCACCTCTTCAGCCCGGGCCAGGCCCACCTTGAGGCGGCCCCTGCGCCTAGCACACCCGCTGTGCCCCCGACCAACGCCTGATTGTTTGCTGGAGGCGGGGTCCCTCGGCCCCCCTCCGCGCCTGTCACAGACGAGCCTAATCGCTGGCTGATGAAAGGGGGACATCAGCAAGTGGACGTGGACCCTCTCCGGGACTCGCGGGCCCCGCAGCTCCCGCCCGGGAGCGCCACCAGAGGGCGCTGTCCTCACCCCGCGCTCAGGGCCCCTTGCAGGCCTGGGGTGGGCGCGGCCCCTCAGGGCCTGCGGGTCCACGGATCAGGCCGGGGTCCTTGCTGCGGAGGGGCGCTCGGGGAATGCGAAAAGGGGGTGAATGACCCGAATATTTAAGAAATTCAGTAGTTTCAGGCACAAAGCTTGCCACTGCTGGGACCTCACGGGTGGCTGGCGAGAAGGAAAGGAGGGGTCGGGGGAGAGGGGGGGGCGGGAGGAAGGAGGGCAGCGGGGAGTCGGACAGGTGAAGAGGGAGAGGAGGGGCGCTGGCTTCCCTCCTGCCCCCTCCCAGTCTGCCCTGCGCAGGGGGCGAACACGCTGGTGCCCAGGGCTGGGAGTCTGGAGGACTGAGGACGAGAGCGTCCCCGAGGGGGACAGGCCCTCGAGTCCTCGGGCAGAGGTCACCTTAGGATTAAAAAACTTTGAGCAGAGGTTCTTTAAAGCTCAGTCAGTCTTTGCACAAGCCCGGGCCTCCGTTTCCAGGGATACGCAGCATCCAGCATTTACACGGGAAGTGCTCAGCGTGCACAGAGGGTGCCGACCGGATCGGGCCTTCCAAGCTGATCAGATCAGATCGAGGGCGCCTCCTCTTGGGCAGGGGCTGCTGTCCTCCAGGCGCAGCTCTGGGCCGGTCCCAGGTATCCTCTTGCTGATGGTGGGGGAAGCAGATTTCAAACTGGTCTCCAGTCCATTCGGGTTCAGGAAGGACTGACAATTCACAGTCCTGGGCCAAAAGATTAGAACCTCCCCCACCCCTTTCCCCCACCCCGCCCCCACCCCCACACATCCCCAGCACCACCTGTTCTCTAGCTCTGGGCCCTCACTGTGCAGCAGCCCCTTTAGGGTGGGGAGGGACAGGTCCTTAGTTTGTTTGCCTATCCACCCACCCACCCTCCCACCTATCTGTCCACCCGACCACTGTCCCACGCATCCATCCATCAATCCACCCACACACCCACCTGCCCATGCACATCCATCCTTTGAAAAGTATTTATTTACTGGGTGCAGTGGGGACCTTCATGGAATGTGTTCAGACAATGACACAACACACAAATGTGTAATGACAATTATGATCAGCGTTGGAGGGGAGACTCACTGGGAGCTGTGAGTCTACGATTGGGGAGGGGAGGCCTCCTTACATGGTGCATGTGAGATGACACTTAGAATGAGGAATGAGTGAGCCTGGTGAAGAATTGAGGGAAACACCTGCAGGGCAGAGAGAACAGCATTCTGGGAAGCTCGGAGGCGGGCATAGCTGGTCTGGGAGAAGGAGAAGGACGTAGGGATTCGGCGGTGCTCCCTTGTGGGTACTCGGTCACTTACCTGTACCCACAGGTAAACTGGCCTCTCCCTGCAGCTCTCCCGCAGCCCAGGAGATCCCTCCCTGCCCTTGCCCAGAGGAGGGGCCCTGGCTTCGACGTTGGCCGCAGCAGCGGGGACTTGCGTGCCCTGCCTTTCTGCTGGGTGTTGGGTGGCTTGGGGCTGGGCTCTGGGTCTTAAGCCTCTGTTCAGCAAACACGAAGGCTCCACGGCACCTGCCAGCTTTGTTTTCTTATGGTGCTAAAATATGCATAACATAAAATTTGCCATTCTAAGTATTTTTATTTGGACAGTTCAGTGGCATTCAAGTACATATGCAACCGTTCTGCAGCCATCACCCACAGCCGCCTCCAGAGCCTCTCATAGTCCCAAACTGAAACCCTCTTCATATTAAACACTAACTCCCTACCCCACCCCCACCATTCTATTTTCCACCTCTAAGAATATGACGACTCTAGGGGTCTCATATCAGTGGAGGCGTACGGCACTTGTCTTTTTGTGCTGGTTTATTTCACTGAGCGCAGTGTCCGCCAGGTTCATCCAGGTTGTGGAGGGTCAGAATTTCCTTCCTTTTAAAGGCTGATGACATTGCATTGGACGGATGAACCACACTGTGTTTACCCATCATCCCCCGATGGACACTCGGGCTGCTTCCTTTTGACCGCTGTGAATGGTGCTTCTATGAAGCCCTCTAGCTTTTCTTTCCTCTTTGGCTCAGCATGTTGGGCCAAGCACACACCCCAACGAGCAGTTGGTTTTTGCAAAATTCTAGAATAAAGGGACTGTAGACCTCATCGTGACCAGCTCTCTTTCCTTTGCATCTCAGTGCAAAGGCGCCAGAGGAAGGAAGGGACTTCCCCAAAGTCACAGCAGCCCAAAGTAGCTGGAGGATTAAATAGTGGGGAGGCCCTGAGAGCCAAGCCTGACCCTGAGGCACTCTGTCTCCTATTGTCCAGGAGCTGTCTGCCTTCTGAGACATGACCTATGAAAGCTTCCCAGGTGGAGGTAGCCGGGCCCTGGGACAGCTGGACACTGGCCCTGTGTGCCAAGCACTGGGTGGCACTTGTCCCCAAGCCATCTCTGTTCCAATCACAGGCTAACAGCCCAGCCCTGGAAACAGAGACGGGAGACTGGGGCCTGATGTGCCCACACTTCCTTCCAGGACAGCCCTGCAGGTGGGTTTATTATCTCTCACTTTACAGATGAGCAGTGGGGCACAGGGCAGAGATGTGACAGAGCCCCGCGCAAGGTGTGCTTCCAATCATCATTCCGTCTGGCCGTCTCTCCTGAGATGGAGAATCTAGGGCGGCCCAGGGCTGGCCCAACTGCAGCCGGCAGAGCCAGGGTTCCCCCTGGACGGGTCTCCAGGGCTGATGTGGCAGAGCCGGCTTTGGCCTCAGCCAGTCGCCCCCTGGGATGCATCTAGCCTTGGAATAGCGACCTGACTCCTCCCTCTTTTGAGGGCAGGCACCTTTGCTTCCTCAACACAGCTGGGCCCTGCAGGCAGCACAGTTTGCAGGCTGAGCTGGCAGGTCACCAGGGTGGAGGGCATTTGTGGGCACCTTCCCAAACACTTTCTGAGAAGGCCCCACCCTTCTCTCTCTCCCTCCCAGGAGGGGCTGGGAGTGGGATGGCCACCCCCAGTGCCTGCCACACTGCTTCCTCTTTGCCCAGCTTACTGCGAGGTGGTCAGGCCCTGGGCCCCCAGCCCTGCTGGGCTTCCTCAAGGCCCAGCCTTGGCCCCCCACACCTGCAGCAGCCCACCGCTGCTATACAAGGCTTATCTGTCAGAGGGGCTTTGAGGGAGGAGGGACTCTTATCTCCCTGCCAGGGGCCTGCCCTACAGTTGGGGCTTTGTAATCTGACATTCTGATTTTTTCACCCTTGTTTTTCCCCCAGGGAGGGAAGATTTGCTGAATCATCCAGGGGTGGTGGTTGGAGGGGGCTGGGGGCGAGGCAGGTGGAGGACCCTGATAAGTCTGAGGCCAGGCTGAGGGGCACTGGGGAGCCGGCCCAGAGGAAACCCCCAACTGTGACGGTTTCTAGCTAAGATTGTGGGCTCCTGCAGTCGCCCTGAGGGATACTCAGCCCGGGGAGCCTGAACATTCTTCCAGAGGTGGCCAGAGGAGGGCTGGGCGGCAGGCAGGGCCCCCGCCACAGCAGCCACCAGGGTGGATGCACCTGGGCACCAGGATGGCTCCCAGGGCCCTGAGTCACACCTGCTTTCCACATTGGCCACCTGTGGCCAGCAGGTCAGGGTGGAGCTGGGCCAGACGGACCAAAGGCCTCTGTCTGCCCCCCACCCCCAAGAGCCTTTGCACCACCATTTTCTTGGCCTGGGGCAGCCCCCCAGATAAAATTCTTGATCAAATTCTTTTCCTCTTTCACCTGTCTGCTGGAAGACTTCCCTGCCCCCAGGTTGGGCTTGGTGGCTTCCCAGGGTCCCCTAGGTGTCCCCTCTCCTGAGTCTTGCCCCACCAGGGCCTGGCCCAAAGTGAAGCCCAGCGCATGCTTGTTGAACAATTGTGGGGCTCTCTCCTTGGAACTCCGAGAGGAGTTGCCTTCTCCTAGGACTAAAATTCTAGACCCTGCAAGGTGGGAAGAAATCCCCACAGGGGGTGGGCCGGCCCTGGGGCCTGCAGTCTGCTGCAGAGTGGACTCAGTGGCCGGGAGAGGTGGCTCCGGCCCAGGCCCAACCTGCTCGCCCTCACCCCTCGTGCTCTCGGCGGGCTTGCCTGACTGCAGGTGCCTGGTCCCCTGGCCTGCACAGGGACTAGCAGTCTCGTGGGGAGGAACGTCCGACCAGCACCGTGTGGCGGCGGGCCACATACAGGAATGAGGGTGCGCTGAGCCCAGCAGGAGGGCCCAGAGCAGAAGCCAGGCTGGATGTGCCCGAGGCTCCCCAGACGCTGTCTGCCCCCCTGATTTCTCATCCCCCTAGAGCCTGGTGGGCAACCGCAGCCTCGGGGAAGAAGGGTGATTGACGCCCCTGAGTCAGTGGCCACATCCCCTGCTGGTCCCAAAAGGGGCTTCTGGGGCAGGAAGATCTGCCCGCGGTGGTCGTGTCCCTCCCTTCCTGCTGCCCAGCTGAGCTCAGAGATAAGTCCTCACTGGGTGAGGGTGGCCTGGGGGCTCAGGCCTTCCCCAGAAATCATGTCAGCGTTCCTGGGTGGAGGAAGGAGCCTGAGGGCTACGATAACCCCTTTATTTTTAAGAGATCCGGGAGGAAGTCCCAAGTCACCCTTTGCAGAAATAGCTCAGAGCTTCACTCTAGTGTCTGTGGCTCCAGCCGTCAGCAGGGACAACCCGTTTCACCCAGGTCAGTTCATCACATGGTGGCAGGGAGGGCACCAGGCCTGAAGGAGTGTGTGCTGCGAGCCAAAGCCATTGGCGATGATGACAACCGTGGTTCAGAGTCAGGGGGTACAGACAGGTGCAGGTGATAGCGAGGTGTTCAACCCTCTGGCTCAGTTTCCTCATCAGGAAAGTGGGGATCAAATTCCTCTCAAAGAGTTCATTATAGAACTTGTTTGCAGTGGTATCTGGCACTTCTTAAGTTCAGTAACTATTGGCTTTTTGTGTATTACCAGTGATGCCAAGCAGAAGTGTAAGTCGTAAAAGATGTGTCAGGCACGGCTTTCCTATTGTCTTCAAACTGTGTCCCAAGTCCAGACACGTGCTTGTAGCCATGTGCACTTCAGACCCACAAACATGCCAGCCCGCTGGGCTCTCCCCAGCAGTTGCCGCCCTCACCCTCCGCTCCCTTGTCCAAGAACTGATGAAAGGAAGTCTGGGGAACCCGGGTGTGCAGGTGGGATCTGGAGGTCTCTAAAGACTACAGGTGCCACTTTGCAGATGAAACACGCCCAGAAGGAAGTTCCTGGAAGTCGTCCTGCCCAGCGGGGGCCAGGGTGACAGCCCAGCTCCCGACCCTCCGGGGCTCTTTCCTTCTCCACCCCTCTCTCGTGGGAGGAGCCAACCCAGTGTTTCTCCATGAGGGGCCCCCTGGCCTCGGTGGAACCTGTGACCTCCCCACTGATCTCCCCTTTAGGCCTGCTGCTTCTCCTGGCCTTTGGTTTCCCTCTGTGTCCCCACTGAGCTCCACAAGGGTGGGTATGCCCCGTCCTCACCAGCTAGAATGGCGCCTGGCATGTGGCAGGTACTTAGCGAACATGAGTTGGTGAATGAGTGTTTTGAACCTGTTAGGGTGGTCTTTGCTCCTCTGGAAGGTCCTGGGCCTGGCTGTCATATGGGACGCTAAGGGGCACCAGGCTGGGTGGGGGGCAGGGTGCCTGCAGGTGGCTTCTGGGTTGTGAAGCCCAGATGCATGCTTCCGGCCTGCCAGGGACGCTTGTCCTCTCCCCTTTTTTCCCTCTTAAAGCAAACAAATCACCTCCCTGCCCCCATCCCACCCCAAAACCCCTGCATTGTTATTGTAGAAATCATGGAAAATCCAGAAAAGGTCTAGACAAGAGAACTTAAAAAATGCACTGTGATGCTGGCCCCCACGACAGCCCTGTGGACCCGCCCCTCTGACAGCAGGCTTCGCGGTGCCCAGGTCAGGCTGCCTGCACCCTGAGTCTCGCGCCAGGAACAGCAGCATCCTGGGGCGGCTTCCCCTGCAGATCAAGAGCTCTGCTGGCAGAGCCTCTGGCCCGGGGGTGGCCACCTAGGCCTCCTGCCATACCCCTCCTGTCCCCACTCCCGGCCTCCTGGGTCCTCTTCCTCCTGTTTACACTCTGACTCAGTTTCCTCAATCGTAAGGCACTGATGATAATGTGCCCGATTTCCTGAGTGGTGATTAATGGGACAGTGACAAGGGCCAGGCGGGGGACTAGGGGGCTGGCCAAGTGTGACCTGAGTCTGACTCACCCTGGAGACTGCAGCAGTAGGGAGAGAAAGGCTGGAGTTTTCAGAACTTTCTAGAAAAAGGGACTTTCTCTTAGGCCTTGCAGGAGACTTGGGACCCATCAGCCTCATTCTGTGGCCTGGAAGGCTGTGATGGGGCAGAAATGGGGTGTCCAGCCTGTAGCCACATGGGGCTGATTCCCAGCTGCGTTGGCTCACGTGGCCGCATGTCAAGAACCCCCCCAAGGAACCTCAGACGCCTCTTCCTCCCTGGCTCCTGTTGTGGAGGTAAAGTGGTTGGAAGTCTCTCTCTCCGTCCCGCTCCCCTTTTTCCCGCTCTCTGGGCCACCAGGCTCCTGATAACACTTGGAAGGCGCTATCGGCTGAAGCGTCCTCCTGCCCTAGCCCGCTGGCCTGCTCCAGGCTGACAGTTGGCAGCAGGCACCGTTTGATAAACTTATCAGGTCAAACCTGAGCACGGCCGCTCAGCACATGCCCCTGCCTCAGATTTCCCTCCTTCTACCTTCCTGCAGCCCCCCACTGTTGGAATCCGGACCCGCCAGGCTCCTAGCTAGGGCTTAACTGCAGCTGGACACCAGGGAGACTGGAGGGGAAAGCCCTCACCACAGGCAGGAGGAAAGGCTTGGTGTCCAGTGTCCACCCCACTGCCCCAAACCAGGCTCCCCCTTAAGGGTCCCACCCTACCTGCCACAATAGACGCCAGGGGCCCTCAGGGGATTGGCTGTCGGTTTTAGACAATTACGGACCTCCAAGGTGCTGGGCCCTAAGCTGAGTGTTAGGACACGGATGATTGGACCCAGTACTAGGTGGGAGATGGCTTATGAGGTTGGGGACAAGCCAATCCTTGTCAAGGCGAGAAGCATCCGCCCGGGGAGCTGTGCAGGGACTCTCACGGGGCCTGGAGGGCCAGCCGCTTGCAGGGAGGGGCGGGAAGGCAAACCTCAAGAAAGGAAAACGGCATTTAAGTGGAGGGAGTCTTTTTTTAATGCCAGTGATAATGTTATCATGCATGCCCACTCCAGAAAAAGAAAACATACACGCTGAAAAATTAGGAGAGAAAAAAAAATGTGCACAACCCTCTTTACTGAGCCACGGCCGTGCTGATAGGCTCCTCTTTATCCTTGCAAACTTCCTTCCCCGAGAGTGTGGAATTAACAAAATGGAATCAATCATATGGTCTATACTGATTTTTAAACCACTTTTTCACTTAAGATATCATGAACAGCTTTCTATATTGACACAACTATTCTGTAAAATCTATTTCTCTTCAATTTTTCAGTAAAAAAAAAAATGTCAGTATATATAGACATATATATACACACACACATTTATATAAATCCAAGTCTCTTTTGCAGAAATCCAGCCCTCTTGTCCAGCCCCAGAAACAACTGCTCTCAGTGGTTTGGTGGATTTTCAGATTTCTTTCTCCAAGCATCTACAAATGTACGTTGTGCCATTTTTACAGAAGAGTCGTGCCGTGGGGCCACAGCAGCAGCCTCCAGGCCCCTTCCGGGTCCGTCCGCGGGGGGGGGCGTCCGGCTCCTGTTAGGGCCGACGCATGTCCGCGGTCTGGGGGCGCTGTCGGTCGTCAGCCTGTCTCCTCTTGGGGGACTTTAGGTTGGTTCCAGCTTTTTCTCCCCACGTTACCAACGGGCTTCAGAAGACGATCTTGTAGCTAACCTGTGTCCCCATCCCTATTTATTTAACATAAACTCCTAGGAGTGGAATTGGGGGTCAGCGGGGGAGCATGTTGAAAACTTTAATGCACTTGACCTGGGAGGGTTCAGGGGAGTGAAGAGGGCATCTGAGGCAGGGGGAACGCTGTGGGTAAAGATGCTAGGGTGAGAAAGGCATGGAGAATTTTCTAGAGGCCTTCTGGGGGACTTTGCTGCTTGTCTGGAACTCTGGGGAAGTGGGCTGGTGGCCTTGACGTTCTTCACGGGCTCGCCGTCCACCTCCCCTCCGCCCAGGGAGCCCTCCACCCCCTGACCAGCCTCGGCAGGGAGCCAGGGAGGAGCGCCCCCTACAGCCCCCCACACCCCGCCGTGTTCCCCAGGCCGGACTGTGCACCTGCTGCACATCACCTTTGTAAGGCTCAGCTCCGGTTCTCGTCGGCTCCTCCCCTGGTCTGCAAAGCTCTCAATGGCCTTGCTGTATTCAGAAGACTCTCCTCGGGTCTCTCCGGCACACACTGCACCTTAGATGGTGGGAATTTCAGAGCAGGCAGGAAACAGAAAAGGCATGGGAAAGAGAATAGAGAACCCACTCAAATCATGGACAGCAACTGCAGGCCCCCACCGCACCTCCTGAACGAGACCCCAGTCCCAGGGAGGCGTGCAGCCCCGCATCCTGAGGGAGAAAAACTTCACCAGGGAGTTCATGGCATGAAAACCCCCACGTGTCTGCGAGCCTCCTCCTGTGGGGGCCACAGCTCTGAATGTGAAGCCCACCCTGCCTGTGATAGCCCTGGGCTTCCCTGTGAGGGGGTGGGGAAGGGGAAGGGGCCGTGGCCCTGCTTCCCAGCTTAGGGCAGTGGAGCAGGACACACTCTGAGCAGCCCCCAAGCCCGCCTGACTGCCTTCTAAAGCAGAGGTGCCCCCAGCCAGGCCCAGCGCTGAATCTCTCGGAGAAGCGGGTTCCACAGCCCAGCTGCACACCTACCCCAGCACTGGCCCTTTCCTTAGCAGTGTGCTAATGGGGTTCTGCTCTGAGGCTGCTGTGGCCTCCCCACCACTGTGGTCACTTAGTGGAGGGTCAGAGAAGCTAAATCTCCATCTCCCTGAACCTCAGCTCATGAAGGAAGGTGTGATGTCTCTGTCCCCTGTGGCTCAGCTTCCCTTCCATGCCCCACCCTGCTGCAGAAGTGGCCCAAATTCTACTAGTGGTGTGGTTTTGTTTAGCAAACAAGGAACATGCAACATGCAAAGCAGCTTCCCGTGTGTGTGTGTGTCCCCTTCCCCAGCACCCACCTTTGCCCCTGACTGGGGGTACAGGGCAAGGTCCCACGTCCAGGGATCAGAAGCCCATTCCAGGCCTGGTCCCAATGAGCAGCTCTGGGAAAGTCTTCTCCCCCTCTGGGCCCTGTGTCCACGGACAGGAAGCAGGGAGGGAGCAAGTGGTCTCCAAGGGTTCGTTGGAACCTGGAGCAACTCCAGGAACTGGGAACCTGCTGAGGGGGCCAGACCGCCTCCTATGCAAATGTCAACCACCACCCTGTTCCGCATACCTGGCAGGTTTGTTGAGGGGAATTCTGGTTAAAGTAAACAGAAAGAGCCTCTGAAATGAGGTGTACCATTGGGGTCCTGACCAGCCAACCCCAGAGCCTGGGAGTTGAGGGGTGTGCACTTCCTCGGGGGCCAGACTAGAGGAAACGCTGCAGGTGTCACTGGAAGGAAGGGTGAACGGAGACTCACGGGAAGACAGCCTCAACATGGAATCGGATTCGAATCCCAGCCTGCTCTTGCCTGCTGTGTGATCTTGGGAAAGTTGGCCAACCTCTCTGAGCCTGTTATCCCGCTGTGAAATGGGATAATGACACTTCCTTGGCAGAGGGTCGTGCAGGTTAGAGATGTGGAAACCCGGGGCCCAGCTCGGTACCTGGAGGTGACTCATTCCGATCTGCCCAACGCTGTGGCCAGGCATGGACTCGGTCCTGAGGGCTGGAGTCCAGGGAGCATGCCTCCTAGCAGAGGTCAAAGGTACCCACAGGGAGCTGCCCTTCTGGGATCACTGGGTCCTGAGCTGTGAATGAGGGAGGGCCTAAGGAGCTCAGTGTTCCGAGGAGGGAGAAAAACTGGCTGGAGTGACCAAGGGAGGCTGCATGGAGGAGGCAGCATGTGAGTGGGCCTGGTAAAATGGGCAGGATTTCAAAAGGGATTTGGTTCATGGCCGGGCAGTGCTTACTACATGCTGGGCCCTGCTCGCTGCTGTGCACACGTGGGCTCAGGGAATCCTGCCAACGGGGGAAGCTCAGCCTGAAGCCACACAGCGAGCGAGGGACGGCACCCAGCTTAGTTGAGTTACACCTGCAAAGTCCCTTTTGCCATATAAGGTGACATTCATAGGTTCCAGGGGTCAGGATGCAGGGGTCAGCTGTGGGGCCATTATTTCGCCTCCCACAGTGACTACATTAAGGACCCTGGGTTGGGACGACTATCTCCTGGGTTATCCGTGTGACCCTGATGTGAACACAAAAGCCCTTACAAAGAGGACCCCAGAAGGTCCAGGCTGAATGAGAGGGATGACGGCAGCGACCGTCACGGGGACACGCCATGAAGGCAGAAGAAGGGGTTGCCGGCAGAGGAATGCTCCGGCCTCGAGAAGCTGAAGAAGACCGAGGAAACAAGTCTTCCCTCGGTCATCTAGAAGGAACCAGCCCCGACGACGCTTTGAACTTAGCCCTGAAAGATTCTTTTTGAAAATAAATAATTGTGTGTTGTTTTAAGCCCCGAAGTCTGTGGTCATCTGTTGCAGCTGCCCCAGGAAGCGGGTACAGCCCCAGCTGCATTCACCTGGCCCTTCCCTGCGGTTTGGCCCACGGGGCTCTCAGGCTTCTGGTCCCGCACTTACCAGTTTGGTGTGGGAACATGTCTCCCGCCTTGTCTGTGAGCGGCTCCACAGCTTTCTCTGCTTTGCAAAGCTCCGCACCATCCCTTCCCAAGGCTTCATACACTAGCTTGCACGCAGTAGGCATTTAATACACATGGGTCAAATGTAAATAAGTCTGTGTCTTTATTTTTATTTACAGCAGTTGCAAGGAGCGGGCTTCTGACAGCAATAACTGCAGGCTTCTCTGGCCCTGTGGTCTGACAGTAGAATTGGAAACCCCATGGCCAGCTGAGTGCTGGTCAGAAGTGGGAGGCAGACAGCACATCTAGCTGAAGCAGAGGGGCGCTAGCCCCCCACTGGGGCAGGAGGAAGCTCTGATCCATGGCGACCAGAAAGAGGCCCCCTGAAATCCCAGGTGATCAGACCCCAGCACAGTGGGCACCAGGCAGGTGGGGGGACTTCTCTGTGGACCCCAGTTCTCATCTGTCCTAGGAATCCCTGTCCACATGGGGCCTCATCAGCCTTCTGAGCTCTGCCCTAGGGAAGGCACCCAAGCCCTTAGGCCTCTAAACAACTTCCGCTCAGAAAAGGCCCAATCCAGGTCCCACACTTTGCAGCAGGAAAATGTGGTTCCAGAGAGGGAAAGCAACTTGCCCAAGGTCACACAGCAATCGCCAAGTCTCAAAACAAGCTCGAAGATTCCTGTCCAGCGCTGCCTCCAGGAGACTGGGGGTCTGGGAGCAGGAGGCTGGTCTCCCCCTGGGTTCCGGGGCCTCAGGCAGCCTGGCCGGGGTCCAGAGGAGCGCAGCCTCACTTGAGGTGGTGCTGGCTCTCGCGGTGCCGCCGCAGGTCCACCTTGCGCTGGAAGCCCTTGGCGCACAGCTCGCAGCTGAAGGGCTTGAAGCCGGTGTGCTTCCGGCTGTGGGTGATGAGGTTGGAGCTCTGGCTGAAAGCCTTCCCGCACACCTGGCACTTGTGTGGCTTCTCACCTGCAGGGGAGCGAGGACCAGGTCAGGGCCCCCACGCCAGGCCTGCGCTGCCCCAGAGCCCTGCATCTGGTCTCCCAAACTCGGTTATATTCTCTGTCACAGCTAACCGCACTTATTCTAGAAAATAAGGAGAAAAGGGAGACAAGCGAAACTACAACTCTGACGCCCCCAGCCCCCCCGGTTGTCCCTGACCCGGGTTAGCTAGGGGCCGGGTCCATCTTGTTTATCAATACGGCCCAGCACCTGGCCCAGGGCCGGGCGCAGGGAGAGGCCCGGTCAGCGCCTGAGGAGCGTGCGACGGAGGAGGGAAGGAAGGATAAATGAATGACAGCTTCACCTGCTAGTCTCACTTCCGCCCAGAGATCACCAGTGTTGGCCTTTTCTATCTCCTTCCAGTATTTTTTCTACGCATCATGTGAACGTAAGTAACACAGTGCGTCCTGCCCTCCCGTTGCAGGGGAGCACGGCCCCCACTTCGTAACTTGACCTCACCCCAAAAGCTGGGACCGCTCAGCAGTGGCAGGCGGGGTTCCTCCAAGGCTGTGCCTGGACCCCGGAGGGCTGGATGTGGGCACCGGGCCGGGCGGCAGCCTCACCAGTGTGGATGTAAGTGTGCTTCTTCATGTCCGACTTCTGGTGGAAGCGCTTGCCGCAGAACTGGCAGGGGTAGGGCCGCGTGTCCGAGTGGATGAGCAGGTGGGTGGAGAGGGTGGACGAGCGCTTGAAGGCTTTGCCGCACATCCCGCACTCGAAGCTGCGCTCCTGCCGGAGGAAACGAGGCCCCGGGGGGTCAGACGCAGGTGGGGCCTCGCGACCCGGGATGGCCACGCTGGGCGCAGGACTGGACCTGGCCGGGATCCCCTGAGGAACAGGACACTCTGTTGGGTGGCCCCAAGGACAGGGCCTGAAGGAGCAGGACCCGGGGGCCCCATTCCTGCACCCCAGGAGGGACTGAGGCTTGGGGCCTGTGTGGCCTCCTGTGGGATTTGTCTTTGTGACCTTCCCAGTATCCACTCAAACTAAGCCTCAATACATGTTTAGCGACTGACTCATGGAGCAACCGTTCCTGGAGCTTTTCCAGGCCCCTTAACCCAGAGTGAGTTCCTTGAGGCAGGGATGGTCATGGGCTGTGCAGTGGTTTGGTTAAGAGTCTGAATTATTGGGGCCCAGTTCTGGTTTCTTTCTCTTACTAGCCATGTGACCTTGGGCAAATCATTTAAGCTCCGTGAGACTCAGTTTCCTCATCTGTGCATTGGAATCGTAGTGATGACTTCAAAGGGTAGAGAACTGAGCCATCAGAAGGCACGTGGCCCGTGCTCACGAACAGAGGCCCTTGCAGTCATTTCCTGCTTTTCCCACCCAAGCTGCTGTATGCGCCTGGGTGCTGGAGCTCGGGCCAGCTTCAGGGGCTTTCCCTGGGACAGAGTACTGAAGAAGGGACTCCCTGGCCTAGGCAGGAGTCACTTAGGGCTAGTGGATGAGAGGAACATTCAAGCCTGACCCCAAGATTCTCCGAGTCAAGAGCCTCAAAGCCAAGCACCCCTGCCCTGACCACCCCGGGGGCAGGATGGTTTCTGAGCACCGTCATCACACTGCCTCCAAAATCCCGCCTGGGCCGAGAGCCTCTTCCATCTGTACAGGAAGCTACTTGGTCCATCAAGGAGTGACGTGTGTCAAGAGTGGGTGTTAGGGGAGGCAGATAGGGAGGGACCCTGATTTGTGTTAGTTACTCTCAGGTGGGGTCAGAAACCTCGCCATGGCCTCCTGGGAGAAGCACAGAGCAGGAGGGGGACCCGGGAATCCTGCACTTGAACAGTTGCCCACCTGAGAGTGGACGTGTGTGTGCTGCTCCAGGCTCACGGCGTGGCCGAAGGTTTTGCCGCAGACGTCACAGGCGAAGGGCCGGGTCCCGCTGTGGGAGCGGCGGACGTGCACTTCAAGCCCATGAGGGGTGGAGAACACCTAGGGGCGGGGGGGGCGGAGTGTGAGCCTGTTGGGGGCTGCAGATGGAGGCCGGCTGGGGCCCTGTGGCCACCCCACCTCTGCGCCCAGCCCCAGGCTTGGACGGGCAGAGTCAGATGAGCACTGGATTGCCGGTTCTGCTGGCATTAGCTGTGTGTCCTGGGATGGTCCTTTTCCCTCTCTGTGACTCAGTTTCCTGTCTATAAAATGGGGCTTGGAGGGGCATCTAGACAGCCCCTCTGAACGTATTACAGGCTGAAAATTCTAGTGGTGAAGAGCTGGGAGTTGGACAGGACCAGGTTTGAATGCTGGTTCTGATATCTACTGTGTGCTTTTGAGCAAGTGACTCAACCTCTCTGAGCCCTTCATCCAGCCTTTCCCCCCAGGGCTCATGCGTGTCAAGTGCGCACATGGTTAGGGCTCAGTGAATGGCAGTGAGAACCAACATTATGAATCCTTGATCCCACCAGGGGACCCAAGACTCATAGCACAGGGAACACCCAGCTATGAACACCCACAGATGCCGGGGTACTGGAGAAGGGATGGCGGGCTGGGCCTGCGAGCCCACCCAGACCCAGCCGCTCACCTTGTTGCACTTGATGCAGTGGTATGTGTCCATGCCTGGAGAGTAGCGGAGGCTGAAGTCCAAGGGTGGCTCAGCGCTGGGCACCAGAGGGCTGCCGTACAGGCTGACGGAGCGCCCCAGGAAAGCTGACTGCATGGTGGAGGGGGCCTGCCGGTAGCTGTGGCCATAGGATGTGGCCAGGGCATCCCAGGAGAAGCTGGGCTTGTAGAACGGGGGTGAGTCGGAAGGTACCAAGTCCCTGTCCTGGGGTCGGGGTATCACAGCAGGGCCCTCTGTGGAGAATGGGACACATGCCTAGTTGGTGATTCATTTACAAATAGGGTTCCACTCCCCCCCATCCTCTACTTAGTGACCTCACGCTGAGGATTTCAGTGTGTAGCCCAAACACTTACTGTTGGGCTGGGTCTGAGCCCTCACTGTGGCACCTCAGCTTTTCAGTCTAGAGATGTAGCCCTGGCCACTGCCGAGTGCCCACCCGGTGCCCTGCCTTGGCCTGCTGGCTGCTTCCTCTGCCCCACCACACAGAAGCTCTCATTTGGGAATGAGCTCCCCATCCTGGAGGGGTCCAAGCAGAAGCTGGAGAGCCCAGATCCAGGTGACCTTGTCCATCCTTCCTGACGGCATGACTCCCAGGGCCCTTGTTTCCTGACCCACCCACACTCCATTCCCCTTGCACTTGCTGCAGAATGGCTAGAGCCCCCGGGCTGGGTACCTGGTGCCGGGGCCATCCTGGCCAAGCTCTGGTCCAGCTCTGCCTCCGGCTCCCGTTTGAGGTCGGTCCAATCCAGGCACTGGTTTGGGAGCAGGGTGCTGAGGATGGGGCCGTTGCTAAGGACCTGGTCCCTGGCCACTGTGGGGAGACAAGACCACAGAGCCAGTAGTCACAGCTCTGGGAAGTTGAGGGAGCAATGGGGAGGACCCCCTTCCAGGAGAAGGGGGACCAGGGAGAGACCACTTGTGCCGCTCTGGCTGCTCATGCTCAGGGGCTCTGCCCAGGGGGGTGGGAGCTAGGTGGGGGCCAGGAGGAGACCCCCAAGGAGAACTCTTGGGCCAGTCTCTGTTTTCCCAAGCACCGGATCTCAGCCCTAGATTGGACCTTCGGTTAGGACCCACACATCGGGTCCTGAGGACCAGTTCCAACCCTGATGCTCTTACCACCCCAAGGGTCAGAAGAAATGGTTGCATTCATTCATTCAACCATCACTTACCGAGCTCCTCCTGCTGGGCTGCCTTGGGTGGGATGCGGCTGTGCCCCCACCACCTGGGGCAGGGGCCCGGCCCGGGGGCTGACTCACCAGGGATACCGGCAAGAGGCCAGACCGGTTCGTCTTCCCGGCTGCGAGGCTGGTGGTAGGCATGGGCCTTCTTGGTCTTCACCAGGAAGGAGCGCGGCATGGTGGGCGTGCAGCCCAGAGCTACGGGGCAGGGGGTGAGGTCAGGTGGGGTGCAAGAACCATACTCCTGCGTATTTTAGAGCCTCCTCCTAAATTAGCATGCACTGTCCTGGGTTGAACAGTGTCCCCCAAAAGTTCATGTCCACCTGGAACCCTGCTTGGGAATAGGGTCTCTGCAGATGTATTCAGGATAAGATGAAGTCATACTGAGGCCCTAAATCCAATATGACTAGTGTCCTTGTAAGTGGAGGGAAATGTAGACACGTAGGCCTAGGCACACAGGAAGAACCATCTGGAGACAGAGGCAGAGGTCGGAGCCATGTGGCTGTACGTCAAGGGACACCAAGGGTCGCTGGCACCACTGGAAGCAGGGAGCAGGGCGTGCAGCAGACTATCCCTCAGAGGCTTCGGAAGGAACTGGCCTTGTTGACACACTGAGTCTGGATTTCTAGACTCCAGAACCCCAAAAGGATAAATCTGTGATATTTTAACCCACCTGGTTTGTGGTACTTTGCCGTGGCAGCTACAAATCCTGGCTTTCTCACTACTCCCTTGCTAGGAAACGAATGCACCTACCTTCTAGAGACCCCCGAGCCAGCCTGCTCCCACCTGCATGCTCTAGTTGCACTGGGAGCAGAGAAGGAAGGGCAGGGTCATCTCCACATGGGGCACACTATGGACCTCATATCTGTAAAGCTGGATTTGCATCCTGGTGGGATCTGCAAATTCAGAGGTTCTGGAAAGGGGGTGGTCTGGCCTCAGGTTTTGGAGTTAGATGCTCATGAGTTAGAATCCTAGCTCACCTGCTGTGCAATTTAGGGCAGGTGCTTAACCTCTCTGGGCTTCCCCCCTTTTCTGTAAGGTGCAGTGTCCTGGTTTATAGTGCCAGCAAGTACATCATACAGGCTCTGTGCCTATGACGAGGGGTCTGGCAGGCAGGCTGCAACAGGGGGCCACCTCAATTGCTAATGCACGTTAACGGGCGAGCTGGGAGCTGCTGGGGCCAGAATAGGGCTGCACCTTGTCCACACCCCCTGCCCACAGTCTGGTCCCCAGAGAGGGATGGGCCTTCTTTCTCTTGGTGGGGGTGGAGGGAGGGTTGGAGCTATGTGGGGCTCAAGGTCCAAGAGGACCACCCCCTGTCCTCCCCACCCAGAGGCCTGAGGCCATTTTGGGCACATGGAGGAAGAGGCCAATGTCCACCAACTCCAGGGCCCAGCCCAGCCCATCACTGAACCCACTGGGGGAAGACACCGAGGACCCACGTAAGTGAGGTGACCTGCCCTTGGTCCCGGGCAGGGGTGGGGAGCGGCAGAGCCAGGCCAGCCTGAACATCCTGGTACTCCTGGCGCACAGTGCAGAACCCTCTGGGGCAGAGAGCATCTCCTGCCCCCTAAAACATTTCGCGTCCCTGTGCACACCACGTGAGGCTCCCCTGAGGGCTCTGGGAGTCAGCGTCTTTGGGTGGTCCTCTCCCCTAGTCCCCACCATGCTGCACCCAGGCAAGAGCTCAGAGGAAACGCTCAGCCAGTGCAGGCCTGGCGGCTCCTCGGCTGGTCCCATGGCCCAGGCCTTGGAGGAGGGGTCCCGCTCCCTTGGGCCAGCTGCCACGCAGGGCTGCAAGAGTGATATGGCCAAGCGCGGGAAGGGGTTATGGCCGCTCTGAACAACAGCCAGCCCTAAGTGATAAGGCCGTGCCGAGGAGCAGGCCGGGAGGAGGCAGATTAGAGAGGTAGCTTGGAGCTCTGCCTTTGGAGCGGGCCTGGGAAATCACCCCTTCCCCAAGGGGATAACCCAGAGCTAGGCAGAAGAGGGCCCCCCAGCTGCGCCTAAGCCTGCCTGCCCCTTCCCAGAGCCCTCAGGGGGCATCAGGAGTTTGGGCCATGGCAGCTCCACCCAGGGGCAACCCAGGCCTGGCCCTCCTTGCTGTAGGCCTTAATGTCCAGATCTGCTACATGGGGATCACAACCCACATCCTGGGATTGCTGGGTCAAGGGAGGACCTTATGTATTACCAGCAGGCATATAGAGTGCTTGGCACTGAGCTGACAGTGGCATCTCAGCCCACAGGGGAGAAGCTGCCAGAGGGCAGGCCCTGCTCATGCCCTGCCCTGTCCCCTGGCATCCCCAGCCCCTGGCCCAGAGCAGGTGACTCTAGGATGGGGACCAGCCTGGACCACCTGCTGGGGACAGGCCCCAGGCCCTTCCCGTCTGGGCTCTGAAATAAGGAGGTGGGACTTGAAGGCTTCTGGGGTCCCATCCAGCTGTCAGATTTTGACTTCACATGGCGGGCCTGGCCTGCCATCCTGCCCCGGCTTGTCGGGCAGCCTGCGGTGGCCTTATCTCCCAGGGACAGTCTTCTTCCTCCTGCCTCTTCCCCCTCCCCCGCCAGGGCTCCCCACACCCCCCTTCCTTCCCCCTTCTAACTCTTGGCTTCAGGAACCCCTGGGCAGAGTGGGAGGATACCCCCAAGCTGAGGGAGGACTGGGGGCTGGTTCCTCTCACCTTTTGCTCTGCAGAGGCCTCTGAGGGCTATGATGTCTCTCTATAAAAAGGCTATGTACCATTTTTTATGTAGTATTTTATTAGTAAATGAATTAGTACCAAAGGTGGGGACTAAAACTGCCATGCTGGAACAAGATCCTTCTTGCAGTTGGGAGCTACACAGCTCAGCTCCACTAATTCTGACCTGTGAGCTGAGTTGCTGTTACCCCAGTTCATAGAGGAGGAACCAGGCTAAAGCCTGGCTGGAGGTCCCCAGGTAGCCATGCTCCTGAAGGCAGGCAGGGGGTGGGCATTATTCAGTGTGGCAGGCCCTGAGCTGACACGCAGAGGATGGGAGGGCATTTATATCTCCCTGGTATGTGGCATGGCATTGAATCTGCCACCCACTGGGGCAGGGGAGGCAGTGATTGTCTTCCTGGGGCACAGGGGAAACCGAGGCTGGGAGAAGAAAGTGGCTGGCCCAGGGTCTCCCAGCAGAGCCAGGCCCAGGGCTCCTGCCCTGCTGGGAGGTGGCTTGCGGCCCGGCGCCCTGCCCATCTGCATCTGTGCGTGGCCCTTGCAGCAGCCGATGAAGACAGCCAGCCCGGAGCAGGGAGGGCCAGGCTGGCTGGTTGGCGGGGCAAGACAGTGGAAAATCCAATTCCCCTGATCTTCACGTCTTTACAGAGCCCAGAGGGCCCCGTGAGGGTTCCTGAGAGTTTCAGGAGTGGAGGCCAGCGAGAGGATGGACCCCTTAGGAGGCCTGGGTGTTCCCTCGGGCTCAGGAACTAAAGAGACCCTAGAGGTCAGTGGATTCAAAGGCGGGACAGCACACGAGCACCCCCAGGGCTGCGAGCACTCACACAGGGGAGCAGGGGCCCAGTTTCCAGGGCACTGCCGGAGGAAGGTGATGCTTGGGGCCCACTCTAGTGATTCCCAGAGCCCCCAGTCTCCTGCCCACAAGGGTGTCTCCACCAATCCTGGCTAAGTGACCGCCATGCAGGCAGCCCCACGACGGAGCCCTCCAGTGCACCGTCGGGGCCACATACAGGCAGAGAACTTCCTTTTGGCCCCTGAGTTCGCTGAGTTCAAAAAAAAAAAAAAAAAAGAAAAGCAGTGGCCAATCACCTGTACTGTAGTTAATGAACAGCCACACCGTTCTGATTCACACGGACCCGTTCTGAGAAAAAGCTAAGCGCAGAGATTGTGAAAGAACCCTAAGATTTCTTCATGAAACAGAGGCCTTGATGGTATCGGGCCTCCGGAAAGAGACCCACTGTTAACATCTCTTCAAAAAGCCCCAGTCCCGATAGAGGGTCCCTTGACCCCAAGTCAGAATCTCAGCCAGGGCTTCTGGCGGAGGGGCAGCCTGGTGCCCTCGCTCCCAGGAGGGGTCAGAGCCGCGGGCCTGTGATTTCAGCACAGCAAGGAGATTTGGGTCTCCTGGGGCCGAGTCTGATTTTGTGACTCGGAGCTTGACCACGTCAGCCTCCAGCCTGGGGCTTGGTTTTCCTATCTCTCAAAAGGGACGGTTGGACTAAGATTTCTAAACTTCCCTTTTGCTCTAAAATCCCATGCACAGTTCGTTGACCTTCAGCACGGGGCCGACCCACCTTGGCTGAGAAGCACCGCTTGGGTTCCCTTTTCGGGAGGGTCGGGTGAGGCTCCGCGGTTTCTCAGAGTCAGCGACAGGGGACCCTTTGGACTTCCTCTGTGTTTAAAGATGTAACTCAAGGGGAAACAAACAAAAAATACCTTCCCTGTAGGACTTGAGGGACAGGATCCCAGGTTTAAGGGCTCCAGCAGAGAGTCGTCATTATTTTTATTTGAAATTTGGAAGGGGTTCTCAAATGCCTCCTGAGTTCAGAGAACACCATGTCAGAAGTGAATCAATCAATTTCTGGGGGTATACTCCAAAGAATTGAAACCAGGAACTCTAATAGATATCTGTACACCCGAATTTATAGCAGCATTATTCTCGGTAGCCAAAAGATGGAAGCAACCCATGTGTGCGACAGATGAATGGATAAACAAAATGTGGTCTAGACATACCATGGAATATTATTCAGCCATAAAAGGAAGGACACCTTGACACTTGCTACGACATGGATGAACCTTGAGGGCATTGTGCTAATTGAAAACTCAGTCTCAAAAGGACAAATACTATATTATTCCACTGATATGAGGTCCCTAGAGTCATTGAGTTCATGGAGTCAGAAAGCAAAAGGTGGGGACCAGGGGCTACGGGGAGGAAGATGAGGCGTGAGTGTGCAACGGGGACAGAGTTTCAGTTTTGCAGGATGAAAAGAGGTCTGGAAGTGGGTGGGTGGGGGGGTGGCTGAACAATATGTACACACAACACTATTGAATGTGTGCTTAAAAATGATTAAGAGGGTCCATTTCATGCTATGTGTATTTTAGCTCGGTAAAAACAAAAATGAGTGAAACATTTCCTGAGCATCTCTGAATTAGAGACTTAAAGCAGCATTCGTTGGTTTGCATTCCTGGAAACAAATGAACAAAAACCTCCCCCTGGACTGGGGAGGGGCAATGTTTTCTGTTGTTTCTGGAAAGGGTCAAAAGGTTGTGTCCCAGGGAAGCAGCATCGAGTGTGATCAGGCTGTCTTCCTGGGGGCGCTCCTCAGTCGTACAACACCCCCACACACTGCCCCCGACAGCCTGGAGAGAAGGGTCTGCATTGGGTTTGAGTAGCTCACCTACTCCGGGGATAGCTCTCTGATGTTTCCCAAGAACTCTCTGCGAGGAAACCAGACTACCGACCCCAAAATCTGAGTCAGAAGAGACCTCATGTGTGTCCTTATCCAAAGAGTCCCTCTGCTGCACCTCTGAGGATAAGAAACTTGCCACTTACTAAGACTGAAATGGTCTACCTGTTGCCAACTCAGAAATGTGCAGGAGTGAGGTGGACAGGTGCAGCTGAGCTAGCTTCTACCAGATCCATGTCTATAGGCTGCAAATTAATTTGTGCCCCCTCAGGAATGTCATGGAAGCTGTGGACTCTCTCCTCAGAAAAATGTACCCAGGCCCACACCCATAGCAATTCTGTGGACACTTAACAAGACTTACTTTAGAGCAAGCACCTCTCCCCTGACGCCCAGACTCTTAACCTGGATTTTCCCTCAAAATAGGTAGAAAAGGCTGAGCCGCTACATCCCTATCCTCAGTCCTCTTGTTCCCGGAGGCTGGGGGCGGTGGGTGTGTGGGAGGGGGGAGCTGGGATGAGGCGGAGGTGGCAAGCCCCCTTTCCTCCTCAGGAGGATCTTGGTAAGAGGGTTCCTCATTCTCAAAGAGTCCCGGAAACTTTGGTGAAAGTCACCTGGGACTTGGGACGCTGGGGATAGATCTTCATTCGAGTTCTTTCAACCCCACTCCCCTTATTTTATAGACAAAGAAAGGCTCAGGGTGCTGGGCGAACAAGCCAGTTTGTGCCCAAGGGGAGACATCAAGTCAGACACCTTGTGCCAGGTCCCTGGGAGACCCGGGGTGTACACAGAGGGGATGTCTGTGCACCCCAAATCGAGTTTGAGAAGCATGTCTATATACAGTTGGAGGAAGGCATAATTCCTGCACAGTATAACTGCATCTCAGATAAGACTCTTCTTACTACCTCTTGGCCCCTGGGTTCAAGGGCTGAAAGCCACATCTGATAAAAGAGAGTTTCCAGCCCACCTTATTTGTCCTTTAACTGCAAAAGGGTCTAGGTAACCTGCCTGGAAGCGATTGAAGGCAGACATGCACGTTTCAGCAGCAGAGGCAGGGGCGCGTTCCGGGCACTCACCTGTCCTGCCTGCCGGCTGGCCCCGCTCCTGTGTGGGAATCTCGCTGCCTCTCTGGGGATCGGCTCCGCTCCGTCGACTTTGTGACTCTCTGCACAAATAGATACTTCTCCTTTTTTTCTCTCTCTGGTTTTTTTTTTTTTTCTCTTTTCCCCTCCTTGATTTCCAATCTGATTATTTGTGTCAAAATCTGGCAGTGGAGGAACAGCCAATAGAAAGTGTGCGGGTGCCGGGCTGTATTTGCTTATCAAAGCTTCCCAGGACTGGAGACTTCTCAGTTCTAACCCACCGCTCTGCGGGCAGGACCTGCTCTCTCCAGAAATTTTCAATAACATCTGGATGAAAAGAAAGTAGTAGCTAACTTACTAACATTTAAAAAATTAAAGTCAAAATAAAGCATTTATTTATAGACCTGATTTGTATAGAGAACTCATAACTTTTCTGCCTCCCTCCCTCCACAAGTCCAGCGTCTGGAGCCAGGGTCCTCTGCGGCCAAACCCTTGGCTTGGGAGCTCCGCAGACCGCTCTTAGAAGGGCCTCTCTTGTCCTTGCAGGGGTCCCCTCTGAGAAGTCATGCTTCCCCAGACTGGGCCCTGGAACGGGTGAAGATGCAGCCAAGGTGTGGTCATGAACGTGGGTGCCCCCCAAGGCAGCCAGATCCTCAGCCTGCTCAGGCCCACGTGCAGGTTGCATTCTGGGTCCCAGGGCCTGTGTGTGCCGCCATCTGGTGGCCAAGGAGGAGTCCAGGGGAGTCCTCCGTCACCATGGGGAAAGCGGGTATGGCCAGCCTCGGACATCTCACCCCATTTGGCGAGGAGCCCCATCCTGACCCCCCCCACCTTCTTCTTCCTCCTCTGCTCCTCAAGCCTCTGGCTTACAGGGTGACTGATTTATTCCAGGAGGTTTTGCATAAGGGGAGAACTCACAAAATAGAGCTCTGTTAGACTGATTTGCATGCTCTTCCAGCTCAGCAAGGGAGAGATTAAGTTTCCTTCATAAAGAAAACAAGTTTGGCGACAGGAAGGCTCAACTTAAACTGCAAGTCCAAGGTCTGACATGAAGGGAAAGGGGAGTTTTGGGTGAGGTTTTTCTGCTGCTAGGTCTGGAGGTCCCACGGGGCTGCATGATACTGCAGGGGTGCAGGTCCCAGTCTTAGCCACTTCAGGAGACAGTGGCTTCCAGTCCTGTTCCTCCTTGGTGGAGAGGGATTAGTGGAAACACCTGGAATATTCTTTGGATAGTGCACATTGCCAACAGTCCACTGGAACGGTCTCTTAAGGGCTGAATGACCTCAGCACGCCTGCGCCCATTCAGGCTCTCATTCACTCGAGTCACGGTGGGTGCATCGTGTACCAGGTTCCTCCTTCACCCTCTTCCTCCCTGTCTTAGCGCGGCCGCCATAACAAAACACCATAGACTTGGTGACTTAACAGCTGATTCGCACAGAGGCTGCGAAGTCCAAGATCACGGTGCCTGCAGATGCAGTTTCTGGTGAACAGATGGCTGCCTTCCCACTGAGTCCTTACCAGGCAGAGAGAGAGAGAATGAGACAGGGAGGGAAGGAGGGAGAGACAGAGATGGGGAGAGAGAGAGAGAGAGAGAGAGAGGAAAGGAGAAGGAGGGAAAAAGAGAGCGAGCACGTCTGGTCTCTCCATCTTATGACACTAATCCCATGATGGGGCCGCATGACCTCATCTGACCTAATTACCCCCGAACACCCCACCATCTCCTAACACCACCACCCTGGGGGTTAGGGTTTCAATATATGAATTTGTGGGGACACAAACATTCGGCCTATTACACT